>CM076581.1:1441784998-1442384998 GCA_034641835.2 Pinus albicaulis
AAAAAGTTATTTTGAAGGCGTGATTTAATTTGGAGTTGAATGCCGTCAAGTGGTAGAGAGCCCCTGCCTCTTGCACGGATTTCTTTTGCGTAAACTAGATAAGTTTTTCCTAGCTGCCTTTACGTTTTGCATTTGAATTGATAGTTGTTTTGTTTTATCTACTGTAGTCGTATTCATTCTAGCTCTTCCACAAGAAGACACTCTTCCAATAGACCAAAATGATGAATGATTAATGACTATGGTATTGTAGGATAGGAGTTGAATTTGTATTTGTTTTTAACTAGATACTGTAGTTATATTCATTCCAGTTCTTCCACAAGAAGACATTCTTCCAACAGATCATAACGATGAATGATGAATAGCTATAGTACTGTAGGAATTAGTTGTAGTTTTGCTATTCACTATCACAGTTACACTTGTTCTAATCACTCTTCCACAAGAAGAAATTCTTCCAATACATCCTTAAGAAGTTCAAGACATGACCGTGATAATGAAAGGTTTAGTTGTTTGTTTGTACTAAGTATCATCTCTGATCTTGCTCTTAAACGCTTGCCCAAGATATCATAATGACGAGTAGGGTATGGATGTGATAACTTAGTTTTTCATTTGCTTTCAGTTCATTTGCTTTCAATTGCATACAATTACACAGTCAGAATTGTTCTATCCCTTCCAAAAGAAGGAACTCTTCCAAAATATCACTAATGATGAACAAACAGATTGTGTAACTTCATAGAATAATGCATGTTAGTATAGTTGAAAAGCTCCGGAGTTTCATTGCATTTAATTCATGATCAGTTACTTCATTTCAAGTTTGATGATGACTTATAGTTCAACATTGTTCTAGTTTAGTAGCATCTTAGGTTCATTCTTAGATTAACTCATTGCACTTGCATCTCATATTCACATTGTCATCCTTTGCACAATAGATTAACAAGACATCCTTCATTATTCACAAAACACCTTCTTGTTCTAAAAACTACAACAGATCCATAGCCATAGGAACAGAAGACAAAATCACTATAAGGTCTGAAACCTCTCTGCAATTTCCTCATCATTTTTATAAACAGAGCTCTTCCTCAAAAGAACTACTTTGAACTGGAATCCAATAACTTCTTGAGTATAAGTTCTGTGACATTCAATTAAATTGCTAAATAGAACTAGGAATTAATCATAGAATAAAAGAGCTTAGGACAGAGTATTGCATCATTAGTGTTTAATTGTTTAGTTAGAGGATTTGCATATTTAATGATCATTTCTCAAGTTTAGTTTGTGTCATCTGCCTAAAAAGTCATTATCAAGCTTTTACTTTCATTCAGTCATAGTTCAGATTCTGCTTCATTGTTTTCAATTGCATTTACCATTCCATACATTAGGCTTAACTCTGTTTTTGACCATCAACTTCTTTCCATTAGTTCTCTAGGCATTTTCATTGTAAACATAAAACACCAAAAGACCAAAAACATCATAAATCAACATAAAAGACCAAAAACATCACAAAACACTACACACAACGCATTAGGAAACAAGCACCTAGGTACATATGGTACACTTCACTTCAGCAGTTTACAAATCCTGGTTGACAATTAAATGAGCTCAGTTTAGGAGACTAGATTGAGACACAACACCTATATCACACAAACAACCATCCTAAATATCAGTCTTTCACTTCGTAAAGTTCTTCCTCCTATTTTAATTGTGATTAAAGAAATCCCACAAGACGATACACCTTTAACTCCAACCCATTCTGGGGAGGACCTTTACCTGTACTAGTTTTTTCCTCAATCGTTTCCATCTGCTTTTGTTGATCCTGTTCCCATTCAATCTCCCATTGATTTTCGAGGGTATACATTTGGTCAAAAAACCATGTCTGAACTAGCATCTTCGATTGGGCCTATTGTTCCAATTATTTCAGCTCCTACTCTCGCTACTCCGTCGATGTTCACAACCTCACCAGAGTCATATTTTCATGGTGACCCTTCAGTCCCAACTGGTTACAAATCATTATCTGGCACTTTCTCTAGTGCATCTTCACGATCATGGTATTTTCCAATGTCATCATCTGGTATTTTAATTGGTAGTCCTATCATTATTATTGAACTACTTGATTCATTACATACATCATGAGGGCAATATCAAGTCGGTCCTTTTGGGTCCATTCCTTTAAGTACCATATCAACTAGACTCCCAGCATTTGGAGAAAATTATTTTCCATATTATTATCCTCCTTATGCTAGGGGGCAACCTTTGGTCACCTAATATGATAGTACTCAGTCACTTTTTGGTCAAACTAATGTTGACATGAATATTTGTCAATGGCAGCCCACTCGGCCTATCCAACCACAAATGGTTGAACACTCGTATCATCCAATTCAACTTGTTACACCCACTTCATTACCACTTGTTAATACATCTATACCCCTGTTACAGAATCAAAATATTGTACATCAACCTTATTAGGTGGGTCCTTCAACTCAATATCATCAAATGTTGGGTCCACAGACTCAAAATCCTTTGGTTAATTTACAACAACCTATATCAGGAATCATTTATTCACAAGTTGGTGTACCATTTTATGGGATGTCACAAACACAACCTGGTTATACATATCAACCGAATCCAACTTATACTAATTTGGGTTATAACATTGGTGGATAGACACCTTGGCAGCCACAGACACAAATGCCTGAAACTTCATTTCATCAAGTAACATATCCAGGTTTTGGTCAAAAGAATTAGAAAGCGTTTGCTATGCAAAACAACCCCTATCTAGGTTACCAGCAGTAGATTCCATATGATGGTGCTCAAAGGCCTGTTGCTCAAGCAATTCCATCTTACCCTGCCTGTGCTCAACCTGACCTTAATCGACAATTGCCTTTTGTTGCAACTTTGGAATTACCAGATTTAAACCGATTAACCAATGATCCTTTAAATTATGCTCCTTGGTGGCCGGTGATACCTCATAAATTGTCCTCCGATATTCCTAAATTCTATGGAAACCCTGGAGAAGATCTATCGACTCATGTCATGACTTATCATTTATGGTGTTCATCAAATTTCCTTAATGATGATTCTGTTCGACTATGCCTTTTCTAGCGTATGCTTACAATTCCGGCTGCTAAATGGTACATTGAGTTATCTAGAGCTTATTTTGACAATTTCACTGCCCTAGCTACTACCTTTTTGACCCATTTATAGTTACCGATCAGATACGAAATTGGAATGGAACTCTTTACCATCTTCAAATAGACTAATGCTACTCACATTTCTGATCATATTCATGAGTGGCGTCGTCATCGACGAATGGTTAAGACATCTGTTCCGAATTAGCTCCTTGCTGAATGGTTCATTAAGTCCCTATTACCATCTATAAATAAGGATGTGGCTAAAGGTGGTGTCATCACAGAAGAGCAAGTTATCACTCGTGGCCAATATTTAGACTTGATTTATACTCAGTTCAACACACTCTATGAAAAAATTCCTAATGCGCCGCAATCTAATTTCAATGTTCCTCCTCAAATAAAGGACTCTCATGCCAGAGACGGCTTGATAGGCACTGCAAACACACACCACGCTACTACATCTGATATTGCTCCTACTTCCGAAATTAATGTCATGTCATTTGACAAAGGCAAAAGTGACAAGCAACCAAGAAGTAAGAAAAAGGGGAAATCAAAGAAAAAGAAAACTTCTAACCCAAAGGAAAGATCATATGATCAACCATCTGGACCACGGAAACCTCGTTATCCATGCATAATCTGTAACAAGGAAAAAAATTTTAGGGATTGTCCTCACCATGCTAAAGTCTCAAAAATCATCAAGACTTCCCATGCATCAGTTGTGTTGACAGACCCATTTCCAAATCTAGACACTAATTTGGTTGCTACGGATCTAGCTCCTAGTTCCCAAGTGTTAATGTTATCCACCACAAAACCTTCACAAGATATTTTTGTGTCAACGCGTAATAAATACTATGGTAGTCTATCCAATGATCAACCTACTACCTCGACAACGAATCAATCTACTGAATCAGTACCACCAACTGTTATTCCTGAATTGACAATTAAGCCACCAAATGGAGTAATTCATAAATCAACATATAATCCTCGAGTAAGAGCTGCACAAAATTATAATATAGTTGAAGATTTGGCTCAATCCCCTTCAGCTATGTCTGCTCTTGAGGTATTACAAAGTTTTCCCTCCCAGAAACAGGCTTTATTATCAGCCATTGGTGGAATTGATCCGACTGATTCTAATCTTGTCGTCTTTAATCATACGGGATATGTGCCACAATTACCAGCAGAATTGGCATTATCCATCCAAGTAAATGTTCTCAATCACCTTGTTCATCGCACTATTATTGATGAGGGAGAATCTACGTGCATTATGTCTATAAACTTTTGGAAGTCACTTGGCTCGCCGCGATTATCACAATCATCAACGACGTTGAAGGTTTCTTATGGAAGAACATATAAACCTTGTGGTATTATCAATAACCTGAATGTTGAACTAGGGGGCAAAACAATGAATATTGATGTCAAGGTTGTTGATGGACCCCTTGACTATAATATTTTACTTGGAAGACCATGGGTATATGAAATGACTGCAATTGTTTCTACGTACTTTAGAATGATTGCCTTTCCACATAAAGGTACAATCATAGTCATTAATCAATTATCCTTTTTTGCCTCTGCTTCATAGGTAACTGGAAGCATTCTATTTGTTCACTTACCCCAACTATAAATTCAGAACATTGGTGTAGGACTCTTAAAGGATTCCACTCTTATGGGAACCTTTGCATTACCTCTGCCCGCGACGTTAGCAGAAATTGCAAGCATAGAGACCTGCTACATGATCTCTTCCACTCTATCTGGCTTAAGGGAGAGTATGGGTGATTCTGATATTTCTACATTGGATGATTCTTTTACCGCCCAGCCCTATTGAGTTGGCATAGCAATCAATCTATTTGTCTTGGGCGGAAAATCCGAAATCAGCATCGCCGAGTGTTTGGGTTGATCATTCCTTAGAATTTGGTACTCCATCTGATCCATTTTCCTCAAATTTTTTGACAGATGAAAATATTTTGGAAGCTATGATGTTAGAAGGAGAACCATGGGAAGATTATCATCATCATTCCCATTTTCCTGATTATGAAGAAAACAATCTGAGTGAACTATATCACCCATCCATCAAAACTTTCTTTTCGAATTCTTTACTAATTAATGCAATTGACTCTGAGCAAAATTTATCAAATATTGAAGAAACTAGTTCTATTGATATTTAGACCAAACCTGGTGTTGTAGAAAATATTCATGTTGGTGTATCTTGTTCTCCATCAGAAATTGATTCATATCACTTTTTTTTTGTGAATTTCGTGACGTATTCGCTTGGTCTTACGAGGAAATGCCAGGCATAAATAATAGTATAGTTGAACACACTATTAATACGTATCGTGATGTCAAACTGGTGCATCAACGGCTTCATCCTATTCATCCAAAGAAAGCCATTGCCATCAAAGCAGAAGTTGAAAAATTTTTGCGTGCTGGTTTTATTTACCCTGTTCCGCTAATTGAGTGGGTTTCCAATATCGTTCCTATTATGAAAAAACAAGGAACCATTAGAGTGTGCATCGATTATCGGGATGTTAATCATGCTTGTCCAAAAGACAACTATCCTACTCCCTTTATCGACCAGATTATTGACGATTGTGCTGGATGTGAAATATTCTCGTTCATGGATGGATTTTCTAGCTACAATCAAATCAATATTCGCCCAGATGACCAACATAAGACAAAATTCATCTGTCCCTGGGGCACATTCGCATATAGGAAACTTCCATTTGCTTTAAATATCACTGGGGAAACTTTTCAGAGAGCAATGGATTATGCTTTCAACTACATCAAGCACATTTTTCAACCATATCTAGATGATTTACTAGCACATTCAAAAAATCGGGCTGATCACCCGATGCATTTGAAAGCCATTTTCTTACGCTGTCGACACTACAAGATACACCTCAATCCACATAAATGTGTTTTTTGTGTTGGTTTTGGTCGATTGCTCAGATTCATAGTCTCAAAAGAAGGAATTAGAATAGAATCACTGAAGTTTTAGGCCATTCTTGATTTTCCTACACCATCAAACTTACTTCAAATATAGAAACTTCAAGGAAAGGCTAACTTCCTGAGAAGGTTCATTCCAAATTACACTGAAATGGCTAAAGGATTTACTCGATTATTGAAAAAGGGGGTTCCCTTCCATTGGGATAAAGTTGTGCAAGCTTATTTTGATGTTGTCAAGGACACTCTTGTCCGAGCGTCTTTAATGTATCCTCCTAATTATCAAAATGATTATTTCCTATATATCGTCACAGCTGAAACGACCATCGCTATGGTTTTGGTCCAAGTAGAATATGAATTTGAACATCCGATCTATTATTTGAGTCGTAATCTCAATGATATGGAAGTTAAGTACTCATACGTGGAAAATCTTGCCTTGGCAGTTGTTCAATCTGTCCAAAGATTTCGCCATTATATCCTGCTCCTAAAAACAACAATAGTTTGGGATTGCAACCCCATGACTTACATCTTATCACATAAATTGCTGGGGGAAAATATTCAAAATGGATTTTCATTTTGCAGGAATTTGATTTGGAATTCATCAAATCAAAATCAAAGAAGTCTTTAGTTTTGGCTGAGCTTCTCTGTGACCTTCCCTCCGATAGTACTACTACTACATCAGAACCATCTATTCTAGATGAGTCTCTGTTTCTGATCAGATCATATGATCCTTGGTATGGGGATTTCATCATTTATCTCAAAACCTGATCTAGGTGGATATCGATGGCCGCCCACCTATTCCATTTGGACCCGCATCATCAATTCTTTCATTTTTTCAGCTTCAGAACAACTTACTATTTTTAGCAGGTTTTCAGGTCCTGCACACTCAAAGCCATTTTGGGGACTTAATGATAGAGGTGGATATTGGTGGCCACCCACTGAGTCCATTTGAACCCCCACCATTAGTTCTTTCAGTTTGTAAGTTTTAGCGCAACTTACTATTTTTAGCAGTTTTTCGGGTCCTGAACTTCCAGAGCCGTTTTGAGGCCCTAAACGACATTTTTTTGGGAAAACGGGGAAAATGACGTTTACTAAAAAGTTGTAGTCCTCGGATAGATATTTCTAACGAGCTATTGAGCGTGTCAAACGGATATCGGATGCCAAAGTTACGTCCCTGGGAATTTGAAACACCAATTTACCCAAACGGGACCCACAGTTTTGGCGCTTCATCTCCTAGGGTTAGGTTTTGGGATGTTTCAAATTTTACATTGTTTCTCAACAATAAATAGGCCTTCGAGCCTCATTGTAACATAGTTCAGGGGCTGGTAGCTAACACATCTCTTCTCAGAGATAAGCGTTGCCAATACCCTAGCTCATCTATTTCCATTATGTCTATAATAGGCCTGCAAGCGTCAATGTAACACAGTTCAGAGGCTTGCATACACCGCATCTCTTCTCAGAGATTCGCTACCAGCGCCCTATTTTATTTCCATTCTGTCTATAAGCAAATTTCAGTTTTTTGATATTAATAAAATGAAGCGTTATTTCCGCTGCATCTTTGTATCTATGGCTATATGTGTATTACGTTGCGTTCCTGCATAAAATCCAGGTTAGTGGTATCAGAGCGATCTTCTTTTTCTTGATCCTTCTTTCATGTCCCCAACGAGGTCGGGGTATAAGGAGCTAGGGCTTGATCTGGTGGAACCTTTGCAAGATCAGCCTCGTAAACCTCGACGGACGCTCATGGGGGACGAAAAGAAAGATGAGGGAGCAGGAGATCCTATCAAAATATTGCTCGAGGAGGCCCTCGAAAAACAAAGGAACGCGATGATGGATAGTTTTGCCCCAGATCCTTCGCAGCTGCACGGCGGGTGCATACTGCATCAGCTGACTTCACTGCGGAGAGTGCGACTCCTTTTAAGGTACAAGTCAGAATTTTGACATTCCCACTGTTTGAGGGGTCAAATGAGTGCGGATACCATAGATAGATGGTTGAATCTATTAGAAGGATATTTCTCTGGTTCATGACTTTTAGAGACCGGAGAAGATTATTTTTTTGGCACTCCCTCGAAAGCTACCCCCATGTCAGGGGCGGTGGGGAAAGCCTCTGTGAGAACAAGGACCGGAAGAACCCTCTACTGTTCTCGGCCGTACAACTTGGAAATTCTTTCCCGAGAGCATCTTTGTCGAGGAACGATACTATCACAGTAGGGGAGCTATGAGGACAAGTACACTCACAATGGACCACTTGTTGCGACAACAAAGGGATCAATATGTGCATGAGGGTGACGAATTTGATCATACCACTGCACTGAAAGTTTTGGGTATCAAAGATTCGATAGAAAACATACAGTGCTAAAGTATCGTAGTTGTACATAGACACATTCGAAGGAAATGAATTTCCTCGACATCTCCTCGCTTGGTAGGAGATACGGTATGTTACCAGATTGGTAAATTCAAACGGAGAGGAAACGCGATGACGGATAACTTTTCCCATCCTTCAATGACTGCCCATCGGCAACACATCATCGGAGTACGTCCACCAACGGGTCCACGACATCCTAGAAAAAATCCAACACCATGTTTAGCGTTGCAGGGACAAACTTAGCAATGGAGACCATTGCTTCCTAGAGAGGGAGAATGATCCGGTGGATATCGTTGGCCGCTTGTATTCCATTTGGACCCGCAACATCAATTCTTTCGGTTTTTCGACTTGAACAACACTATTTTTTAGCAAGTTTTCGGGTCTGCTACACCAGGTTATTTTGGGACTTAATGATCGGTGGATATTGGTGGCACACCCACCGAAGTCCATTTGAACCACCATTAGTTCTTTCGGTTGTAAATTTTAGCAAAACTTACTATTTTTAGTATTTTTTTGGGTCTTGAACTTTTAAAGCCTTTTTGAGGCCCTAAACAGCATTTTTTGGGAAAACGAGCAACATGGGTCATAAACCATGTTTCTCCTCAAAATTTGTATTCCTCGAGGATAGTCTTTCTAACAAGCTATTGAGCCGAGTCAATGAGAGATCGGATGCCAAAGTTACGTCCCTGCCAAAAGTTGAAACAACAATTTACCCAAACGGGACCCACGGTTTGGCGCTTCATCTCCTAGGGTTGGGTTTTGGGACGTTTCAAATTTTACATTGTTTATCAACAATAAATAGGCCTTTGAGCCTGTATATCAACACGATTCGGGGGCGTGGCGAAGCACATCTCTTCTCGGAGATAAGTATTTACTTTAGTAACCTAGCTCATTTATTTCCATTATGTATATGTAGGCTTTGCGAGCCTCAATGTAACACGGTTCGGAGGCTGCGTACACCACATATCTTCTCGAGGAATTCCTTTGTATGCCTAGTTTATTTCCATTGTGTACGCATGAAAAATTTTAGTTCTTTGATATTAATAAAATGAGCTTTATTTAAATTTGAATCTACGTATTTATGGATATATGTGTGTATTACGTTGCATTCCTGCACCAAATCCAGTCAAAACCCAAAAATTTTTCGACCTAATACCTCTGCTTTGAACAACGGCATAGTCGATACCAAGCCAAAGATTATCTAATCATCGGTGATACACTTGATAAATGTAGGTGTGATACATTTTAAAGAGGTGCCTGCTCAGGAAGCCGAAAAAAGTGTTAAATGATTGTCATGATGGGGGCTTGTGGTGGACACTTATCTAGATATGCTACCACATAGAAGGTATAAGCGTCGGTTACTTTTGGCCTACTATTTTGAGATTGCATCCTCGCGAGTCGGAAGTTGTCATGCATGCCGGATTTTTTTGTCATGAAATCCACAAACACTTGACATAAGCGTGGCTATTCTGTGGGACCATTTACGAAGTGGGGTATTGACTTCATGACTTGTAACCCTCCTTCGTCTTAGAGGGCATGGTTATATGGCACACGCTGGTCGAATATTTTACCAAATGGGCTGACGATGCCTACATTCAATAACATAGGACAAAGCAGTGCATTGTTTTCTTCAACCACATTATTACCACAGTTTGGGGTTCGGTAGGGTCTGTGATTTGACGATTGGCATGCCAAGTGACAAGGCAACATCAAAAACTAGTCTTTAGAGCTCTAGGACCTGGCCACCATTCAAGGATCTCTCAATTTTTTGCAAAGATATAGCTTGTTTTTCTTTTAAAGGTTGATTTTGAGTTAGTTGTAGGCATTATTTGCTTGTTTTATTGTTTTTTGGGCATGATGACTTGTGCATAATTAAAAGGAAATCTCTAGAGTCATTGGGCAATGGAGTCAAGTGTAAATTGTGACAAGTTTGTAGATGAATCGGGGGATATCAAAGAGAAAATCCTAACCGCTCAGCCAGGTCTACAAAGTCTTTCGGGTGAAATGAAATGAACATTAAAGGTTTAGAATGAAAAGTAGAACTAAGGACAATTAAGAATCATAATTATATGTACTTCTCAACAAGGGACTTAAAAAATTATTTGAACATGAAGAGGCATTCCATGAAATAGGGCTAACCATAAATTCTAGAAATCACACTTTGAAGGAAATAATAATTCCAAGACAAACTTTTGAACTAAAATCTAGGAGTCGAGATATATTTCATCCAAATATTTCACTTTCAAGGATAAGAAAACATTTTAAGATTCACAAATAACTACATTCATAGAAGAGGGAACTCCTAGACATCTTTGATTACATCTATAAAGAACCTTAAAAGCAATTATTTGAGCAAGTACAAGGTAGTCAAAAAACACTCTTTGAAAAACTTTGGACAATGGTACTTTGAAGGGAGACTTAGAGAAACAATTTTTAAGTAGCGACAAGTAGCGGAAAAACCATAAATCATTCTTGGAGCCAAGTAGCATTGAACTATTTAAAGAAGTAAACAAGCTTAAAGGTTTTAGAGAGCAATTAAAATTCTCTCCTAAGAATGCATTCGCAGAGGAAAACATAAAACATTGAAGAGTAAAAACGGGTCTAAAGTGCTTCTAGGAGACATTTCTTAGCCTAAAATTTTTTACTCTACTATAGTAAGAAATGATGAAACGAGAATGGAAAACGGGGAAAAAAATTAACGATTAGAATAGCTTCACCAACATCCAAGCTCAGGATCTAATGATAGGGTGTCCATCGACAAACGAAGTTATGAAATATCACGAGTTCCAGAACATCAATTTTCTTTCAACTTCAGGCGGAGCTATGTATTGCTTCAAAGAGTCATCAAAATGCCAACTTTACAATGAGTTCAATGAGTATTTATCACGCAAATGAGAGGTGGAATTAGGTTGGGGTCCGTGTTATTAATTACGAGTAAATACATCCTAACCTTGAAAAACCATGCAAGACGCAATTTAGGAACATGTGTGCAACTACTTGTCACATTTAATAACTTTGTCTTAACTTTCTAAGGATAAAATAGGTGAAAAGTTTATTTTGGAGCTATCTTTATCTTCCATTAACTATCTTGGCAGCTTAAAAATATCTTGTTTTGTGTAATAATGGCTGATTTTCTTTACATATAAAGGGTAGGCAAAAGGTGTCGATTTGATTTACTTAAATGAAATGTAATGTTCCCAATTTTTATGGAACATTAATTTTTTGCCATTTCCACATATGAGATAAATAAAATGGGTAGGAGACCCATTCATTTCATGAATAGGTAATAAAAATCCTCTTGGTATGAAGGAGGATCATATGAAACTAGGCTTTACATCTCCATGTGTGAAAAGGGGCTTTGCAGAAGGCTAGGTCAAGTTTGACCAAGTCAAGCCTAGCATGGGTAGCATGAGGTGGAGAGCACATTGTGTGGGCCAACGTAGTGGGATAAGTAGGGAATATTCTAGAAAAACCCTATTAGTGGGTCCATTGAGAGGCTCACATTGCTTAAAGGAGTGCAAGGTAGCCATTGGAAATCATCTTGAGTATTATTCATCTTTGGTCCGGTGGACTTGCTACTGACTTCTTCTTCCAAGTTGTAAAATTGCCGAAGAGGAATTTGTTTAGGATTTCCTCTCCTTCTTCAATAGCTCTTGGAGTATTTCACACTCCATTCCCCATATTCATACATTGAATTCAAGCATCATCACTCTTCAACAGTGCGATTTTAATTTAAAATTTATTGTGCGTTAGGTGTTGCTAGAGGCTTTCTACAACACCATCCTTGACGTACGTTTTTTGAGAGGAAGGAGCTTCCATCCCTTTGGGAGATCCGAAAAGGAGGTTATGGAAGAAACATTCCTGTCTTTGGCACCAGGCCAACCACTTGCCATCATATACGGCGCGATCCCCTCTCTTGAAACGGTGTTATTCTTGGAGAGCATTTCTTTGTGAGAGATTAGCACATAGTTGGAGGGAGAAATGTTAGGTGAAGGGATCAACCTTTCACTTAGGATTTCCATTGGAGGAGGGTTCTTCATTTGATGCAGCTATCTCAGCCTTCTCCATCTGTTCTAGTTCTTGAGTTTGTTTCTACCCGGCAACTTCGACATTACCCTTTCTGGGTACCATTTTTCTTGTATTTCAACCAATCCTTCTTAAGGATTGATGTATTGTATTTTCGAGAGGTTGAGATCATGTTCCCCCACTTTATTTGAGCTTCATATTGTCATATCTATATATTGATGACATTTTATTTGGGTTCTCCTTCAAGGATTGCGCGGTCATAACTGGGGCTTTATTCATGGCAGTGTTCTTCATATTCTCATGCACATTTCTCTTGAGGCTTGTAGTGCCTTGCTTGAGTGAATATTTCCTCATGGATTTGTATATCTTATCTTTCTGTGATATGAGATGATGGCTATTGATTCTTCCAGAATTTTTGTGTTAATGTGTCACTATTGTTTCCATTGGTGTATTTGTATGTTCTTTGTCTCCACATTGGAATATCTTAAGATATTCCCAATAGTGTAATTTTCCCTCGTGGGATATTACGGTGGTATCGAGAGAAAATTTCTTGGCTCGGCTGTGGCCTTCAGGCAAGAAAGAAGAAAGAAAGGAAAGATGATGTAGAAGATGAGCTTGATCTCATCTATTTTCAGGACAAAGGAGTACCTTTTGAGGCAAAGAGAAAGAAGAGGAAGGTCCATGCACTTCCTATTCACAAGGAAGCAAGCATTAGAGATGCTTGGATCATCGAGTTCTAAATCAATACGGATGAGTATGGCACCATTCTGACATTCGAGCTACGGTGTTCCACGATTTATTCGATAGAAGGAAGAGAGAAAACCCTATGGTGTAGGAAAATCGAAGGAGGCAATAGACTCCTATTGTCGACATTTGATGGGAATACTTCGGCTAGAGCTTGGGTGAAAAAGTTGGAAGCCTTTTTATTGCTACATCTGAAGTGAGAGAAAGAAGCGATTGGAGGTTGCGGCGCTGCACATGGAGGTTAAAGCCTCTGTTGCAGTGGATTCGAACCCTTGGTCCATTCAAGGCAGAGTTATTTTTGGAGACTTTGCTCAAAGGTTGATCCAAGCCTTTAATGGAGAGATGACAAAGTAAGAGGAGCCATTCCACCATGGGAGGAGCACCAATGTTGCCACAACTGGGAGGAAGCCTTTTATATCTATGGAGGAGGAATCCATTGCATTGGAGGAGACAACTAATGCATCGTGCAAGAAGAAAGCCCGAGTTCCACCCAAGGTGGAATGAATTCCACTTTTCATTTCAGCCAAACAGTTAAGGGAATGTGGAAACTCATATGTCGAGGTCAAGGATCTACACACTTTGCTATTTTAGAGGCACCATGATTGCGCTCTTGCAATGGGTTCAAAGAGGAAATGGACCCTCATCCTCATGCACTATTGATGAGTCTCATTCAGCCCTTGAGGTTGGGATGTGAACCATTGGAGGATGAAACAAACCATGTCACCTTCATGATAAATAAGGAGACATACTTTGAACGAGAGGTGGAAAATAGCTGCTACACCATTGGAGGAATTAGCGGCTGACCAAGCATGGGTGGAGGAAGGCGATATTACCTCCATCACATTTGGTCCTTATGGATCCAACACGGTCATGGGTGAGAGGTCTCCTTTAGGGAGTCCCAAGGAGAGCTGCATTCAATCTTCCATGGAATGCAGAGAGGTGATTGGTTTGGAGAATGGTAGCCCTCATGGGAGGAGTAATAAAGGAGGAAGAAGAAATCCTGAGAGTGAGTGGGTGTGGATGAGGAGCAAGAGGCTGATTTTTCACTTGCAAATATGTGATGCAAGGCAACAAGAGGCTTGGTTGCGTTGGCTCCTATTGAAGGAGTTTGGCCATCACTTGGTGTACCCCTTTTACGGGAGGATGGAAATGAAGAAGAGGTGGCGGGATGTTTGCATCATTTGAGAAGTAGAAGTAGGGATACGTGGATACGTGTGGCATATATATCGGCCATGCCACCTTCATCACATGAGTTACATGATGTGAGCATGAGAGGCAACAAGCACTTGGGTTGCTTGAGCTTGTCTTGGAGAGAGCACGAAAGATTTTCTCTCACATGATTTATGGTAGGGAGTAGAGGAGAACGGTCTCATAGTGAAAAGGGATTACTCTTTGGCTTGGAATAATCGGGAGGCATTTCCATCTTGGAAAGCTTTCACATTTGCGGCATCACTAGAGGTGTTCTTGACGGGGAGCATGTCAAGAGACAAAGATTAGCATGGACAAGAGCCTTTTTGCATGAACTCACGATCACTGGAACTTGGGAGCAAGGTCATATACATGGATCCATCTATCATGTTACTTCCGAGATTATGAGTAAGAGCATTGTAGTTACATTTTTGATTTACATATTCCTATCATTATGTGGCGGTGCATAGTTCCTCAAAGGAGAAGATTTTTCATATTGCTACATACCAGAGCATGAAAGGAGCAAAACCATATGATGAGACAACCATATTTCACTGGCCTTGGGCAAATTTTTTTCCATTCTACACATGTTAGGATAATTCATATGATTAACATTGTATTTCAAATCATTTTGCCTTGTACATTTCCAAAGTAGCGAGTTTGCAAAACTACGTTATGCACCATTGGGACAACATTGGTACTTTCGGCACCATGTGAAACCATTATTTATTCCTCTGTTTTGATGATGATAATTTTTCCCTTTGCTAATATTTCCATGTTATTATTGGGAGCATGATTGGTGAAATGACACATGAGTTGAATGTGTGTCTTTTTATAGGAGATTCTGTGAGTTGCTATGTTGGGAGGCAACTTATGTTGTATGGATGATTGCTTGCGAGATGGGAAATTCATATGGGGATGATGTGTCCCATTTTATATCATATCTCATGCCTCAAGAATGCCCTTAGATAGCCCATTTTCTCTTCATGGATATTTGTTTCTACATGACAACTATTTGGGGATGTTCACCAAAAGTGTTTGGATTACATATGTGGAGGAACAACTTGGACACTTGATTGATGATATGGAATCCTTTTCTCGAGTTTATCTCATGCATGGATGCTACAGGAAATTAAGGGAAATAAATCGATCTATCCTTGTGCCCCCTTTGAGGACAAGCAATCTTTGAGAGGAGAGTCTGTAATGTTCCCCGGTTTATGGAACATTAATTTTTCCCATTTCCTACGCAGAGATAAATAAAATGGGTAGGAGACCCATTCATTTCATGAATAGGTAATAAAAATCCTCTTTTTATGAAAGGATCACTATAGAGATGGAATTCACCTCCATGTGTGAAAAGGGGATTTTGCAAGAAAACTAGGTCGAGTTTGACCAAGTCTAAACTGCTGAGTGGCATGAGGGTGGAGATCACATTGTGGGCGGTAACGGTGGATAAGGAAGCTTCTAGAGGAAGAGAAAACGTAATGAGCAGGGTCCATTGAGAGGATATCACATTGTTTTAAAAGGAGAGGCAAGGTAGCCATTGGAAATCATCTTGAGTATTATTCATCTTTGATCCAGATGGACTTGCTACAACTATTGCGGTTAGTAAAATTTCGAGGAATTTTGTTTAGGATTTCCTCTCCTTCTTGAGTATCTCTTGGAAGATTGCACTCCATTTCCCCATATTTAGACATTGGTGAAAGCATCATCACTCTTCATCGACATAGTTTCGGTGGAGATTGTGCATTGTTGTTGGGTGTTCTTGGGAAGTTTTCTACAACACCATGCTTGTCTAGTTTTTCGGAAGGAAGGAGCTTCCATCCCTTTGGGAGATCGAAGGAGGTTTATGAGCTTATTCCACCATATTTGGCACTAGGCCAACCACTTTCCATCATATGTAGCACATTCCTCTCTTGAACAACGTTATTCTTGGAGAGCATTTGCTGTGAGGGATTAGTAGATAGTTGGAGGGAGGAAATCTTGGGTAAGAGGATCAACCTTTCTCTTTAGATTTCCATTGGAGGAGGGTTCTTCATTTTGATGCAACTATCTCATCCTTCTCCATCTGTTCAGGTTCTTGGTTGCACTTTCAAAGGAGCAACTCCGACATTTGCAGCAGGAGTGCCATTTTTCTTGTATTTCAGCCAATCCTCCTTAAGGTTTGATGTATTGTATTTTCGAGTTTAGATCATGCTCCCCCACTTTATTTGAGCTTCATATTGTCATATCTATATATTATTGACATTTTTTAAGTTCTCCTTCAAGGGTGCACAATCATAGCACAGGGCTTTATTCATATGTGATGTTCTTCATATTGTCATGCACATTTCTCTTGAGGCTTGCGATGCCTTGCTTAGGTAGCTATTTCTTTGATGGATTTGTATATCTTATCTTTGATATGATATGAGATGATGGCTATTTGATTCTTCCAACATTTTGTGTGTTAATGTGTCACTATTGTTTCCATTGTTGTATTTGTATGTTCTTTGTGTCTCCACATTGGAATATCTTAAGATATTCCCAACAGTATAGATTTTCCCTCATTTGGGATATTACATGAAATAACTACTCCTTTTGATATGTTAAGAGGCACTTTAGGCCTAATCTTTCCTTTGATTTCTGAATTAAACTTTATTTTGGCTTTGATTTTTCTTTTAGCCTTTTAACTCATCCATTGTCTTTGTCATCTATTTGATTGCTTTAACCTTTTAATCATCAATTAAGACCTTTAATCTTCATATTCCTTTGATTTTGCTTGTGTACGGGTGTCTTTCTACGGCCAGAGCTTGTGCATAGATAACCAATGCTTATGACACCTTTGGTCAAGTACGGATGCAGCACTCTCTTGCCACTTTCGCCTTAATTTTGGCCTTTGAGGATGCGTCACATGAGCCTTTTTCCCTTTATTGGATTGTGGGACAACTTTCCGAAAGCTTATCCTTGTTAAACCTACATATTTTAAACATTAAACATATTATATAAAACCTACGTATGTGGTTAAGGCTGCTTCATAGGCTTGAAGGTTTTTGGAGCATTTGCGGAAGGCGGGGATGAGCGAGGAAAAAGGATTCCATGGCGGAAATGGGAGAAGACAACGAAAGGAAAGAGGGAATGCGTCGATGTGATGTACGATATCGTCGGATACGAGAAGATCAACGGTCAAATTTCATTGACGGATGAAGCCCATCGGAAAAAAAGAAAAGGGAAGCGGAATTTAAGTATGATGTGCGGAATTCTTGGAAGTGGGCTTAGCGCTCGGTCACGGAGCGGGTGTATGGAGGAATAGGGTTGGGGCCTAAGCAGAAAAGAATTAGCAGGCCTATATGTAAAAATGAAGGTTTTAGGCTAAAAATGGAGGTTTTTCGAAGGGTTTTTGGAGGTTCCGATGGATAAAAAAGGGGTTTTAAGCTTGAGAATAAAGGGATTTCGTCGAGGTTTAAAGGGGATTTTTGAGAAAAATAAAGGGTAAAAATGGGGAAAATTGAGTGAAATTAATGGGTTTTTAAAAGGGTTTTTTAAAAGGAAAAAATGATGTGGAAAAATGGTCTAAATCAATCTTTTTATAACGGCGGGGATTTTCTTTGAAGACTATCAATGGATTGGATTCTTTGAGGATAAAAAATATAGAGAGGCTTCAAGAAGTCACGGATTTTGCATGAAATTGGTTGTAGAAGACTTAAATACTTATTTAGCCATCTTCGGTTATGACAAATTTTTATTGATAGCTAACGGTGGCTCCACTTGGGGATGGCGACTCCTTGGAGGTGTCAAGAACTTGAAGATAAATCTACGGAATGTAGACCTGTGCTTTATCCTTGACAACCTTTGCTTCCTTGATCATGTTGCTTAAAAATATGATCGGTACTTTGTATCATAAAACGAGATTTCTTTCCCCAAACAACCACCTACATAGCCTACTTCCTGGCATTTTTTTCTTCATGAGGTTACACTTGGACTTGCAAACCTTTAACATCAACATTTTGTTGCCTTTTATTGAAAGAAAAAGAAGCTAATCTAAATCTACCCTTATTTCCATGAGTTTAGGTCAACTTGAAGTTAAACTCAAAAAATTCTCTACCTAAGCTACTATCTGCATCGGGGATTAAAAATTTGTTTGAAAAATCTTATTCTCTATTTCTAAACGAGAATTTAAATATGAACAAACCCCGGTGATAACCTATATGGGTTGTTTGTGAACTGGCATAAAAACAAGTTGCACATAGGCGGAAATTTATAGAAATTTAAAACAAAATTTTGAAGGCTTAAGATAAGAAAATTATGAACATCCTTCCTTCTTCTTATGACTTGGATTTTGATGTTTGAGTCATCCCTTTTATTTTATGTCTTGGTTCATATTTTGAGCATGTTTGAACCATTTTTTCTCATATCTTTGGCTCAAGTTTTGGTCTGATTATAGCCATTTATTTCTATCCCAATATATTCTCTTTGAAAAGCCAAGATTAAACAATTTGGCAAGTCTTTTTCACTAACCTATCAACGATGGGGTGAAATTTGTCTAGTCATGATTAGGTTGTATGACTAAACACCAATTTTTCCTTTAAAGTAGTGGTAGCTAAGCTTGCAAAATTTCATAATTTCTCTTTTTTGGGTATGGGGTTGTACCTTTCTTCTTTTCATCGCCTCTTTTCCTTTTATTGTTTTTTTGTTTTTATTTTTTAAAATTGAAAAGAAATATTATATATAGTGAAAAATAAAAGCTTTGAAATTTAGGACTCTTGGCAAAAAATAGTGTTTGAGCATCTTGCCATTTTACGGGACCTCCAAATAGATCTTCTCCATTCATCTCTTGCTGAAATAATGCATTACGACTGATAGAATGAATGATGTAGGGCCCTTTCTAAGGTACAAATTTTCCATGTTTTCCTTTCTTCCCTTCTAGAATCCCACTTTAGAGCAACATTTCCAACTTGGAAATCATTTGCTTTTAGTCATACTGTCAAAATAATTTCTTGATTTATTCACTTATGGACAATTTGTGTTCTCTTATATACTTCTTCTATGGACTTTTGTAAATGAATGGTACGATTTATCCTCCTTTCCATATCATTCTCTTGATTTGTACTTCTTGAAGAGTTTCATGGTAAGACTCCTAGAGAGGAGTTGGGAAAGATTGCATCCATGCCATGAATAGCCCAGTAGGGGGACATATTTATTGACTTCTTGGTGGTTAATCTATCAGCATAAAGCATGAATAAGCTTACTATGCCATGATAATGCTGCTCAACAATTTTTTTGATAATATTGACGGGGATTTTTGGAGGATTCGGCTAATCCATTTCATGTGGAGATAGTGGCGGTGGAATGACCCAAGGTGGTATAGTACTTATGGTAGAAGTCAATCATTCTTTTAGATTTGGAAAACAGAAACGTTATGCTGTGATAATTTTTGTAGGACAACCAAATGCGGATAGTATGTTGGTTTCAAGGAACTTGATAATGGCCAGAGTCGGTAGCATTCCTAGAAGGTATGGCTTCTATCCACTTGGTAAAATAATCAGTGGCAGTGAGGATCCCATATGTTGGGTTGAAGAAGATGGAGTGGATTTCCCAGAGTGAAGTCAAGCCCATTGTTGAAAGGAGCCTCAGCAACGTGGGATGTAAGAGTAAAGGTAGAGTTTTCTCTTGCCATAAAGGTGACACTTATGTGGGAACATGACAAGTTCGAGTGTCTGGGAAAATTGGTCAGTGGTAACCAGGATCCCGGGGATTTTATTTGCGTAGTCTTCCGGTCTGAGATGTCCTCCACATTCTCCTTCATGCAATTCATGCATGATTTTTCTGCATCGATCTCAAAAGGAAAACATTTAAGCAATATCCAAATATCATTCTTCCAATATAAAACCTCATCTAATATGCAATAATTTAAAGCCTTCTGTTTCAAAAATCTAGCTTTAGTTTTGGAAAAAGAAGGAGGAGTATTCAGATAAAGCAACACATATGTGATATCAACATACCAAAGGTGAATTCGAGAAGGTTTCTTCAATGAATGGAGCTATGAATTCCTCTATTTCTTCCAAAAATATCAGCCTTATTCTTTCCTCTAGTTCTTGGAATTTTGACTCAGCCATGAGTTTTGCTAATCCACCCTTTGATTGGTTTGGTTGGCCTGATTTCTAAGTCATATTCTAAAATAACGGTAATCCATTTTTCCCCTTTTTACCATCGGGGTTTTGACTTAGAACATCCTTGACAACTATGTGTGGAATAAAAATGATATGAGAATGAAAAATATAAACTATCACTAAAGTGTTTCAATGCTTTTACCAAGGCTAGACATTTCTCATGATGTTATATTTGAGTGAGCATCTGAGCCCTACTAAAGGAAATTGGTTGTTCTGCCCATGATATTCTTTTGTAACAACTGCTACTTGACTATTGTATGTTACGATGCAAAGAAAAGATATAAATACATTGATAAAATTAGGACTAATAGGCGGGTGTCTAGGTTAGGCGTGTTTTACCGGTTCAGAATGATTGTTTAGGTTGTATTGTCCATTTAACACCTATCTCTTTCTTTAACATGTTTGGCTGATATTTCTCAATAGCTCGGCAAGGTTGAGGATGAAACACTTTAAAATTTTTGTCTTCTGACCAAATATTTATGGTCTTTGAGGTTTCTAGGATGGTTGATCTTCAATATGCATCAATCCTTTTTAGGGTCTGCTGATTCCTCTTCAGAGAATTATGTGGCTAAGAATTTTTCCTTCACAGAGACGAGTGTTCATTTTGGGATTCAAAGATTATTTTGTATCTCCTACACATTTCTAGAAAAACTTTTCTTAAATGAATCGAGTGTTTTCATCGGTTTTAGAGAAAGAAAACGATGATATCATCAAGGTAGATAGGTGTAAAACAATATATATGAGAGAATATGTCCATGGCCCTTTGGTGTTTGCATTCATTAAGCCAAATGGCATTTTTGACAAGCACAGAATGTACCCCAAGGTGTAGTAGCGATTTTATGTTGCTTACTTGGGAGTACTAATGGTTGTAACTTGAGAACCATCTAACGGTGAAATTCTTTTAGATCCAACACGCCCTTTGAAGTATATGATCCATTTTTGGCAAGGTGTAGTTATCCCTTTAGGAGACTTTCTATTGATTGCGAAGTCAATGCAAAGCACAGTTCCCCGGTCTTTTTCCTATGAATGCTAAGACTTGAAACCCATTATGAATATACGAGGAAACTATGATCCCATCATCATACATTTTCTTGATTTCTTTCTCAATACAGGCAATAAAACAGGGTTTATCCTTCTAAATGAAAGGTTTATGATTTTTAAGAGAATTTTGTGTTGAATAATCAGTGTCATATGATTTTAGGTAACTTGTATATTACATGCAAATATATCTCCAAACTCTTTGAAAATTTCTGTGCTGACTTGATATGGGTTGTAGTGGATGTGATCATTTGAGTTCACCTTTAAGTTGCCTATGTTATGTTCTTCTACATTGTTTCTATAGGATCCATTCTTAGTTCTTTAGTTACATCATTGAAATCAAAAAGGTGCTCTAATGGTGTGAGCCTCTTGGAATTGTATCATTTTTACATTGTAAAAACTTTCGAGTCCTTTTGGTCTATATTGTCAACTATTTCTACCTTAAAAAGATGTTCGAATTGATTTATATTAGTAGAAATGGAAACTACGTTTCGAGAGGATTTTTTCTTCATTAAAATAGTTTTCCTCCTTGGTAGGGAGTAGGCGTTGATATGGCGAAGTCATTCTTTGATTGCAAAAAATGATCTATGTATTTGTCATCTTCAAACACTTGCCAGTAAATCTTCATTGTGAATACAACAGGTCTTTTTTATCTTTATATTAAATTGTTCATTTATACGTAGTGTTTGGCAATTACTGATAAAGGCAAGTTAATTTGCTAGATGATTTTGAGCTCTTGGATGAAAAATGGGTCTGTATTTTTCAAAAGTTTGGAGATCAAGGGCAGCATTCCTATGTTCTGAGTCTTGGGTTCTTAGTTGATTATTCCCCTTAATTTGTCTAATTATTAGCTCAAAATCTCCTTGAGTTTATATTTTCTTGGCTTCTAAATATTTGAGAAAATGTGAGCCAAGGAGAAGGCTTCATATTCAACAATGTTATTTGTGCATGGAAAATCTAGTTTATATGAATATCCTTGGTTTGTATTGTGTATCCACACACTTGCCCTTGCACTTGTTACGTGCAAGAGCCATCAAAGCTCATTCTCCAGGGTGTTTCCTATCTCATTTTCATTTTGTTTATGCTCTTCAAGAGAAATTTCTTTGAGTTTAGGTTGTTTTGTGTATTTGAATGGAGGATAGATCTAGCGCCCATTACGGTGGTGGCTTCTTCTTTGTTTTCCTTTTCTGTTAACTGATTTCTGTCTTCATTAAATAAGATAAAGGAATCTAATTTCGAATGGATGGAATGCATAGGAGTGTTGATTGGCCTATCTATGTTTCTCACCATGTATTTCACCTTGAGACTCTGCAATAATCTTCTGGTTGGCTAAAGTAGGATGGTGGCATAAGACATGTCCATTTGAAAGGCTCCCACAGAGTTTGGCTCCCCATGATCTAGATAAAAGCATGCCATACTTAGAGGGAATGTCGGCCTACTACTATGTCCATGACTAGACTTTTTAGCGAGGGCTCTGTGCTAGATTGACACATAAATATTTGATTAGGCCCGAAGCATTTGACCCTTCTTGAATCAAAGGAATACGAGTCTTTATATGGCTTAGTAATTTCCAAACCTAGCTTTCCATTACTACTTTGGGCATAAGGTTATGTGAAGCTCCGAGAGACTAACATGGCATTGTGTAGATCTTATGATGTATATTCGGGGCCGACATAGAAGGGAGGGACAACCCTTCTTGGTATTTTCCTTCAACTTTAGGACCAAATAATAATTAAGTTTATCATCTGTCAAGTTTAAAAGAGTATCGATTAATAACGTATTTTATATTCAAAGCTTTCAAACGATTTTTATATACATTCGAGTTACTAGTTCGATTAAAATTGTGATTTTGACCTTAACAATTTCTAATTTGAAAGGAACTATTGTTCTTGGCTGTATTTACATCTTTTTTGTCATTTACAACTCTTTCAACAATTACGATTTGTTGAAATTTATTTGAACTATTATTTGGGACAGATTTGTTAGGGCCACTAGCGAAGTACTAGAGGCTGACTTTGTTTGACACTTTCTTGACTATTTTTGTCTTATTCGGATCAGTTTTTCTTGGTCATAGTGTTGGTGTTACGCTATCTTTTATAGTTGATTTTACAGGATTTTCCTAACAACGGTATTAGTGTTTTTGTCATTATAAATCTACGAGCTCCCTTGCTTCTAAGATTATATTGTTTGTGTACCTCCCATGATTGCATTTTCAAACCCAATTTGTAATATTAGAATCTTCATGGTTGTTTTCAAGTTGTTCGAGAAGAATCCTTTTTCTTCTTCGGTGAGAAAAACATACATCTCACTATCGAGATCCTATCAAGTTTACATGATTTTCTTCCAACCTTTCAACTTCCATTTCTTCTTCTTGATCAACATATTTTTGTTGAAAGGGAGGCCTAATCTGTTGGTGTTTCTCTTTGCCTATCTTGATTAGAGTCTCTTTTGAGATTTGGGTTCTATTTATTGTTTTGGGGATTTTTTTGGTTTTTCTCTAGGAGGCACTCTATCATTGATTTTATCTTTTCAAGCATCTCTGTTACC
Source organism: Pinus albicaulis (assembly GCA_034641835.2). Classification (NCBI taxonomy): domain Eukaryota; kingdom Viridiplantae; phylum Streptophyta; class Pinopsida; order Pinales; family Pinaceae; genus Pinus; species Pinus albicaulis. The sequence goes on from CM076581.1 coordinate 1,441,809,109, forward strand.
TTACTAAGTTTTCAATTTTGGCATCGGATAAGTGAGGTTGATGCCATTGTTTCATCCTTGTATATAACTCTTTTTTCTTCTTTCAACCTATCTCTTTACTCAGTGGTGCATTCCCACTAAGGCTCCCCTCTACATATATTCTAAAGTTGTGAGGTCTCACCTGTAGGTTGGTAGGCCATTTCAAGATCAAAACCCTCTGGGAATTTAGCTAAGGCTAGGCCTAGTGGAGGTTTTGTGGGAAGTGCATTATAAACACTATTGAATCTAGTGCAATAATCTTGGACACTTTCCCCGATGTTTCTTCAGGAGTTGGTATATTGTAGAAGGATTTGGAGAGGGTTCTTCCTAATTTTCCCATTTGTTTATGAATGTTTGATATAAAGAAGTCATTAATGCTATGAGGAGCTGAGCCCTTAGGCATTTTTTGGCGACGCCTCCTAAGCTTTGAGCAAAAATTCTCATCTTAATGGTCTCTTCTTCTATTTCTGGCATAATCAAAAGCATCATTCATTTTATCTACATGTTGTTAGGTGGTAGTAGGTTCATTTCCCGGTGAAATGGGGAAATTTGGATTGATAATCATTGGGTAAGGGAACCATAGGTTGTGGTAACACTAGTGGAGCATACCATGCTACCATGATGGGAAATAATAGGTTATAATAGGGTGGATTGCAAGAGAAGAAAGTGGGCTGAGGTTGAGTGCTTTGAATAGTGTGTATGTGTGTGTACAAAAGAGTAGAAGAAAACACTTGGGCTTGACCAAACTAATGATGATCAGATTTGTTATGGAAGGAGCCAAAATGATGAAGAAGCTGGTAATCGAGGTGGAATAGAAGGTGAAGCTTCTGCGATAAAGCTGTTGCAAATCTGTGGTTTCAAATTAGCTTGTTTTAAATCACTTTGAGACTTATTTCTAAATATTTTCTTTGTGTGAGGTAAGTCAAAGTAGGGGATCTTTCAAATTTGTGAGATTTTTAGGGACATATCTTGTTCTTGGGATGGTCCTATCAATAGTTAGTTTTCCAGATCTAGAAGTTTGCCACAAAATCCTTTCTAGATTATCGGCTATGGTAGGAGGATTAGGATACGAGATGGGATCTAGTGTTGACCTTATGTGAAGGAAGATTTAGGTTCCAAAATTTAAGAGAGGTTGGGGTTTTTAGGACTATTTTCCTCTCACGGTGATTTCTCTCAGCAGGGACTATGTTTCGCTCCTATCGAGGTTGGTTAACACAATCCTAGAAAATGAGGTCTAGATGAGTAATATACCCTCTTGGGGCTGAGTGAGTCACGGTGGACATTTTAAGCTTTTACGAAGGTAAAATGTTTTATAGTCCACCACCAATGATTTTGTTGAAAACCAATCTGAGATTTTAGGGTTTTCTAATTTTTTCTTTAATTCTATGGTTGTGAGAGTGTCACATACTTGATTCAACACTTAGCTGAAGTAGTGAAACAAACGAGTCTACTCTATGGCTTACTAGGCGAGGATTTCTTCAAGGTTTGATAAGGGTATCTTAGAGTCTAAGGGTTACTTAGATTGCCTAATTCAGATAGGTCCTATGTTATTACCATTATGTTGGTAGTGCTTGAATAAAGTTATAATTCACTTGATGTTCTTTGATTTACGAAGAGGTCTAATGAGTTTTAAGAGGTGTTTATGTGACTATATACTCGAAGTCACCGTGATCACTACATTTTGTTGGGGTCTGTGGTTGGTAGATTGGCATACCAAGTGACATGGGAACATCATTCTTTAGAGCTCTAGGACCTAGCCTTCCTAGTCTCGGAAGAGGTATCTCTCGATTGTTTGCAAAGATATAAGCTTGTTTTTTATTTTAAAGGTTGATTTTTAGGCTAGTTATGAGCTGGGTTTGTTTGATTGTTTGTTTGGGAATGATGATCTAGGAAGCATAGATAAGAAAGAGGAAATCTCTAAGTCATTTGGGAAATGGAGTCAAGTGGAAATTGTGACAAGTTTGTAGATGAATCGAGGATATCAAAGGGAAAATACTCTTGGCTATTGAATCTACAAAGTCTTTCGGTGAAGCAGGAAATGAACATTAAGGTTTAGAATTAAAAAAGTAGAACTAAGGGAAATTAGATTCATGATATGTGCTTCTCAACAAAGGGACTTAAAACATTATTTGAACATGAAGAGGCATTCCATAGAGAGGGCTAACCATAAATTCTAGAAATCACACTTCGAAAAAATAATAATTCCAAGACAAACTTTGCCAGACATTCAATCCCCAAAGTCAGGAACACTCTATTTCATCCAAGATTTCACTTTCCAAGGATAAGAAAACATTTAAGATTCACAAATAACTGCATTCATAGAAGAGCGAACTCTAGACATCTTTGATTATAGCTATAAATACCTTCAAAACAATTATTTGAGCAAGTACAAAGGGTATGATTAAAACAAACCTCTTTGGCAAACTTTGGACAATGGAACTTTGAAGGGAGACTTCGAGGAGAAACGATTTTTAAGTAGCGACAAGTAGTAGGGAAAACCATAAGTAATTCTTAAGGTATTTGTATTGAACTATTTAAAAGTAAACAAGCTTAGAGAAACCGATTAACATTCTCTAGAATGCCTCGATGAGAAAAACATAAAACGATGAAGTGTAAACGAGGTATAAGGTGCTTCTAGGAGACATTTCCTAGCCTAAAATTTTTACTCTATTGTAGTAAGAAATGATGAAATAGAATGGAAAATAGGAAAAAAATTAACGATTAGAATACTTCACCAACAACCAAGCTTAGGGATCAATGACGGAAGACTTTCTCCATCAGCAATTCGAAACATCACGAGTTCCAGACATCAATTTCACTTTCAACTTGATAGAGCTATGTATTACTTCAAAAGAGTCATCAAAATGCCAATTTACAATGAGTTCAGTCACGGTATTTATGCCACAAATGAGGAGTGAATTGATTTAGGGTTCAAGTGTTATTAATTACGAGTAAATTCATCCCTAACCTTGAAAACCATACGAGGCATAAAGGTAGATACATGTGTGCAACTACTTCTCTATTTAATAACTTTGTCTTAACTTTCTAAGGATAAAAATAGGTGAAAAGTTTTGACTTTGAGGCCTATCTTTATCTTTACGTGCTTGTCTTGACGAGTTTAAAATATCTTCTTTTGTGTAATAGCTATTTGATTTTCTTTACGGACAAAGGGTAGGCCAAAGGTATCGAGTTTGATTTATCAAGAGTAAAATAAGCTGCTCCCTTTTAGAGTATGTTCAAGACTGCTTTAGGCTAATCTTTCCTTTGATTTCTTGAATTAAACTTTATTTTAGGCCGATTTTATTTCGGCCCTTTTAACTCCTTGTACTTGTATGCCTCCTCTAAATGATTGCTTTAACCATTTTAATCATCAATTGAACCTTTAACCTTCTAATACGATATTTTGCAGTTTTGCTTGCATGTAAATTGTCTTTCTATGGTGGAGGGCTTGTGCATGAATAACCAATGCTTATGATACACTTGCAGCCAAATACGAGATTAAACCCTCTTTTTTGTCCCTTTCACCTTAATTTTGGCTTTAATAGGGATCGTCACATTTGTCCCGCTACGAGACTATGGGACAACTTTCAGCTGCTCTGCCATTAAACCTACACATTTTTAAACATTAAACATATTATATAAAACACATATGTGGTTAAGAGTACATGGAGGCTTGGAAGGAAGGGTTCAGTGTTTGTAGGCGGAGGATGAGCGGGGAAAAAGGGATTCGATGGCCCCGAAAATAGGAGAAAACAGCGAAAGGAAGGGGGAATGCGTCGATGCGATGGAATGATAGCCATCGGATCTCGAGAAGATTGACGGTCAGTTTCATCGATGGATCGGCCATCGGGAAAAAAAAGGAAAATGGAATTGGAATTTTAGGGGTACAGCTTAATCACCGATGGGTCTAGCACTTGGTCGTGGAGCGGTCGTGGAGGAAAAGGGGTTAGGACCTAAGCCGAAAAGCGCTTAAGCCCTTATGTGTAAAAATGAGGTTTTAGGTGAAAATGAAGGGTTTTTTGAAGGGTTTTTTGGGTTCCAATAGGATTAAAAAAAGGGAGTTTTAAACCAAAATAAATGGATTTCATCGGGCTTAAAGGGCATGAGGAAAAATAAAGGGTAAAAATGGGGAAAAATGAGTGGAAATGAAGCGGTTTTTAGAGGTTTTTTCAAAGAAAAAATGATGGAAAAATGAATTAAAAAATCGGTCTTTTTTATAACGTGAGGCTTTTCTTTGAAGGTTTTAGTAGAAGGCTATCAATGAATTGGATTCTTTAAGGATAAAAAATACGAGAGAGGCTTCAAGAAGTCACGCATTTTGCATGAAATTGGTTTCTTGGTGAAAAGACTTATTTTAGCCATCATCAATTATGAAAATTTTATTGATGGCTAACTGAAGTCCCCACGAGGATATAATTATGGATCATGGGATTTGCAACCATATGATTTAAAGATTGAATACCAAGTTAGGATTGTCTTGTAATAATTCTACTCATTATCCATAATCAAATGGACAAGTTGAGGCTATTAACAAAATTCTTAAACGAATGCTTCAACGAAAGATGATAGGGGTTAAGTAAAAGGAAGCTGCATTTGATCTGTGCTACTGCTTTGTGGGCGTATCGAACCTCGCTTAGAACGCGACCAGATTTACTACTTTTCAGTTGGTGTATGGTCTAGAAGCTATCTTACCGATCAGAGGAGGCGCGAAGTATCATCATTAAAACTCGCGATAGACTTGTTACTTGACACCTCAGAAGAAGAAGCGCGTCTCTTAACCTCATCCATCTAGATGAATGCATTGTGTGAAGTCTAATTCTGGCCAACAAAGCGCATAAGAGATATAAAGTGCCGTCTGATGAAAATTTCCGGCCTTACATCTACTCGGAAGGGAAACTTGGTCCTTCTTTACGGTCAGGCCCGATGCTGTCGGTACGAAATTCGAGCCATTGTGGCATGCCCCTATATTGTCAAAAGAGTTCTTGCTAAGGGTGCCTATGAGTTAGTTGATTACAATGGGATTCCATTGGCACAACCTAGAAATGGGTTGTATCTTAAACGTTACTATGCTTAACCATGAGCGTAGTAATTTTGTATTATATTGTATATATGCTATTGATTTTCATTCTTATCTTTCAATTTTTTTTAGAGTTTGTAGCGTTAGTAATCAACGCTTTACATTTTATCGCAGAGATGTCTGGTCACCGAAACCATTTTTTGGATATCTTGATAGTGCTAGTCGTAGTATGCGGAATCTATCCTTTGCGGCATGGGCCATTTTCACTGCGAACGGTAAGTTAGTGAGTTTTCAAGGGTTGAAGATTGGTAGATCGACGAACAATGTCGTGTTGGTATAACACGTTGATCGAACTTCTCTCTAATTCCATTTCATTTGGTATTAACCGCATAATCATAAGGTTAGACTCACAACGTGGTATTACAACTTACTAGTGTTTATCTTTGTTATAAATCCAACACTTCTTAGATTGTTCCTAGAGTTCGACTTTTGGAAAGACATTTTGATTTTATTCAATATCAACACATTTCCCAAAGATTTAAGATACATTGAATAAATTCATTAGCTAATCAGTTTTGATCAGACATTTGCGGCATAGAGTAAAGAAAACAATTACATCATTAGATAGGATTCATAGGAAAAAATGCGAAATCATATAGATAAATAGTTATAGGTTTTTACAAAATTTGTTACCCAAGACACATTGGTCATCTGACCTAAAAATGTATGCAAAATGTCACAAGTAAAATATTGGTGCTCATGGTAACATGTTATAGATCCTCTTACAATAAATGTGAACCCAACTACATCCAACGATTATGAACCCCAATAGTGTGTCATGAGTCGCATGAGAGCTCCTCGATACGGAAATGTTTGGAATTAGGAAGGTCAAACCCTTATGTCTTTGCTGAAGCTCAGAAATAGGTCTCGGCTATCAAGGTCTGAAGGGATTTCTCTCTCGACAACACTACTCTCTTGCTTTGTCACTTCGCGCTCTGGTTCCTCTCTTTGGTTGAACGCGACGATATACGCATTACATCAAACATTTTAGTTTAGTCTTGAAAGAAATCAAAACACAAAAACATTGTATAAACCTTAGGAGCATTTTCAAATCATTCTTACCTATTTCACCCCAACGGCGCTTTCGAAGTAGCCTTCGTCTTGGATCTCCTCGGAAGTCAACCTGCATATGCCTACTCATCGATGGCGACGATATGTTGCTAGAACCAAGTGAAGAATGCGGTAGAGAACACAATGGTCAATTGGCTTGTATGCGGAAGCCCATGGGTTCTACCCATCTGCGATGGGGATCTCTAGGACCCCTAGATATATCCAATGTTACATGTTGTGGTGCATTAGTGGAATCTGTTCCAAAGTGAAGGAGATAAGAATTGAACCATAATTGAAAATTTTCTTGCTTATCCCCCTTTACTTTATTAGTTGTTCCTTTATCGAGATAAAACTGACTTCATACCGGTTGAGAGCGTTGTCGCTCTAAGCACTCTGGTACTTCCATATATACAATTTGTTCGCTGTGTAGTGTAACGAGTGCAGGGAGATTTAGAAATCACAAAAAGGATGGTTCTTAAAGGCAAATCCCTAACATCCTAGATGTTTATTTTTCCATCTTTGCTAAGAGTTCTTCCCTGGATAGCAATACTACATAACATAATCCCTCACTGTTTGTCTCTCCTCCAACGATGGATGCAAGGAAAATGGGCAAACCTCTCCTCGACAAACCTATGAGAAAATACATCCTCAACTATTATGGATACCACTTTATTTTTTAATGTGAGAGACCTCTATCGTTGAATCCCATACTCGAACTTAGAACTCCAAGAGTTTATTTTTTCACTCATTCACGACAATTTGAAGTACTTAAGTAGTACGCAATCTCTTAGAGCTCTTCGTGCTCGGATCATTCAAGGAAATCTATCTTGTTCTTCATGTTCTCTTTTTTCCCTCCATGTAATCGTCATTATAATACGATGGAAACACGAAATACAACCATAAGATCCATTAGATTTTATTCATTGCAAAAAAGCAGGAAAAATTTTGGGGCACGAGCATGAAAACCAAAAAATTTAACTATGCCCAACACACTCCCCTAGGCCGAGACAACACGTTGCATGTGCGAGGGTACCCTTCCTTGTACCTACTATGCAATGGAGGTTTCGACATTCATGGGTGCGTTGCCCTCATTTTGGGTAGATTTACCCTAGGGGCAGCAAAATCCTAAAGATTTGCAAAGAATGGAAATGAAATGAATACCAAAGGGAAGAGGAGGTTCATGGTACTAACTTGGATCAAATGGTGATGAAATACTGTCCCTTCTCACTTGTTGCAATCAACGACTAAAGTTAGGGGGAAAAATCAGGTTCGAGAGATCCAAATGCAAATGGTAACTATGGAATGGTAAAAATGAATAGTGGCTTAATTTTTATAGTCATTTAATTGTTTGCAACTTAAATTTATTGCTATGACTATAGTTTTATTATTATTTTTATCATGAAAGCAGTATTTTTAATCCATTTGGTGTTGTTCTAAGCAGAAGTACAGCGGTGAGCAGTTAGTCGTGCGATTTATTCGAAGAATGACTTGACCACAAAGCATACTTTTTCTCCTTATTTTTCGAGCTTTGTTAAAAACAAAAAAGGATTTGAAGCGCACTTTATCTCTTTTTCAAGCTTTGATAACAACGAAAAAAGGAACCTGATCTTCTTTGACTCTTTTCGAGACTCGATAGCAGAGAAAATATTGTCGAGAACTTATCTTTTCGAGCTCGTTAAAGTAAATGAATTGATATCTACTCGGGGTATAAGTTTAACCCTTTTCTGAAACTGAGATGGATTATTTACGAAAAAGGAATACCTTGGTTAAACATGACCAAAGAGGGTTCTCTTAGATATTATTTTACACTTTTGGTCACAAGGTGACAAATTCCTTGAAACGTATCTTTACAGGTTCTCTTTTGTCCTCTTTTTTAGACCCTCTAAATATGAGAAAGGACAGGGCTATCCCAACTTTGTGGTTAAAGCTTGTTAAAACATAAAATAGAGACGGGCTTGTCGATCATGGCAAGAATCGAGTTTAATTTCATCGCTGAACTCATTAAATTATTAAATATCGATGCTTTATTCACCGAAGGGTTGGATTATAGATCAGAAAATTTTATCCTCCTCAATCTTGTTAAAAAATAAAAGAGTCTTGGTCGACAAATGACCGTAGAGGTTTGGAAAAAGTGAGCAAAGTTTCTTTTTGGTAGCAAGTCGCTCTTGAACATGACATACGCCGCTAACTTTATCATATCGTGTTGTTTGGGTTGGGTAGTCATCTTGATGGTTCATTCACACCTATGGTTCATCGTACTATCCTTCGATTTTGGGTGTGTCGCTCATCACTTAGTGTCATCGATGTGTTCGAGAGAAGTCATCTAGTGATTAAAAAATCATCTTTCTGCAATACTCATAAACCTTCGTTTTACGCGTAGTCGTCCACGAAAATTGCTATATCAAGTCATACCCTTGTCTGCGAAATCGGTAACTCTAGTTTTGCAATTAGGTGACTTTACGTACGACGATAAATCAATATCCGGAAATTCACTTAGAAACATCGATTCCGGTACCATGGGGCTTGTTACTAGCATTGACAAGATCCTCGCTTTCGTACCTTTGGTGAAATATTTGTAGCGTCGACATCAAATCATCTGTTCACGCCTTACGAAATGTATTGTGGTACCTTGAGGGCCATTGACATTAATAGGTGGTTCTCTCGTGTTTATTATGACTCACATCATTGGGTGGTAATCAAACGATGTCTTTCCATGTTCGACTACAAGTCATATATTCGCATAGCTGGGAGTGTGCCCAAATGATCGAGTGAACGAGATAAGAAACCCCAGGATCTGGTTTGACCATCCAAGGTAGATTTTAGGATTTTTGTACACATCATACGTACGGTGACGTTGTCTGATTGTCATCCAAACATGGGCCTATATCTATAGGCATGTCTGCATCTAAACAACATTCAATGAAGACAACTTTCTTAATTATGTAGATGTTATTAGATTGCTTTATATGTGAACATGGGAATGCCTACCGACAGTATGATCGAGATGTATCATGATGTAATGTATTGTAAGATTGATACGGTGACCACTACTTCATTCCGGAGAAACCATCACGATTGTAAAGCATCTCAATCAAATGTTCTTATTATTTTGGTCTCATGCTTTAGGCGCAATTGTTATAAGTCAATTTTGGCACCATTCCCAATGGCACAGTTAGCCCAGACATCATCTATAGGACCAATGATCAAGGGTTTATCATTTCCTATCATTTAAGTTGCTACATGCCCTAAGGCAAAGAAACAAGACAAATCAAGCAAGACTTTCATCAAGAAAAAGGTTTCAAGGATTGGAAAGCTTATTATATAGCATATGAGAGCTCACCAACACGAGGCTCTAAGGGGCATAAGTGCAATGTGTACGATGCCCCCATGCAAAAGTGCTACGCAAAAGCACTTCCATACATTCTTGCGTGCGTTGGTCACATTTGGGAGAAAAAATTCTCATTGTTCCCGAGAATCTCCACTTGGCAGTGCCTTCTAGAAGAAGTTCAAATGTGTCAGGCTTCGGATCCAAAGTGTCCATTTGGAAATCTACATGACTCGAAACATGTCTTGCCTATTGTTGGAAAGTCATTGATTACAGCCAACCTACAGTTCATCTATAAATTGAGCACGGATCTAAGTGTGAGGAAGAAAGAAAATTTGAGTAGAGAAATGTTTCGGAGAATTTTCAATTGAGAGCTACATTTGTGTTCTTGTTCTTCCGGAGAGATTTATACTTTTATGAAACTTAGAAACGTTTCGGAAAGGTCACTTCAAATCATTCATCTGGATTGTAACCTCTCTTTCTATCATTAATAAAGAATACTTTGCTTATTTTTTCCCTATATGCATCTGTATTGGCTTTGATTTTCAATATTGCAAGATCTTGGTTGAAAGTGTATATATGGTTTATGCTTTAATTTAGCAAACTAACCCGAATAATTATCATATTGTGCATCAAGTGTTTGAGTGTTCTTTCTTCAGAATCCATTTGCTAGGCAATTTGAAGAGCGCAGCGAAAGTGACGAAGGAGCCATTTAGAAGCGCTTGGATCACAAGTAACCTTTAATCCTCTTTGTGTATCTATTCTTAGTTAAGAGAAATAGTCATATAGTCTTTCACTTGTTGTTCTAGACACTTTTGTCTAGGGAAGTGTGATTTAGTAATTACGAATTGCGGCCCAACAAAATGAATGAAATATATCACATGTATAAGGTGATTAGAGACTATCTTTTATATATATATCACACGGTTATTTTCCCCCGATTATGGTAGGAGCAATATCATATGGTGAGAATATCCTATGAAACAAAACTCAAAAATATTAGAGATAGAAAGAGCGGGGACTCACGTCTAAAATAATGAAAAATTTCTGGTGGATGATTTATAAATTAAAATGCAATGCAATACAATGAAAAATTGCGATGACGTAAACATATTTAAGTCATATAATTAAGCTTTTGCTTCACTCACAAAATCCACCTCCTGTGTTTGGTTATCATGTTATTTAAAACTTAGACTCACCATTAACATAAACATTTTCTAACCAAAACCCTTGGAAACAAAAGACCAAAAATAATGTATATATCTAAACATGAAACTTTTGTTATGAAATTTAAAAAATTTCTCTTCCAACTTAGAGTTTGTCTATTATAGTGCATTGATTTTCATTTCAATTTGTTTAAATAAGCTTTCTTCCTCTTCCTCACTTCTTTAGCAAATACTTTATTTCTCAACCATCTACAACCATTTTCCCAACTAAAAAAATCCATAAACAAATATCCTTAAAACTATTCTAAAAAGCTAAAAAATCACAAATCAATTTGCTTTTATTATATTATTTATGTTATAGTCAAAAATTTGGGACGTGTGACTATTTATTGTAATGTTAAATTAAGTTTTTTTATATTTCACTTGTTTATTTGTACTAATTTTAAATTGCAATTCCTAAATGGATTTTGGAACCATGTGGGAAAATTTTAAATAATTATTCCACCATTTTAAATTTCATTATTTTTAAATTAAATTTTATAAAAAAACTTAAATCTCTTTTAAATAAGGTTTAATAAATTAGGCCATTATGATTGTTTTAATTGTTTTGCAAGCATGTCCGCAATGCGAGAAGAATTTATTGGGCATACAAAAAATCAAATTGAAATACGGCTAAAAAGATATCAAAAATTCTAATAGTAACAGTTTTTGAATTATCTTTATGAAGTGAAATAGATTTAACACCATCAAAAATATTTTGAACAACCAAAAATCTTAAAATTTGACAACGGTAAGATTTAACTTGAACTTCCATAATTTGGATTTAACTTTCGAATTTCCATAATTTTGTAGAACAAATTAGCATGGTGTTACTAAGGCAACCAATATTTCGTAAGCTATACAAGATTTACAATGCATGCTAAGACATGCATGCTAGAAACTGAAGGACAAATTTTGTTGTACTACCAGATACCTGGAGGTAAAGCTTATGATTCCATGATAATATATGCAATAAAATTTAAAATTCAATTTTCCAGTCGACGCTCCCTAAAAGGCTTCTCCATTCCGACTATTGCCATATTTATGTAGTTAATGCATACTTAATGCATATCATGTAGTTAAAGAAAACAATACACCGCAGGATTTCAAATTCAATAATTTGCACGGTAAATTTTTAAAATTCAGAGAAGCCGAAATAGTGGGTGGTTGTTGATGGTGGTGTTGGAAGAGGAGGCGAAAGAATGGAAGGAACTGTTGAATTCTCCGCCCCCAATATTTGATCGATCTTACCTTAGTGCTAATCTTGGTGATGGATTATGATTGTTTCAATCTCAAGAACTCTAGTTATTTTTCCTTCAGCAAGATGGAAATTCCACAATCATTCAAGGCAGGAAGCTGATACAACTAAAATGAATTTGGACCGTTGGATTAAGCAAAGGAGGTTCACGATTTACGGTGAGAAATAACAAAAAGGAACTGTTCCGAAATTCAATGTTATTATCACCGTGAATATAAATATCATCAACGGTGCTTGAGCCACATTGAAGTGTCGTTAAGTTCGTTTGAAAAGGTGGAGTGATTTTATGTAAATTTCAATTTAAACGTAGATATGTTTTTCCATCAATTAAAACGATGGAATGGGTATGGTAAACACTGGGAAACCTTGGTTTGTATTAGCTAATTAATTGATCTTGGACTTTGTTTAATATGATCCTATGATTGAAAATGAATTTTTGGAGATTTGTTGTTGTTAAAAGACCAGTTTAAAGCATATGGATGATGTCAAGGTGAGATGTCTTCAAAGAAAAGAATTATCAACCTTAATTTTCCTCCCTTTACCGGTATCACACTTCCATTGATAAAGAGAGCTTGTAAACTTTTTTGGGCTTGTTAACTAAGCACATCTTCCCATCAAACAAACGAGCATACTAATATGTGAATATTTTCCCTTTTGAATTTTATGCTTCAATCATGTGAATTATGCAACCTAATTGCCGACTATATCGCTTTAATTTTTGGTAACCAAGGTGGGGGTGGAAAATGCAATTTTTTTAAATAATAGTTTTGTTGCTTTTATTTTTAAAATGATAATATGAATAGTTATTTTTTCAGGTTGGTTCAAATATAGAGCTCTTAAATTATTTATTTCAAAAAGCGAAAAATCTAAAATTGTTTTCCTCAAATTTAATGGAATATTCTATTATTATAATTTAATTTCTTTAAAGTAAACTCAAGCTCCTTTAATATTTATTTTAAAAATTAAAAATATAAATTGATATCCTTATATTTAATGGAGATATTCCATTAAAATAATTAACGTTATTTAAAATTTTACTTTTATTTGATTTTCTGAATTATTTCATTATAAAAAAAAATAAGTTTTAAAATTTTAAACTATTTTAAAGATTAGATAATTGAAATTAAATTCATACACTTAATAACAAGTAATGAAATAAAAATATTCTTTCTAGAGGTGCTTAGTATAAAGCCTTTGTAATACAATACAGGATTTTTAAATATTAAGATTTAGATGATTGCTTATAATAACCTTTATACAAAAAGAACATGTAATACCTAATAGTCAAAGACTATCACTTTTTATTCGAGTTGTCTTTAGTGCAACTTTTTTGAAAGATTTTGGTGCCTTTTTTAGGGTCTAATTTCTCTAAAAATCCGGTAGGAATTAATTGAAATCTGAAAGCTCAGAGCCGGAATTCATTGAAATCACAAACTTGATGGGTAGCTTACTGCACAATGAAGTGCCTAACGGTTTTTAAAGGTACTTGACTCCATATATATAGTCAAAAAACCATTTAAAAATACAAATCAAGGTTTCACCTCAAAAATTTTGCGAGGATTAGAGTACTGAATTTTCCAAAAATCCACTAAGAATGACTCCTTTTTATTGGTATTACAATGTTTTTAGGAACTTTAATAACAAATAGAATAGACTAATTTCATTGATCTAGTTAACTTAACTTTTAGGAACAAAGATAATAAATAAGTGCTTTGGTGATATAATGCCACTTCTTAATGAAGTAACACCATTCAATCTGTTCAGGAAATATAATATATAAGTGCTTTAGTGTTATATTTTTCTGCCTTTTAATGAAGTAACATTGTTAAGTCATTTATTGTGATGCAACTGAGAAATACAATTATCACAACGAAATTCCAAAGTTGAATGAGATAATTGGGTATACAAAAATTTTATTTTTCCCGAAACAACCATTTAAATATGTCATTCAGCAATTTTTTTGTGTGCAATAATTGAAAATATTTTATTATTAAGAAGGTATTACAGTATTTACTTTAAACAATATCTAAATATTATTTAAAAATTATAACATTGGCCTTTTTTCAGGATGAAAATAAATTTTAAATTTGAAATTATATTATTCAACTCTATTGGTTGGCCATTTTAAAATTCTTTCCCATTTTCGTGATTTTTAATAATGAGCATGATAAACTAATTTTGAAACATAGTTAGAAATGTCAATGTTAAAAAAACTACTTTTAAAAAACACAATTGCTAATTTCAAATTTATTGGTAAATTATCACCTCTTAATTTCTAAAACTGTAACATATGAGTATTCACGAATATGTTTATCTTCAATCCCATAATACATGCTCTAACAATTTAATATTGTCAATAATGTGGATTTAAAATTATTTTATAATTTTTTGGGTAATTAAATATTTAGAATTTTGATAATCCAAATGATCTTGAAGTAATATTTAAATTTTTAAAAAAAGGAAGAAAAAAGTAATAATCTGAAGGTTTTAAAAGTATTTGGTTTAATATATAAATTTACAATATTATAATTGTTTATTTACTTTTAATTTGTTAGTTGATATATATATATATATATATATAATTCTTTTTAAATTTAGTTTAACTATCATTATAAAGAAATATATAGAGAGAGAGATAACCAGATAATCCATTTTAGCACTTGATTTTGTTGGTATGTCATGTAAGTATTATGAACACTAATAATATCATAATTTTATATACTTTAACATTTTTTTGTAACTTTGGTAAGACTATATCTTCAACATGTCCAATTTGTTTGTGTTAGTTACATTTAATTATAAAAAATATTTACGTTTAGATATATAAAATAATTTTAATCAAGATATATACATATCATTTTTTTATATACATTAATTATATGTTTGATATTATGTTAATTGCTAATAATATGTATGTTAATTGATTAAAAAATAAGTGGATAAAGTCTATAGTTACTATATGTAGAGTTCAATGATTACACTATGTGTGAGGTCCATGGTTGCTATAGTCTTCCTTCTATCTTTGGATGTTTGGAATTCATAACTTTAGCTATCATAGTTTGGATGTGGATGTGCAAGATAGATGGTCTTTTGAGATTCTGAATAAATGGTTAATTATATTTGGTGTAACCCTCAGAAGTGAAAAAGATAGGGAAATTTTAAGGTTCTTATCACAAAGAAAAAGTTCCCTACAGCGAGGAGAAGGAGAGAGGAAGAAGAAAATGAGTTTCCTAAGAACCAGCCTTTGTCATTTATTCTCCCACTCATCATTCTTCATAGGAAGAAAAGCCTGCTATCATATCCGGTGTTCTGCAGAATAAGAGAGGAATGGAAGAATTAGAGGATTGGTAGAGGAAAATAACAAAATTGGAAAAATGGAAAAATTGAGTAACAAGTCGAGAAAAACGAATCCAAAGGACCATATTTTGAAGAGGTGAAATTTTTAATTTAAGGTGATACAGTACAACAAAAAATTCTTTAAGATTGTTGAAACATATTATTGAAAAAAAACAGCGGTGGCTAAGGTCTTGGAAAATCCAACGATTTAAGATGAGGCTATGCATCCTTGAGGATGAAGACCAACTCTCGTAGGTAAATAGATACTAACCTCAAAGGAAGTTGAAGATAAAATGTAGTCCCTTCTTAATTAAACTAATTTAAATATTTTTTTCGTAAAAGTATTAAAAAATATTAATAACTATGAAGTATTGATTTATTTTCTCTTAAACCTTTAGTAAGTTATGGTTTGTAAATCACACAGTACTAATTGATTATTAACATGAAGTGTTCATCTGTTTGGTTTGAAAATTTTAATATCAAAGTAGTTATATTTTTTATTTTTTGTTTAAAATATATGATATAACATATAGATGTGGTTATAACATATATGTGTTATAACATATATAAATATTTAACTTTCATACATTATAATTACATTAATAAATTATTGTGATATTGTATCTGTTGGAAATCTTTCAAATACTTTTTAGAGAAATATTCTAAGAAAATTTGCATGCAAGTGATTATTATATATAGATATAATAGCGAAAGATGGAGAATAATTTTTTCTTTAATGTGACCTTCCTGTGGTGTACTAAATCAATTTCAACAAAAAATTTAATTCAATAACTGTGACAAAGATGTGCCATCAACATAAAAAAATTAATCCATTACATAGTAGTACAAATTCTTAAAGCATCTGTGTCCAAAGTTTCATCGGAAGCACTTCAATCTAAATATTCAAAAATCATAATAAAAAAGATACATTAGAAATAGTATATATATTGGATATCTGTTACGGTGATTTATTTTCTAGAAGGTATGTTCTATATTTGCATCCTGTTGAGGAGATTACACCGACCAATATTTAGAAAGAACTCTCTAATCCAAAGGAGAAGCATCCTATCATTGGAATACTCTCTGCACATTGAGTTACAGCAAAATTGTCTTGTTGGATCCCAAATTTTGGACACACAGTCTGAATGATTCTAACCAATGCATACCAACTTTGAACCTTTATTGGAATATTAGGTTTCTACTTTCATAGACTATCTTGAATGCAGCCGGAGAACCGCCTTGGGCATCTGCTGGATGAAATGGAAAGTTGAGCGACACTGCCTTCTCAATGGTGGGTGCTACCATATGCATATGTGGAAAGATATGCGATACGAGAAGGTGTACATATATAGTAGATGCACATATACGAAGTTGCGCATATACAAAATATATGAACATATAAGGAAGATACGCATATGGAGAAGATAGACATATGTGCATATATAGACAACTACATATGTGCACATGTGCAAGTATATCCAAACATGTTAGTATATGCACACTTCTCTATCATGCAGACACACATATATAGATAAACATATATGGGTATGCACATATACGAATATATGCACATATACGAAAGTTGCGCGAATACGGAAGATATACATATCTGAAAAATACACATATACGAAGTTGCACATATACGGAAAGACATGCACATATCAAAGGCATTCCAATATCCTATCACAACTACCGGAGCTATGAATGGAAGAAAAAATTACCAAATTTGTCCAGTTGGTTCTGAAATATTTCAAGAGAAATACCAAAGATGGAGTATCATCTAAAACCCAGAACCATTGAAAATTTTTCATGAGTACACGGGAAGGGAAGAAGGAAAAGGAAAGAAGACCCAAAAGCAAGCTTTGAATCTACGAAAACAATGGCAAGAAGTAAGACTTGAGCAAGATAAAATGTTTTCAACGCGACAAATATAGGCACTACGTAACAAAACGTATAGACAAGAAGGAGGAGCCTCTGAGTTTCAAGGTGAGGAAGTATTCTTAAACAAAGAATGATAAGCCATACTCCCTTCCATTCTTCCCTCCTCTCGGGTGTCTCCTCGACCTCCTCTCTGCTCCTCCATTTGTGGCTTTTCCACAACTACAGGCTTACATCAAAGAGGCTCCTCCTTTGGATCTGAAAGTCCTACTTTGACGTGCTCATCTCTCATTCAGAAGATATCATAGTCTTCTCTAATCCAAACTTAACATCTCTCCTTAAAAATTTCATCCTTAGTGAAAGGTAGATACACTAATAATTGTGTGGAGTTTCGGTGTATCCTACAAAAACTCCCAACTCTACTATAGGCTAAAATTTTTCTGTGAATCATTGAATACATGACAACAAACTCAAGCTCCAAAAATTCTGAAATGAGACACATCGGGATTTCTTCTGAAAATATTCCTTCGGTGTGATCATACAAAACATTTGATGAGGAATCTAGTTTTGCAAGTGGGGAATATTGTGTTACATGCTTCTGCCCATAGATATAATGGAAACCCATTATCATGTATAAGACTCTCTTTGGCTCAACTATGCTCATTTTCTTCCTCTTATCTACCCAATTCTGTTGTCGGTTATGGGTGTCATTAGTAAACTCTCTTCTAATACCTTCTTTGGCACAAAAAATCCTTGAAGGAATTCAAAACAAATTCACCTCCATTATCACTCATAATAACCATAACCTTCTTTTGAATCTCCTTCTCAACTAATTCCTTGAATTCAACAAATTTTGAGAAAACTTCATCCTTCTTCCACATAGATAAGATCTAGCATTTTCTAGAAGAGAAATAATCAATAAAAATCTCAAAATACTTATGTTTTGTTTTGGAGGATGTAGAAAAGGGTCCACAAACATAAGTGGATTTGCTCCAATATTTCATTTTCTCTATTATCTCATTCATGCAAAGTGAATTTGACATATTTCCTCAATTTGCAACCTTTGATGACATCCTATTTAGTGAAGGGAGCATTTAGGAAGACTCATGGTATTTTATACATGATTTTTAAAGCACCATAGTGTACATGACCCAATATCTTGTACAGAATTTCTAAAATCTTGAATGCGCACTCCTTGTTGACACAATGTGGCACAATATTCCACCTCAATTTTTTATAGGTTCTTGACTCGAAGTCCAATTTGCCTCACCTTCCGGTAGCTATGTCTCTTAGAAAGGATTTCCCTTTCTTGAAAAATAACATACTGGCCTTTATCCTCGAATCTTTACGCAGATCGAGTTCTCCTTCCAACCCAAGTACAAAAATAACATCTTTGATGTGAAGAGGGGATATTTATCCCTTTCAAGGTGAAAATACCAATTCATGTAGCATTGTACACTCATCATCCCCCAGTTCAATCGCCATCTAGGGTCTTCCTCCATGCTGCTAAAAAACTCCTTGCACCTTGTCATATGGAATGAGGCACCAAAATAAAGGTACCACACACTTCCTGCTGCAATGTTGGTCATGCACGTTATTGGGGTGAAGTCTAGTCGGAGTGTGAAGCCAACGCTTCGACCTCCTACTCTTCCTGAAGGCTACTGTTCGAGCTTATTGTGTGTACATTTTGTTGCATAGTGTTTTTATGTCTATTGCGGTGGAATCATTTTATCTTGTGGTCTTTCTTCTTCGCATTATTTTCGCTATATTCATGTTTTCTTTGGGTCTTCTTTCCTTTCCTCCTTCCTTGACTAAGGAAAAAATTCTCTTCATCCTCTACTCTATATGATACTCCATCTTTGGTATTTCTCTTGAACTCTTCTTGAACCAAATCGTACCACAAAATTTCCCAATTTCATAATTTTCCTTCATTCATGGTCACAGTAGGCTGTGATGGATTTTGGAAGGCATTTGAGATGTTCATATCTTCCGTATATGCATAGCTTCGTATATGTGTATCTTTCATATATGTGTGTATCTTAGTATGTCCACAACTTCGGTATGTGTGCACATATTAAGCCTTGCCATAACTTCCATATATGTGTATATTCCATATATGTGCGACTTCACGTATATACATAAGTTGTGCATATACGGAAGCTCCACATATACGGAAGATATGCATATACGGAAGATACACATATCTGAGTTGCATATATATGAAATATATGCATATATGAGTTCGAGCATATACATAATATATTGGTGCTCATATCTTGATGTCTGAGTCTTAGTACTATTATAAGGAATGTATGCCAATATCTTTTGAAGATGTGTGAATACACGAAATATGTGCACATATACGAAAGTTGTTCATATATGTATATATGTGTATCTTACGTATATAGATAACTTTCTTATATGTGTGAATTATATTTTGTATATGCACAACCTGTATATGTGCATCTACTCTATATGCGCAACTTTTTTGATATACACATATACGGAAAAGTGTATATAAAAATGCATATACATGTGTGCATACAAAAGTTGTATACAAAATTCGCTCATATTATATATATGTACATCTTTTTGTATCACATATCTTCCATATGCATATGGTAGAAGCCACGTTGGAGGAATGTCGAGGTATCGTTCAATCCTCTCCATTCTGCAGTCAAGGATGCCCATCGGTTCTACGTGCCAATCCAAGATAGTCTATTCGAATAAAAACTTAATATTCCAATAAAGTTCTATGGTTGCATGCATTGGTTGAATAGTCTAATTGTGTGTCCTAAATATGGGATCCAATAAACCCATTGCTATCATAATCTCGATGTGCGAAAAAGAAGTAGTCAGTGAGAGGATGCTTCTCCCTTGGATTAGAGAGTTCTTCCTAAAAATTCAACATTGTAATCTCCCAATAGTCAAGATGAAAATATAGAAATATACCTTCTAGAAAATAAATCACTCCAATAGACATCCAACATCTACACATTAATTTGATCATTTTTATTATGTGATTTGGATATTTGAGATTAAGTAGTGATGAAAACTTTGACACATATGCTTCTAAGAATTTGTACTACTATGTAATGGATTAATTTTTTTGTAATTGACGCACATATTTGTGTTGTTATTGGAATTAAATTTTTTTGTTATGATGATTAGGTACACCACGGGGAAAGGCCACATTAAATAAAATTGTGTCTCCATATTAACTATTATATCTATATAATAATCACAAAGGTGTATACAATTTTTCTTAAAAGATTTTCTCTCGAAAGTCTTTGAAAGATTTTCAAGAGATACAAATATTTACAAGAATTTTTATTAAGAAGTAAATTATAATATATGAAAGTTAAATGTATTTATATATGTTATAACGGATATATGTTATATACATCTATATGTTAAAACGGATATTTTAAATACAAATAAAAAATATAACTACTTTGATATTGGGTGACTCTTTGGAAACCAAACGATGAACATACATGTTAATAATTTGGGTTAGTACGGATTGTGGTTAGCCAACCATAAGTTACAAAAGGTTTGGAGAAAATAAATCAATACTATGTAGTTGTGTATTTTTTTAATACTTGGTTGATGATAAGGGAGAGCCAAAGGTAGCATCGTCGCCATGACTTTCGGGTTTGGTGGTTTACGAAAAGGCTGCCCCTAGAAAACCCTCTTCCATGCTCTTGGGACCGCACCTATTCTGGAGAATTTAGGCTCCCTGCGTGGAGCACCGGTGGAGGGACATTTTCTCCTCCCACCTGCGGCTGCGCCTTCCACGAGAGAGGCAGCGGGGGCTGACATCAGCTGTCGGCGGAACTTTGACTCGCTTCTGACTCAAAGGGGTGTCTCCCGCGGTGAAATGCAGCCTCACAGTGAAAAAACAACAATCACTTCTTCCACATGCATACCCAAGGCTACCACAAGAACCAAGATCAAGCTCCCTGCGCATCGAATCAATGAAAAAAATCCAATACGGGGAAGGACACATGCATTAATAGGAAATCTCATGGTTTTACGCCCACATAGAAATCCCCTCTTATGATGGATCATCTGGCCCAGAGCCCCAAGGGTCATAGTGATCTTAAGCTATGTGCTAAGGGCTTCTTCAATGTGATCTTCACTTGCATCAAAGACAAAAACCAGATCACGGATTGAGGGCTGCACCACTTCTTTAACTCCACGAGTACGACCTGCGCAGGCGGGTGAAAGCTTCAACCCAAAAAAATAAGGTCTTACTTGGGCCCGGTCTGGATCGAGGGCGCTGCACACCCTCCCCCGGGACCCTGCGGGACGAGTTAACTCTTCGAGACATAAGCAATGCCCTTGGAGAATTCATTAAAATGGCGGAGGAGACAAAGCTCAATAGACATGAAGCCTACATAATAATGCGAGTCTACATGAACATTAGAGTCACTCCACAGTGAGGTAAGTATTCTGCACATGAGGATTATGGTCAGATTCCAACCATAGACTATGGACATGTTCCTTTTAGATGTGGGGAAGTGTCACCAACACGGACACCTATTCAAAGATTCCCCTAAATCAAAAGGTTGCATTGAACAATGATTCATCTAATCATGACACTAAGAAGTTTATGAAAGTACTTCGGGGAAGGAAAAGGCACAACGAAGCTGAAAACACAACCAGACCCGGCCAACGAGCAATAGCTTTTAGATCTAGCTCGGCCGAAAAATAATGAGAATGAACCTCCCAAAGATTCAAAGCGATCTATGCAAGAGAATCCACTGGACCTCCAAAGACTCAACAAATGAAGATCAGCTGAAGCCTTTTTTATCCTAAACCTCTACGCATGCGAGAGGAACACTCGACAACGGCGAAGAGTGTGGCACTAAGACTCAATCCTAGAAGCAATGGAGGAAGAATCAAAGAGCATTGAATTTGGGGACCTCGATCACATGTGTTAGAAGATGCATGCAACAAGAAGTATTTTCTATCAGCTACCACTAGCATGAGATCAAGAAGTTGGATGAAAATCATCTTGAGCTCAGCATATTCTTCTGCGGGCATTCAAGAGTACGCTCCTCAATACTAAATACATCCTAAAAAGAATCCCACAAACGTGATAATAGAGAAAAACAGAACTTGTGAGACGGTCACCGCGGGCAAGAGATGGCGAGAATCGGGGAGATTCCCCAAGTTGACTTGATTCTGCTCTATAATCCCCAATCCCCTTCAATAGAGATTATCTCATGGAATATCAGAGGAGCTTAACAACCCCTTCAAGCATTGGATCATCAAGAAAATAATTATTGAGGAACACCCCTACAATACTCTACATGCAAGAAATCAAATGATCCGGCTCTGCTACGGACACAATCTTCCAAAATACTATGGAAAGGATGCAATACCCTAGTAGTGGATGGTAATGGGGCTTCGGAGGCACAGGAAACCATTTTGAATCCCCATATCATCACCACATAGAATTTCCATGTAACGGACACTTCATTCAAACTCATTTCATTTTATTGGAACCACTATCCATGGAATACTCATAGGAATGTATACTCCCCTAGCCTCTCCAACGAAATACTAAGCTTCTTAACAAAAATTTGAGATCTTAACAACAGTATGCTTACCCTCTCTTGGTACACTTGGAGAGCTTCAGCAAGATAACCAACCTCCGGGAAAAATAAGGAGAAAGCCTCACCTTGATATGGACAACACTAGGTTCGAGAACTTCATCCATGAAAATCACCTCATAGATCTTCAAACATCGATGGCATATTCACTTGGAATAACGAGAAGAAGGGGAACCCATCGGATCGCCTCTGAACAAGACTTCTTCCTCATCACGAAAGACTTCATACATCTAGGAGGAGATATGGTATCCACCATCATCTTGGCCTCTAGCTCGGACCTTTGGTTGATACGGCTCAATGGCTCGGTGGGTATGACCACACCTAAACCCTTCTTGCTTTGAACATTGTTGGCTCAAACATCTAGGGGTTCAAATACCTTATCTCGGATGGTGGACCTCCCTCATGCCACACCTTAATATTTACACAAATTAGCTTGCGGCTAATAGGAATATTAATTTTACTTATTTATTTTTCATTTCATGATTAATGAATAAACGTAAAGGAGGACATGTAAAACTCCTAAAAACAAGAATAAATCCAATGCTGTGTGAACGAGAGACATGTCTGGGCTATGTAAATTACTCTTGTAGATGTGAATGGGTCTAAATGCAGTGGGTCACCTTTGACCAAGTCAACAACGCGATCTAGATGCATTGAACCTCCTTGAGGCAGTAGGTCCTAGAAGGAGACTCTAAATGTGAAGGGGCTAAACTAATGAAGTGGTTTAGGGTTTTCAAGACTCCAATCTTATAAAGGGGAGGAGAGCAACAAAGAGAGGGTTGTTGAATATTATTATTTTGCAGAGGTGTGTCTGCTACGAGACATCCCTTGTTGTGCTTTTAACATTGATTCCCACCTCCTTCCTTGATTAGCTCTTGGAGGAGACTTGTGCTATCTTGTCCAATATAAAGCTTGAGCCAAGCTTCACCTTACACCTACCTTGTTGCTCTGTTGAGGTTGTTTGTCTCTGTGATTGTAGCAAGTGGGCATGATCTTGGCTTAGATTTAGATTTTTCTGAGTCTTTTTCTTCTTCGAGTGTGCCTTTTAGCCTCTTGGAAGATTTCATTAGCTGCATTTTACTTCAGATATGCATCTTGGCATTAGGAAAAATCATCCTTAGAAGCACAACATAATGTTTCTCTCCCTGGATAGCATTATTTGTAGATCTGACTATAAGGTGTTGTGTCTACATTTGGAGGGAATCTCAGTGTTGGGGATTCTTCCTCTCACTATGGTGATCTGTGGATTGGCCATCCAATCCATAATGAGATTCTCAGTTCTAATCTGTTGTACCATTTTCTTATTCAGAAATTTCTGAATCATTCTGTGAATCTTGCAATCTTAGATCTCATATCTACTCTACGTAGCTACGTTTTGCACGAGAACCCCAAGTGGAATGTATAGATCAGCATTTCTTGTACACATATCTATATTAGATATAAAATTTTATGTACATATATACTCTAGATCTAAAATAATAAGCGCTACTTCAGCACATAAAATAATGCTGTGGTTATGCGGTCTTTTCCTATAGTTGTAGTACCTCATTTCTGAGGATTTTTTCTTGTATAATCTCATTATTTCTCTTGTGCAATGTATGGGTTGTAATGTAAATCTAATTTTCTGTTATAATACTTATTTCTGAACCTCCATATCAGCCTCCCTAATGTGCTTGAGTGGTTTCTACATTGCAGGCTTAATCCTTTGCATATATTTACCTTCTCTCTTTGGGTAGTTTTAAATGAACTAGTTTGTGGGAGATACATTTAACCCACTGATAAGTCTGTTTTTTTCTCTCCCTTTTGGATTTAGATCTTATATGAACGTGTAAGATATAGGATCTGCAAACTAATTTCTATACCTAATTCTAAAGAGCATTATTTCGGTAGGCTTATTTGAGGCATCTGGAATTTTGGGATATTACGGTGGTATCGGAGCAAGATCTTTGGCTCAGCACAATGACAAAGTGTTTTGCATAAAGGAGCAAGTTTAGAACTTGATGAATAATATGATTTTACTCTCATCAATTTTGGATACGATGCAGAACCTCTCAGGGAGGTTGAGCGAAGAAAGAAAAGAAGAAACGGTGGAAACTCCTAGAAAGTTTCAAGAGCGGAAGATCTTTTGATCGGATCTGCAAGATCTATACATGAGAGAAAATTATAAATCCTGTCTCATGGATATGTGCTTAGCCATATCACCAAAGCTTCAATGTTAAACTTTTGATTTCTTCATGAAGAGGAAGAAAGGAGGTGTGCCTAGAAAAAGACTCTTAGAGAGTATTTGCGAGAGTATGAAGATCAATCCAAGGAGTTCAAAGATAACCCGAACTTCCAAGGGTTCTGCAAGATCAAGAGAGAAAAGGCATAAAGAATAGAACGCCAAAACTGGGTAGATTCTATCTATCTACCTTTGATGGATCACCTAAATGTCCGATTGGGGTTTGGGTGGAGGAGCTAGACAACTTTGTGCAACAACATCAAGTTTCGAGTTAAAGCCATCAAAGCGACGTATTGCATTTGTGAAGGTAAAGCATATGCTTGGTGATTGTTTGAGTCTTTTTCCTTGAAGAATGCAAATACACCTACTTATGCAAGGTTTATTGCAAGATTGGTAGAAAGGTTTGATGAAGGTCGATGTGTAACATCTTTTGTTGGCTCTTCATCGAACCACATTTAGACAAATATTTTGCATGAGTTGGAAGGGTCTATGAATCCAAATCCATATTTGAAAAACCATGGAAGAAGGTGTAGTTTTTTTAATGCATTGCTAAGGGCAAGATCTCATTGGATGAAAGGTCCTCTTCTCAAGAGAAAGCATGAAGGTTTCTCCTTGATAGGTGACGAAGATCTAAGGTCTCTTCTTTAGGATGAGACAATTTCGGTTATTGAAGGGAGGAGAAGATAGGAGATGATAATGCAGTCACAACAAAGGCACCTCAAGCATCTCATGAAAGAGGAGGATGGATCACTTTCTCCAAGAAGGAACTCTTGCACACTTGCGAAGTTCCACAAGGTCTCACACATGAGCTCTTGGCATAACACATGAGCAACTTGCCATCATTGTCAAATGATGAGATCTTGAAAGATAGAGAAGGAGGAAAAGGAGGAGGAAGGGCATCACAAGATGGAGGCATGAACCCTTCTCTATTTCAAATCTTGGGAGGACAAAGATAGAGAACCTATGCGATGGTGGGGGGCAAATATGTCTACCTACATCCACATTCTACTCTATGCCGTTGACACCTCTTTTTGCAAGGAGGTATTTTACCAAGAGCACCTCTAGATAGGAGGAAGTATAAAGTGTTATCTCAACTATGGGCAGCATATACATACTTGGATAAGGAGGGAGCCTTGGGGAGAAACTGACCACGAGCGCATAAAATCTCTGTGAATTCGGGGAGAGAGATGAGCGATTTCTGAAAGGCATTGTAACTCCTACTCGGATATACGCGAGAGAGGAGAAATCAAAGATCTATGATGGCATGAGCATGAGGACACATGGCAACTTTGTATCTTTGGGGCAGCCCATGAATTTCTTCATTCACAAAGAATATTTCCTAAACATGACAGGGATGCTAACCCTCTTGTATACATGGAGCAAAAATGAGGAAGTTTTGGAAGACAAGGACCTTAGAGGGGAAGTTGATTTCCTGTGTTTTCAATATTGTCTTAGGAAAGATCGCTACAAATGGGGTAGGAAAGGAGAGATTATGATGCTCCAACATGTGATTTTGATATTAAAGATGTCAAAGAAGGGAGCTATGAGAAGAGCGGTCTTTTGCCCATTTCGGACCTCTCAGTATTTCCCATCATTCTTGGAGAGCTTGGATCCTTATTGGGATTCCAAAATCATGATAGACTATTCGAGACCTTTTCACATGTAAGTTCTTGATGAGAAGTAAAGGATAGGGGTTAAAGGTAGTTTATTAGGTCATATATTTCTATAATCTTATCCTTTTTGAACAAAGACTCCAATGACTCAAGGAGGGACTAATAGATGCAACTTTGTAGAGATCCTGTTTTCAAACCTTTGGTTTTCATTAGAGCATATCATACTCTTTTTGGGTGGATTCATGTGGAAGGCTTCAAGGAAGAGGTGCACTCTCATATGAAGATGTGCATGGACACTTGGTAGAGGAGGAGGAACATAGCTCTTGGGAAGAGCCACCATTCACACCTCCCTACTCATTGAGTGTGAGAGTGAACTCATCCATGAATTCACCCACTAATGTAAAAACAGAAGTATATGAGAGGCTTGCCTTTACGAGCATAATAATGTATCTCTATATGCTTATATTTTTAGAACACTCATTTGCGAGGATATTGTGCCAAGATGGGGCACTATTTATGATGGGTTTCATGGGCCACTGAGGCCATGAACTATGTGATACGAGCCATTTCTTGAAGGATCTTGGAAAGCTATTATGTTCTTCATGGTGTGATTCCTTTACACCAACTATGATACATTTTCTCCAATCATTTTAGGAGGATGAGGCAGCAAACCGGTGTTGGGGAAAGGCACTGTGTATCTATTATATGGCGAGTTAAGGATAAAAGCCCCCTTGCTGATTTGCACATGAAGACATCTTCCCTTCTCATTTATCATACATAGCGGATAGCATGATTCTAATCATGATTCCTTATGTTAAAAGAATGTTCTTACTCTTGAGAACATGGTTAGAGAGAGAGCACATTGGTGTGATGTGTCTTTGGGGAAAGAGGCTCCCCACTCTTTTTGCACTACATGCTTCCATGGGAGCATGAGATATTGTATGGCCACTATGATAGATCACTTGCCTCTTTATGGAGTGAGCCATATGTTTGTTGGCAACATGACTCTCATATGTATTGGGGGAGGAGTTTTCCTGTGGTTGCCAAGTTAGGAGGTGATCCACTTCATTTGGACGATAGCATGGAGATGGAAGTCTTTCATAGATCATGAAATTCCCATGATTTTCATCACTTATATCTTGAGAAAGGCCATGGATCGGCAAGAAGGTTTCCATGTAACCTTCATTCTTTCATGATGAGAGTCATTTGGTTTAATAACCAAAGGTCAATTTAGCCACATTGAGGAAGGACCATTGGACGACACCCTTGTACCAAAAAATTCGAGCAATGGGGGAGACTATTGGATGAAGTGGCCACAAGAGAAGAAGGGGAGATTTTTAGCACCCTTCTGAGTTGCTTGGGGACAAGCAACGTTGGGAGGGAGGCCTTGGTATTCTAAATCATCTTGCGGCTAATAGGAATATTATTTTTTCCTTGTTTATTTTGCATTTCATAATTAATGAATAAATTGTAAAGGAGGACATGTAAAACTCCTAAAAACCAAGAATAAATCAATGCCTATGTAGACATAGACATGTACGGGCTATGTAAATAACTCCTGCCAGTGTCAATAGGTCTAAATCACAAGAGTGGGTCACCTTTGACCAAGTCAACAACGCGGTCTAGATGCATTGAACCTCCTTGAGGGACAACGAGTTCTAAAAGGAGACTCTAAATGTAGAAAGGGGCTAAACTAATGAAGTGGTTTAGGGTTTTTCCAAGACTCCAATCTTATAAAAGGAGGAGAGCAACAGAGAGGGTTATTGAAGATTATTATTTTTACGAAGGTATTGTCTGCTTAGCATCTCTTTTTGAGCTTTCTGTTTAGGATACATTAGTATAGATCTTTTGTCGAAGTGTATGAAAAAGAAGCCACTTACAACTACGCAGCAACCAACCCTAACATCAAATATGGTTGCCAATATCTTCAGATACGTAGTTATTTGATCAAGATAAGTCTTTATAAAAAACAGGATCTATGCATATAGGAACATTAGCGAGAAAAAAATAAGGTTTCTCCATACATCCAATAAACCAGAGGGCAAGAACAATTTTTGAAATAATTTTTGTATTAATGGGCACTTGGGGAGGAAAACAAGAGAAGGTGTTTCAGGTATCCTCAATGGGATGGGTTCTTGGCAGGTCCTCGGCACTTCCGAGATCTAGCATTTCTCTCTCCTGTTGGTGTAAGAAAACCTAGACAAAGATGAACTCGAGGCTCACAAAGGCCAAAAAAATGGAGACAAATGTGACCAAGTGTATAGATCCGGTGATCTAATAGGCAATAAAAGGTGAATAATGGTAGGAAAAAACCTCCTATTTATAACAAAATATTGGGTCATTCTAGATCTTGGTGCATGATTAAAATAACATTAACCAAATCTAGATCCACCTTTTTATGGAATATTTTATTATATTTGTTGGAGGAAAAAGGTATTTGACTTGGGTCAAAATCCCTTTATTTGTGAATAATAAGTAAATAAATGATTTATTTAATTATTTATGGGTGATTTAGTCATATTTAACAAGGAATATTAATTAAATAAGATTTAAATAATTATTCACAAAGTAATAAGATAAATAAGGATTTATCTAATTAATTTCTTTGTTTTTGGGTTAAATGTGACCGGAGACTAATAATTAAATTATTGTTTAATTAATTATTCCTTGAGGAAAATCAAACAAATATAGGTTTGTTTAATATTTCCTTTGGGGTTTCTGTTTAAGACCATAAACAACCTAATAAATGTGTTTTATTAAGTTGTTTGACATAGTGAAAGCAATTTTACTTGGGGTAAAATTGGTCTTACATGGTGTACTTGGGTCCATCTAATGATAGTGGGTTAGATGACCAAAAAATGGTGTAACAGATTTTTGGGCGTGCGAGTGTTAGGGAGCAAATCGTATGACCGAAGTACGTTGTAGAACTCAGTCACCCGGACCTCAAATCGAAGTCGAGAAGCCATGACGTGAACTAATCTGTCTTTGAAGAACTAGACACGGAGGAGGCAGAGACTTGCCGAGGTGCAACAAGTCTCTTTTTATGAGAGGGTATGCTAAAGGCGAGGCGGGGGAAGGCATGCCTATGCCCGAGACAAAGTACAAAGAATAATGTGTCCGATGAAGCAAGGGACCGAACCTGCGTCTGTTCGGCATAAACATGAGCCGAATAAAAAATACGATGAGGGATCTCACATACATGCTATGCACGGGATAACGACGGGGACTAATACAATAATATCTAAGTACATGAGATACAAATACAACCAAATGCCCCCAATGGTGGGGAAGGGCTCACAAAATCTGACGGATACATGCAAATCAAAGAGGCGCTACAATGGGCTAAGGCCGACATCATCAAATATATGGAGCTACATCAAGGGCTGCAATGAAGAGGTCATCCGGGCATGTGGGGGGCTACCTGCAGGGCCACCCCCTCATGAGGGCTGAGACATCTCACACACACCCGGGCATCA
Organism: Pinus albicaulis; assembly: GCA_034641835.2. Lineage (NCBI taxonomy): Eukaryota > Viridiplantae > Streptophyta > Pinopsida > Pinales > Pinaceae > Pinus > Pinus albicaulis. The sequence continues at coordinate 1,441,839,187 of CM076581.1, forward strand.
CCAATAGCTGTTGCTGCATCACTGGACCATCAAGCATACGGATCTCGATCATGCTGAAAGGAGCTGGAGTGGAGAAACAATCAAGTCAAAGGGAAATGAGAGATCCCTTTGCCTGATCCGAGGCACCGAACAAGAGTGGAAGCTGGAACCAAGGTACACCGATCTCTAGACCTGTCTTCTAAAATGAAGGAGATGATGTCGAAAAAAGGAGGTCTGCCATAGGTGAGGCAATGAGAGATCTGCAACTAAGGCACGTGAGAAAATGGTAGAGCGATTGACAGACTAATACCAATGATGATGATGGAATGGAGGGGACTGAGTAGCGAATGGGCGACTTCCCTTGCTAGAGCATAAAGGACATGAATGACATGGCAGCGACTGACACAATATCATAAGGGATAGGGGATAGTGGGACTGAAGGTCATAATATGCGACACAAGAGAGAGACCAAGCAATGAAGGATGGAGGACTATAGCGGGGTACAAAGGGACTCGGGATAGACTCCATGAATGCGATGATGACTCAACTTGGATGCTCTAAACAAGGGCGACTTGATGGTGCTGCCACACAGTAAAGGTCCAATGGGGGACCATGAAAACATGAGTACAAGATGGTAACTCACAACGAACATCAACACGAGCATGGATAAGTATGGAGGCCAAATGGTGCCCCTAGTATGAGTGTTGCAAGTGAAGAAATTCGATTTTGAGGAGGGTTATGGTTGAGGGGCATAGGTGCCCCCAAGCATGATGTGGTCATGCCAAAATGTATTTAGAAAAATGGGAATCTAAACACATTTTAATGATGTGGTGCGCCATTTTTTTTCGTTATGGTTATGCAGTTTGAGAAAGGGAATGGAGGATTACCAATCTCTTTTGGTACTGCATATAGGAATCAAATGGACTTTAATTTTTTGGGTTGGCATACCTGGTGTCACTATCCCAAAGAGAGGATTTGGAGATAATGAACTGATGCTCTCTTAGAAAACCCATAGGTTGGTCAACAACAATGTCTAAGAGATTGGGTTGCTGATGGAAGATGAGGGAACGATAAGGGGTATCATCCCTAGAGTGATCTGAAGTGATATGGGAGTCTAGAGGTTCTTCAAAATGTGGAAGAATAATGGTACTAAAGTCAACATGACCAGATACACTAGGAGAGTTTTGGAGAGTTTCTTCTCCTGGTCTCTCGAATATGGGTGCCCCCTTACCCAAATATTGGGTTTCAATGTAATGGCCACAAGGTGCATGTGGTTCGAATGCATGGGTTCGATGTAAGGGGGAATGGATAAAGTCAGGGGTGGGGATTTCATCCATAATTTCGTCATCGTGATACAAGATGGGGTGATTGGTGGAAGAAAGACCACCTCACGCGGCGAAGATACCTGACTCATCATCATGAGAAGAGAGGTTCACATGCGCATCGTCACAAGGGGTGACGGAAAAGTAAGAAGATAAAGGATCTACCGATGTTGAGCCCAGGGTGATCGCTGAAGGAAGGTCAAGCGAAACAACAGGGGAGGATTCATAGGGAATGTTCCCCGAGGGTCTCATGGATGATGATAGGTAGAAAATGGTGGATGAAGGCTCTTTCATCTCGACATCAGGAAGGGGAATGTCAATGGGAGAAGTCATGTCTGGTAGTTCTGCCGAAGAAAAACGCGCAAATAGGGGAGAGGTGGACTCATTGCGCTTGGCCTCGAATTGGTGGACCGCGGCTAGAGAGGTGCGGAAGTCCTCGAGGCGGGGACAAAGATGGGTGTAATGGCCATGGAGATCACACAAAGCATAGGGGTGGTTGGTGTGAATAGTCTTGGGGTTCTTGATCGCGGTCGCAGAAGGAATAGAGGCTTCCGGGACCGTGGACTCAGGGAACGCGACATTAACCATGGGCTTGAGATGAGGCAAGTCAGGACAGGAATGGGTGGTGTGACCGACAACATCACACAAAGCACACTGGATGGTATGCTTTGGAGGCCGAGGAGGGGCAGGGTTTGTTGGGGCAGCCTTGTCCTTTGATTCCCCCTTGCGAGCTTTACCCTTCTTACCCGAAGCGGTCGCAACAGGAGGTGGTTCCTGTTGAGGTGACTAAGGCACTGTTGCAGCGGGAGAAGTCCTGGGGACCGGTTGAACCGGGGTCAAAGCAAGATAAGGTTTGGGTTGACCAGGCAAGGTTGGGGCTGGAGGATCAAGGTACCAGACGGGAATCCCAAGGGTCAGGTTAGGAAGAGAGAGGGTGGCCATGACAGGTACCGTGTACACTCCTGGTGGGGGAGCTAGGAACGGTATCTGACCAGAGGGGTAATGGCCAGGTGGGACGGCTCCTAAATGGCTAAGGCTTGGAGGAACCATGCCAGGAGGATAAAGAGGCTCATGACTACCAGCTGCAGGTGAAGGGCTAGGAGCAGGTTGTGGAGAGCGTGGTTGCTGACTAGCCGAAGCAGGTTGCTTGAGAGCAGCCCGAGATGATTGCATCATGCAAAAATTCGATGAGCTGGGGTCAGAGATAGGAGGAGGAGGAAGACCAGGGAAGGTTCCGAGCAAAGAGGAGTCTTTGTAGACGCCAGGAGAGACATTGGTCAAGGAATCGACGGTTTTCTTGTTGGCTACAGAAGAGATGGGCGTCTCAGGTGAGGTCTGAGATGTTGGCTCATGATATGTCAACTGGTCAATGGTGACTATCTTTCCATTATGAGGGAAAGACATCTTGCGGAAAACCGCGGATGGGACAGCAGACATAGCATAGGTGTAGCTCCGCCCCAAGAGAATGTTGTAATCTAGAGGGGCGTCGATGACTTCGACGTCAACGCAAATAGTCTTGCCCGCAAGAGTGATAGGACAATTACGGAAGAGGCCAATGGGCTGGGAGGCGTGGCCATCCCACACTCGAAGGGTGATCGTGGAAGGGGCCAACTCAGGAGATCCGAGTTGCTTCCAAACCGAAGCGGACATCACACAGGTGGATGCCCCCTCATCAATTATACACCAAGAAACGTTAGCGTTCCGGATTTTGACTGGGATTTGGAAGGCTACGGAAGCAGGAAGAGGAGGATGCTCTGATTGATGGGCGTCGAAAAAAATCAATTGGTCATCAGCAGGATCTAGAGCACCCATGGCAGATAGTAGAGCCTTCTTTTGAGAAGGGAACGACTGGAGGAGTTCCAGTGTTGAAATGACAGCAGGAGATTGTGCCAAATCATCTACGATGCTATACGAATGAGCAGCTCGACCAGAAGCAACATTTCGGCATAATGGTCCCTCAGGAATCTTGGTATGAACCTCAACTTTGGGCTAAGGGATATGCAAGGGACCATTGGATGTCGAACAAGGCTCTGTAGAACCTGAAGAAGGGGACTCGGGGGCAGACTGAGCGGAAGGCGTGGGATACTGGCGAGACTGAGTTTGAAGGTTAAGGTCGATGGTTAGAGGTGGATCAGAGTTCATCATGAGGATTTGGTAATTGGAGGAACCAGAAGGGGAAGGTTGAGTGGCCACTTTTCCGGCAGGTGGTTGGGTAGCCACGAATCCCTATTGTGCATCCACCTGCGCTTGAGGGGGCGGTGACTGCTGTTGAAGGGGTTGAGAAGGCAAGGAAGGCGGAGGTACTGATGCTGGAGGAGATGGAGCACCAAACTGCGGATACGAATAATAAGGGCGTTGGGTAACAGTATGGTGAACAGGAGGTTGGGCCAAAAGAGGAGGCATGTTGTATCCTGGATACGTGCTACCGGGAGGGGAACAAGTGCGGGAGGTTCTGCCCCCTCCCCCAGGAAAACCATAACCCATGGGAGGTTGGGCATATGGATGAGAGAGAGCTCCAACGATACTGTCGGCGGCATGAGGTGCCCCCGGTGTATTGACACGACTGGGTCTGGGGAGATCAGGTAGAACGGTATAAACATAACCTGTCTGAGCGTAGATCAAGTCATATTTTAACGCCAGTTGGAGGGCGGCTTCTTCGGTTTGGGGAAAATGCGATGCGACATCTTTCCCAATAGGGGGCAAGAGAGATCTAAGGAACCAGTCCATGTAGACACGGTCTTCGAAGGTAGGGGATTGACATAGGCTCTTTCTTCTCCGCCATTCCTGGACATGATCGGATAGGTGGGTTGTAGATGATTAACAGAAAGAAGTCAAAAGTTCGATACCAGTGTCATAACGAAGGGGAAGCTGGAAGTAAGATAAAAAAGCCCGGGCAAGAGTTGCAAAGGTGGTATGAGAGGAAGTGGGCTGATCAACATACCACTTAGAAGCCACGCCTGTAAGCGTTCGTTGGAACAACCGAAGACGGACAGAGTCATCGGTAATGGAGGTAGATGAACACCACATGTGGAAAGATCGAACATGATTTGAAGGATCTTCTCCAGCAAGGCCTTCAAAATTTGGGATGTCGGAAGGGAGCTTTGTCGGCATAGTAGGCCAACTAGCGTCATGGTGTATAGGGTCATTTATCAACCGGTCCAAATCGGGGAGGCTGAGGCCTACCATGAAGGGGAGCAAGGGCGTAGCCAAGGTAGTTCCTGTGGTGGTTCCGCTAGTAGTAGTCCTGGCATTAGGGCCAGGATTCCCGCTAGCATTAGGCCCTGGACTAGACATAGTGAAGGTGACAGGGGGAGAACCAGAAGTAAAAGGAGAACCCAATGAATCAGAAGGAGAGTTAGAGTGCGGACTTGGAGGAGGACTAACTCGACGACGGTGGGACGGAGTAGGTCGATCGATCGGAAACTGAGGGTGAAGGCAAAGAAGTCTCCGGGAGGTGCGCCTTGGGGGTGCAATGATGACAACACAAACACGGCACAAGGGGAAGAAGAACGACCAAAAAGGGCAGGGAGGTGCAGAATCAAGAAAGTACAATGTCGAAACAAGGGCAGATAGGTGCAGTGTCAATTGATTTTAAAGTCTTTTCCTGGCGGTGTAAACCAGGCTCTTCTTCGCTTAGGGTGAGTGTGTGGCGTGCGTTAATTTTAATTTTTAAACCCTTTTTGTTTTGAGAGCAAGAGAAAAAGTGTGCTGCGTAACTGAAAATAAATCTGCAGAGAACAGTATATAATGCTGAAATAACATAAAATTAACAGCTAACAATGCATCAATCTAACCCAAAAAGGCGGGTCTCTCAAAACTAGTCTAACAGAGGGAAAAAATCTAGTCAAAACACACTACAAAGAGGCCAATAGATCTAGGGTCGAAAGGGACAGGGATCTAAAGGAGAAACCTGCTGAAAAGAGGTGCAGAACACAGCCAAGAGGCAGAGGCAAGGTGGCTGGAAAAAAGGAGGAAATCAGCAAGAAGCAGAAGGGTCAAGCAAGAGGCCCTAAAGGTAGATCCAAACAAAACTTCAGGAGGTGATTTGAATGGGAGAAGAGCTGATGAAAAGGGATCTGAAAGGGAGGTATCAGATCTGAAAAAGGGATGGCTGAAAACTCTGAAAAATTAGACACTTACAGCAGCTAAAACTCTTCCACAAAAAGTGGAGGGTATTGAAGCCCTAGGGGGCTAGATTCCCACTTATTTGAGTAAAATAGAGCAAGAATAGGTCTAAACGGGTGGAGACAGAGGCTGGAAAACCCTGACATAAGCTTTAGAAAAACCCAGAAAAATTTCAGAAAAATGCCAGAAAAAAGTCCAGGTCGCAGTTTTTGACCTGTTTTTCACTCAGGTTGCAGTTTTTGGGCTGTTTTTTGCGACCTGAAGCTCCAGGACGCAGTTTTTGGGCCAAAAAGTGTGACCTGCACTTCCGGCACTCTCGGCAGCAGATTTCAGAAAAAAAATGTCGTCTCAGCTGCAGCTGATGTCTGTCACCTGTGCAATAGGGCCAGAAACACACGGAAGTTAAAAATTTTAATGTTTTGAGGGTTTTAGAGAGTTTTAAAGGTGAAAGGCACCATAAAAATAGGAAAAATAAAAAGATGAAGAGAAACCCTAGGGTTTGAAGTAGCTGGATATGCAGGAATATGAAAAACGACAGCGGTCGTAATTGAAAACCCGTGTGGAGTCGCCAATTGTTAGTATGAATCTTTTGTCGAAGTGTACGAAAAAATACCACTTTAGCTATGCATAACTTATAGCCCTAACATCAAATATGGCTGCCAATATCTTCAGATCTGCAGTTAGTTGATCAAGACAAGTGCTGCAAAAAACCAGATCTATACATAGAAAGACATTAAGCAGTAAAATCAAGAGTTTGCTCCATGCATCCAATAGACAAGACAAGAACAATGTTTTTTGAAAGAATTTTTGTATTAAGGGCACCTGGGAGGAAAACAAGAAGGTGTATCCAATTCTCCTCAATGGGATGGGTTCTTGGAAGTCCTCAGCACTTCAGATCTAGAATCTCTCTCTTGTTGGTGTAGAAAACCTAGACAAAGATAGAACTCAAAGGGAGCTCACACAGCAAATAATGTAGAATGTGACCAAGTGTATAGATCCAGAGTGATCTAATAGGCAACAAAAGGTGAATAATGATAGGAAAAACCCTCCTATTTATAACAAAATATTGGGTCATTCTAGATCTTGGTGCATGATTAAAATAACATTAACCAAATCTAGATCCACCTTTTAAGGAATATTTTATTATATTTGTTGGAGGGAAAAGGTATTTGACTTGGGTCAAATCCCTTTATTTGTGAATAATAAATAAATAAATGATTTATTTATCATTTTAAGGAAGTGGTTGAAGGGTAATCAAATAAATAATGATTTATTTAATTATTTATGGGTGATTTAGTCATATTTAACAAGGACTATTATTTAAATAAGATTTAAATAATTATTCCTAGAAAATAATAAGATAAATACAGATTTATCTAATTAATTTCTTTGTTTTGGGTTAAACATGACTAGGAAAATCAAACAAATATAGGTTTGTTTAATATTTCCTTTTGGGGTTTCCTGTTTAGACCATAAACAACCTAATAAATGTGTTTTATTAAGTTATTTTACATAGTGAAAGCCACTTTACTTAGGGTAAAATGGGTCTTACATGGTGTACTTGGGTCCATCTAATGGTAATAGGTTAGATGACCAAAATGTAGGTAACAGGGTGAGGAGGCTCACCAAGGATAAAAATAAGGACATAGTAGCACTAATATCATTGATTATTCAAATATCTTTGGTCTTTTGACTACTTGCATGATTCAATTATTTAGCTGTGGTTGCAGCACTGCTTAGTGCAAAGAATTCTCATGCGGGAATTACAACCTATTCTTTGGATCAACTTGCTTAAGGGATATAAAGGAGGGTTCTGAGCTTCAATTCCATCATCTGGCTTAGGTCCAAACAACCATTAAAATCTACAGCATAGTTACCTTCAGAAATTGCGTCTTTTATGCAGGTGCAGCAGCAGCAGGGTTGTACCCCTGCATTTTGTGCTACTGTTTGAGGAGGAGGTGTTTGTTTACCTCTAGTAGGTCTTATAAGGAGGGCCTTTGGCCATTTTTCTATATTTATTAGTTATTTATGTTGCATTTAGTCATGTAAAATACAGAGTTTTAGTAAACTACATTATTCTCTGTAGTGCTTCTTTTTATACATGTGTAATGCTGGAAGCCCTTACCGGGTGTCTTATTTCTTGTGTAAAAGAGGTCAAACCTCCATTTATTTGCTACTTGATTAATAAAATCTCCAGATAATTCTTATTTCATCATTTTCTATAGAAAACCTCATGGGAATTATGCTCTCACAATCTTCAGAATTTCTGTTGTTGAGAAGTCATGGGATTGGGGTGTTTTTGATCCATCTCGAGTTGGGGACATCTGTTTAGTGTATCTAGATTTATTTGTTTCACCTCCAATTCTGAAAGTGGGTTGTATATTGCCTAAGATAAGGTATCCAAGTCCCAGTCCCCACTTTTATTGTGTTATTTTCTGAAGACATTTGTTCTATGCCCTATATAGCTGCATTTCCCCACTCGGGAAGAAGGATATAGGCCATATTCTTGCCGAGGTTATTACATATACTGGTGAGATTTTATTTTACATATAATTAGCTGATCTAAATGTCCATGCTCATGATTTTATGAAGCTCCAACTTTGGAATATCTTAAGATATTCCATTTGTTGTAGAAAATCCCAATTTTGGGATATTACAGTGGTATCAAAGCTGCTACCTTGGCTCAACCTGTGGATTTTAGATCAAATCAGAAGATAAGAAGAAGACAAGAAAAAAATTATGGAGATAATGAGATTACTCTCATCTATTTTCAGATCTGTTAGCCACCTATGAAATTTGTTATACCAAAAGGTGGCTAAATCATTTTTTGGAGCCTTCAAGGAACAAATTTTATTGCAAAAAATGTGTTATCTCTTGAAGACTCTTGAAGGCCTCATGCATTTGTCCAAAATTTTCCTACTATGCCCATTTTACACTCTGGAATTCTGCTAATTTCATGAGAAGAAACTGCTGCAAAATCACCTTTTTCCCCTTTCCTCACTTGAAAAGATAACCTACATTTTTCTCCCCTTTTCCTCCATAAAACTCCTCTATTTTCATGATTCCCCTTCTTCCATTCATGACAATCATCTTTTACCACCCCACCATTGGTTTATTCCATCCAACAGCCACGCTCCTCCCCACACCCTCTGAAGCAGTAAAACCAAATAACGCAGGATTTTATAATGTTGTTTTGTATTGTGCAGGTGTTTAATGGCGTTTCCCGTAGGAGCTGTGAACCTTGTCCAAAGGAAGAAACCCGCTTATAGTAGAAATAAATTAGGAATGAGTTAATGAAGCCACACTTCCGAGTTTTGAACCTAGAGTTTTATGGGTCGGAGTGAATACAACGAATTGCGTTAACCCCGAGTTAACCCCATGGTCAATCACTGTACAAAACTGGAGCATTTTTTATCGCACCACCTTTGACAGGAAAGCTGTATTCCCCATTTGAACGTGATCAATTCCACAGGCTGACACATGGCCTTGAGTGGTTTGGAGATACTACCCTCCCCGGGTGTTAAAAATCGACTGTGAGCTCAGCGCGATATTGGCATACACCGTCCGATCTGAGGCTGGCTCATCAGACGGTGATCACGCTCAAAAGCAGCTTGGGGGATAAAATAAGGTATGGTGCGACCCATGGCCCACAATCAGTCGCCCTGGTCCCCACAGCCACGACAGCAGTCAGCAGTCCCCTGGAGCCAATGGTCTCAGCACCTAGTCAACATACATGTCAGCACACACGCGGCAACAACCGATTGGAGCGGGTCTCGTTTGATTGCTCGCATAGTCGTGAAACCCGGACCCGATATGCTTATAGGGTAGATTTCATAAATATTTCGGGTCACACTTGGGCTGACATCAACAGGCCCCAAAACGGAGCTGGGGAACTTTATAGGGCGAACTTCATAAAATTTCAGGTCACAAACACCCTGATGCCAGCAAGTCCCTTTTGTGACCCGAAATGGTTATACAACTTGGTTTTATCAAAAGTTTTGAAGTCTGGACATATTATTTGGTAAGGGTGATTAAATGGTTTTTCTATTATGTCGAAGAAAAAAGCCGAAGGCTGGGGTTTAACTCTCATGCCTTCTATTCTTTAAAGGGAAGCCATCCATGGGTTCAAATTTCCGTGCCTCGTCAAATACCTCAAAGGAATTGATGCCTCATGAGCCCTGCACAACACTGCACACCAACAGAACACAGTAAATGAATCGGAAATCGAAGAGTATCATTGTCGAAGACAGAACGCACCAGAATGGAATATTGAAGACAAATTTATGAGGATTACGGCTAAGATTGATTATCAAAAGCCTAATCCTCCCAATTAAGACACAATTAAAAGGAAATCAAAGTGTTTGATAAGATAGAAGGCCTGTACCACTACATCTGAGGCAAATTGATTCCTCCCAGCTACCACGGTGCCACCTGTGCCTCAAAGCATTCAAACAGAGGCCGAAGTTATTGATCAAGATCAAATATTTGCCTCAGCGCAGCCAGAGAGTTAATTCTACAAATAAACTTAATGACAAAATATCAGCGAAGTTACTTTCACATAATAGAGAGCCTCAAAAGTCAATAAGAGCTCCCACTGGGCTTAATCTTAAATTAAAAACATTAATACATTCAGAAACATATGTAAAATTCTTCATCGAGCCCCTCAAAGGCTGTGAATTCATTAAGAATGTATTAATTATCTTTGGAGATATTTCATCAGATCTCACCTCCTCATTCCTTCTATAAATACTTCTATAGAAGATGAGAAAATGTTGGTTGCTGAACTTTGAAATGTAATTGAGCTTGAGACTTCTACTTGTAAATAGTTTTCATTGGCCCTTGAAGCTCTTCTTGTGACAGATAAGTTAGTCTGCGAAGTGTAGATGATTGTTAAGCTAGACCATTGGACTTAAAGCTGTAACTGGTTTGGAGCATCAATACAAGTTGATTTATGGGATCCTGGTCTATGTTGACAGTGATGTTATTTCTTATTGTAAATTGTTATTTTGTTTCTATTTTCACTGTGTTCATATTCTCTTATAAAGAACAACATGCATAGAGTTAGGACCTATTGTATATCAGTACCCTTCTCTGACTGAAAATCTTTATCTACATGTTTTCTTCCAATTTGTGTTATTTAGGAATGATCTAATTTAGTTCAAGCATAGGAATTCTAGCATTCCCTCATCCTACTATCTGAGCTAGTTGTTATTCTTAAATGTCATTTTTAGTATATGTTAAATAGAGTTGAACTAAGGAAGATATGGTGTGCCTTGGTCCTATTTTTATCCCAAAAGACTGTTTAAAATTTTCCCTTGGAATGTGTTAAAAGCTGGCTAGTTTGAAAGTACTTACCAGATCTTAGGCCATTCTTTGTTATCTTTGTGTTTGTCTTGAAAGTTACCAAGTAGAGCAGAGCTAGGAGAGGATTTGTGGTGAGCCCGACCCGCTAGTTTCTTCTCCAAAGGTTGCCTTCATGTTTCCCTTTGTTTTAAAAATGTTTTCTATCAAAAGTGGATCAAAGGCTGGCTAGTTTCGAGTACTTACCAGATCCTGGATTTCTTTTATGTATTTCTTAAGTGTTTTTCAAAGGCTGGCTAGTTTCAAAGTACTTACTAGATCCTAGGCTACTCTTTGTTCTTCATTTGTTTAATTCCCTTTCTTTTTTGTCTCATTTCATTCCGTAAATCAAACTTTAAAAGAGATACTTAGACACAGATGACTTGCCCCATGGACCACTCTTGAACCTTGCTGTTTCAATTAAACCCTATTATGACTCCATAGCCCAATGGTCTAAAACCTGCAATTATCTATCTTTCTGGAAAAGCTTGTTCTATTTTCTTTCAACTTCACACGTTTGAAACTCTTTGCCCTTATAACTTTCCACCTCAAACAATAATCATGCTTAACCATCCAAAAACAAAACCAAACCCTCGGCCTTCATAACTAGCCTAATATCATTACCCAAAACTTCAAAGACAAATCCATCTTTGGACTTATTGGAGAGATACCTCTCCGGATTTAGGAGAGCTAGATCCTAGAATCCCAAAGTGGTTGAATGATGTTCTCCCTGCAATTGGACTTTTGCCAATCTTGCTATTTACAGGGTGCTAACATTTCTGGCGAATCCACTCAGGATCAAACCCAGAATCTCTGGTTCCCCTTAAAATTTCATACAAACATTGTTTACTGTGTAAGAAGCAACCTTTACAAGCACTACCAAGAAATGGTAATCATGATGAAACTTGTTTGAATCAGTGACAAACTAGGCAAAACCTAGGATTCTCATAAGAGTTTGTCTAACCTTGAAAAATCAGCCAGCTTAGCCATAAGAGTAGACTGTCTTTATCTCATAACCGTAGCTAAGTTTTGAAACAGAGTTAGGAAATTCTTAGAAACCACACAACTGAAAAATAACTCAAAAAACCCAAAAATATTGCAGATTGGTATCCAATAAACATGGTGGTGGACCATAAAACCTTTTACCTCCTTAGGAGCTAAAAACTTCCACTTGGTGACTCCAAAATCCTGAACAGACCTTAAGACTCCACTGGGAAGAACCCTTATCATTGTAACATCATTCAAACTCAGTTAGAGGACTGTAGGATTAAAATTTGTGTAAACAGATTAGTTGACCTTTTAAACACTGTCATACCTGGTTGAAATTTTCTTGTTTATTTGGGTCTGAAAAAACACAGCATAGTGGCTCCTAGAAAGATTAACACTAGAGCCTATCCTAACCCTGATACACCTGAGATAGTTGATAACCCAGAAAGTATCCTTAGGAAGTCTCCTAGGATTAAATTATCAATTGTTTTCAGATTACCCTTGAGAGCTAATTCAGTTCCTGAAAATCTTTCAGCTCTACAACAATCACAAGTTGACTTAGTAAACCCCTTCAGGACTAGGTCTCTTGATGATTTAGATCAGTTAGATTTTGAGTCTTCACTTTCATCTCCTGAAACAAGTGAACATCCTGGTAGAAGAGAAGCAACACCTCCTGATTTACATTTCCTTCACAACTTAGGTGTCTCTCATCCAAGATCAACTCAGCAATCCACTCCTGGTCCATCCACTTCTACTCACCCTACATCCACTGTTCAAACCACTCCATTCTAGCCCATTTTCCCTCTTTTTAATCCACATCCACCTCCTACCATGGCTGCGTGGTATGCTCCCTTAGTCCTTCTTGTACCATTAGTCAATCTTCCACAGGACTATCAGTCCAAAATTCCATTATATGATGCTAGAAATGCTACAACTGCATCACAACATGTGGATAAGATGAATGACTACTTTGACATAAATGAGATTGATGATAATTATATCAAGCTTAGATTATTTGCTCAAAGCTTAGGAGGGGAAGTCATAAAATGGTTTAAAAGATTAACCCCCCATAGTATCAATGATCTCCAAGCCTTCCATCAGACATTCTTAAACAAATGGGAGGTAAATAAAAATCCTCTCCAAGTCATTTTTTATTACAAGAACCTCCATATAAACATCGAGGAAAGTGTACAAGCTTATTGTACCGGATTTAATAGCGTATATAATGCACTTTCCCCATATCTAAAACCTCCACAAGGCTAAAATTTAAACAAATTTCCTGAAGGGTTTGACCCTGAGATGTCCTATCAGCTGAGAGAGAGAGATCCTGTAACTCTTGAAGAGATGCAAAAAGGTGCTCTTTCTGTGGAAGTAAACTTGATGGAGAAGAGAGAAAGAATGAAAAATGAAAAGAGAGTGTCCTTTAGAGAGAAATCTACACCCTCTACTTCCAACTCAAATATGGAGAGGATGATGGAGGAGATGATGAAGAAAATGAGCATCCTTGAGAGAGCACAAGCCAGTCAAAACCAAACTGCTCCTCAAAACAAAAACCAGAACCAGAATCAGAATTTTAGAAGGAACCAACCTCCAAACAGACTTAGGGAAGATGATCACCGTGATCACTCCCTTTCATCAAAACTATGTAAGTGGAGGTTGAGGAAACAAATGAGATAACAAAGGAAGATGATATCAACATGCTGGGGGTAGATAATGATGACTTTGAGGTTCATTAAGATAGAAAACAAGGTCTTTATACACCTTATGATGACAAAAGAGATAATGATGAAAGTTATTGTCAAGACGTGGAAAATGTCATTATAGAGTCTCAAAGAGAATATGACCTTAGAAGAAAAACCAGTCAAAAAACTCCCAACACCAAAACCTCTGAAAAATATTCACAAAACAACACTGCAACCAAGCCTAAAGTTGTCAAATAGAAGGACAAAACAGTAGCTATGAATTCTGATAAAGGTAGAGAGAAAGGCACTAAAAACAATGAAAAACAAAGTGCGGACATTAGTAGTGCTAACACTTCAGATAATACTCCTATTAAAACCATTTTTTCAAATGTAAATAGAACGAATCAGCAAGCTAATGTTGCCGATAGACTAGCAGCTAGTAAGGCTGAAACATGTTTTCAAAGAACCAAATTCCTTTCAGCCTAGAGTAGGAAATTTCAAAGATCAAAATCTCTGTTCCCCTGACTGAGTTAGCTGCCCAGAATATATATAGGACCCAAATTTTGAAGGCTTTGAATATTGAGGATAATAATGACACAATCAATCTTAATGATGACCAACCAGAGCTTATTTTTGGTCCTAATATTGAAGGTAAGTATCAAGAGGGACATGTTCCTCCCTTTTATGTAAGTTTAAATGTTCATGACAAGATTTTACATAACGTTATGCATGATTCGGGCGCCTCTCATAATTTAATGCCCAAAGCTGTCATGGAGATCCTAGGCCTTGAAATCACCAGACCTTACAAAGACCTTTACTCCTTTGACTCAAGCAGAGTAAAATGTTTAGGATTAATTAAGGACCTCTATGTCAACTTACCTCAAATTCTAGCCAAATGTTTAGTCATGGATATTGTTGTGGCTGATTTTCCCCCAAAGTATGGAATGCTATTATCTAGGTCTTGGGGAGCTAAGTTACAAGGAACCATGCAGATGGACATGACCTATGCGACTATCCCTATTTTCAATAAGATTAGAAGATTTTACAGGGAATCTCATATGCAATACACAGTTACAAGTCAAGACAGACTGCAAAAATCTCCTTTATACTCTGTAAACACAGGCCTGGATTCATTTATCCTTTTCAATGATGAAACTTTCAACGAACAAGTGACCTTGTCTGATTTAATGACAGATAGAGAGGAGGAAGAAGATAATGTAGGAGTGTCAGAACAATTTGATGAACCTGTAAACTATAGCAAACAAAACATAGGTCTTGAGCTACAAATCATGTGTCCATTGCTTTTAAACATTGGGAGTCAAGAAATCAGTCCTCGACCCAATAAAAAATCTAAGTTAAAACAAGTTCAACAATGTGCTGACCTCCAAGAACAATTCGATAGCACACTTATTGAAGAGCATAGTAACCCAAATGATAAACTCAATACTATTCCTCTATGGAGTATGCACTTCGATGGGTCTTGCACTAAGACCAACGCTGGTGCAGGTGTCTGGATATGCAACACTGAAAACAACCACACAGAAAGCATTTCCTGCAAAAAACTGCCAGTGTTCCAATAACATAGTGGAATATGAATCCCTGCTTCTAGGCTTGCGTTTGTTGGAAAAGTTAGGAGCCAAGAGAATCAATGTCTATGGGGATTTAGAGTTATTCATTAGGTAAGTCAATGGAGAATACAGTGCAAATCACCCAAGACTTAGGGCCTATTGAAACGATGTCATGGACCTTTTAAAAACTTTTGAGGAATACCAGATAATTTTTGTCGCAAGGAAAAGAAATATTGCGGCCCACAATTTAGCCTTTGCAGATAGAAAATTCTTAACGCCATATGAAACCAAAGAATACACAACTCAAATAAAATTCATAGCATCTATACCTGATAAAGAAAAATACTCGCAAGCGTTCGATGGGGACAAACAAATAGAAGACTTCATGCAATTCAGAAATGAATTCGAACTACACAGTTTGGACTCATATTATGATACAAACTGCAGTGAAGAAATTTTTCTTGGTGAAGAAGAATTGTCGCCTGAATTGGTTAATATTAATCTACTATCAAGCAAACTTCAAAACAAAACAAAACTGACTGCAGAATCAGGAACAGAAGAGTTAGAAACCCTGCAGTCCAAAGATTAAAGTTTGCCTAAGGGTCTGGCACCTTTAGAAGAGTTGTTTGATTTTAACGATGTGTCCAGGAAGCCAAAACTGGAACCTATAGAGACTGAAGTAGAAGAGTGCAATATAGGCAGTGAACTTAAACCTAAAATGATTAAACTATCTAAAATGTTACCACCTCACATTAAACTCAAATACAGAGATGTTTAAAGAATTTTCTGATGTTTTTGCGTGGAGTTACGAAGATCTAAAATCCTATGACACTGAAATAATACAGCACAAAATTCCTCTCAAAGAAAACCAAAAACCATTCAAATAGAAATTGTGCAGAATAAACCCTGTTCAACTACCTCTGGTTGAGAAGGAAATCAGGAAAATGTATGAAGCTGGTATTATTGTCCCTATTAGATATTCTGAGTGGGTGTCTAATCTGGTGTCAGTTAGGAAGAAAACTGGAGAGATCAGGCTTTGTATAAGCTTTAGAGACTTAAACAAAGCTTCATTAAAGGAAAACTACCCTTTACCTAAGATGGATCATATTTTACAAAGGGTGGTAGGGTCTAGAAGAATTTCTTTGCTTGATGGCTACTAAGGGTACAATTAGATCTTAGTTCACCCTGCTGAACAGTTAAAGATAGCCTTTACTACACCATGGGGCACTTTCATGTATGTGAAAATGCCCTTTGGTCTAATGAATGCTAGAGCAACTTTTCAGAAAGCCATGGACATAGCATTCTCAGAGGAACTACCTTGATGATGTTACTATGTTTTCAAAAACAGATGAAGAGCACTTAGCACATTTAAGAACACTCTTCCAGAGATGCAGAAAGTTTGGGATATCTTTAAACCCTAAGAAAACACTATTTGGGCTCCAAGAAGGTAAACTTCTTGGGCACATTATTTCATAAGAGGGTATTAAGATAGATCCAAAGAGGATTGAGGCCATAGTGCAAATTTCTCATCCTCGAAACATCAAGGAGTTGCAATCTTTCATTGGAAATATTAACTTTTTGAGAAGGTTCATACCCAACTTAGTTGAGCTCCTTAGGAATATAACAAACATGTTGAAGAAGGAGCAAGTGGTAAAGTGGACCTTGCAAGCAAAGAATTCCTTTGAGCTAGTGAAACAAGCGTTAACCAAAACACTGGTTCTAATAAGTCCTGATTTTTCAAAATATTTTTATATTTTTTCGTTTGCATCAGAACATACCATAGCTGCTATCCTTTTACAGAAAAATCCACAAGGACAAGAGTAGCCTATTGCATTCTTTAGCAAGGCATTGAGGGATGCCCCTCTGAAGTATAACATTATGGAGAAGCAAGCTTTTGCTTTGGTTAATGCTTTGAAAGACTTCAGAGTATACATCCTTCACTCACACATCATTGCCTTTGTCCCAAATTCAGTTGTGAAAGACATTCTAACACAGGACCCAGATGGTAAGAGAGGTAAGTGGATTTTTGTTATTCTTGAATATGATTTAGAGATAAAACCCACTAAAATCATCAAAGGCCAAGGTCTAGCTAGATTAATGGCTGATTAATGCTTTAGATGATCAAGAGGAAATCTCAACTCCCATTGTTGAAGACCATTTCATGAATTCCTCTTGGTATGCTGATATTATTTATGTTTTGCTTAATTTAAATACACCTCCTGGTTTGACAAAAACAAAGGCAAGGTTCCTAAAGTTAAAAGCCGTAAACTATTGCATTATAGATAGATGTCTTTATTGGAAAAATGCAAGTAGTGTATTGCTTAAATGTTTTCCTGAGTGTGATGAAGAGAAGGTTAAGAACGAGCTTCGTGAAGGAGAGTGTGGAGGTCATTTGTACTGGAAGACAACAACCAACAAAATTTTGAGGGTTGGTTTCTATTGGCCCACTCTCTTTCCTGATATACACAAGATGATAATTGCCTGTCATAAATGTCAACTTTTTGAAGGCAAAAGAAAACTTCTACCCCTACCTCTGCATCCAATCACTGTTGAAGCTCCTTTTGAATAGTGGGGACTTGACTTCATAGGAGAAATCCATCCACCATCTTCTACTCAACATAGATGGATTCTCATTGCCACAGACTATTTCACTAACTGGATAGAAGCCATACCTTGTAGGCAGGCCAATGATTCTGTTATTATAGAATTCATGGAGACTAACATTCTCTCCAGATTTGGCTATCCTACCAAGATCATAACTGATAATGCAACAGCATTTGGATCAAAGAAGATGGTTGAATTCTGTCACAGATATCATATAACATTGGGGCATTCCACGGCCTATTACCCTCAAGGTAATGGACTTGCATAATCCTCAAACAAGATTTTAGTGAACATAATCAAGAAACTGTTAGAGGACAACAAAAAGTCTTTGCACACAAAGCTAGTTCATGCACTTTGGGCTGACAGATTGAATTTGAAGAAATCTATTGGTATTCCACCTTTCCAGCTTCTGTATGGTACTGATGAAATTTTTCCAACCAGCCTTGGTGTACCATTCATGAAGTTGATTCAAGAGTTGCAAACTGAAGATAATGACATGATCAGAAGAATAAATCAGACCATTCATCTTCAGCAAACCAGAGAGGAGGTTTATAACAAAGCATTGCAGAAGCAGGACAACATTAAAAAGATTTTTGACAGAAGAACCAAGGCCAGCAATTTCAATATTGGGGACAAATTTTTGAAGTGGGACTCAAGGAGGGAAGACAAGGGCAAGCATGGAAAATTTGGCAACTTATGGCTTGGCCCTTACTCTATCCATTCAGCTGCCGGTAATAATGCCTATTTTTTGCAAGAGTTGAATGGAGCAGAATTGTTTGGGGGTCCTGTCAATGGCAGGATGCTCAAGCATTACTTATTTTAATCCATGTCATGTTTTGAAGCCTTTTTATCTTTTTTTCCATTATGAATATTTAATCCACCATTGCATTCAAAGTTAGAAAAAATCAAAATACAAAAACAATAGAAGAAAGAAAAGAGGGCGGATTGTGAAAACAAGAAAGGTACATCCCCATACCTAAAAGAAAAACAAATCTGAAAGTGTGCAAGCTCAAATGACACTCCTAAAGAACACACTTCTAGTTATTCAAACAACCTAATCTTGACTAATTAGTTTTAAATTTAATGCTGATAGGATTAGTGAATTCGATTTTCCCAAACTGTTTAATCTTGGCTTATCAGTAGGTAGATTAGGATAGAAATTAAAGGATCAAACATGCTCAAAATTTGAACCTCAGTTTCCAAAGAAAATGACTCAAATCTATTTCAAATTCTGATTCAAAAAAGATGTAAATCTGGTTCCAATTAGCTCAAAATTTGAACCAGAGGACAAGTAAAGACAACTCGAACAAAAGTCAAAACAGAGTTGTAAAAGATGAAGGGAGTGCTTGAACTTTTAGACCCTAAGCCTTCCATTTTGATTTAATTTTCTGCAAAATAAGATCTATGTGCGACTTTTTTTTATGCCATAGATCAGCAACAAGTTAGACTGCTCAATCCTGACTTGTATGCTTTTGAATTTTTGCTTTAGAAATTAGTGAATAAAATATGTTGGACAGTTTAATCCCAACAGATAGTAGATTAGGTAGAGAATCATATGGGCTCAACTGTTAAATCTGAGTCCATGGAGAAAGAAGGAGTAGAAATAGATTAGATTTCTTGCTTTCAAAAAAAAAAAATTGTTGTAAAAGAGTTTGCCAATCCAAGTGCACTCTAAAGAAGAAAAAATATTAGATCTGTAGGATTGGGTAGGTAGAAAGCTTGTTGATGAAAGAGCCATTGATTTTATGGCTACTAATATGTTTTCAGAGTAAGATCATCCCAGCAAAGGAAGAGCAGCCCAATGGATGAGGCATAGGGCAACCTCCCAGAGAAAGCAAGTCTGAAGCTCTTGATGCCTTCAAGAAGGCACCATCCCTAAGTGGAGCCACTGTTAGCCACCTATGAAATTTGTTATACCAAAAGGTGGTTAAATCATTTTTTGGAGCCTTCAAGGAACAAATTTTATTGCAAAAAATGTGTTATCTCTTGAAGACTCTTGAAAGCCTCATGCCTCTGTCTAAAATATTCCCTACTGTGCCCATTTTACACTCTGGAATTCTGCTAATTTCATGAGAAGAAACTGCTGCAAAATCACCTTTTTTTCCCTTTCCTCACTTGAAAATCTAACCTACATTTTGTTCCGCTTTTCCTCCATAAAAATCCTCTATTTTCATGATTCCCCTTCTTCCATTCATGACAATCATATTTTACCACCCCACCATTGGTTGATTCCATCCAACGGCCATGCTCCTCCCCACGCCCTCTGAAGCAGTAAAACCAAATAACGCAGGATTTTATAATGTTGTTTTGTATTGTGCAGGTGTTTAATGGTGTTTCCCGTAGGAGCTGCGAACCTTGTCCAAAGGAATAAACCCGCTTATAGTAGAAATAAATCGGGAATGAGTTAATGAAGCCATAGTTCTGAGTTTTGAACTTAGATTTTTATGGGCCAGAGCGAATACAATGAATTGCATTAACCCCGGGTTAACCCCACGGTCAATCATTGTACAAAACTGGAGCAATTTTGATTGCACCGCCTTTGACATGAAATCTATATTCCCTGTTTGAACGCGATCAATGCCACAGGCTGACATGTGGCCTTGAGTGGTTTGGAGATACCGCCCTCCCTGGGCATTAAAAATTGACTGTGAGCTCAGCGCGATATTGGCATATGTCGTCTGATCTGAGGCTGGCTCATCAGACGGTGATCGCGCTCAAAAGAAGCTCAGGGATAAACTAAGGCATGGCGCGACTCATGGACCACAATCAGTCGCCCTCGTCCCGACAACCACGACAGTAGTCAGCAGTCCCCCGGAGCCAGTGGTCCCAATGCCTAGTCAGCATACATGTCAGCACACACGCGACAGCAATCGATTGGAGCAGGTCTTGTTTGATTGCTCGCATAGTCATGAAACCTAGACCCGATAGCACCCAATCTGAACCTCAGGCTGAAAAAGGCAAATCAGGGTAACAACTAAACCACGCTCAGCCTTGTAGCTAGCCCTACAAGGACAGGAGAGGGCTCTCTCCGTAGAATAGATATTCAATAAAATGGTAATGAACTGGTTTTAGGCTAGATATATAAATGGGAAAAATAGTTTTGATGAATTACTGAAATTTCAGGGATGTATGGGACAAGAGGACAATATGAACTGAGGAATTAAATCAGGATACAGAATATTTCATAGGGCAAGATAGGCAGGAGGTTTAGCAATCAAGTCTAAATAAGATGAAATGGAAAGACTGTTGAGAAGTTGAAAAGGGCATAATAAATGAATCCTTTTCAAACAGAAGAAAATACACAGAGTATGAATGATTCCCCAAGGTAGAGCATATAAAATGGATTCTACCTTTCTAACTTGAAAACATTCAACTGGAGATGTTAATGAATGAATGGTGTAACATAACAATGTACATATGAAACATAAAGGAGAAACATATGCTAAAACTCATACCACATGAATCCCATAAATCAGAGCTGCATCACTTTATTTAATTCCCTGCCAAACTGTACAATGGAGCGCAGAGCTCACTGCCACACTATTCCCCTACTTCTGAGTTTTCAGACCTCAGACCCTTTTTTTTTTTTTTTGCAAATAATTAGAATTTACAATAAATAGACAAATTTTGCCGGAATACAAATCGATGGAAGGGGAGAAATCACAACTGAAGATAGAAGGCCAAAAGCCAACAGTCTCTTCGTAAAGGAAGAGCTGCATTACATCTGGCCAGTGAGAAGGAAAAAAATTGTAACGTAGATTTCTCTACAATGTAACTGAAGATGTGACTGTTACAATTTGGGTCTCGGCCTCTGGCTGTCGCTTTGCTTTCCATTATTCCTTTTGAATAACTGGCTTTTAATAAGACGTCGTTGCAGTAAACTGGAATAAACTGAAATACTGCCTTTCGTGAAGGGAAATAGTGAATAAGAAGGAAGGGAGAGGAGGCGGGACCAACATCTTAATCGCAATCGGGATCGGGGAGCGGGAAAATATATACAAAATAAGACTTTCGATGCGGTTGGATTAAACCATGGGAAGTCCTTTAATAAATGTAATAAAATGCAATTTTGGGACTTACAAAGGGGAAAGGGCCTTTATATTATAATGGGGAGTAAGTGCTGTATGGTGGGCCCGAGGATAAAATCGCAATCACAATATTGGAATTTGCGATGGGAATTTGCGATGATCGCACATCGCACATCGCAAATTCCACATCAACAAGACACTTGAATCTCTAAACTTGCGATCTTGCGATTTTGCGCTAAAGTGGTGGGGTTTATATATATGATATAACTTTGTTATAAATTTTGTGGGGTATTGGTCGGAGAAGTGTTTAAGGGGAGGGACTTTGTAATATGAAGTTTTTTATTATAAAGTCCAAAGGCATGGAGGGGAAGTGGTTGGGTAATAAAATCGCATATTTTATTAAATGATTTACAATGCGATATTATAATCGGAAGGGGGAAGGAAGGGGTTTTTAAATGGATTTGAACATAAAGTTAAAGGGGAAACATGGGAAATAGGTGGGGCTTAGGGAATAGAGGGCTTTTACTTCACTTAAGCACAAAATTCAATCCAGAAGCCAGTTTTGAGAGTGTAGTATACCGTTGGAAAGCTCTTTCCGGGCTCTTTCTGATGGATCTACTTTGAAGATGATTTGGCACTGAAAATACTACAGAAAAATTCTCTGAAGGAAGAGACATCACTTTGTGGAGATAACAGCTTCTGAATTGTGGCTGAAAGGAAAAGTATCATGTCTTCACCTCAAAACATGGTTTTGAGGTGAAGCTTGCATCAAACCAAACAAATGATATCTTTGATCTTCCTGGTGCTATGACTTTGTATTTGTTGACTTCCTCATGACTTCGCTGATCTTTATTTGACACTTGACTCATTAATTTGACCATGGCGAGACCTTAGAGACTAATGAGACCCATCCTATGACCTACTAATATGATTTTGAGAATGAAAGTGACAAATGACTGAAGATCATAGGAAGGAAAATCAGCAAGTACCTCATGAGGGAAAACTGGTAACAAATTACTATCATCAATGAATCCATGACCTAACGGAATGGCGAAATTGATTATTATGGGACTCCTAATATGCAAATGCAAAAGAGAAATTTTGATCACTGATGGCAGTATGACTAGAGTGACACTCCCGGACCCGATACGCTTATAGGGCGGATTTCATAAATATTTCGGGTCACAATTGGGTTGACATCAGCAGGCCCCAAAACGGACCTGGGGAACTTTATAGGGTGGACTTTATAAAATTTCGGGTCACAAACACCCTGACGTCAGCAAGTCCCTTTTGTGACCCGAAATGGTTATACAACTTGGTTTTATCAAAAATTTTGAAGTCCGGATATATTATTTGGTAAGGGTGATTAAATGATTTTTCTATTGTGTTGAAAAAGAAAGCCTAAGGCTGGGGTTTAACTCTCACACCTTTGATTCTTTAAAGGGAAGCCATCCATGGGTTCAAATTTTCGCGCCTCGTCAAATACCTCAAAGGAATTGATGCCTCACGAGCCCTACACAGCACTGTACAACAACAGAACACAGTAAATGAATCGGAAATCAAAGAGTATCAGTGTCAAAGACAGAAAGCACCAGAATGGAAGATTGAAGACAAATTTATGAGGATTATGGCTAACATTTATTATCAAAAGCCTAATCCTCCAAATTAAGACAGTTAAAAGGAAATCAAAGTGTTTTATCAGACATAAGGCCTCTATCGCCACATCTGAGGCAAATTGATTCCTCCTAGATACCACAGTGCCACCTGTGCCTCAAAGCATTCAAGCAGAGGCCGGATTT
Source organism: Pinus albicaulis (assembly GCA_034641835.2). Classification (NCBI taxonomy): domain Eukaryota; kingdom Viridiplantae; phylum Streptophyta; class Pinopsida; order Pinales; family Pinaceae; genus Pinus; species Pinus albicaulis. Next base: position 1,441,862,621 of record CM076581.1, read on the forward strand.
ATTGATCAAGATCAGATATTTGCCTCAGCACAACCAGAGAGTTAATTCTGCAAATAAACTTAATGACAAAATTTCAGCGGAGTTACTTTCACATAACAGAGAGCCTCAAAAGTCAATAAGAGCTCCCATTGGGCTTAATTTTAAATGAAAAAAATTGATACAGTTAGAAACATATGTAAACTTCTTCATCAAGCCCCTCAAAGGCTGAGAAGTCATTAAGACTGTATTAATTATCTTGGGAGATCTTTCATTAGATCTCACCTCCTCATTCCTTATATAAATACTTCTGTAGAAGATGAGAAAATTTTGGTTGCTGAACTTTGAAATGTAATTGAGCTTGAGACTTCTACCTGTAAATAGTGTTCACTGGCTCTTTAAGCTCTGCTTGTGACAAATAAGTTAGTCTAGGAAGTGCAGATGATTGTTAAGCTAGAGCATTGGACTTAAAGCTATAACTGGTTTGGAGCATCAATACAAGCTGATTTATGGGATCCTGGTCTATGTCGACGGTGATGTTATTTCTTATTGTAAATTGTTATTTTTTTTTCGTTTTCACTGTGTTCATATTATCTTATAAAGAACAACATGCATAGAGTTAGGACCTACTATATATTAGTACCCTTCTCTAACTGAAAATATTTATCTACATGTTTTCTTCCAATTTTTGTTATTTAGGAATGATCTAATTTAGTTCAATCATAGGAATGCTGGCATTCCCTCGTCCTACTTTCTGAGCTAGTTGTTATTCTTAAATGTTATTTTTAGTATATGTTAAGTAGAGTTGAACTAAGTAATATATGGTGTGCCTTGGTCCTAGTTTTATCCCAAAAGGCTATCTGAAAGTTTCCCTTGGAATGTGTTAAAAGTTTGCTAGTTTGAAAGTACTTACTAGATCTTAGGCCATTCTTTGTTATCTTTGTGTTTGTCTTGAAAGTTACCAAGTAGAGCAGAGCTAGGAGAGGATTTGTGGTGAGCCCGGTCCGCTAGTTTCTTCTCCAAAGGTTGCCTTCAAGTTTCCCTTTGTTTTAAAAATGTTTTCTATCGAAAGTGGATCAAAGGCTGGTTAGTTTCGAAGTACATACCAGATCTTGGATTTCTTTTATGTCTTTCTTAAGTGTTTGTCAAAGGCTGGCTAGTTTCAAAGTACTTACAAGATCCTAGGCTACTCTTTGTTCTTCATTTGTTTAATTCCCCTTCCTTTTTGTCTCATTTCATTCCGTAAATCAAACTTTAAAAGAGATCCTTAGACACAGATGACTTGCCCCATGGACCACTCTTGAAACTTGTTGTTTCAATTAAACCCTATTATGATTCCATAGCTCAATGGTCTAAAACCTGCAATTATCTATCTTTCTGGAAAAGCTTGTTCTATTTGCTTGCAACTTCACACCTTTGAAACTCTTTTCACTTAGAACTTTCCACCTTAAACAATAATCATGCTCAACCATCCAAAAACAAAACCAAACCCTCATCCTTCATAACTAGCCTAATATCATTACCCAAAACTTCAAAGACAAATCCATCTTTGCACTTATTGGAGAGATCCCTCTACGGATTCAGGAGGGCTAGATCCTAGAATCCCAAAGTGGTTGAAATGATGTTCTCCCTATAGTTGGAATTTTTCCAATCTTGCTAATTACAGGGTGCTAACAAGATCTAAGAAGAAAGAAGAGAAATGCATTGAAACTCCAAGAGGGTTTCAAGGAGGAGAAAGTTGCAGTGAGACATCTAGAAGGTTTCAAGAGGAAGAATAAGATGCATGCACTTCCTGTTCTCGTAGAGGAAGTGGAGAGAAAGGAGACCACTTGGAACATGAGATACTGAGTGGGTATTTGGCAGAATACAAGTGCCAACCTAAGGCTCCCAAAGAGACCCTAGATTTTCCTCAGTTTATTCAACTGAGGGAAGAAATAATACCATGCGGTAAGAGAATGATAAGAGGCAACATATTCCTATTGTCTACATTTGATGGATCACTCAAGTGTGCAGCAGAGACTTGGGTGATCAAACTAGAAGCATTTTTCCTACTACACCCAGTAGTGGAAAAAGAGGCTATGGAGATCTCAGCGCTACACTTGGAGGGAAAGGCAAGCTCTTGGTGGTTCAGCCATGTAATTCATGCAAGAATATTTAATTTTTCTGATTTCACTCATTAGATAATTAAGAGATTTGGTAGAGGAAGATCATGGGAGGAGGGGTCCTCTTCTCCACTTGAGGAGCCTTGTACCAGCATTGTCACAATCATGGAGGGGTAGCCATATGTAGCAGTAGTTGGATCGGCCAACACAATGAAAAGAGGAACTCTTGCAACCATACAAGAGGTTCCCAAGACTCACCAAGGTATGCATGTGTTTCCATTTCCTATCATTTCAGAAAATTTTATGGCAAACTTTGGAAATTTGTCCTCACACGGTCAAGAATCAAAACACATTGCGGAGGCGGAGCAAAAAGCTTGCACTGTGCTATGTGACCTTGTTTTAAACAAAGGAGGAATCAACATTCATTCTATTGGACCTCTTTGGAGTTGCATGTAGCATGAGGTGTTAGGGTGCAAGATTGTGGAGGGCATGTTGAGTGTTGTGCCACTTTCTGGTGATGTTTTACCTTCAACACACTTGGATTATTTTGAATCCTAGAGGATTATTGATGAGAGGTCTTCTCTAGGAGATCTCCAAGGGGTTACATCTCAACTTCCCATGAGGTGTAAGGAGGAAGAATTTCTTTGGGAAATTGGTAGTCTTCATTGGGAGGATACCAAGGAAAAAAATCATTGGAGGCATCCACATTTGGATGAATGGAGGTGGATGGAGGGCAAGAGGTTGGTGAGCCACTTGCATATCTATGACATAGGGAAAAAAGAAGCAAAGTTGTGCTGGCTACTCTTGAGAGACTTTGGTCATCTTGGATCATACTCTTTATCAAACGGTATAAGGTGGATGGAGGCATGGTGTGGCACCCATAGGATAGAATAGCAGAGAACATGTTTGTATGGGGCATCATACAAGACAACCATCATGATCTTACTCTATGACTTGTATGAGGGAGAGATGAGGGAGAAACAAGAGTTTTTGTTGCTGTGGATACACTTGGGAGAGTATGGGCAGAAATTTTCCCTTACTTTCCATGATATTTCCAGAGAAGAGGAAGGCACATTCATGGTGCAAGGAGGCTACCCTTTAGCATTAGAGGATTATGAGAGGCTTCCATGTAGGAAGAAGATCTTCTCACATAGCATCACGATGGTGGATGGCTTTGGCATGTGTAATTTCAATAGAAGAAGTCATGGAGTGACAAGAGCCTTGTTACTAAGGCCTACAGTGTTTTCACTTGAGAGCATGTTTCTAGTGATGGAGTGTTCCAAAGGGAGTATGCACCCTCTCTTTTTGCAGATTTTTATGGGAATATTCTCATGGGAGGACTCACTCATGGACCTCACCTTCAGCTCACACATGATGCATGGTAAGAAATACATTTATATGCTTGTTTATTACTCTATTGAGTATTTGTATCTACTCACCATATGTAAACAGTGCATTTCTCCACAAGAGAGCAAGATTATTTATGGGTTTCATGGTCACTTTAGGGACAAATTTTGTAATGTTGATAACCCATATCTACATTACTGTGGGAAAGTGTTGTATTGTTTTGATTGTACATAGTTGATATGTATTGTTGCTTACTACTTCATAGTAGATGAGCTAACATGCATAGCTAAAAAATTTTTGGAGGACCACTTGTCACTTGATGCTCTGAATCAACAGTTGAAAATACTGCGCTGTATCCACCAGAGAAACCATGTGTATCATCCAAAATTGCACATAACATTCAGCCATTTTCTGATTTGGATGCCATATGGTGATGATGTGCCATTCATCTTGTATGGAATTGTTTGGGTTTGCATGGCTCATGAATTTGGAGGAAGGGTCCTTGGAGACTCAATATTCTTCTTGACATTGGAGGGAAATCATGTTGCATCCCAAGATTAGCATGCCCTCTACACTTATCATAAGTGGAGAGGAGGATAGCATGGGGTAGGCCTTCTTGCCTATCATTTTAATCTATTCATCCCACCTACACTTCAGGAGCCAAAGGTGGAGGAGATTCTTCATGAGTTTCCATATTAGAGGGTAACTCGTTTTGTTTGGTTGATAGCTTGGGGATGGGAGATTCAAAAGGGGATGATGAATCCAAATCTACATCAGCCCTCATGCCTCAAGAGGACCTTCAAACAATCTATTTTTTCCTCCATGGATGTATCACATGATGTCAGCTATTTGGGATGTTCACCAAAGGACAACGGACACCCTTGGGAGGGGTAGCTTGGAGATGTGTTTATGGAACAACACCTTGATCTATGGGGAATAATATCATATGGGGGTGCTATAGGGGAAGAAGAGGTTCTTCAATCCTATATTTTCAGTTGCTTAGGAACAAGCAACATTTGAGAGGGGAGGACTGTAATATTCCAAAATTTGCACACAGCAATTTGGAATATTAGATTTTTGTTGCTTTCACCTAGAAGAGGAATAAAGGGGTAAGGAGGCCCATGAACAATAAAATATGAATAATTTCCACCCTGATAAGGAAGGGTCGCCTTAGAAGCTAGATTTTACACTTTTAGGTGTGAACAAGGGAAAAATAGATGTGGACAGAGTCAAGTTTGACTAAGTCAACATGCATTCTTGAGGAGGAATGGATCACCCAAGTAAACTAGCTCAATGTGAACAAGGATCAACCTAGACACACATATGAGAATTGGATTGAAGACCCCTTAGTGTGAAAAGAGGAATTTTAGGTGAATTAGTTCCATTTGACCAAGTCAAAAATGCTGCTACAAGGTGAGGGAAGCAAACAAGGACAACATAGTTTTGAAGGAGGAATCTTCACTAGGAAGTCACCTCAACAATGTGTGGGGTCCAGGGTGAGGAGGCTCACCAAGGATAAAAAGAAGAGAATAGCAACATGTAGATCATTTATTATTCAGATATCTTAGGTCTTTTGACTACTTTCATGCTTCATTTTTTTAGCTGTGGTTGCAACACTGCTTAGTGCAAAGAATTCTCATGCGGGAATTCCAACCTATTCTTTGGATTGACTTGCTTAAGGGATCTAAAGGAGGGTTCTGAGCTTCAATTCCATCATCTGGCTTAGGGCCAAACATCCATTAACATCTACAGTGTATTTACCTTCAGAAAATACGTCTTTTATGTAGGTGTAGCAGTAGCAGGGTTGTACCCCTGGATTTTGTGCTAGTGTTTGAGGAGGTGTTTGTTTCCCTCCGGTAGGTCTAATAAGGAGGGCCTTTGGCCATTTTTCTATATTGATCAGTTATTTATGTTGTATTCAATCATGTAAAATACATATTTGTATTAAACTGCATTATTTTCTGCAGTGCTCCTTTTTATACATGTGTAATGCCGGAAACCCTTGTCGGGTGTCTTATTTCTTGTGTAAAAGAGGTTAAACCGCCATTTATTTTCTACTTTATTGATAAAATATCTAGATGAGTATTATTTCATCATTTTCTATAGAAATAATTATGGTAATTATGCTCTCACAGTCTTCATAAATTCTGTTGTTGAGAAGTCATGGGATTGGGGTGTTTTTGAGCTATCTTGAGCTGGGGAGATTTGTTTAGTGTAGCTAGTTTTATTTGTTTCACCTCCAATTATGCAAGTGGGTTATATAATTTCTAAAATAATGGATCCAAGTCCTAGTCCCCACTGTTATTGCGTTATTTTCTGAAGAAAAATGTTTTATGCCCTATATAGCTGCATTTCCCCACTCGGGAAGGAGGATATAGGCCATATTATTGCTAAGGTTCTTACATCTACTAGTGAGATGTTATTTTACATCTAATGAGCCAATATAAATTTCCATGCTCATGATTTTTTGAAGCTCCAACTTTGGAATATCTTAAGATATTCCATTTGTTGTAGAAAATCCCAATTTTGGGATATTACAAAATGGAAATGGATGGCACAATGTTTCTGTCACTTCTCCCACCATATATCCCACCATGGAAAGTATATTAAAAACCATTGATATAATTTAAGGAAAAAAATTATGGCACATTCACATCTTTACTGCCAAAATCAATGTGATTTATTGGAGAAGACCTTGGAAAGATTCTACAGTTGAAGTTCGTGGACAATGATTTCAATGGTAAAAATAAATATCCATAGCTCCCACTAGATCGATAGTTAAAATAAGTGAACTACCATGATAATGGTGTGACGAGGTTAGAACTACAACAGTGGGGAGCTGGGTTGGCGCAGTCAGGTTTGTTGAACATGTTGAATGTTATGCACTTCAGCAGAAGTCCAGGAAGTACAACTTGTGTGAGACAACTGCTCGTGTTGATACAAGATGGATGCTTGTCAATGGGGAAGAGGATCCCTATTGACCCAATTTTGATATGGAGAATCACAAGACTACCTTATAAAGGGTTGAACCCCACAAAGAAGTTTTCTAGAAAAAATCATTACAGGGCCATAACAGAAAACATGAAGAACAAGTTTGGAAAGATGAAAGGGAAGTGAGTTTATGATATCAGTTCAATCAATGGCCAGGTATTTTTCTTCACAACACATATATTTCTTGGAAAATTCATGAGGAAGTGTCGGGCTAATGAAGTCCCTAGACCAGTGGTTTCATTAGCTATGCAGTGTGCTAATGGGGTTTAGTACAACTAGGCCGCATACCTATGCAAAGAGTTTCTGGACGAATGCTGCAAGGATCATGAGAAAGGTAATTTGTTTCACTATGCATGGTTAATTTTTATTATTGCGATGCTTTCATGGAAATAGCAGGAAGATTTTCAGTTCCCTTCGATAGCCTTAGATTTTTGTGGAGCAAAAAGGTATGCATTGTTGTGGTATACCACTAAACTAGTGTACACAGAGGATAAAAGATTTTTTTTTGTTATGTATCACATGGACTTACACATGTTCATGAACCAACACCCTCACCTTTCACCAAGCCTATACAAGCAGTATAAGTCTGTCGCGAAGTTTAAGGCTGACTTCCACAATATTTATATGCAGGCTCGTAGGGACACAACGAAGACATGTAATCCCTGCCATATTTAGTGACAAAATACTATCTCCTAGCAGAGATACAATAGTGGCTGGATGAGTGGATCACTCTGCTGGAGATAGAGACGAAGAATACTTTGACATAGAAGGACACAATGCAGCATGGGGAAGTGAGTGGGAAGGACAAGGATGAGAAAGACATAAAATAAGAGAAGCAACATGATGAGGGTCACTAGGATCCTCTTGGAGGTGATGAGCATAACAAAGAGTCCAAAAAGATAGATGCAAACCCATTTTTCACAGAGAAGAGGAAAGCACACACAAAATATGCCAAAAGAAGAAAAATAAGCCAAAGACAGAAAAGAAAAAGGAAATAATACCATTGGTCTTCACTGATGGGGACTTGGATCAAATTGGGGACAGAGTTTAGGAAGGAATGATAGAATCATGGAACAAGTTAAAGGATCGATACGACACACTTCTAATAGGTGCTGAGGAGCATATTGGAGAACTAAATACATTGGCACAGACAGCCAAACAAAAATTATAGACAAAGGAAAATATTCGAGAAGAAAGAGTAGTAGAGCCCACACTTAGGGCGTGGATAGCACATATCCCAGTCAAAGCCTTACAGTTTGACTCTGACGAGGTACAAAATTAGGATAAATAATGGAAGTATGCGAACATGAACATCGGAGCAGTGCCACTTCAAAGATTACATGAGCTTCATCAAGAGATCATAGATGAGCTAAAGCAACGCAAGCAACTCACTTGAAATTTTAACATTCAGGTAGAGAGAGAGTGAGCTTTCTTGAAGCAGAAGCTTGACCAGGAAATCTAGGAGAGGGATCAGGTAATACAAAAACAATATAAGCTAAAGGAAGTGGTTGAAGCAACATGCTGCTGCGTTCCAAACATTGATGTCCGAGAAGAGGAACCAGTGGAGGACAAGGTCGCGAAGCTTGACCTTGCAATAAAAGGATACAAGGGTAACATCGTGGATTTATAATTTCAATATGAGATAAATAGTATTGAGATACGCATGAAACTACAACCAACCACACCACAAGAAGTGCAAGCGCAGATGGATTTCAAGCTCAAATATGTAGTAGCCATCATCTTCGCAACAGTGGAAAATTGTGGGAAGCTTTTGGATGAGAGTTTATAGATTTGGACTTCACTGCAGGAAGATGCAAATGTGTAGAAGCTACAAGAATATATTCAATAGAAGAAACATCAGTTGGAGGAGATATAGGAAATTGTAATAACCTTACCAATATTACATAATATTGCAAAGATCAATGATGGAAATTCCCTCCAGAAGAAGATAAAGGAGCCGAGGAAGGAAGAGAAGACTCTCACAGAGAGAACTCATCCATGACAGGATGAGGTACTATAACTGTCTCAAGTAGTGGATGAGAAGATTCAAGAGCTTTGACATAAAGGGAGGTAGTGATGCAGAAGGCTACGGGATCGACAACAGAATAATTGTTGGAGGAAGTGCGCAATGCATATAAGTAGGTCATAGACATTCTACAGTAATTCAACATAACCTACACTAGAATTGGACCGATGATCAGAGGAAAATCAGCTGAGTGACTCAGGAAGATTCACATGTGAGTGTTGGGGGCTTATTGAGTGCAACCTAACTTGGCCTAGATTTTGAAAAAAATCATGCATTTTGTAGAGTAGAGTGGATAGTGGAGCACGCAATGGAGAGTATTATAAGAAACTAAATTATCACGTGTTGTTGTAAGGGCCTCAGGGTGGGTCGAAGACCCTCCTTTTGGTAAAAGTGTGAGATTTTGTAAGGGATCAATATTTTTGGCACCATAGTTGCTTATTTTAGTGGTATTTTTTGATGATGTAACCAAACAATGTAATAGTATATATAGGAAGAGAGTCATCAAATCAAGTTAGTTTTTCATAAATAAGAATGTTGTGATTTGTAGCTGTAGCAAAAGAGAGTCTCAGCAGCTGAGTGCGCAGAGGCCGAGTGAAGAGTTTGTAGCTGAGTGTGCAGAAATCTTGTAGCTTAGTGCACAGGTCAAGAAAAAGTTGTATTCAAAGATTCATTATAATAATCACAATTTATGTGGACAATATTTTGGTGTTCTTGTGTGATTGATGTGTTTATTTCCTTATTATTTGTTGTAGAGTATTATTTATTCATGTTGCAATTTACTTAAATGTAGTGATGGTTTATGGTTTTAATGAAATGTTTAATTGATTAATTGAATGTGACGAAGTGATTTATAAGTTGATAGTATAAGATAATATAATAATACCACATCTCCTAGTCCCTCAAGGCTGCAGAAACCTGGTTCTAAATCCTCCTATATTTCCTTCAAGTGAGACTATGATATGCTTGCAGGTGGCTTCTTAAAGTGCCAGTGATCAAGGGTTTTGTTGGTGCATAGTATATTTTGAACTTGGGTCAACCCAAACCAAGCCAATGCTTACCATGATGTATCTCTAAACCAAAACTAGAGTAGAACCCATGAGCACTACCTCTCCTGTCAGGTGTATCCAACCATCTTCCACTTATGACTATGTCATCCCTACCCAACCTATGTCCTCTATGAGACTTGATACCATATGCCCCGTTAGTCCTTTCCTCCTGTCCATAACTGATTCTTGGTTTTACCTTTCTCTAAAAATCTGATAAGCTCAGAAGGATCACTATATTAACCTCCACTTTCTTTTCCCGAGCTATGGAAAACCTTTCTTGTGACTGAATTATCCTTTCATTATCTACCTTTCAAATTCCAATTTCTGCCTTCATGCTTATCAATGTATCTACTATATCAAGTTAGTTCTCATCTCCTTGCTTCTCAAATGATCTATCATGAGGGGTATTTGAACTTTAATCCACCCTTTTTCTCATCCTATGTAATATTCTATCTCCTGTAAACATGTCATGTTAGATAAACCAAATATAGACATAATTAAAATCATACCTAAGTCTAAGGTTCAAGGGAAGCTATCTCATCTAGACCATCTATATATATATATATATATATATACCATGACACCAACATCATCATGATGATACAAACTAAAATAATGACTATCACATTGCATGTCTAACCTACCATGCACGATAACCATAAAAATCACAATACATGCAAAAAATCACATCGATAAATAAAATTCATACATAATAGTCACTTTCTCCCATCAAATCCAAGTGTTTGAACCTGGAAGCTCTAATACCACCCTGTAATGCCTCCTCCCACATTTACCAAAATTCATAATCTTGTCAGGGTAAACATGAGACAAGGGTCACAATGACATGACCCGACCTTCAAGTTCCAATAATGAAAGTGAGGCCTAAAATCCAACCACAAAATGAAATCCATCAGAGACCACAAACCACTTAGGAGGCTGAAAACCACCCCAAATGGTCAACCCTTGAGTTGGCACCCTTTTTCTTTTACCTAGATCCATAACCAAATCCTTGGCATTGCATAAATGTGGTTGGAAGCTTAAAACCACACTAAAAAATTTGCTTCCATGCAGTTGTGACCTAATTCCTCCAACTTTGTGCATGTAGTTCCAGGATCTAAGCCACTTTTTCAGGCTAGCCTCGAGACCGCTTCCTATAACTAGTAACTTTTCAGAATCAAAGAGAAAATGATAAAAATGCTAACCATTCAAACTCAAATAAGAACTTGACCCAAATATGCCTATTCCATAATATACATCCCGTAAAATATATGAGAAACATGTAATATACAAGTCATGAATGCATATTTTATTATAAATTGATAGTCTTCATTTGAGAATCACCAAGAAGGCTCTAAGCTCTATCTAGCTAGTTTCAGTAGCAATTTTTAGTCCATGCATTCATCAACCATTCAGTAACTTATAAAAATATGTCAAGAGCCATATCTAGAATACATCATTTAACCAACATATAACCATAATATAAACCATTTCAAATCAACCATAATGTCAACATGATAACCAATACATGTGCTCATGAATCAAAATAGGAAATGGATCTTATTAACATATGAAAATTCCAACCAATTTAGGGACTTCCACATACCGCCTAACCATAGATTGGGTTGAACCAAATCTCTCTTTCAACCAATCACCCTCATGCCATATTCCAAGCATGAATGTGGGATTTCATGGAATAATCCAAAACATAACCAACCAGTGCCTCTAGAGGCCAAACCACCTCAACCCCCAACCATAGTGATTCCACCTCTATGGTTTGGAAATCACTAAAATCAACCATATTGGTCTCTACCCAAGTTATCCAAGGCTCCAAGAACTAGTAAATAAAACTACAACCTTCTAGGGATATAAAGTTTTTGTTCCAACCATGGCTCCAAGGACTAGTAACTCAAACCACCAAGGGCTCTAGACCGTTTTTCCCAACCTATGGCGCCAGGAACTAGCAACTCAACCCAAAATGTTCCAAGGCTTCCAGAGAAATTGTTCCAACCCAAAACCATAGGGAGCCTAAGCACCAACCAAAAAAAAATTGGAAAACCCACAACACCATGGCTATGTAGGAAATGGAAATGCAAGGCTGAAACCACTTTCAAAAAAGGAGAATGTCCATCCACATGATAACACATAACCAGAGAATCACATGCATATACCATGCATCCAGAAATAAATAAGAAAATCACACATGAAACTAGTGACCTATAAAGAAATCTAGTTGTAGTGACTGATCCAACTGCCACCTTTCATTTCCCTACTTTCCTTTGCTTTATTTCTCCAAATCCAAGTGAATATTAGAGTGCTCCAAGAATGCTCTAAGTGTGCAAGAGTATGAGAGAACGAGAGCGTGAGGGAATGTACTAGAGCTCCACCAAAAAAACTATCAAAAATTTGTAAAATTGTTCAAAAGATAAACAAACAAAAGCTAGCAATTTTTTATCTGATGCCTTTTTATCATTGATGCCTCTATTTTCTTCATTTTCCATCTAATTTCCCTTACATGAAAATTTGTAATATCCCAAAATGGGGATGCAGCAATACATGAACACAAAACCGGAAATAGCAATGTAAATAAACTCATTAACATTGGAGACCATTATGGATACATCTCATCATGTATTATATCATCAAATCAATACATAATAGTGAAGCATGAATCATATACAATGAGGAAACAAGCCTCCCATAAACAATCACTCATATATCTGAACTGCTGCTACAATAAAAAATGTTGGAAGATTGCTACAATGCAGTTATAAACACACTGCTACAGAAAAATAATGTACAAAATATGTAGGGCTATTATATGCCACAAACGATATGCCCAATACAGATCTAGGCTCAACACAAACTCCTACAAAGAACTTGGAAAGGGTTTTCGAAAATACACTCCATACAAGATGGGATCTAAATCCCAATGGCTGAAGATTAAATGGAAATTGAAGAAAAAGAGTGTATAAGGCTGAAATATAACAAATATTATGTAGAACCTCTCAAAGGTCCCCTCCCATGAAAGGATGAACCCCTCAATGACAAGAAAACACTACAAAGGAACCACGAGATCTTCCACTGAAGCTGCCTTCAAAAATAATGCATTCCCTAGCTAGAACAATGCTGGAAATGATGGGAAATATATGGCTTAATTCCAAGGATCTGAAATGTGCTCAAGAAATCTCCAAACAGATCTCCCAAGAGAAGGAAACCTTCCTCCTATGAGAAACCAGCTCAGAAAGTCAGATTCTAACCCCTCCACTGCTACACCCTGCAACACAGCACAATAACCTGTAGAAACTGCACTGATGAAGAAGGATGTAGCTTGGTATGAAAACTTGAATATGGAAATGAATACAATACTCTTCCAAGAGTCCTCTCAAGGAAAGAGCTAGGATTCTCGCTCTGGAACACCAGGTTCTAAACTGCACAGCAACCCTACTAAACAGCAAGAGGAAGCAATAGTCTAAGAAGAACAATATCAAAATGATACTCTAAAACATAACCCCATATGGATGCCATCCTCTTCCTTAAATATAATGTGAGCTTGCTTACCCTTGGCCCCACTCAATTAGGTCATTTCCTTCATGAGATCCATCTCCCTCCAAAACTGCGTTATTCCTTAATCAATCTCCACTCATCCCTAACAACACTGTGGACTTGGTCAAACTTGACTGAATTAACATGACCCAACCCTTGTTCACACTTGGAGGTGCTTTATTTAGCTTCCAATAGGGTCTCCTTTCACACTTTAAGTGTTTTTATTGCTGCTAAGGAGACTTATGGGCCTTCCTACCCATTTATTCACCTACCTAGTGATAAAACAAACTATAATATTCCAATTATCTTAAGGCTAGATTTTTAGAATATTACAGTCCTCCCCTTAAAAATGTTGCTTGTCCTAAAGCAACTATATAAGGAGATAAAATTTCCTCCCCTCCTCCTCTTGTGGCCTTCTCATCAATAGCCCCCACCATTGCTCAAAATAATCTACAATAAATCTGCCCTCCAATGTTTCCTCCCAAGTATGCAAAACCACATGGCTCACATCATAAAAAGGTGGAAGGTGTAAGTGGAAACCTCCTTGTTGTTCAATGGAATTCTCAAGGTAGGAGTGATGACAAACATGGGGAATCTTAGTCCCAATGAGTGACTCCCACACCCATGCTATCATCCAAATGAAATGAGCCATTCTAGGTAGCTCATCAAATAAATCATCAACCCCCAGTTTATGCAATGTATTGGGGCTGCATGGAGAGATCATATTTTTCCATCCAAGTTGTTTCTCTCTCCATTTATGGTAAGTATGGGGCTGTTGCTGATCTTGGGCTGAAATTTCATGGCCTCCAAGAATGCCCCAAGTTACCCCATAAAATAAATCAATCATGAAGTGCCTTCTCCAAGAACTCAAGTTCTTCAAATGGCTCTTCCCATATCAATACAAGAGGTGTGATGTGGAAATAATGGTTTTCCCATGGTTTCTCCTGAAACATACAACATGTAAAGTAGGTAGGATCATACTCCCAATGGGCATCTCTAACTCATCTAGCACTCTCCAAACAAAGCTCCCCATGAACATAAGAATATCAGCAATACATGGAAGAAAAAACCAATGAAAACAAGCTGCCATATGGAAACCGGAGATTGGATCATAGTTCCTCACATGGAACTAGTGTAGTGAACCCACTTCTTGCTTCAAATAAAAGAATAAAAAGTGCTCTCCCAACCACTTGTTTGCTGCCACAATCATTCTATAAGATAGAATCATGAAGGTACAATGTGGTGTCAATGGTGCACACCAAGAATCATGTGGCTTCCCCCACAAACCACCAATAAAATAGCCAATATCAATGCTGCAAGTGACTTCAAGCACATCATCATATAATATGCAAGAAGGAATAATCCTCCTTGGTACAACATGCTGCTCATATAAAGTAAAGGAGTACAAAACATAATGTGAAATTGTACCTTCTCCACCATGTACTTGGGACCTTGAGTTGAAATGGCTAAACCGGAAATTCTCCCTCACCTCCAAAGAGTAGGGAAGTGGCTGTGACATCCTCTCAATCACCATCCGGGATATGCATCTCTCCACGTGCGGATATATATCCTGTTGGATTCCCTCCCAAGTGAACTCCTCCATAAAAGTATTTAATGCATATAAGTGCATGGAAAGAAAGTCTACATGTGCTGCATGAAGTAGCTTCCCCTTGAGCTTAGAAACTCTAGTCAAGAAGATTCTACCAAAAGAATAGATGACCTCACCAATCACCATGTATCTATCATCTCCCTCTGGGTCATCCAGTATCCTACAAGCACCAATATCCTTGGAGTACTCTACCAAGAGTTGAGACCTCCAATATGGATCAATCCTCCTAAGAGACATCATGGATGATCTAAAATGTGAAGCTCCTCACATGTTGTTGTCTTCTCCTTTGACATCCCCCATTCCAAATTCATCCTCCAAAATGTTTCCATGCCCATCATGGAGTTGCTCATGCTCAAATAGGAGTAGTGATCTTTGGAAGTTGGCCTCCCACGAGAAGCTCCCATCCAAAAAGAATCTTCTGATCTTGGCCAATGTAAGCATGAGTGGCCTCCATCTACTCTAATGTATGGAGGATTCCTTCTTCAAAGGAAGTACCCTCTATTTCTCCAAATCCATGGAGTAGCTCTCTTGCACCATGAAGGTTCCATCCTTCATCACTGCAACAACTTCTGTCAGCGCAGTATATGTAGTGAGAGTGGGTAATGCTGAAAATGGGAGAGTGTCTCCTTCTTCCTTGATTCTATCCCAAAATCTCTGCACTGTACAAGACTCCTCCAACGTCTTCACCTCTCTAGAATCTAAGAGTGGTGAACCAAATGGCGAGATTTCTCTTACCAACTCCGGATCTGGTGGCCTCTCGAGTAGAATGCCTCCATGTAATGAGACATAAATGTCAAGAGTAGACTGTACATATGGATGGGTAACTTTGCCCTTGCCCTCACAGCACAAATCAGTCTACCTCTTATTTGCATTAGCTCTCTGAAATAGATAGGGGTGTGTGTTCCTTATCAAGTGATTCTGACCTTCCTCCCTACCTTCTCCTTCCATCTGAAATGTCTGACAACCATATTTCTCATTGATTGTGCTTTGTCCTTCATATGTGAGATCCTGGGGAATTTCTTGCAATGATACAAGAATTCATCATGTTGGAGCATGTTCTCCTCCTTCCTCCGCATGAGGGACTATATATGGTCTAGATGTGACAACGCTGTTTCCCCCATGCTTCTCTTCCTCTTCAGTATGAATGGGAGTCACTTGCTCAATAAGAGGATCCTCTTTTGAAAAAGGAACCTCCATGCCCTCTTGTCCAAAGATATGAGATAAAGATCTTACCTCTAGCAAGGTATTATGCAAGATGTGAGATTTTTCAATAGTTTTTTGAAGTGGATTTGAGTTTATAGGTTCTTCCAACACATGCAAAGGGTTTGTTGGTTTTGGTTTTTTTAGTTCCACCAGTTATGTTTCAAAATGTTTTCCATCAAACCTTTCCACTAATCTCTTAGTGAACCTTGCATAAGAAGAAGTATTTTCATTTCTTAATGAAAATGACTCAAATATCCACCAAGCATAGGCCTTACCTTCAAAATGCAGCACTGTAACTGTGATGGCTTCATCTTCAGAAACTTGGTGCTGCTACAAATAGGTGTGTAGCTCCTCCACCCAAGCTTTGGCTGAACATGTTGGTGATCCATCAAAAGCAGATAGAGAAAATATATCCATCTCATGTTGCTTTCTCCTTTCCACCTTGATCTTGTAAAACTCTTGGAAAGTGATATGATCTCTAAACTTCTCAGTTTGTGATTCATACTCTTAAAAAAAATTACTAAGAGTTTCCCTCCTTGGCATTTCCTCGCCTTCCAATTCTCTCATGGTAGATCTGGGCATTTGACTAAGCTCTGCATAATAGGGTGTAGCTGCATGCTCACACCTATCATGTGAAAATCTAGATTTGGCTCTAGATCCAAACTCCTCTGGAGATTCCATCTCCCTTCTCATTTTCTTGTGATCTCCTTCAATGCTCTGTATAGATTTAGAAAGAAGCTTTGAGAGCTTCTCTTCTCTTATTCCTCCAAATAATAGAGTCTTCTCTTTTCCCTTTCTGTACATCTCTTCTTCTCCTTCTTCTCTTGATAGAATAGTGGCTGAGATCCACAGGCTGAGCCAAGGTTGTGCTCTGATACCACTGTAATATCCCAAAATGGGGATGCAGCAATACATAAACAGAAACTGGAAATAGCAGTGTAAATCAACTCATTAACATTGGAGAAAATTATGGAGACATATCATCATGTATTATATCAGAAAATACATATATAATAGTGAGGCATGAATCAGATACAATGAGGAAAAAATCCTCCCATAAACAATCACTCCTAAATATGAACTGCTGCTACAATACAAAATGTCGGAAGACTGCTACAATGTAGTTATAATCACATTGCTACAGAAAAATAATGTACAAAATATGCAAGGCTATTATATGCCTCAAAATATATGCCCAATATAGATCTAGGATCAATACAAACTCCTACAAAGAACCTGGAAAGGGTTTTCAGAAATACACTCTATACAAGATGGGATCTAAAGCCCAATGGTTGAAGATTCACTGCAAAATGAAGAAAAAATGTGTAGAAGGCTGAAATATAATAGATCTGATGTAGAACCTCTCAAAGGTCTCCTCCCATGAAAGGATGAACCCCTCAATGACAAGAAAACACTACAAAGGAACCACAAGATCTTCCACTGAAGATGCCTTCAAAAATAATGCATTCCCTAGCTGGAACAACATTGGAAATGATGGGAAATATATGGCCTAATTCCAAGGATCTGAAATGTTATCAAGAACTTTCCGAACATATCTCTCAAGAGAAGGAAACCTTCCTCCTATGAGAAACTAGCTCAGAAAGTGGGATTCTAACCCCTCCACTGCTGCACCCTGCAACACAGCACAATAACCTGCAGAAACTATGTTGATGAAGAAATTTGTAGCTTGGCCTAAAAACTTGAATGTGGAAATGAATACAATACCCTTCCAAGAGGCCTCTCAAGGAAAGAGGTTGGATTCCTACTCGGGAACACCCGATGCTAAACAACACATCATCCCTGCTAAACAACAAGAGGAATAAATAGTCTAAGCAGAACAATATCAAAATCATAATCTAAAACATAACCCCATATGGCTACCATCATCTTCCTTAAATAGAATGTGAGCTTACTAGCCCTTGGCCCCACTCAGTTAGGTCATTTCCTTCATGAGATCCATATCCCTCAGAAATTGCATTATTCCTTAATCAATATCCACTCCTCCATAACATCGTTGTTGACTTGGTCAAAGTTGACTGAATCAACATGACCCAACCCATGTTCACACTTGGAGGTGTTTTATTTAGCTACTAAGAGGGTCTCCTTTCACAATTGAAATTTTTTTATTGCTGCTAAGGAGACTTATGGGGCCTTCCTACCCATTTATTCACCTACCTAGTGATAAAACAAGCTATAATATTCCAATTAGCTTAAGGCTAAATTTCTAGAATATTACAAAATTTGTGTCTCTTTACCTTCCTTTTCTCATATTTTCCTTTATTTCATAAATAAAATTCCAATTGTTTCCTCTTTTCCTTTTTTAATTTCCATAGTCATTATTAATCACATGTGATGCCCACTAAAGTGTTTTTCAAAGAATTCAACTTGTAATATGTGTCCCATGACCTTGGTCTTATTTTTTTTTGATAGAAAAAAAAATAGGGGTTGTTACAACCAGAATCTTAGAAGGATATTGTTGATGATCCCATGGAGCCTATGGGTCCCTTGGATGCTCCTCCAAGTGAACAACCAGCCAGGAAGAGACCATTGTGGCTTCATGATACATTACAAGATGCTGAGAGACAAGTTCGTATCAAAGGGACCTTTATAGAAAGAATGAAGCCATGTTGGTACCAAGGATACTTTGTAGCTATGAGCTCCATCATACAAGTTGATTCTCCCACTTTTGAATAATTTTTTAGACAATATGTTTGGAAGGGTGTCATGGCTGAAGAATACGAATCTATTATGAATAATGATGTATGACATGTTTTTCTAAGACCTAAAGGAAAGTATGTTGTAACTTAAAAGTGGTTATACAAGACCAAACATGGAGCTGATGGAAGAATTGAGAGGTATAAAATAAATGTTCATCGATTTAGGTTTATCCAAAATAGAGGGAGAAGATTATGTTGACATATTTGCACCTGTTTCCCACTACACCACGATAATATCGATTGATTCTCTTGTTACTAGTCAAGGGTGGACTCTTCACAAATGGATGTGAAGACTATGGTTCTTCATGGCATACTACATGAAGAAGTATATGTTGAGAAAAATCAATGATTTGAATTGAAGAGCAAGAAGTATAATGTTTCCAACTTGAAAATTACTCTATATGTCTTGAAGCAAGCCCCTAGAGCTTGGTATGGCCACATTAATAGTTACTTGTTGAAGCTTGGATTCAAAAGAAGCAATGTTGACCTGAACCTCTACTTGAATGTGGTGCAAGTTATGTTGTTTATTTGGTTTTATATGTTGACGATGTATTCTTTACATGCAGTGAGCCTCTGATGCTAGAGTATAAGAGGGATTTGACCTCCAAGTTCAAGATGAAGGATCATGTTTTAATGCATTACTTCATGGGACTAGAGATGTGGTGAATACCCTATCAGATTTTTCTTTCCCAAGTAAAATATGTTGTGAAGTTGTTGGAAATATTTGGAATGCTAGAATGCAATTCCCTAGCCACACCAATCGGGATGGACTTCAAGAATTTATGTGGAGATGTTAATGGACCTAACTTGGCGAACCCTTATAAGTTTCAACGGTTGATTGGGGTATTGATTTTCCTTGTGAACACTCGACCAAACATGTGTTTTTCAATAAAAAACTTGATTCACTTTATGACTGGGCCCCTTCATGCAATAAAAAAGGTATTGAGATTCCAAGCATGTATTGAGATATTTTCATGGGATGAAAAATATTGGTTTAATATATACTATCATAGATGTGAGACTACATAGATACATTAATATGAGACTGCATGGATATAGTAATGTTGACTAGGATGGAAATTTTATTAATAGGAAGTGCACATCATGATGTTACTTTAACTTGGGGCCTGCGACGATACATTTGATGAGTAGGAATGTTATTGCGGACTAATTTCTAATGCAGACATAAGAAATCTCTATAGATTCACTGATTAATTCTAGTAACAAACATACAATCAAGCAAATGTTTCCCTGAGTTTATCTATATTAAATCATAAATAATAATGGTAAGAGATGGAATCCATACCTTTCAAAAGGAAATCCTGATAAATATTCTTGTTATGGCTTGATGAAACTCCTCAATTCTTATAAACTAGGTCTGAAAACAAATAAATAACAAAAGATTAAAGGAATATGAAGAATAAATTATTCAATATAACTCATACTAGTGATCAAGGAAACTAGAACCTAATATCATTCCAATGGAGAAATGGAAGTAAAATACAACATACATAAACTCCATTGAACAATACCGTGGGAAGAAAAAATCATTTGTATTAATCTAAAAAATAAAGGAGTTACACAACCTTGGCCTTGATGAAGTGTGGATCCTCCCAATGATCTTCAATATTCTCCTTGGATGAGAAGCCTTCCAACCTTATTTTAGAAGCATTATTTTACCTTCAGTAACCCCCCCAAACTCTATTGCCTGTGTTTAATTTATAGGCCAAGAGGAGGAGTTTAAGATCCTCATATCAACAATGAAATCCTTAAAAGGTGGGATTAGGGTTCCTTAAAGAATGGGAATTAGATCCGTGAATAGAGGGATCAAGCTTGAATAAGAAACAACTTAAACATTTTAGTTGGGAAATATTCACCCAAAAAAGCTCCTAGATTTCACTTTTTATTTTCACTTTTGTTGAGTCATATGCGCAATTTATAGTGGAAGATAAAGAACACTTCTATGTTGGCTTTAATAGTCAAAGATGCGTATGCACAAAATTTTTCTAAGGAAATGTTTAGGTGACTAAAATTAGGTTTTTGGACCTTATAAACCATAATTCTCATTTACTTTAAGATTTTTAACTTTTATACTTGCAGGGGAATACTTTGGAACACATTGATGGGTAGGGAAAGATCTATTCTGACGACCATTTTCCATGGTGAAAAAATGATGTGTAACAGATTTCCCCCTAAAGTGAAAAGTCATAAATGATGTTTCAGGGCTAAAGTGCTTTATCATGCCAAAGTTCAGATCATAGATCATAGTTGGAGACCTGAAACAATCATTCAAGCATTACAATGCCATATATACTCATCACTGAGGTAGGAATTCCCATACTCAGAGTAAAAATAACTCGATGAAATATTGGGGAAATATACAAAGATACATGTGAACAATAGACACAGTATGGACACAGCCATAAAAAATGGATCTATGTACACAATCATTAATAAAAAACTCCACACAAACTAGATAAATGAAACTAGATCGAGGGTCTTGATCTCCATCTTTATCAATCTATTGTATGATTCTAACCATGCAAGTGAATTTATAGAAGTTGAACATGGTATAAACCACTTGATTACCGGTCAGTGATGTGACTCGTTGACAAGTTCCATAGAAACCACCAATAATGAAAATGGTCCTCAGGGTACCTCCAATACAATATTTGCAGTTTCAAAATATTCCTTGAGGTTGAACTTTCATAGAATCATTCAATGGAAGGTAAATGATGAGAAAATTTCGTCAAAGACAAGAAAATTTTCATTAGGGCATGCGGGCTTCAAGGTACTAAAGAGAGTTTCTAGATGAAATTCCTAGAGAGGGATCTAAAGTTGATAGGAAGCAACCCGTCGTAGGAGGGCCTACAACGCAAAAGTCATGTCATGTTTTGAAGAAAAAATTTGGAGTGATCTAAGACTGAATCAAGGATGGACGACGTGATTGAAGGGTACAAATTTCAAGGTAATTTTGACAAAGTTTGGAATTCTCTTGAACATATCGACGACACAACATTTTCACTTGGCAACATTTGACTCAAAAATAATACCCAAAACCAACTGAATAATTTCAATGATGTTTGAATAGTTGTGAGGAAAATGGATTTCCCAACCCAGACACAAAGGTGACAGAGTGTCATATTCAAGAGTGACATACTACTTTTATGAAATACAAAAATGAATGTTTCTTCCAAATTTCACCCCACCATTACTGGTAAGTACCTCTTTATTTTTGTACAAACTTAAGGAGGATAACATATTATTGTCCTATAATCTCATCCTTCAGATGAGTTGTTCAGAGTATTTTTAACAAACCCTAGGAAGGAGTGGTTCATTCTCATCATGATGGATGATTCCTACACTATTTTTTTTTACGAGTCTAGTGAAGGGATAAATTGATGTCATTTTCATGTTTAAAGAGTTTGAAAAGACAAGAAAAGAAAATGCATTCAGTTCTTTCAAATTAAATTTTAATGAGGCCAGAGAAAGTAAAACTCGATGCTTTTCATTTTTAGGGAGAGAGGAGAAAAACATAAGTAAATGCCACGATGTTATTTTTTTTAAATTGAATCTATCAAGCCTGAAAAAGGGTAAAATGATGTAGCAAAGAACTCTATTGACCATGATTAGTCAACATATACATTTTTTGTAAATAGTCTAGTTCATTCCAGAAAAGGGGTAAACTTATATTCAATAGATGATTGTTCATTTACTTTTTCAAGTTCTAATAATCAACTACTCAACCATATTTTCATGTTTAGAGAGTTTGAAAAGGGCTTAAAAGAGAACTCTAGTATTTCACTTTTTCGTAATTTTAAAGAGCCCAAAAAAGTGAAAAAAAAATTATCATTGCAAAAATGATTCATTTTTATGATTAAACCAGTGTTATAAACATTAAACTAAAAAAATCATCATAATTGATCAAAAATATAATAAAAACATTAAAATTTTGAATTTTCAAAGGTCAAAGGCATAAAATAATATTTTAATTAGCCCAAAATGGCTATAAAATTCCAAAAATTAAAATATTTTCACCATTTGAGTTTTTTTTATACTTAAAATGACCTCCTCATTAGCTCAAAGGAGAAGGACACATTAATAGAAGAAATTGTCTAAGACAGAGAGCTATTTTTCCATGGTAACGCACCACAGAAAACTACCACGGTAAGTTATAATGCTTCCATTCTTCCCATAAGGATGGTTAATGCCTAGGTTAATGCCCTTTTTTTCCTCAAGGGTCACATTACCCAGGTTCCAGATTTTTCTCAAAGATTCAGTCTAAAAAACTGCCAACTTGCAGTTCATTCCCTTAATTGGACATTGCTAAACCCAACTAAGGCATCCATAAAGGGAAAAATCAAGAAAAGCATGTAAACATCATGGATTTTTCCCTATGTTTGATGGGAAACAAGGGGATGAACAGGTCACACAAGTCACGACCTATCTTCTATGGTATATCTCTAATTCCATGGTGGATGATAGTATCCGGCTCAGACTCTCCCCCACACCCTCACAAGTAACGCTACTAAATGGTACATTGAGTTACTAACGTGTAGAAGTTAACAAATTTAGTGCCTTAGAATTGGAATTTCTCAAACAATTTCAGCTCCCTATCCACTACAAAACTAGAATGGAACTGTTAACCACGTTGCACCAAGACACTGCCACCCACATCTTTGATCAGATCCATGAATGGAGATGTACGTAGAGGCTTGTTGTTACAGGTCAAATGACCTCCTCATTAGCTCAGAGGAGAAGATAAATATGGAAGGAAGAAAGAGACCTAAACTAAACCTACTTCTACCAAGGTAACACGCTCCTATAATAGCCAGAGTGCATTATAAAGCTCCTTATCGATAAAAAGGTCGTGTTAGTGGCTAGGGAAACGCTCTGTTTAGCCTATAGGGCAGCGTTACCCGTGTTTTGAGTTTGAAACAAGAAAAACCCGCTGAGAATGATTAGAAACTCCAGCTTTTTCTCATAAAGAATCAATGCAAAATGGAAACTGCAAGGCACTAACCTCTTATTAGGTCTTACGAAAAACAACTAGACTCTCAAGAAAGGAAAAAGCATGGAAAGTTGAGGAGACATCTTGGTTTTTTTTATTCAGAACTGGTGGAAGGAGAAAGGCAAGGTTTTCCCTCTCCATCTCCTATAAAATGGAGCTGTGGGCTCTTGGTCCAAGGTCGAAGGTTTTTTTAATACATGTGAAGCAGAGTGTTTGTTGTTGTAGTGTGAAGGTCAAAGATAATATAGGTTCATTGAGAACTTGTTGATTAAGACATCACCACATTCAGATAAAGAGAGAGAGAGAGAGATTGGAAGACAGAGGAGGGATTGGTACAACCGACGATTGTAATCCTCCTTTTTATAAATCAATAGAACTGTATATGTTTTGTCCATTCAATGCGTCAATATTGTTATTTTTTCTCAATTACTTACATAGCATGATATGAATGGCTTATATGTGCATTGCTTAATGTTTATCATATGTTAACTTAATTGATAGGAAGTATATTTTGGTAGAGATTACGCGGGTGCTTTGATTGATCACAGGGTCGGGATTTGGAGCTAGTGAAGGAGGATCCTTGCTTCATTGCTTAGTGCTCTTCAAAGACTTTGGGATCTAAAAAGAGGTAATCTTCCATCTCATTTTATCAAGTTGTTTAAGTTGACATGAACATATATGCATCTTCTTTTTGAACTATATAGTTAATCTTACTGTCTGCCTCGGGCACCGGAAAGCCCTGAGAGGGATATTCGATAACCAACAACCCAAGAATTTTACCCTATAGCAGAATTGGCAACTCCGCTGGGGATAAAACCCCAAGTTTCTAGACTATTTCTTTCATTCCTCCTTCTTTCCTCTGTTCACATATCCTTCTGACCAGTTTTTATTCATAGTAGACATTTCAAAAGCTCACAGAGTTCAATTCAGACCCTTTTTGGCCATCTGAAGAATTTTACCCTGGCTAACGCTGCCTTTACTAGTGTTCCAGGGCATTATAGTGTAGTCTCTACTTGATTACAGTGCTTTAGTCCCTGCATTAACATGACCTTTTCTTAGAACCAGTGCGTTACTTAGCCAAAATTTGCTATTCACCCCTTTTGTGTCCCCTTTTTGGTTTCAGAGTTTTTTAGCCATCAGAACCACTCCTTTGATGAATCCTTGTGCTTGTCTACTAGCTGGCATTGCTGTTTGTTTGTTCTTATTTGAAAATTTAGTGTCAAATACATCTGCTTTTTAGAGAAAGGAATTTTTTTTTTTAGTTTTTCTACATCTAGATGGATTAATTCTGAAAATTTTGGTTAAAAGACTGTGAAAAAGAGATAAATTGATGTCTGAATATTTAAAGTTGAACTGTGTTATTTGAATGCTTGGTGCATGGATGTTGAAAGAAAAATTGTCCTGGTAGAAATAATCTTCATCGAATTGAATATTTAGAGCATATTTTTGCATGGTTTTCTGACTCAGAGTCTCATTACATTTCATATGTCCACTCCCCCTCTGCAAGACTAATAATCAAGTACACTAAGAATCAAGCGATAATAAAATAAATCATATAACATTTTCTGAGCTCACACCAATAGTAGTTCAGGCTAGGATCTTGGGTTAGGAAAAGTGAGAAAATCACCCAAGATCTCAAAACTTGAGACTAGAGCCATTAATGAGTGAAATCCTACTGCACTCATATTATCAGGACCACTCCATTACTGGAGCTAAGCACGAGACAACACTCGGGTGCATGAAAAGGTAGCCTGCCTTCAAGTGCATTTAGTGGGCATTCTATATATTGGGGTTCCCTTCAGGGATGTCGAAACTAGATCTGGGATCTAGGTGTTCTTCCCATATAGCGTGTTGTCTACGACCGTGACCCCCCTAATGATGTCTATGCTTTGAGGTATCCTTAGTGGCCAAAATTTTTAGGGACTTATAGAAGGTGACTGGGATAGGCTGTCCTAGTACCTAAAATAGACAAACCTACTATGTCTTCGGTCTTTAGGAGGGTACTTGTCTTCGTGAGAGTACTTACACCTATCATCTGAGGTACGGGTGAAGCTCTAGAGTAACCATAACTGTACTTACGACCAACCCTCTCTGTATGCTATTGTGATACTGGGTTTCATCTCCAGCAAACGTTAGTACTCAGACAGGGCACCCTATTCTGGATGCTTGTTGATTGATCTTTAGAGAGTCCTTGTTTCTTTTTTCTTTTTTAGATGTGTGGTTACTGTCACTGAGAATTTATAATATATCACAAATTATTAAAATTTGCCTAAAATAAATAGGTCACCGTGGTGTCTTCTGACCATCGCCATCTGTCTCAACGACAACAAGGTCTCCCTCCTTTGACACCGGAGGAAGAACTGACTCTTGGTGAACCCGTGCCTTCCATGGAAGAGCACTCTCCATTGAAAAACCTTGATTTTCACATAGCCCCGTATCACATGGAATTTCCAGAGGACCCTTTTATAGAAGGCATCGTACCTCCTTACAATCCTCCACTCACTAATCTGTTGGCCTCTGTGATAGTTCAACTGCAAGAAATGTCTTCAGCCACATCAATGTCCATTTCACAAATGGCACCTATGGGGTCGGTACCCATGGAAACCAACCCAGCTTCGCCACCACGCTCCCCACCGATAGTAAGTTCTATACCAATAATCGATAACCCCAGTAGTCAACCTCTACCTGGTCCCAACCCTACAGTCATCACAACTGTCAGTGGATCCTTGAGTCCTTCGGGATCTACTCCTATGGTGACCACAACGGGACCCATGGTTCCCCCTCCCACGAGTGGGACTACTTAGGTTCCTTTTAGCAACCCTTTCAGTTGGAATCCTTTGTTGATTTCAAACCCCTTGGCCTCCATGCTAGGGGGAAGTGTCACCATCACGCAAATAACAGGGAACATTTCGCTACCCCTACAATCGTTAGGACAAATCAGAAAACCTATTGTTAACACTATTCCATTAAGTGGTCTAAATCTCGGTGTAGGATCCATGCCGTTGCTTAATTATGCACATAGCGGCATGCCTCCGGCCGACTCTATTGCATCCATATGGGCCAATCTACCCCAACATCCATCTGGACAAAGGGGGTACTTTTATCCTAGGGACAACCAACCATTCGCCTCACAATACAATATACCCTACGGATAACAACCATATATCCCTACACCTCCACCCATAGGAAATTTTTATCAACAAAGTCCTACTTATCCTACTGGTAACACGTTGATGGGCAGACCCTATGGTCCAAATAGTCAGCCAATACTTCCTTGGATAGATCAGGGGGAAAGCACACAATTGTCATTTTTAGCAGCTCTAGACATCCCCGACATCTATAAAATGACTAATGATCCCATCAGTCACAACCCACTCTAGCCTCCATTTTTGCACAAGATTCCGTCTAACATCCCAAAATTTGATGGGAAACAAGGGGAGGATTCGGCTTCACACATCACCACCTTTCATCTATGGTCTGTATCTAATTCCATGGTGGATGATAGTATCCATCTTTGGTTGTTCCCCTGCACTCTCACTGGCAATGCTACCAAGTGGTATATTGAATTACCACGCGCCGCCATCAACACTTTTGGCACCTTAGCTACGGAATTTCTAAAAAAATTTAAATTACCTATCAGAAGCACCAATCCCAGATCATCTCCTAGCTAATTGGTTTTGTAAAGCTCTCTTACCAACCCTAGCTAAAGACATTGGCCTATCTAGTGTGGTCACAGGAGATCAATCCATTCGTCGTGCCCAACATTTAGATTTAATCTATTCACAATCTGGCATGCTATATGATTTACTCCCCCACGCCCCTGGTAATCCAAATTCTCCAACTACTCAGAAACCCAGAGTCCACGCCGATGGTCTCGTCAGCACAATCTCTGGCGTAGCCAAAAAAAAGTCTCAGGGGAAAACCTCCCAGCCATCTTTGGCTGCCACTGCCCTTAACCAATCGACTACTCTTCCTACCGCTGAGGTAAATTCTGTGAAAACATCACAAAAACCCAGTGGAAAGAATAATAAGAAAAAGAAAAGGACATCTTCTTCAGAAGAGCAATCGGACCATCAGAATAATCCCAATCAGAAAAGCACTACTAAAAATGACAAAGGGAAGGAAAAACCCATGAAATTTCATTACAAAATCTGTGCGGAGAACCACTTGACATACAAATTCCCTCGGATGTAGGAATGCACAGATTTTATCACAAAAAAGGACTCTGGGAGGAAACCTACCATCCTACATAATCCCTTCCCTAATCCACAGTAGCAACATCATCACATGGTTAAAAACCCGCCACAACCCTTGCAAAGGGGAAATGGTGGTTCACATCCTTTCGGCGAAGGACCATCCGCCATTTATGGCATAGAAAGTGTTGAACTCCAGACACGAGCCAAACTTTATGGAAATCCTGTCATAGATACTATACTCAGGAACCTGGTACCAGTTCAAATCCACCTTTGCCCAAGGATTTTCATATCGAACGGCCTACTTCCAACCCCGCGATTCATCCCCCTAAAGGGACACTTCGACGCATGACTCATAACACCTCTGCATGTGTCGCCAAAAACTACAACATGGTAGAAGATTTGGCGCAGGCACCATCAACCATGTATGCTCTCGAAGTATTGCAAACTTGTCCAGCACAAAGGAAAGCATTACTTTTGGCCATTGGTGGGATTGACCCCCAGGATTCTACACTAGCCATTTTTGACATGGAGAAATTTAAACCTCGCCTCTCACACCAACTTGCATTCCAGATATAAGTTGTGTCGAAAGGGAGACAAATCCATCGTACTGTCATTGACGAAGGTGCTTTGACCTGCATTATGTCAACTACTTGCTGGCTCACTTAGGGTTCTTCCACTTTGTCTCCACCGTTGAATTCCCTCAAAGCTTTCGATGGCCACACTTTCCTCCCAAAAGGCTACCTTGCTAGCTTTCCCATTAAACTTAGTGGAAAAACAATAACGGTGGATTTTGAAGATGTAGATCATCATCTCGACTATAATCTATTGTTGGGTCGCAGTTGGTCATATGCCATGACTGCCATTGTCTCTTCCTTTTTCCAACTCATCCTATTTCTGTTGGATGGGAAAATAGTCACAGTGGATCAGTTATCCTTTTGCACCCCTGATTATGCCACATTACCAAGTAGCACTGTACCCCTAATAGGAGGCGTTCCTGACTCATATGTCAGTATTGGTACTAGTCTTCTGAAGGCATCTTCCCTAATGGTTTGTTTTCCTCTCTCGCTGCCTGGGGCTCCAAATATATTAGTAATGATATCCACCACATTGGATGGATCTATCGACCCATGGATCCTACTGGCACCTTCAGACATTGATTCCTATGGAGATCAGATGCTGCTCTTAGTAGCCGAGTTTGTTTACCAAACCATCCAAATTACATCTGAACCCTCCATGGCTATGGTTTCGACCAATGGTACAAACTCCCCACCCATCACAATTCCTTATAAATATCTCCTCGATGAAATCCTACCTACAGATGAAGTTATTTGAGAAATCATGTCTCTAGAAGAACGACCTTGGGGAGAATTCCACCATCGCGCTTCGATGTTTGATTCAGATGTGATAACTACTTAAATCCCATATTTTGACCCACCTGAGATAGTCCCTTCCATTTACATGACTGTTCAAACCATCGATTCGAAAGGGAACATGGGAAATCTTTCTAAGACAATGCTCATAGATATCTCTGTCAAAACAGGTATCGTGGAAAAAATTCAAATTGGAGTAGATTACAATCTCGAGGAAATTGCACACTTCACATCCCTCTTTAAAGAATTCTGTGATGTGTTTTCTTGGTCTTACAATGAAATGCCCGGCATAGATCCATCTATAGTCGAGCACGAAATAAAATTTTATGACAATGCTAAACCTATTCGACAGCGATTTCGACCTGTCCACCCACGCAAAGTGGCTGCCATCAAAACTGAAGTAGAAAAAAATTTGAATGCTAGTTTCATCTATCCCATTCCTTTGATGGAATGGGTTTCCGATCCGGTCCCCGTAGACAAAAAAATAAGGCACCATCTGAGTTTGTGTTGATTATCGCAATTTGAATGCTGCTTGTCCCAAAGAAAATTATCCTATGCCATTCATAGATCAAATCCTTGATGATTGTGCCGGATGTGAGTCCTTTTATTTTATGGATGGTTTCTTGGGGTATAACCAGATTGCGATTAAAAAAT
This sequence comes from Pinus albicaulis, assembly GCA_034641835.2. Classification (NCBI taxonomy): domain Eukaryota; kingdom Viridiplantae; phylum Streptophyta; class Pinopsida; order Pinales; family Pinaceae; genus Pinus; species Pinus albicaulis. The sequence goes on from CM076581.1 coordinate 1,441,892,412, forward strand.
ATGATCCACATAAAACTACTTTCATATGTCCTTGGGGCACATTTGCATATCGTAAACTCCCATTCGGTCTCAAGAATGCTGGAGAAACTTTTCAAAGGGCTATGGACTATGCTTTTCATGACATTAGGAATATTGTACAAGCATACTTGGATGACATCCTGGCTCACTCCAAGAATCGATCCCATCACCTCGCACACCTAAAACAAATCTTCGCCCTGTGTAGGTTCTACAATATACGTCTAAATCCACATAAGTGCATATTTTTTGTCGAGTCTGGACGTCTTCTAGGTTTTATTGTCTCCAAGCACGGGATTAGGGTTGATCCTGATAAAGTTAAGGAAATCGTTGAATTTCCTGCACCACAATCCATCCTGCAACTCCAACGTTTGCAAGGGAAGGAAAAATTTTTATGTCGTTTCATCGTGAACTATGCCGAGATGACGAAAGGCTTTATGCAATTATTAAAGAAGGGAATGCTATATTTCTAGGATGATCAAGCTCAACAGTCGTTTGATGCCTTGAAACGATCACTCATTTTTGCCCCACTTCTTAGTGCCCCCAATTACTCACGCGACTTTCTCCTCTACCTGGCAGCCTCACCATCCTCACTGGGCATGGTTTTGGTTCAAGTTCACAATGATGATAATGAACATGTGATATAATACTTGTCAAAAGGTCTCATCAAACCTGAACTACGGTACTCACATGTGGAAAAACTCTCCCTCACAGTGGTCTTTGCTGCCACTCAACTTCGACACTACATATTACTACGTCAGACTACTGTTATTGATTTAGAGAATCCCATGTGAAACATTTTGTCTCTCCAAGTTATCGGAGGAAAATATTCCAAATGGATAGTGATCCTCCAAAAATTTAACATGGTTTTCACTGCTTCCAAAGCAAAGAAATATCTAGTCTTCACCGAATTACTGTCAGATCTTCCTACAATCGACCCAGGAGATGTAGCTCATGATCCATTTCCTGATGAATCTGTCTTCTTAGTCAATTCTTCTGATCCTTGGTATGGAGACATTTTGGTCTATCTCCAAACTCAACACTTCTGCCCAAATGTCACATCAGACGACCGCCGTCGTATTCACCGCCAAGCGAAACACTACCTTGTACTCAACGATACTCTATATCGTCGTGGTGTCGATACTATTCTTTGGCGTTGTTTCACTATTGACGAAGCGAAACACGTTTTAAATGACTGTCATGTGGGGGCGTGCGGTGGTCATCTTTCTGGCATAGCTATTGCTCAGAAAATCTTGCGTGCAGGCTATTATTGGCCCACTTTGTTTAAAGACTACATCATAGCAGTCTAGAAGTGCCATCCATGTCAAATTTTCAAAAAGAAAATGCATGCTCACCCCACCCCCCTCCACCCGGTTATCTCCATTGGTCCTTTCGCTAAATGGGGAATATATTTCATTACATGCAACCCCACTTCGGTCGACAGACACAATTACATTGTCATGGCGGTCGATTACTTTACGAAATGGGAAAAAACCATTCCCACTTTCAGAGCCAATGGAGAAACCGTCACTTTGTTCATGTTCAATCAGGTTATCTGTAATTTCAGAGTACCCCTTTCAATAGTCACTAATCATGGATCACATTTTCAGAACCATATGATGACAGAATTAACTTCCATGCTAGGATTTCAACAAGATCAGTCTTCATCCTAGTATCCGCAAGCGAATGGCCAAGTAGAAGCCCTAAATGGCATCCTCAAAACAATGATTCGTCGGTTAGTAGGAAATCATCAAACCACAAGGCATCAGAAGTTATATTCTGCATTATGGGCATACCGTACTTCAGTCAAAACTGCCATAGGCTTCACGCCATTCCAACTCGCATTCGGCCTGGAGGTAATACTTCCAATCGAGTGTGAGATTCCATCACTCAAGCTCACTGTTGAACTCCTACCAGGCACCACCGCCACAAAAGAGCACTTTCTCTCGCTCGATCACTTGGACAAGACTCGTCTAGATGCCACACTAGCACCTGAAGCCCACAAACACCGAGTCAAAGATTAATATGACAAATCTGTCAAGCCTTATTCTTTGCAAGAGGGTGATATTGTACTACTCTACGATAAGAGACACAACCTCTTGGGGGTAGGAACACTTCAACCATTATGGCTTGGTCCTTATGTCATCACCAAAGTCCTCTCAAAAGGAGCTTATGAACTTTAGGACTGCAATGGAATTCATCTCGTGGAGCCTCACAACACGCTCTATCTAAAGAAGTATTTTTCCTAGTTACCCACTAGGCATATGCTTTGTAATTTTATGTATATAAGTTTTTCCTATTGTTTTGATGTCTCTAGATATTTTTGGGTTTTTGAGGTGTTTTTTCTCATATACAATCTTTTTCTTTAGCAACTACATTACAGGTCAAAATACCTCCTCATTAGCTCAGAGGGGAAGACAAATATGGAAGAAGTACAAAGACCTAAATTAAACCTATTTCTGCCAGGGTAACGCATATATAGAACAGAACAAGAGTGTTATAACGCAGGCAAGCAATACATTGGCCGCGTTAGTGGCTAGGGCAACGCTCTGTTTACACTGGAGGGACGCGTTACCCATGTTTTAAGTTTGAATTGGGAAAAGAGCGCGGAGAAAGATTTGAATCTCCGACTTTCCCTCACAAAGGAGTCAGTGCACAAAGGAAACTACAGAAGCACCAGTTCATTATTGGTCATTGCCATAGAAGACTGAACTCCAAGAGAGGAAAAAACATGGAGATCAAGGAAACATCTAAGCCTTTTCCATTCCAAACAAGTGGAAAGAGAAGGGCAACAATGGCCTTCTCCCTCTCCTATAAGAAGGAGCTGAAGGCTCTTAATTGAAGGTCGAAGGATTGCTCAAAAGTTCTTGTATACTTGTGGAATAGAGAATAGTGTGACATTGTGAAGGCCAAGAGTCGAAGAGGCTCCTAGAGAGCTTGTTGGCTTGGACTTCTTCACTTGATAGAGAAGAGAGATTGGGAGACTGAGGAGGGCTTGGTACAACCGATGGTTGTAATCCTCCTCCTTTCAAAATCAATAGAACTATGTTCGTTTTGTCCATTCGATGCTTAATGTTATATTGTTGTTTCAATATTTGCTTAGTATGATATGAATGGCTCAGATGTGTATAATCTAGATGTTTATTATTGATTTAATTGATAGAATACTTGTTATATTAGGAATTACGCGTGTGCTTTGACTAATTGCAGGACTCAGATTTGGAGCCGGTGAAGAAGGACTCTTGCTTTGCTGTGTAGCGCTCTCCAAAGGATTCTAAAGCTGTCAAAGAGGTAATTCTATATTGTATTCCTTCAAGTTATTTCAAACTAATATGAACATGCTCATGCCATCTTTGTGAACAGCATAGCTAAACTTACTGTCTGCCTCGGGCACCGGAAAGCCCTGAGAGGGATATACGAAAACCAACCACCCAAGCAGTTTACACTATAGCAGAATTGGCGACTCCGCTGGGGAGTGTCCCCATAGTTTCCGGACTATTTTTCCCTTCATTTCTTCTCTCCTCTGTTCAGTATCCTTCCGACCATTTTTTGATGCCCAGTAGACATACCAAACACTTGCAGAGTTCAATCCTGTTCCTGTCTGGCCAACTGAAGAGCTTTTCCCTGGTTAACGTGACCTATGCAGTTCATCCAGTGCATTATAACGTGGTCTAGGCTTAAATACAATGTGTTATAACGCTGTATTTTCTCACAGACAGAGCGTTACTCAGCCAAAAACCCTGTTGTTCACTACTGTGACTGTGTTTTAGCTGTAGATTTTTTTGGCCACCAGTACCTTTCACAGACTGAATCCCTGTGCTTGTCTGCTAAAGATGGCATTGATTATTTGTTTCTCTTATTTAGATTAGTGTGCAAAGAATTTACTTTTTTAAAGAGAATTTTTTTTTTTCTACATTTAGCTGAGTTTATTCTGAAAGTTTAGTTCACAGACTGTTAAAGAGGTAGATAGAAGTCTGAATCTTGAAAGTTGAGCTGTGTTATTTACATGTTGGTGCATGGATGATTGATAAAGAAACCTCTCCTTGTAGAAACACTCTTCATTGAAGTTAATATTTAGAGCATGTTTTGCATGGTTTATTGAGTCAGAGTCTCACTATACTTCATACATCCATTCCCCCTCCGCAAGACTAATAACAAAGTACACTAAAAACAAAGCGATAATAAAATCAATCTAATAACTCTTTTTTGAGCTCACACAAACAGTAGTTCAGGCTAGGATCTTGGGTTAGGAAAGTGAGAAAACTACCCAAGATCTCAAAACTTGAAAACTATAGTCATTAACGAGTGAAATCCTGCTGCACTCACATTATTGGGACCGTTCCTTTACCGGAGCTCAGCGCGAGACAACACTTGGGTGCACTAGAAGGTAGCCCGCCTTCGACTGCATCTTGTGGGTGTGTTATATATTGGGGTTCCCTTCGGGGATGTCGAAACTAGATCGGGGATCTAGGTATTCTGCCCATATAGCACACTGTCCTTGACCGTGGACCCCCCTGATAGTGTCTGTGATTTGAGGTATCCTTAGTGGCCATACTTTTAGGGACTTACACAAGGTGGCTAGGACGGGCTGTCCTGGTACCTAAAACAGACGGACCTACTCTGTCTTCAGTCTTTAGGAGGGTACTCATCTTCACGAGAGTGCTTACACCTATCGTCTGGGGTTCGGGCGAAGCTCTAGAGTAACCGTAACTGTACTTTCGACCAACCCTCTCTGTATGCTATTGTGAGACTGGATTTCATCACCAGTGAATGGTAGTACTCAGACAGGGCACCCTATACTGGCTGCTTGCTGATTGATTTTAGAGAGTCTTTTCTTTTTAGTAAGTGTGTGGTTACTGTCACTTGAGACTTCATAATATATCACATTTTAAATAAAATTTGTTAAAATTAAACCGGTCACCGTGGCGTCCCCTGACCCACGCCGTCTGTCTCGACGACAACAAGGTCTACCTCCTCTCACCCTAGAGGAAAGATTGAACCTTGGTGAACCCAGGCCTTCTACGGAAGAGCAGTCTCCTCTGACTAATCTGGATTACCACATAGACCCTTATCAGCCGGAACTCCCGGAGGACCCTTTCACTGAAGGCGTTGTACCTAATTACAATCCTCCGCTCACTGATCCGTTAGGACCGGTGATAATCCAGATTCCACCGCGCCAAGATATGTCTGCGGCAACACCAACATCTATTTCTCCACCGGTATCCACAGGGTTGATACCAATGGCAACCATTCCTGGTTCGCCATCCCCCGCTGGTGTTCAGTTCTATGTCATTACTGGGTAACCCCAGTAGTCAACATATGCCTACCCCCAACCCTATGGTCAACACAACTGTCAGTAGTTTACCGAACACTTCGGCATCTACTCCTACCGTGACCACGTTGGGGACCACGGTAGCTCCTCCCACGAGCACGACTACTTCGGTGCCCTTTAGCAACCCTTTCGGTTGGAACCCTCTGTTGAGTTCAAACCCCCTGGCCACTACACCAGGGGGTAGTGTTATCAGTACACAGGTAGCAAGGAATATTTCTCTTCCTATGCAATCCTTAGGACAAATGGGACAACCCATTGTAAATACTATCCCCTTAAGTGGTTCAAACATAGGTGTAGGATCTATACCATTGCCAAATTATGCAAATACTAGTATGCCTCCGGGAAACTCTATTGCATCCATTTGGACTAACCAACCCCAACCTCCATCTGGAGTGGGAGGGCACTTTTACGTTGGGGGCAACCAACCATTTTCCCCTCAATACACTATGCCCTATGGACAGCAACCGTATGTTCCTACTCCTCCACCTATGGGAGGTTTTTATCAAAGTCCCACTTACCCTTCTAGTAACACATGGATGGGGGGACCCTATGGTCCAAATAGTCAGCCCATACTGCCTTGGTTAGACTCGGGGGCAAATCCACAATTTCCATTCTTGGCAGCTTTGGACATACCTGACATCCATAAGCTGACGAACGACCCCATCAACCACAACTCGCTTTGGCCTCCAATACTGCATAAGATTCCTTCCAATATCCCAAAGTTCGACGGGAAGCATGGGGACGACCCGGCCGCACACATCACTACCTTCCATTTGTGGTCCATATCCAATTCCATGGTAGATGATAGTGTCCGACTTCGACTGTTTTCCCGCACCCTTACAGGCAATGCCACCAAGTGGTACATTGAATTACCACGTGCCGCCATCAATACGTTTGGCGCTTTAGCGACGGAGTTCTTAAAGAACTTTCAACTACCAATTAGAGTGGAAACCGGCACAGAATTGTTAACATCACTACGCCAAGACACCGCCACCCACATCTCCGACCATATTCATGAATGGAGACGTAGGAGGAGGCTGGTCAAAGTGCCAATTCCGGACCATCTCTTGGCAAATTGGTTTTGCAAGTCTCTTTTACCCCATATCTCTAAAGACATTGGCCTTTTTGGTGCGGTGACAGAAGATCAATGTATTCGTCGTGCCCAGCACCTGGATTTTATCTATTCACAATCCGGCACGCTTTACGATCTGCTCCCCCATGCCCCTGGTAACCCGAACCCTCCGGCTACTAAGAAAACCGGAGCTCATGCCGACGGTCTCGTTGGCGCGATCTCTGGTGTAGCCACCAATCAGTCTCAAGGGCAAACCTCCCAGCCATCCTCAGCTGCCACCGCCCCCCATCAAACGACTCCTCTCCCTTCCGCTGAGGTAAATTCGGTGCAAACCTCACAAAAACCCAACGGGAAAAATAGGAAGAATAAGAAGAAAACATCTTCTTCGGAAGAGCAGTCGAATAATCGGAATAACTCTAATCAGAAAAATGCTGCTAATGAAAAAGGAAAGGATAAACCCATGAGATTTCCTTGTAAAATCTGTGCGGAGGACCACTTGACATACAAATGTCCTCGGTTGCAGGAATGCACTGATTTTATTGCTAACAAAGATTCTGGGAGAACACCTGTCGTTCTTCACAATCCTTTCCCCAATCAACAGCAACAACATCAACATATGGTTGACAACCCGCCACAACCCCATCAACGGGGCAATGGTGGTTCGCATCCTTCCGGCGAAGGACCATCTGCCATTTATGGCATCGAGAGTATTGACCTTCAAACTCGCGCCAATCATGTAACCAATGATTTACATCGAAGGAGCCCCTCTTGTTGAACCCCTTAATTCGTCCCCAAAGATTGTAAGCCTTACGACTCACAATACCTCTGCACGTGCAGCCCAAAACTACAATATTGTAGAAGATTTGGCGCAGGCACCGTCAGCCATGTCTGCACTTGAAGTATTACAAACATGTCCAGCACAAAGGAAAGCCTTGCTTTCGGCCATAGGCGGAATAGATCCCCAAGATTCCATGCTAGCAGTCTTTGATATGGAAAAGGCTAAACCTCGCCTCTCGCATCAACTCGCATTCCAGGTGCAAGTGGTGTCGAAAGGGAGAACCATCCATCGCACTGTCATAGACGAAGGTGCTTCGACCTGCGTTATGTCACAAGCTTGCTGGATGAATTTAGGTTCTCCTACTCTAACCCCGCCATCGAATTCCCTGAAAGCTTTCGATGGCCACACGTTCCTACCCAAAGGATACCTTGCTAGCTTTCCCGTCACTCTGGGTGGGAAAACGGTAAATGTGGACGTTGAAGTCGTAGAGCGTCATCTCGACTATAATCTATTGCTCGGTCGCAGTTGGTCTTATGCTATGACCGCCATCGTGTCTTCGGTCTTCCGACTCATCCTATTTCCATTGGATGGGAGAATAGTCATGGTCGATCAGCTATCCTTTTGCACCCCTGATTATTCCACTTTACCAAGTAGCTCGGTACCCCTAATAGGAGGTGTCCCTGACTCTTACGTCAGTATCGGTACCGGTCTTCTGAAGGCATCTTCCCTACTGGGTTGTTTTCCTCTACCGCCGCCGCAGATCCCAAACACGGTTGCAATGATATCCACCTCTTCGGATGGCTCTATCGACCCATGGATCATCCCGGCACCTTCAGATATTGATTCCTATGGAGATCAGATGCCGCTTTCGCCGGTTGAGTTGGCTTACCAAGCCATCCAAACCACATCTGAACCCTCCACTGATATGGTTTCGACCACAGGTACGACCCTCTCTCCCATAACAGTTCTCTCTAAGGATCTCCTCAATGAAGTCTGGCCTACAGACGAAGCTATTCAAGAGATCATGTCATTAGAAGAACGACCTTGGGGAGAGTTCCACCATCGCGCTTCGACGATTGATTTGGAGGCGATAAAAACTGAAATCCCGTCTTTTGACCAACCTGAGATAGTTCCCTCCTCTTATACGACTGTCCACACTATCGATTCAGAAGGGAACATGGGTAATCTTCCCAAGACACTGCTCATTGATATCTCGGTCAAGACAGGTATCATGGAAAATATTCCGTATTGTTTTTCAAATACCACACCTTTCCAACTTGCTTTCGGCCTGGAGGCAGTACTTCCAATCGAGTGCGAAATCCCATCGCTTAAACTGGCCGTTGAACTCTTGCCTGGCACCACTGCCACAGAAGAGCGCTTGCTCTCGCTCGATCATTTAGACGAAACTCGTCGAGATGCTACATTAGCACTCGAAGCTCACCAGCGCCGAGTTAAAGCTCAATACGACAAATCTGTCAAGCCTCGTTCTTTCCAAGAGGGCGATCTTGTTCTACTTTATGATCAAAAGCACGACCTCTTGGGGGCAGGAACACTCCAACCATTGTGGCTCGGTCCTTACATCGTTACTAAAGCCCTCTCAAAAGGAGCTTATGAACTACAGGACTGTAATGGAATTCCACTCGAGGAGCCCCGCAATGGGCTCTATCTGAAGAAGTATTTTGCCTAGTTTCGCACTAGGCATATGCTTTGTAATTTTATGTATATAAGTTTTGCCTATTTTATTTTGATGCTTCTGGATTATTTTTTTTGGTTTAAGGTGTTTTTCTCATGTAATATTTTTCTTTCGCACAGATGTCATCACATTCGTTATCATACGTCGGATATGCGGACGGTGCTAGTCGTCACACTAGACACATTGCTTCAGCTGCTTGGGTTCTCTATACTCCTGAGTCGGACCTTCTTGGTTCCGGGGGAATCTTCCTGGGTAACGCCACCAACAATGTGGCCGAGTACATGTCAGTGATCCAACTCCTCACGGAAGCGGCATCTCGTGACATCTTCGATTTAGTGGTCAGGTTAGATTCCCAACTCATCATTATGCAGTTAAACAATCATTACCGTGTCCGCCACCCTGTGTTGTTACGTTATTTTTTACGAGTGCGACTTTTAGAACGTCAATTTCAAACAATCACATTTGAGCATGTTCCTAGGGAATTTAATGCATTAGCTGATTCTTTGGCAAATTATGTGTTAGATTGGCATTTGTCACATTTATTGTAAAAGATTTACTCATGAGTACATATATTTTTATCACATCAAAAAATGCATAAAAATTTAAAAACACAAAATCAATAAAAAATAAAAAAAAATAAAAAAAAAAAATATATATATATATATATATATATAGATATATGTCGTGTCCAGTACACAGTAAACATCAAAAAGGAAAAATCTCCCAAAACTTGGGGTGTTTTACAAAATTTGGCTAACTAAGCCATGCTCTGACACTAATACATCTACTCCAGCAGCTAAGCCTGATGCTCATAATAGCTTACAACTGCTCTAGCTATCCTCCTCAGAGGAACCAGGTATCTCTCCGGCACACCCACAGTATGCCGCTGCAGACGAACTGGAACCTCCCGCATAGGAAGCGGTGGTATACCCATACTCAAACCCTCCAGGTTCCTGGAGAGTTCATGTAAAATCTGGGTATCATCGTCGTCGCCGGCTTCCGCCTCCTCTACAGGTGCGCCAGCCGCGGGTAGCTGCAATCCTCGCCGTGCATAGCGAGGGGCCCCAGCTGGACGGACGGGTGCCACATCTGTGTCAAGCAAGCAAAATTTTCATGTCAAAACTTAATTTTCACCCCTTTTCAACAAAAAAAAAAAATTTACATAAACATTCAAAAGCTAAAAACAAAAAATTCTTTGAAAACAACTGATCATTTTTTCTTACCATCGGGCCCCCACTGGGTGCCAGGGGGCAAGACTAACTCGGGATCGCCTGTGAAGTTCATCCCTGCATAGGGATAATCCTCAATCATGATGATCTGAGAGTCCAGCCAATCAAAAAATCCCTCATCAAAACAGTGACGGACGGGACCCTCTCCAGTCCGTGGAAGCAAAGTGGCCCACCGAGCCTGCCTCGGCTCGCGTGGACCCAATGGCGCTGTAGGGATCCTAGGCCTCATTAGTGGTATCCGCTCCAGTATGAAAGAAACAATCAGTGTACCGTACCCAAACTCTCTTTGAGTACGGGTCTTGCATGCAGTAAGCTCTGCTCGGACCCGACGGACCACACCGTCACACCAGTCGAAAACCTGAGGCTGCATACAATCCAAGGCTAAAAGCATCTGAGCCTTGGTCGCCACATGCTGACTCTTGGCACCTGCCAAGCGAACAATCATCCATAGAATAGACCGCAAGGGTCTCAACGTCACCTGTGCAATAGGTATCCGGTTACTCACAGCCTGGGTGCCACGTATGTAGTGCGCATGGATCAAATCAGTAGTGGAACGAGGGTCAGCTCTGGACCCCGTCAAATTGGGCCTCGCCCCACGACATGAAAAGCCGGTCAAAAAGTAAACATCATCTTTTTCGATGGCGAGCTCATTGCCACCAATCCGAAAGACATGATGCCTCTCGTCCCACTGCTGGATCAGCCACCTCAGGAGGTCCTCTTGACCCCTCATCAGTTCTAAACGGGCATACTTAAGCAATCCGCACCTCCGGAGAGCCATTAAACTTGCCGCATCCGTCACCATCTCTCGTTCTTCCCACTCATGCTCTCTCTCTCGCCAGATACTCATGATTAACAGCTGAACACCTGCAAATGAAACATTTCCAACCGATTAAAATTTGCCTGGATCACTTCAAAAATGGAAAAATCGAATTTTTAGAAAGCATGTTGCGCCTAACGCGGGAGATAATACAAAACAGAGCGTTCTAACGCGTACTTCCCTCACGGGTTATGCGTTTAACGCGGCTGTTGTACTCCTGACCCGCGTTAGGCGCAAATATTTTTCTAGGGCCTCAAAATTTCCTAATTTTGAACCAGCAAAAACTAAAAAATTGGCAATTAAATGATAACAAGAGGTTCTAGCTCTTACCTGGATGTCGCGGAATAGAAGACTGTTGCCCGGATTGACCGTAATCGTCAGCTGAAATTTTCACCTCTTTTCCACTCCAGAGCTTCTTCACAGCACTCAAAACAGTGAAAATGAATGTCTTCTGACCTTCTTATAGCAAATTCTGGGGCATGACTCTCTTTAGTCAGTCGGCAAAGTCGTGATTCCTCGCTGTACACATGTCGCAACTCTCGAGATTTGGTACTGATGATTCTAATAAGGGATCAAGATTTATGTGCAGACATACTCATGTTGCATCGAGCATTCTTTTTATGGTATTTTTCTTGCTCGTTAATCTGAAAAACCTCGAGTTCTCTTCTTCGGGCTCATTAAACTTACATGAAGTTGGCATCGAGCGTTCTTTTTCTTGGTCTTTTCTTGCTCGTTAATAAAAAAAAACTAGAGTTTTCTTCTTCAGACTCATTAAAACTATGGAGAAGTACTGAGCATTCTTTTTAGGAATCTTTTTCTCGCTCATAAAACCGAAAAAATCCCGAGTCACCTTTGTCAGACTCGTTAAACTATTGAGACAAAGAACAAGGAGCCATTCTTTTCCTCTTTTTCAAAGCTCTTTAAACAGAAAAAGTATATCGAGTTTTCTCCTCGTGACTCGTTAAAATTTCACGGAGGTACCAAGTTTTCTTTGTTGGACTCATTAAAATTTCACAAAGAATATTGAGTTTACTTCATCTCCTCGTACTCATAACAAAATGAGGTAGACGTCCATTGAACATAGATTTCTCACTTTTCCGGATTCAATGGACTAACTAACGGAAAATGAACTGTTTCGGGCTTACTATTACCCCTTTGCCGTGCCCGGTTATCAAGACATGACAAAGGTACCCCAATGGAGCCGTCTTTTACGACATTTTTCAGACTCTCTAAACATGAAAAATTCACCGAGTTTACTCGTTTGGACTCGTTAAACCTAATCAGACAGGACATGGAGTTGTCTTTTATGACATTTTTCAGACTCTCTAAACATGAAAAATTCACCGAGTTTGCTCATCTGGAATCGTTAAATCTAATCAGATGGGGCACAGAGTTGTCTTTCCTGACATTTTTCAGACTCTCTAAACATGAAAAATTCACCAAGTTTACTCGTCTAGACTCGTTAAACTTAATTAGACGGGGGAAAATTTGGACAAAATGGATACTACCTCTGTTACATTTTCAAAAAGGTCGATTTGGCAGCAAAATTCTTGAACATGGCACTTCCCAGAAAACTCTTTCGCAGTTAGCCGAACCCTACCATCTATGAGTATTAGCCTTCATTTTCCAGTGTCCCTGCACCGGTAAAATCCTAACACACTCTTTGGTGTTCAACACGCTTCAGCTGCCTAGTACCCTGCTAGAGTGCCTTCTATTGTTCAAGCAGATCTCGCTATCTACTGCTCCTATTATCAACCAAACCGTTCATTATGCCAGAAATTATTTGTCGTCTGACGTTCCCATTTACTCTTCCTTATCTCAAATCATAAAAAAAATCAGTTGGTTTCCGTTTCGTGTTGACTGATGTAGGAAGCCTCAGTGCCTACCTTTCAACAGATCCCTTCCTATCGACTTCAACACCTTATCTAGGAAATTGATCCAGAAACCCATTAGTACCCAGATACTTGCAGACATCAGTGGCAGGTAGTCTTGTGTTTGATCAAGGGTCTTCATCATTGGCTCTTGGTCGAATGATTCTACGAGTGTTCGACTTCAACTCTTTTTATTCACACTCGCTAGATTGTACTGGGCATCTTAGGGACCATCATCATTATCGGTGGCCACCTTCGCGTCTGTTAACAGTTTTCATTATTGACTGGTAATTAGACGATTTCTCACATGTTCGACGACAAATCCCTCATTCACATGTTGAGAAATATGCAGTTTAAGTGAATCGGCGGTCAAGACCTTGGGGCAAAAGGCTACACCATTAAAGTTGTGTTCCCTTCCCCAGGCTGCGATATTGTTTATGGAGACAGCTTCTTCAGCCTGATCCTGTTATGATAGACACTTCCACATTGTGCCTATTGGTGGACAGATTCTTCATATCTCTATTCTATATAAATCATGTTGTTTAAAGCTACTGAGCATGGGACATGCCCGACTCTAGGCAAATACTATATTTTCTGACATATGTTGTTGTTTCAGGTTTTCCTCAGTCTTTCAATCTCTCTCTCTCTACAAATTATAAAGTATTTTGGCCATCATCTTTGTCTCTGACCTCACACTTTAGGGGGCATCTGTTACAGGTCAAAATACCTCCTCATCAGCTCAGAGGGGAAGACAAATATGGAAGAAGTACAAAGACCTAAATTAAACCTATTTCTGACAGGGTAACACATATATAGAACAGAAGAAGAGCTAACGCAGGCAAGCAATACATTGGCCGCGTTAGTGGCTAGGGCAACGCTCTGTTTACACTGGAGGGACGCGTTACCCATGTTTTAAGTTTGAATTGGGAAAAGAGCGTGGAGAAAGATTTGAATCTCCGACTTTCCCTCACAAAGGAGTCAGTTCACAAAGGAAACTGCAGAAGCACCAGTTCATTATTGGTCATTGCCATGGAAGACTAAACTCCAAGAGAGGCAAAAGCATGGAGATCAAGGAAACATCTAAGCCTTTTCCATTCCAAACTAGTGGAAAGAGAAGGGCAACAATGGCCTTCTCCCTCTCCTATAAGAAGGAGCTGAAGGCTCTTAATTGAAGGTCGAAGGATTGCTCAAGGTTCTTGTATACTTGTGGAATATAGAATAGTGTGACATTGTGAAGGCCAAGAGTCAAAGAGGCTCCTAGAGAGTTTGTTGACTTGGACTTCTTCACTAGAGAGAAGAGAGATTGGGAGACTGAGGAGGGCTTGGTACAACCGATGGTTGTAATCCTCCTTCTTTCAAAATCAATAGAACTATGTTCGTTTTGTCCATTCAATTGTTGATGTTATCATTGTTGTTTCAATATTTACTTAGTATGATATGAATGGCTCAGATGTGTATAATCTAGATGTTTGTAGTTTATTGATTTAATTGATAGGATACTTTTTATATTAGAAATTACACGGGTGCTTTGACTGATTGCAGGTCTCAGATTTGGAGCCGGCGAAGAAGGACTCTTACTTTGCTGCACAACGCTCTCCAAGGGATTCCAGGACCGTCAAAGAGGTAATTCTCTATTGTATTCCTTCAAGTTATTTCAAAGCTAATATGAACATACTCATGCCATCTTTGTGAACAACATAGGTAATCTTACTGTCTGCCTCGGGCACTGGAAAGCCCTGAGAGGGATATACGAAAACCAACCACCCAAGAAGTTTACCCTATAGCAGAATTGGCGACTCCGCTGGGGAGTTTCCCCATAGTTTCTGGACTATTTTTCCCTTTTGTTTCTTCCCTCCTCTGTTCAGTATCCTTCCGACCATTTTTTGATGCCCAGTAGACATACCAAATGCTTGCAGAGTTCAATCCTGTTCCTGTCTGGCCAACTGAAGAGATTTTCCCTGGTTAACGCGACCTATGCAGTTCATCCAGTGCGTTATAACGCGGTCTAGGCTTAAATACAGTGCGTTATAACGCTGTATTTTCTCACAGACAGAGCGTTACTCAGCCAAAAACCCTGCTGTTCACTACTGTGACTGTGTTTTAGCTGTAGATTTTTTTGGCCACCAGTACCTTTCACAGACTGAATCCCTGTGCTTGTCTGCTAAAGCTGGCATTGATTATTTGTTTCTCTTATTTAGTTAGTGTGCAAAACATTTACTTTTTAAAAGAGAATTTTTTTTTTTTTGCATTTAGCTGAGTTTATTCTGAAAGTTTAGTTCACAGACTGTTAAAAGAGGTAGATAGAAGTCTGAATCTTAAAAGTTGAGCTGTGTTATTTACATGTTGGTGCATGGATGATTGAAAAAGAAACCTCTCCCTGTAGAAACACTCTTCATTGAAGTTAATATTTAGAGCATGTTTTGCATGGTTTCTTGAGTCAGAGTCTCACTATACTTCATACGTCCATTCCCCCTCCGCAAGACTAATAACAAAGTACACTAAAAACAAAGCAATAATAAAATCAATCTAATAACTCTTTTTTGAGCTCACACAAACAGTAGTTCAGGCTAGGATCTTGGGTTAGGAAAGTGAGAAAACTACCCAAGATCTCAAAACTTGAAAACTAGAGTCATTAACGAGTGAAATCCTGCTGCACTCACATTATTGGGACCGTTCCTTTACCGGAGCTCAGCGCGAGACAACACTTGGATGCACTAGAAGGTAGCCCGCCTTCGACTGCATCCTGTGGTTGTGTTATATATTGGGGTTCCCTTCAGGGATGTAGAAACTAGATCGGGGATCTAGGTATTCTGCCCATATAGCACACTGTCCTTGACCGTGGACCCCCCTGATGATGTCTGTGATTTGAGGTATCCTTAGTGGCCATACTTTTAGGGACTTACACAAGGTGATTGGGACGGGCTGTCCTGGTACCTGAAACAGACGGACCCACTCTGTCTTCGGTCTTTAGGAGGGTACTCGTCTTCACGAGAGTGCTTACACCTATCGTCTGAGGTTCGGGCGAAGCTCTAGAGTGACCGTAACTATACTTTCGACCAACCCTCTCTATATGCTATTGTGAGACTGGATTTCATCACCAGTGAACAGTAGTACTCAGACAGGGCACCCTATACTGGCTGCTTGCTGATTGATTTTAGAGAGTCTTTTCTTTTTAGTAGTTGCGTGGATAATGTCATTTGAGACTTCATAATACATCACATTTTAAAAATTTGTTAAAATTAAACCGGTCACCGTGGCGTCCCCTGACCCACGCCATCTGTCTCGACGACAGCAAGGTCTACCTCCTCTCACCCTAGAGGAAAGATTGAACCTTGGTGAACCCGGGCCTTCTACGGAAGAGCAGTCTCCTCTGACTAATCTGGATTATCACATAGACCCTTATCATCCGGAACTCCCGGAGGACCATTTCACTGAAGGCGTTGTACCTAACTACAATCCTCCGCTCACTGATCCATTAGGACCTGTGATAGTCCAGATTCCACCACGCCTAGATATGTCTGCGGCCACACCAACATCTATTTCACCACCGGCATCCACAGGGACGATGCCAATGGCAACCATCCTTGGTTCGCCACCATCCTCCCCGCCAGTGGTCAGTTCCATGCCATTACTGGGTAACCCCAGTAGTCAACATATGCCTACCCCCAACCCTATGGTCAACACAACCGTCAGTAGTTTACCGAACCCTTCGGCATCTACTCCTATCGTGACCACGTTGGGGACCACGGTAGCTCCTCCCACGAGCACGACTACTTCGGTGCCCTTTAGCAACCCTTTCGGTTGGAACCCTCTGTTGAGTTCAAACCCCCTGGCCACTACACCAGGGGGCAGTGTTATCAGTACACAGGTAGCAGGAAATATTTCTCTTCCTATGCAATCCTTAGGACAAATGGGACAACCCATTGTAAATACTATCCCCTTAAGTGGTTCAAACATAGGTGTAGGATCTATACCGTTGCCAAATTATGCAAGTACTAGTATGCCTCCGGGAAACTCTATTGCATCCATTTGGACTAACCAACCCCAACCTCCGTCTGGAGTGGGAGGGCACTTTTTCGCTGGGGACAACCAACCATTTGCCCCTCAATACACTATGCCCTATGGACAGCAACCGTATGTTCCTACTCCTCCACCTATGGGAGGTTTTTATCAAAGTCCCACTTACCCTTCTGGTAATACATGGATGGGGGGACCCTATGGTCCAAATAATCAGCCCATACTGCCTTGGTTAGACTCGGGGGCAAGTCCACAATTTCCATTTTTGGCAGCTTTGGACATACTCGACATCCATAAGCTGACGAACGACCCCATCAACCATAACTCGCTTTGGCCTCCAATACCACATAAGATTCCTTCCGATATCCCGAAGTTCGACGGGAAGCATGGAGATGACCCGGCCGCACACATCACTACCTTCCATTTATGGTCCATATCCAATTCCATGGTAGATGATAGTGTCCGACTCCGACTATTTTCCCGCACCCTTACAGGCAATGCCGCCAAGTGGTACATTGAATTACCACGTGCCGCCATCAATACGTTTGGCGCTTTAGCGACGGAGTTCTTAAAGAACTTCCAACTACCAATTAGAGTGGAAACCGGAACAGAATTGTTAACATCGCTGCGCCAAGACACTGCCACCCACATCTCGACCATATTCATGAATGGAGACGTAGGAGGAGGCTCGTCAAAGCGCCAATACCGGACCATCTCTTGGCCAATTGGTTTTGCAAGTCTCTTTTACCCCACATCTCTAAAGACATTGGCCTTTCTGGTGCAGTGACAGAAGATCAATGTATTCGTCGTGCCCAACACTTAGATTTAATCTATTCACAATCCGGCACGCTTTACGATCTGCTCCCCCATGCCCCTGGTAACCCAAATCCTCCGGCTACTCAGAAAACCGGAGCTCATGCCGATGGTCTCGTTGGCACGATCTCTGGTGTAGCCACCAATCAGTCTCGGGGGAAAACCTCCTAGCCATCCTCGGCTGCCACCGCCCCCCACCAAACGACTCCTCTCCCTTCCGCTGAGGTAAATTCAGTGCAAACCTCACAAAAACCTAGCGGAAAAAATAGGAAGAATAAGAAGAAAACATCTTATTCGGAAGAGCAGTCTGATAATCAGAATAACGCTAATCAGAAAAATGCTGCTAGAAATGACAAAGGAAAGGATAAACCCATGAAATTTCCTTGTAAAATCTGTGCGGAGGACCACTTGACATAAAAATGTCCTCGGTTGCAGGAATGCACCGATTTTATTGCTAACAAGGATTCTGGGAGAACACCTGCCGTTCTTCACAATCCCTTCCCCAATCAACAGCAGCAACATCAACATATGGTTGACAACCCGCCACAACCCCATCAATGGGGCAATGGTGGTTCGTATCCTTCCGGCGAAGGACCATCTGCCATTTATGGCATCGAGAGTATTGACCTTCAAACTCGTGCCAAGCTTTATGGAACTCCTACCATAGATGCTCAGGAACCGGGAACTAGTTCCAATCCGCCGCCGCCCAACGATTTACATATCGAAAGGCCTACTGTTGAACCTATAATTCATCCCCCCAAAGGGACACTTCGACGCACGACTCATAATACCTCTGCACATGCAGCCCAAAACTACAATATTGTAGAAGATTGGGCATAGGCACCGTCAGCTATGTCTGCACTTGAAGTATTACAAACCTGTCTAGCACAAAGGAAAGCCTTGCTTTCGGCCATTGGTGGAATAGATCCCCAGGATTCCATGCTAGTAGTCTTTGATATGGAAAAGGCTAAACCTCGCCTCTCGCATCAACTCGCATTCTAGGTGCAGGTTGTGTCGAAAGGGAGACCCATCCATCGCACTGTCATAGACGAAGGTGCTTCGACCTGCGTTATGTCACAAGCTTGCTGGCTGAATTTAGGTTCTCCTACTCTAACCCCGCCATCGAATTCCCTCAAAGCTTTTGATGGCCACACTTTCCTACCAAAAGGATACCTTGCTAGCTTTCCCATCACTCTGAGTGGGAAAACGGTAAATGTGGACGTTGAAGTCGTAGAGCGTCATCTCGACTATAATCTATTGCTCGGTCGCAGTTGGTCTTATGCTATGACCGCTATCGTGTCTTTGGTCTTTCGACTCATCCTATTTCCATTGGATGGGAAACTAGTCACGGTCGACCAGCTATCCTTCTACACCCCTGATTATTCCACTTTACCAAGTAGCTCTGTACCCCTAATAGGAGGTGTCCCTGACTCTTACGTCAGTATCAGTACCGGTCTTCTGAAGGCATCTTTCCTACTGGGTTGTTTTCCTCTACCGCCGCCGCAGATCCCAAACACGGTTGCAATGATATCCACCTCTTCAGATGGCTCTATCGACCCATGGATCATCCCGGCACCTTCAGATATTGATTCCTATAGAGATCAGATGCCACTTTCACCGGTTGAGTTGGCTTACCAAGCCATCCAAAACGCATCTGAACCCTCCACTGATATGGTTTCGACCACATGTACAACCCCCTCTCCCATAACAGTTCTCTCTAAGGATCTCCTCAATGAAGTCTGGCCTACAGACGAAGCTATTCGAGGGATCATGTCATTAGAAGAACGACCTTGGGGAGAGTTCCACCATCGCGCTTCGACGATTGATTCGGAGGCGATAAAAACTGAAATCCCGTCTTTTGACCAACCTGAGATAGTTCCCTCCTCTTATACGACTGTCCACACTATCAATTCAGAAGGGAACATGGGTAATCTTTCCAAGACACTACTCATTGATATCTCGGTCAAGACAGGTATCATGAAAATATTCCATATTGCTTTTCAAATATCACACCTTTCAAACTTGCTTTCGGCCTGGAAGCAGTACTTCCAATCGAGTGCGAAATCCCATCACTCAAACTTGCCATTGAACTCCTACCTGGCACCACCGCCACAGAATCGCGCTTGCTCTCGCTCGATCATTTGGACGAAACTTGTCGAGATGCTAGATTAGCAATCAAAGCTCACCAGCGCCGAGTTAAAGCTCAATACGACAAATCTGTCAAGCCTCGTTCTTTCCAAGAGGGCAATCTTGTTCTACTTTATGATAAAAAACACGACCTCTTGGGGGCAGGAACACTCCAACCATTGTGGCTCGGTCCTTACATGGTTACTAAAGCCCTCTCAAAAGGAGCTTACGAACTACAGGACTGTAATGGAATTCCAATCGAGGAGCCCCGCAACGGGCTCTATCTGAAGAAGTATTTTGCCTAGTTTCGCACTAGGCATATGCTTTGTAATTTTATGTATATAAGTTTTGCCTATTTTTATTTTGATGCTTCTGGATTATTTTGTTTGGTTTAAGGTGTTTTTTCTCATGTAATATTTTTCTTTCGCACAGATGTCATCACATTCGTTATCATACGTCGGGTATGCAGACGGGGCTAGTCGTCACACTAGACACATTGCTTCAGCTGCTTGGGTTATCTATACTCCTGAGTCGAACCTTCTTGGTTCCGGGGGGATCTTCCTGGGTAACGCCACCAACAATGTTGCCGAGTACATGTCAGTGATCCAACTCCTCACGGAAGCGGCATCTCGTGACATCTCCAATTTAGTGGTCAGGTTAGATTCCCAACTCATCATTATGCAATTAAACAATCATTACCGTGTCTGCCACCCTGTGTTGTTACGTTATTCTTTACGAGTGTGACTTTTACAACGTCAATTTCAAACAATCACATTTGAACACGTTCCTAGAGAATTTAATGCATTAGCCGATTCTTTGGCAAATTATGTGTTAGATTGGCATTTGTCACATTTATTGTAAAAGATTTACTCATGAGTACGTATATTTTTATCCCATCAAAAAATGCATAAAAATTTAAAAAACACAAAATCACCAAAAATATATATATATATACATATGTCATGTCCAGTACACAGAAAACATCAAAAAGAAAAATCTCCCAAAACTTGGGGTGTTTTACAAAATTTGGCTACACTAAGCCATGCTCTGACACTAATACATCTATTCCACCAGCTAAGCCTGATGCTCATAGTAGCATACAACTGCTCTAGCTATCCTCCTCAGAGGAACCAGGTATCTCTCCGGCACACCCACAGTATGCCGTTGCAGACGAACTGGAACCTCCCGCATAGGAAGCGGCGGTATACCCATGCTCAAGCCCTCCAGATTCCTGGAGAGTTCATGTAAAATGTGGGTATCATCGTCTTCGCCGGCTTCCGCATCCTCTACAGGTGCGCCAGCCCCGGGTAGCTGCAATCCTCTCCGTGCATAGCGAGGGGCCCCAGCTGGACGGATAGGTGCCACATCTGTGTCAAGCAAGCAAAAGTTTCATGTCAAAACTAATTTTTCACCCCTTTCTAAAACAAATTTTTTTTTACATAAACATTCAAAAGCTAAAAAACAAAAACTTCTTTGAAAACCACTGATCATTTTTCTTACCATCGGGCCCCCACTGGGTGCCAGGGGGCAAGACTAACTCGGGATCGCCTGTGAAGTTCATCCATGCATAGGGATAATCCTCAATCATGATGATCTGAGAGTCCAGCCAATCAAAAAATCCCTCATCAAAGCAGTGACGGACGGGACCCTCTCCAGTTCGTGGAAGCAAAGTGGCCCACCGAGCCTGCCTCGGCTCGCGTGGACCCAGTGGCGCTGTAGGGATCCTGGGCCTCATCAGTGGTATCTGCTCCAGTATGAAAGAAACAATCAATGTTCCGTACCCAAAATCTCTCTGAGTACGGGTCTTACATGCAGTGAGCTCTGCTCGGACCCGACGAACCACACCATCACACCAATCGAAAACCTGAGGCTGCATACAATCCAAGGCTAGGGGCATCTGAGCCTTGGTCGCCACATGCTGACTCTTGGCACCTGCCAAGCGAACAATCATCCATAGAATAGACCGCAAGGGTCTCAAATTCACCTGTGCAATAGGTATCCGGTTACTCACAGCCTGGGTGCCACGTACGCAGTGTGCATGGATCATATCAGTAGTGGAACAAGGGTCAGCTCTAGACCCCGTCAAATTGGGCCTCGCCCCACGACATGACAAGCCGGTCAAAAAGTAAACATCATATTTTTCGATGGCGAGCTCGTTGCCACCAATCCGAAAGACATGATGCTGTTCGTCCCACTGCTGGATCAGCCACCTCAGGAGGTCCTCTTGACCCCTCATCAGTTCTAAACGGGCATACTTAAGCAATCTGCACCTCCGGAGAGCCATTAAACTTGCCGCATCCGTCACCATCTCTCGTTCTTCCCGCTCATGCTCTCTCTCTCGCCAGATACTCATGATTAACAGCTGAACACCTGCAAATGCAACATTTCCAACCGATTAAAATTTGCCTGGACCACTTCAAAAATGGAAAAATTGAATTGTTAGAAGGCATGTTGCGCCTAACGCGGGAACTAGTACAAAACAGAGCGTTCTAATGCATACTTCCCTCACGGGTTGTGCGTTTAACGCGACTGTTGTACTCCTGACCCGCGTTAGGCGCAAATATTTTTATATGGCCTCAAAATTTCCTAATTTTGAACCAGCAAAAACTAAAAAATTGGCAATTAAATGATAACAGGAGTTTCTAGCTCTTACCTGGATCTCGCGGAATAGAAGACTGTTGCCCAGATTGACCGTAATCGTCAGCTGAAATTTCCACCTCTTTTCCACTCCAGAGTTTCTTCAAAGCACTCAAAACAGTGAAAATGAATGTCTTCTGACCTTCTTATAGCAAATTCTGGGGCATGACTCTCTTTAGTCAGTCAGGAAAGTCGTGATTCCTTGCTGTACACATGTCGCAACTCTTGAGATTTGGTACTGATGATTCTAATAAGGGATCAAGATTTATGTGCAGACATACTCATGTTTTATCGAGCATTCTTTTTATGGTATTTTTCTTGCTCGTTAATCCGAAAAACCTCGAGTTCTCTTCTTCGGGCTCATTAAACTTATACGAAGTCGGCGTCGCGCGTTCTTTTTTTGTCTTTTCTTGCTCGTTAATCCGAAAAACCTAGAGTTTTCTTCTTTAGACTCATTAAAACTATGGAGAAGTACTGAGCATTCTTTTTAGGAATCTTTTTCTCGCTCATAAAACCGAAAAAATCCCGAGTCACCTTTGTAAGACTCGTTAAACTATTGAGACAAAGAACAAGGAGCCATTCTTTTCCTCTTTTTCAAAGCTCTTCAAAACAGAAAAAGTAAATCGAGTTTTCTCCGTGTGACTCGTTAAAATTTCACGGAGGTACCGAGTTTTCTTTGTTGGAATCGTTAAAATTTCACAAGGAATATTGAGTTTACTTCGTCTCCTCGTACTCATAACAAAATGAGGTAGACGTCCATTGAACATAGATTTCTCACTTTTCCGGATTCGATGGACTAACTTATGGAAAATGAACTATTTCGGGCTTACTATTACCCCTTTGCCGTGCCCGGTTATCAAGACATGACAAAGGTACCCCAATGGAGCCGTCTTTTACGACATTTTTCAGACTCCCTAAACATGAAAAATTCACCGAGTTTTCTCGTCTGGACTCGTTAAACCTAATCAGACAGGACATAGAATTGTCTTTTATGACATTTTTCAGACTCTCTAAACATGAAAAATTCACCGAGTTTGCTCATCTGGACTCGTTAAACCTAATCAGATGGGGCACAGAGTTGTCTTTCCTGACATTTTTCAGACTCTCTAAACATGAAAAATTCATCGAGTTTACTCGTCTGGACTCGTTAAACTTAATCAGACGGGGAAAATTTGGACAAAATGGATACTACCTCTGTTACATTTTCAAAAAAGGTCGATTTGGCAGCAAAATTCTTGAACATGGCACTTCCCAGAAAACTCTTTCGCAGTTAGCCGAACCCTACCATCTATGAGTATTAGCCTTCATTGCCCAGTAGACATACCAAATGCTTGCAGAGTTCAATCCTGTTCCTGTCTGGCCAACTGAAGATATTTTCCCTGGTTAACGCGACCTATGCTATTCATCCAGTGCGTTATAACGCAATCTTAGCTTAAATACAATGCGTTATAACGCTTTATTTTCTCACAGACAGAGTGTTACTCAGCCAAAAACCCTGCTGTTCACTACTGTGACTGTGTTTTAGCTGTAGAGTTTTTTGGCCACCAGTACCTTTCACAGACTGAATCCCTGTGCTTGTCTGCTAAAGCTGGCATTGATTATTTGTTTCTCTTATTTAGTTAGTGTGCAAAACATTTACTTTGTAAAAGAGAAATTTTTTTTTTGTTTAGCTGAGTTTATTCTGAAAGTTTAGTTCATAGACTGTTAAAAGAGGTAGATAGAAGTTTGAATCTTAAAAGTTGAGCTGTGTTATTTACATGGTGCATGGATGATTGATAAAGAAACCTCTCCTTGTAGAAACACTCTTCATTGAAGTTAATATTTAGAGCATGTTTTGCATGGTTTCTTGAGTCAGAGTCTCACTATACTTCATACGTCCATTCCCCCTCCGCAAGACTAATAACAAAGTACACTAAAAAAAAAGCGATAATAAAATCAATCTAATAACTCTTTTTGAGCTCACACAAACAGTAGTTCAGGCTAGGATCTTGGGTTAGGAAAGTGAGAAAACTACCCAAGATCTCAAAACTTGAAAACTAGAGTCATTAACGAGTGAAATCCTGCTGCACTCACATTATTGGGACCATTCCTTTACCGGAGCTCAGCGCGAGACAACACTTGGATGCACTAGAAGGTAGCCCGCCTTCGACTGCATCCTATGGGTGTGTTATATATTGGGGTTCCCTTCGGGGATGTCGAAACTAGATCAGGGATCTAGGTATTCTGCCCATATAGCACACTGTCCTTGACCGTGGACCCCCCTGATAGTGTCTGTGATTTGAGGTATCCTTAGTGGCCATAATTTTAGGGACTTACACAAGGTGACTGGGACGGGCTGTCCTGGTACCTAAAACAGACGGACCTACTTTGTCTTCAGTCTTTAGGAGGGTACTCGTCTTCACGAGAGTGCTTACACCTATCGTCTGGGGTTCGGGCGAAGCTCTAGAGTAACCGTAACTGTACTTTCGACCAACCCTCTCTGTATGCTATTTTGAGACTGGATTTCATCACCAGTGAACAGTAGTACTCAGACAGGGCACCCTATTCTGGCTGCTTGCTGATTTATTTTAGAGAGTCTTTTCTTTTTTAGTAAGTGTGTGGTTACTGTCACTTGAGACTTCATAATATATCACATTTTAAATAAAATTTGTTAAAATTAAACCGGTCACCGTGGCGTCCCCTGACCCACGCCGTCTGTCTCGACGACAGCAAGGTCTACCTCCTCTTACCTTAGAGGAAAGATTGAACCTTGGTGAACCCGGGCCTTCTACGGAAGAGCAGTCTCCTCTGATTAATCTGGATTATCACATAGACCCTTATCAGCCAGAACTCCCGGAGGACCCTTTCACTGAAGGCATTGTACCTAATTACAATACTCCTCTCACTGATCCATTAGGACCTGTGATAATCCATATTCCACCGCGCCAAGATATGTCTGCGGCAACACCAACATCTATTTCTCCACCAGTACCCACAGGGTCGATACCAATGGCAACCATTCCTGGTTCGCCATCATCCTCCCTGCCGGTGGTCAGTTCTATGCCATTACTGGGTAACCCTAGTAGTCAACATATGCCTACCCCCAACCCTATGGTCAACACAACTGTCAGTAGTTTACCGAACCCTTCGGCATCTACTCCTACCATGACCACGTTGGGGACCATAGTAGCTCCTCCCACGAGCACGACTACTTCGGTGCCCTTTAACAACCCTTTCGGTTGGAACCCTCTGTTGAGTTCAAACCCCCTGGCCACTATACCAGGGGGCAGTGTTATCAGTACACAGGTAGCAGGGAATATTTCTCTTCCTATGCAATCCTTAGGACAACTGGGACAACCCATTGTAAATACTATCCCCTTAAGTGGTTCAAACATAGGTGTAGGATCTATACCGTTGCCAAATTATGCAAATACTAGTATGCCTCCGGGAAACTCTATTGCATCCATTTGGACTAACCAACCCCAACCTCCGTCTGGAGTGGGAGGGCACTTTTACGCTGGGGGCAACCAACCATTTTCCCCTCAATACACTATGCCCTATGGAAAACAACTGTATGTTCCTACTCCTCCACCTATGGGAGGTTTTTATCAAAGTCCCACTTACCCTTCTGGTAACACATGGATGGGAGGACCCTATGGCCCCAATAGTCAGCCCATACTGCCTTGGTTAGACTCGGGGGCAAATCCACAATTTCTATTCTTGCAGCTTTGGACATACCCGACATCCATAAGCTGACGAACGACCCCATCAACAACAACTCACTTTGGCCTCCAATACCGCATAAGATTCCTTCCGATATCCCAAAGTTCGACGGGAAGCATGGGGACGACCCGGCCGCACACATCACTACCTTCCATTTATGGTCCATATCCAATTCCATGGTAGATGATAGTGTCCGACTCCGACTGTTTTCCCGCACCCTTACAAGAAATGCCGCCAAGTGGTACATTGAATTACCATGTGCCGCCATCAATACATTTGGCGCTTTAGCGACGGAGTTCTTAAAGAATTTCCAACTACCAATTAGAGTGGAAACCGAAACAGAATTGTTAACATCGCTGCGCCAAGACACCGCCACCCACATCTCCGACCATATTCATGAATGGAGACGTAGGAGGAGGCTAGTCAAAGCGCCAATACCGGACCATCTCTTGGCCAATTGGTTTTGCAAGTCTCTTTTACCCCACATCTCTAAAGACATTGGCCTTTCTGGTGCAGTAACAGAAGATCAATGTATTAATCATGCCCAGCACTTGGATTTAATCTATTCACAATCCGACACGCTTTACGATCTGCTCCCCCATGCCCCTGGTAACCCAAATCCTCCGACTACTCAGAAAACCAAAGCTCATGCCGATGGTCTCGTTGGCACGATCTCTGGTGTAGCCACCAATCAGTCTTGGGGACAAACCTCCCAGCCATCCTCGGCTGCCACCGCCCCCCACCAAATGACTCCTCTCCCTTCCGCTGAGATAAATTCGATGCAAACCTCACAGAAACCTAGCAGAAAAAATAGGAAGAATAAGAAGAAAACATCTTCTTCGGAAGAGCAGTCTGATAATCATAATAACACTAATCAGAAAAATGCTGCTAGAAATGACAAAGGAAAGGATAAACCCATGAAATTTCCTTGTAAAATCTGTGCGGAGGACCACTTGACATACAAATTTCCTCGGTTGCAGGAATGCACCTATTTTATTGCTAACAAGGATTCTGGGAGAACACCTGCCGTTCTTCACAATCCTTTCCCCAATCAACAACAGCAACATCAACATATGGTTGACAACCCGCCACAACCCCATCAATGGGGCAATGGTGGCTCGTATCCTTCCGGCGAAGGACCATCGGCCATTTATGGCATCGAGAGTATTGACCTTCAAACTCGCGCCAAGCTTTATGGAACTCCTACCATAGATGCTCAGGAACCCGGAACTAGTTCCAATCCACCGCCACCCAATGATTTACATATCGAAAGGCCTATTGTTGAACTTGTAATTCATCCCCCCAAAGGGACACTTCGACGCACGACTCATAATACCTCTGCACGTGCAGCCCAAAACTACAATATTGTAGAAGATTTGGCATAGGCACCGTCAGCTATGTCTGCACTTGAAGTATTACAAACCTGTCCAGCACAAAGGAAAGCCTTGCTTTCGGCCATTGGTGGAATAGATCCCCAGGATTCCATGCTAGCAGTCTTTGATATGGAAAAAGCCAAACCTCACCTCTCACATCAACTCGCATTCCAGGTGCAGGTTGTGTCGAAAGGGAGACCCATCCATCGCACTGTCATAGACGAAGGTGCTTCGACCTGCGTTATGTCACAAGCTTGCTGGCTGAATTTAGGTTCTCCTACTCTAACCCCACCATCGAATTCCCTCAAAGCTTTCGATGGCCACACTTTCCTACCAAAAGGATACCTTGCTAGCTTTCCCATCACTCTAAGTGGGAAAACGGTAAACGTGGATGTTGAAGTCGTAGAGCGTCATCTCGACTATAATCTATTGCTCGGTCGCAGTTGGTCTTATGCTATGACCGCCATCGTGTCTTCGGTCTTCCGACTCATCCTATTTCCATTGGATGGGAAAATAGTCATGGTCGACCAGCTATCCTTCTGCACCCCTGATTATTCCACTTTACCAAGTAGCTCTGTACCCCTAATAGGAGGTGTCCCTGACTCTTACGTCAGTATCAGTACCGGTCTTCTGAAGGCATCTTCCCTACTGGGTTGTTTTCCTCTACCGCCGTCGCAGATCCCAAACACGGTTGCAATGATATCCACCTCTTCGGATGGCTCTATCGACCCATGGATCATCCCGGCACCTTCAGATATTGATTCCTATGGAGATCAGATGCCACTTTCGCCGGTTGAGTTGGCTTACCAAGCCATCCAAACCGCATCTGAACCCTCCACTGATATGGTTTTGACCACAGGTACAACCCCCTCTCCCATAACATTTCTCTCTAAGGATCTCCTCAATGAAGTCTGGCCTACAGACGAAGCTATTCGAGGGATCATGTCATTAGAAGAACGACCTTGGGTAGAGTTCCACCATCGCGCTTCGACGATTGATTCGGAGGCGATAAAAACTGAAATCCCATCTTTTGACCAACCTGAGATAGTTCCCTCCTCTTATACGACTGTCCACACTATCGATTCAGAAGGGAACATGGGTAATCTTTCCAAGACACAAATGATTGATATCTCGGTCAAGACAGGTATCATGGAAAATATTCCATATTGCTTTTCAAATATCAGACCTTTCCAACTTGCTTTCGGCCTGGAAGCAGTACTTCCAATCGAGTGCGAAATCCCATCACTCAAACTTGCCATTGAACTCCTGCCTGGCACCACCGCCACAGAAGAGCGCTTGCTCTCGCTCGATCATTTGGACGAAACTCGTCGAGATGCTACATTAGCAATCGAAGCTCACCAGCGCCGAGTTAAAGCTCAATACGACAAATCTGTCAAGCCTCGTTCTTTCCAAGAGGGCAATCTTGTTCTACTTTATGATAAAAAACACGACCTCTTGGGGGCAGGAACACGCCAACCATTGTGGCTCGGTCCTTACATCGTTACTAAAGCCCTCTCAAAGGGAGCTTACGAACTACAGGACTGTAATGGAATTCCACTCGAGGAGCCCCGCAACGGGCTCTATCTGAAGAAGTATTTTTCCTAGTTTCGCACTAGGCATATGCTTTGTAATTTTATGTATATAAGTTTTGCCTATTTTTATTTTGATGCTTCTGGATTATTTTGTTTGGTTTAAGGTGTTTTTTCTCATGTAATCTTTTTCTTTCGCACAGATGTCATCACATTCGTTATCATACGTCGGGTATGCAGACGGGGCTAGTCGTCACACTAGACACATTGCTTCAGCTGCTTGGGTTCTCTATACTCCTGAGTCGAACCTTCTTGGTTCCGGGGGGATCTTCCTGGGTAACGCCACCAACAATGTTGCCGAGTACATGTCAGTGATCCAACTCCTCACGGAAGCGGCATCTCGTGACATCTCCAATTTAGTGGTCAGGTTAGATTCCCAACTCATCATTATGCAGTTAAACAATCATTACCGTGTCCGCCACCCTGTGTCCTGGGTAACGCCACCAACAATGTCGCCGAGTACATGTCAGTGATCCAACTCCTCACGGAAGCGGCATCTCGTGACATCTCCAATCTAGTGGTCAGGTTAGATTCCCAACTCATCATTATGCAGTTAAACAATCATTACCGTGTCCGCCACCCTGTGTTGTTACGTTATTTTTTACGAGTGCGACTTTTAGAACGTCAATTTCAAACAATCACATTTGAGCACGTTCCTAGGGAATTTAATGCATTAGCCGATTCTTTGGCAAATTATGTGTTAGATTGGCATTTGTCACATTTATTGTAAAAGATTTACTCATGAGTACATATATTTTTATCACATCAAAAAATGCATAAAAATTTAAAAACACAAAATCACCAAAAAATATATATATATATAGATATATGTCGTGTCCAGTACATAGAAAACATCAAAAAGAAAAATCTCCCAAAACTTGGGGTGTTTTACAAAATTTGGCTCACTAAGCCATGCTCTGACACTAATACATCTACTCCAAACAGCTAAGCCTGATGCTCATAATAGCATACAACTGCTCTAGCCATCCTCCTCAGAGGAACCAGGTATCTCTCTGGCACACCCACAGTATGCCGCTGCAGACGAACTGGAACCTCCCGCATAGGAAGCGGTGGTATACCCATACTCAAACCCTCCAGGTTCCTGGAGAGTTCATGTAAAATCTGGGTATCATCGTCGTCGCCGGCTTCCGCCTCCTCTACAGGTGCGCCAGCCGCGGGTAGCTGCAATCCTCGCCGTGCATGACGAGGGGCCCCAGCTGGACGGACAGGTGCCACATCTGTGTCAAGCAAGCAAAAGTTTCATGTCAAAACTTAATTTTCACCCCTTTTCAACAAAAAAATTACATAAACATTCAAAAGCTAAAAAACAAAAACTTCTTTGAAAACAACTGATCATTTTTTCTTACCATCGGGCCCCCACTGGGTGCCAGGGGGCAAGACTAGCTCGGGATCGCCTGTGAAGTTCATCCCTGCATAGGGATAATCCTCAATCATGATGATCTGAGAGTCCAGCCAATCAAAAAATCCCTCATCAAAACAGTGACGGACGAGACCCTCTCCAGTCCGTGGAAGCAAAGTGGCCCACCGAGCCTGCCTCGGCTCGCGTGGACCCAATGGCGCTGTGGGGATCCTGGGCCTCATCAGTGGTATCCGCTCCAGTATGAAAGAAACAATCAAATGTGTCGTACCCAAATCTCTCTCCGAGTACGGGTCTTACATGGAGTGAGCTACGCTCAGAACCCGACGAACCACACCGTCACACCCAATCGAAAACCCGAGGCCGCATACAATCCCAAGGTTAGGATCATCCGAGCCTTTGTCACCACATGCCGACTCTTGGCACCCTCGCCAAGCGAGACAATCATCCATAGAATAGACCGCAAGGGTCTCAAATTCACCGCTACGTGCAATAGGTATCAGGTTACTCACAAGCTCCGGGTGCCACGTACGCAAGGCGCATGGATCAAATCAGTAGTGGAACAAGGGTCAGCCCCTCTGACCCCGTCACATCGGGCCTCGCCCCACGACATGACAAGCCGGTCAAAAAAGTAAACATCATCTTTTTTCGATGGCGAGCTCGTTGCCACCAATCCGAAAGACATGATGCCGTTATCGTCCCACTGACAGCACGCCCACCTCAGAGGGTCCTCTCGACCCCTCGTTTCAGCGCCTAGAAACGGGCATACTTAAGCAATCCGCACCTCCCGGGAGAGCCATCAAACTTGCCACATCCGTCACTCATCTCTGCGTTCTTCCCGCTCATGCTCTCTCTCTGCGCCGGACTACTCATGATTAACGTCTCAACACACTCGTAAATGCAACATTTCCAGCCGATTAAAATTTGCCTGGACCACTTCAAAAATTGAAAAAAATTGAATTGTTAGAAAGCATAATGTTGCGCCTAACGCGGGAACTAGTACAAAACGGTAGCGTTTCAACGCATACTTCCCTCACGGGTTGTGCGTTCAACGCGACCGTTGCTACTCGACCTGCGTTGAGCGCAAATATTTTTCTAGGGCCTCGAAAATTTCCCTAATTTTGAACCAACAGAAAAACTAAAAAATTGGCAATTAAATGATAACGAGGGAGGTTCCCTAGTTCTCACCGGATCTCGCGGAATAGAAGACATCGTGCCGGATTGACCGTAATCGTCGCCTGAAATTTGAGCCTACCTCTTTTCCACCCGCAGCTTCTTCACAAAGACTCAAAACAAATGCTGAAAATGAATGTCTTCCTCGACCTTCTTATAGCAAATTCGGGAAGCATGACTCTCTTTCAGTCGACTCGGCGAAGTCGTGATTCGTCATTTCGTACATGTGCGCAACTCTTGAGATTTGGTACTGATGATTCTAATAAGGGATCAAGATTTATGTGTAGACATACTCATGTTTTATCGAGCATTCTTTTTATGGTATTTTTATTGCTCGTTAATCCGAAAAACCTCGAGTTCTCTTCTTCGGGCTCGTTAAACGTATACGAAGTCGGCGTCGAGCGTTCTTTTTTGGTCTTTTCTTGCTCGTTAATCCAGAAAAACCTAGAGTTTTCTTCTTCAGTACTCATTAAAACTATGGAGAAGTAACTGAGCATTCTTTTTAGGAATCTTTTTCTCGCTCATAAAACCGAAAAAATCCCGAGTCACCTTTTTCAGACTCGTTAAACTATTGAGACAAAGAACAAGCGTACCATTCTTTTCCTCTTTTTCAAAGCTCTTCAAAACAGAAAAAGTAAATCGAGTTTTTGCTATAGGGTAAACTGCTTGGGTGGTTGGTTTTCGTATATCCCTCTCAGGGCTTTCCGGTGCCCGAGGCAGACAGTAAGATTAGCTATGCTGTTCACAAAGATGGCATGAGCATGTTCATATTAGCTTGAAATGACTTGAAAGAATACAATAGAGAATTACCTCTTTAATGACTTTTATAATCCTTTGGAGAGCGCTACGCGGCAAAGCAAGAGTCCTTTTCCACCGGCTCCAAATCCGAGTCCACTGCATCGCAAAAGCACTCGCGTAATTTCTAATATAACAAGTATTCTATCAATTAAATCAATAATAAACATCTAGATTATACACATGTCCGAGCCATTCATGCCATACTAAGAAAATATTGAAACAACAATATAACATTAAGAATCGAATGGACAAAACTAACATAGTTCTATTGATTTTGAAAGAAGGGAGGATTACAACCATCGGTTGTACCAAGCCCTTCTCGCCTCCCAATCTCTCTTCTCTATCAAGTGAAGAAGTCTAAGCCAACAAGATCTCTAGGAGCCTCTTTGACTCTTGGCCTTCACAATGTCACACTATTCTCTATTCCACAAGTATACTAGAACATTGAGCAATCACTTCGACCTCCAATTAAGAGCCTTCAGCTCCTTTGCTTATAGGAGAGAGAGAAGGCCATTGTTGCCCTTCTCTCTTTCCACTAGTTTGGAATGGAAAAGGCTTAGATGTTTCCTTGATCTCCATGCTTTTGCCTCTCTTGGAGTTCGAGTCTTCTATGGCAATAACCAATAATGAACTGGGTGCTTCTGTTAGCTTCCTTTGTGCAGCGACTCCTTTGTGAGGGAAAGTCGCAGATTCTAAATCTTTCTCCGCGCTTCTTTTCCCAATTCAAACTTAAAACACGGTAACGCGTCCCTCCCGGTGTAAACGAGAAGCGTTTCCCCTAGCCACTAACGCGGCCAATGTATTGCTTGCTCTGGCGTTATAACGCTCTTGTTACGTTCTATATATGCGTTACCTCGGCGTGAAATAGGTTTAATTTAGGTCTTTGTACTTCTTTCCATATTTGTCTTCCCCTCTACGAGTCGATGAGGAGGTATTTTGACTCTGTACTTAGCTTTTCTCAGCGCGTGACTCATTAAAATTTCACGGAGGTACCGAGTTTTCTTTGTTGGACTCGTTAAAAATTTCACAAGGAATATTGAGTTTACTTCGTCTCCCTCGTACTCATAACAAAATGAGGTAGACGTCCATTGAACATAGATTTCTCACTTTTCCGGATTCGATGGAATAACTTAGTGGAAAATGAACTCGTTTCCGGCTTACTATTACCCCTCGTCGAGTGTCCTGTTATCAAGACATGACGAAAGGTACCCCAATGGAGTCGATCTCTTTACGACATTTTTCGCGTACTCTCTAAACATGAAAAATTCACCGAGTTTACTCGTACACGGACTCGTTAAACCTAATCAGACAGGGACATGGAGTTGTCTTTTATGACATTTTTCGGACTCTCTAAACATGAAAAAAATTCACCGAGTTTGACTCATCCGGACTCGTTAAAACTAATCGGATGGGGGCACGTAGTTGTCTTTCCCGACATTTTTCGGACTCTAAACATGAAAACATTCGACCGAGTTTACTCGTACGGGACTCGTTAAACTTAATCGACGGTGGAAAAATTTGGAATCAGAAATGGATACTACCTCACGTTGCATTTTCAAAAAGGTCGATTTAGCAAAGAGAAATTCTTGAACATGGCACTTCCCAGGAAAACTCTTTCGCGGTTAGCCGAACCCTACCATATATGAGTATTAGCCTTCATTTCCCGCTGTCCCCAAGACCGGTAAAATCCTAACACACTCTTTGGTGTTCAACACGCTTCATGCCGCCTAGTACCCCGCTAAGAGTGCCTTCTATTGTTAAGAAGATCTCATTATCTCATCGCTCCCTCGTTATCAACCAAACCGTTCATTATGCCGAAATTATTTGTCGTCCGACGTTCCCATTTAATCTTCCTTCTTATCTCAAATCATAAAACAAAATCGATTGGTTTCCGTTTCGTGTTGATCGATGTAGGACGCCTCGGTGCCTACCTTTCATCGCGATCACTTCCTATCGACTTCAACACCTTATGCTAGGAAGTTGATCCGCAAACCCATCGCACCCGGATACTTGCGGACATCGCGATGGTGTAGTCTTGTGTTTGATCAAGGGTCTTCATCACCGGCTCTTGGTCGAATGATTCTACGAGTGTTCGAATTCAACTCCTTTTATTCAAACTCGCTAGATTGATACCGGGGCATCTTAGGGACCATCATCATTATCGGTGGCCACCTTCGCGTCATAATGCAGCTTTTCATTATTGATCGGGTAATCGAGACGATTTCTCACATGTTCGACGACAAATCCCTCATTCACATGTTGAGAAATATGCGCTAAGTGAATCGGCGGTCAAGACCTTGGGGCAAAAGGCTACACCTATTAAAGTTGTGTTCCCTTCCCCGAGGCTGCGATATTGTTTATGGAGACAGCCTTCTTCACTCGATCTCCGTTATGATAGACACTTCCACATTGTGCCTATTGGTGGACGAGATTCTTGCATATCTCTATTCTATATAAATCATGTTGTTTAAAGCTACGCTGAGCATGGGACATGCCCGACTCGTAGACAAATACTATATTTTCTGACATATGTTGTTGTTTCGGGTTTTCCCTCGCCTTTCAATCTCTCTCTCTCTACAAATTATAAAGTATTTCGGGCATCATCTTCGTCTCCGACCTCACACTTTAGGGGGCATCTCGTTATAGGTCAAAATACCTCCTCATCAGCTTCGTAGGGGAAGACAAATATGGAAGAAGTACAAAGACCTAAAATTAAACCTATTTCTACGACGGGGTAAACGCATATATAGAACAGAAATAACAAGAGCGTTATAACACAGCAAGAAATACATTGGCCGCGTTAGTGGCTATGGCAACGCTCCGCATTACATCGGAGGGACACGTTACCCGTGTTTTAAGTTTGAATTGGGAAAAGAGCGCGGAGAAAGATTTGAATCTCCAACTTTCCCTCACAAAGGAGTCGCTCACAAAGGAAATCCCGCGTAAGCACCCCGCTCATTATTGGTCATTGCCATGGAAGACCGAACTCCAAGAGAGGCAAAAGCATGGAGATCCAGGAAACATCTAAGCCTTTTCCATTCCAAACTAGTGGAAAGAGAAGGGCAGCAATGGCCTTCTCCCTCTCCTATAAAGCAAGGAGGCCAGAAGGCTCTTAATTGAAGGTCGAAGGATTGCTCAAGGTTCTTGTATACTTGTGGAATAGAGAATAGTGTGACAGTGGGAAGGCCAAGAGTCGAAAGAGGCTCCTAGAGAGTTTGTTGACTTGGACTTCTTCACTAGAGAGAAGAGAGATTGGGAGGCTGAGGAGGGCTTGGTACAACCCAGATGGTTGTAATCCCTCCTTCTTTCAAAATCAATAGAACTATGTTCGTTTTGTCCATTCAATGCTTAATGTTATCATTGTTGTTTCAATCTTTACTTAGTATGATATGAATGGCTCGGATGTGTATAATCTAGATGTTTGCAGTTTATTGATTTAATTGATAGGATACTTGTTATATTAGAAATTACACGGGTGCTTTGACTGATTGCGGTGTCTCGCATTTGGAGCCGGCGAAGAAGGACTCTTACTTTGCTGCACGACTACTTCCAAGGGATTCCAAGACCGTCAAAGAGGTAATTCTCTCATTGTATTCCTTCGGTTATTTCAAAGCTAATATGAACATACTCATGCCATCTTTGTGAATGGCATAGCTAATCTTCTTGTCTGCCTCGGTAGCCGAAAGCCCTGAGAGGGATATACGAAAACCAACCACCCAAGCAGTTTACCCTATAGCAGAAGGTCCCCAGACAGATACACTGGCTACATAAATCTTATGAGCGAGAGTGTAGAGACTGAGCCATCCTAATTCGAGGAAGTAGTTTAGCAACCAGTATGGGTTGATGCCATGCTTGAGGAGTATGAATCCATTATCAGAAAAAATGCATGGGAAGTTGTCCCAAGATCGGAGGACAAGTTATTTGTAGGATCGAGGTAGATCTACAAGGTGAAGCAAGCAATAGATAGGAGTGTGGAGAAACACAAGGCCATATTTGTGGCCAAGCGGTTCTCTCAGGTAGAGGGAGTAGATTATGAGGAGACCTTTGCTCTAGTAGAAAGGTACTCTTCAATCAAATCTATTATTGCACTTTCAACACAGATGGGATGGAAGATACATCACATGGATGTAAAGACAACCTTCCTTAGTGGAGTGATTGAGGAAGAGGTGCACATTGATCATTTAGAAGGATTTGAGACCTTCGACAGAGATTCACATGTCTTCAAACTCAAGCAAGCGATGTATGGATTGAAACAAGCACCTCGTGCTTGGTGCAACATGATCGACAACTACTTCGCTGTGTTGGGCTTTGCCAAAAGTGAAGCAAATGCGAACCTATACTATATTGTGGTAGAAGTTAAATTATTGATTATAGTATTATATGTCGATGATTTGATTCTGACAGGTGATGAGAAGATCATCAATTCTTGCAAAGAGGATCTTGCAAGAGCATTTGAGATGAAGGACATGGGGCTCTTGCATAATTTCCTTGGTTTTGACATTTGGATAAGATATGGGGAATTGTTTGTCTCTCAAGGCAAGTATTCCAACAAGATAATGAAGAAGTTTCACATGGAGAGCAACAAACCCATGGAGACTCATCTAGGGAATTGGAGGAAGGGAAGATGCTACTTCAGGTGAAGTGGTTGGAGCTACCATTTACAGGTAGCTTGTGGGTTCACTCATGTACCTTGTGAACACACGACCGAGACATATGTTATGCGGTTAACCAACTTAGTCAAGCTATGGTTAAGCCAACCAAGCTATATTGGAAGGAAACCAAACATGTGTTGATATACCTTAGAGGCTAACACTCAATTTGGTCTTTGGTATAGACTGGACATAGGGAATGAAGATTCAAGGCATCAAAGTTACAAATTGGGTAGGGATTCCATCCGTTAGGAAGAGAACATTAGGGTTCATATTCAACATTGGGTCAAAGAACAGCTTCTGGTACAACAGAAGCGAGAGATCGATTGCACTTAGTTCAAAAAAAGCGAGTACATGGCTGCTAGTCAAGCATCTTGTGAGGCTATTTGGATGAGGAAGATCCTTGATGGGTTGTTTTGTCACCGTATGGATACGATAGTGATTTATTGTGATAACCATAGTTGTCATCAAACTCCCTGCTAATCCGAGCTTTTTCATGACGAGTCAAAGCATATCGACATTTGGTATCACCATCTCGTAGATTGTGTGTAGAGGTGCATTATGCTATTATGAGTACATCTCGACGGAGGATCAAAGGTGCAAAGATCTTAATGAAGGCACTTTCAAGAGGAAAATTCAAGAGTTCCATAGAGCGCAGATCAAGTGTCAGGACAATCACTCTTTCGGCACGAGAGGGAGTGTTGAAAAATGGCACCAAGAAAGGTTTATAATTTAGTTTTCCATTTAATTAAATTAGAGAAGAAAATTGTAATTTTGCATCACATGATAGATTGTGCGAGTTAACTAGAAAGTTAGATGACTTAGTTGGTTAATTTAATTCGAGTTGAGGGTCAAACTAGAGGCATGTAGCAGTGTCTCCCCTAATTTATAGGAGCCATGATCTGAGTTTATTTTGAATTGTAATTAATTAACTCGAGCTTTATCTAAGTCGAAAGTCAGCTTTAACTAGTTACTAACTGATGGGAGGAAGCTAGCGAGAGAGGTCAAAGTATGAAAATTAGATTTAATTCTAGCATGCGTTGATCAATCATACTAACGCGATAATTCACTCATAAATAACTCATGCATGTCTGAGTTTTGAGAAAAGACCTAGTTGAGATTGTAGTTAAAGGGAAGTGTATTATGAATTGTATAATCATCCAATTGTACAGGTGGTGAATGAAGTTAGAGGATGAGCTTTGATGTATTCCAAAATAATTATTGGGGAATTTCCTTGTTAATAAGGCCTAATTACCCAAGGAAATTGCGCAAGAAAATAGGGATTCTTGAGGCCAAAGAAATTCGCTAAGTATTGTTACACGTTATCTTTTCACCCATGACATTTGACTATATATATAGGCTCATCGATACACCTATATTATGCTCCCTTAGAAGTCAAAAACCCTAATGTTCCTAAACGAGTCTTGGAATTGGAGAAAAGCTCATTAAAACCCTAAAAAAGTCTAACTCCACACTTTTCCTAGCTCTTTCCCGTCAGATCTGCATATATTTGTTCTATAACCTCGCGACACATCCCACACGCGTTCACGCTTATAAAACCTACGAGCCCTTGAAAAAAAGTCAAATAAATAAAAAGTAAGTTCTAAAAGCCTAGTCGACTGAATATTCTCCCAAGCTCGAAGCTTCTAAAGGTGCGATCAGTTCGAGCTTCATCCCTCCACCATGGAGCTCTATCCATTCACTCATGGAGTTTATCCCTTGTGTATATGGAGCTCAAATCCCTTCATGAGAGGAATCCATCCCCCTGTAGTTCATGGAACCGAAACTACCTCCATTTATCTAGAATATGAGCTCATGTTTCAGGTCTCAAGGGGTAGACTGAGTACCTCATTTGTACAAGGTAATTGCTAAAGAAATTTCCAAGAGAGCATACTCTCTACACTAGTCATCATTGGTGGTACGAGAATGATCACACACTCATGTCCATGACTTCATGATAGTTCAAGGAGAAAAAGGGCATGTCACTACGAAGGAGGAACGATTTTTCAGGGACCCCGGGAGAACTTATACGACATCAAGGTGACAGAGTTGTAAAGTTACTCTTTTATTCAAGATAATCATATATGGATCTCTCTTTTTCTCGATTGAGTTGTTCTTATGTCGATTTGAATAATTAAATAATTGGATTCCTTGATCATACCCGAGTTAGATTAGTTGTTCTCAATTATTATATGTTGTGAGAGTACTTTTAATTCTTTGTATTTGCCTTTTGATTGCGGGTTCTATATCATCGAAGAAGCCTCTTTGGAGCGACTAGATAAAAGGAAATCTTTGCACCAAACGTCGATCTCAAGGTAGGGGCATATCCTACTTTCTTTGTTTATAATAATTTTGAATCGAAAATGACTTAGCAGAAAAAGATTTACAAATGGATGTTTGTTTTCATAGCTATCCGTAGGATACTAGGGAGATCACTCTTGTCCATAAGAGGGATTTATCCGCATATAAAATGGCGTACTCCATTGGGGAATGAACTTAGTTTCCTTTTTATTTTTCGGTTTGAATTTTTAAGAGTTTTACTGATTTTGATTAGTCTAAAAACTAGGTTAGGTAGATAACTTATTAGAATCCTGAAAGCAAATTTGAATTTTTATTTTTTCTCGTACTTTTCCCCGGCCTCGCATGGGTTTTTATTTAAAAATAGTGCGATAGCCTCCGCAATTTTTAGTTTAGAATAGTGTGGTAATCTCGCTCTATTCTCCATTAGAACCCACATACTTGTCCAGGAATTTTTTGAAAAATTAAGAATTCTCTTTTTAGAGCTAGATACATGTATTCTATATGTTTGCCCCTAATTTGTCTTGACTGTTAACGTCTTATGTGTGAATTTCTTTTCAAAGCAATCTTTTGATTTTGTGTGATTTTTAGTACGTCATTTGCATTTTATGAGTAAGTGTTTGTCCTAATTTCTGCTCGCTCCATATCGAGAAACCTTTCATATACCTTAGCTTATTGAGTATGATATTTATTTACTCAGCGAGCCATACTGAACTTGTTGCAAACCTTACTTTTATGGAAATTGAAGTTTTCATATTCATTTGCAAATTTAGAAGATATTTTAGCTTCTTAAGGCCCGAATTTCACTTTTAAACCATTATTGGATGTTTTCATTTCTTCACCGAGATAAGAAAAAATTATTCTTGGTTCGATTACAAAATAAGAGAAAAATGTCCCGAAAACTTTATAGATAGAGATCAAAATTAGAGTTTCTTCTTTTTGGTTTTGAATTCTATGTTTTTAGGAGTCAGATAAAGTTTTCTTTTTGGAAATGGTTTGTTAAATGATTTTTTGGTCTACGATCTACGATTGATAAAGGATTTCATTTCGAACGAGTAATTGATCATTTTCATGAAATTGAGTTCTCAAATAAATCATCTTCTTTTCAAATATTTTTGTTTAGGAATGAAATAATTGGTGCTTTGAAAGTTATTAAATCTCTCAAATCTTTCCCTTAAATAAATTTCATTGAAAAGAAAAAGAGTTTTCACCTTTCCATTTAGATGCATTTAGCGTATTTTTTGAGTTGGGTCATTAAATATCTTTGAAGTTTCACTTCCATACCTTCATCCGTCTTAAGCAACACCCAAGTTAAAAACAACGCTTTAATTAAAATCAATATAGATATTTTTACACTTTTCTAGGGCTCTTTTCCACCAAAATAGCTTAGGATAGTGTCTTGGAAACAGGTGTTTTAATTAACATTCCAAGACGAGCTTAAACAAACAAGTAGCAATCTTGTAGTAGGAAAAATCCAATTGTAGTATTTGTGCTTTGGGAAGATCTTCTTAAAAGAGTCAAGTGCATCGAGATCATAATACCCAATCGCATAGTAGGTAATCGTACTCTATATCATCTGGGAAAGATAGTAGATGTGCACGTATTAAAAATGGAAAACCTCGAATAGACCATTGTTTGAAAGCTCACGTGGGTCACTTGTTGGTAGTCCTTGGATTTATCTCAAGGAGCCTTGAAGGGGATTGAGACTAGTTACTTTGCCCTTGCGTGTATATCGGATAGTAGATTGTTCCTTCGTGCAGTACATTTTTTCCCATTGGTAACCTTAGTGACTATAAAATTTAGGATTCTTTCCCTAAGGTGACTTGTGGAGGGAAGGTCCCTACATCGTACCGGGAAGCAGCACGTCGACTAGACTCACTTGGACTTTAAGGAGGGTCCTCTTCATGCTGCCCAGATGGCTTAAGTGGAGAGACTTGCACTGCAGTCTATTTCATTAAAGGGTTGTAGCTGCAAACTGCTCCAACCGCTATTTCTCGCATTAAAATTCTATGATGTTTGGATTTCATCACCAACTAGTGTTTTTAGTGTGGGAATCTACTGTTGTGAGTGGATTGATCTCTTAGATTTTGTAGGCGTGTGTTATAGCATCATTTCTCACCTTGACATGATTCATGATTGCTACATGGCTTTATGTGCACTCATTCCTACGTACTTGGACACTCACTTAAAAACAGTGGAAAATCCTTCATACGCGACTATGCCCGTGTTTTTCCGGCGTGTATACGCGAGTACAAGCTTGACTAGACTTTTCCGCGTATGCCATTTAAATGATTAAAAAATATATAAAAATCCCTACATTTGCGTGTGTCGGGTTGTTGGTTACTCTGTGTAGTCCAACTACCTCGCTACTCGTCGACACTCGTTTTCCAAGCGCTCGAGAACTACTTGGAGGGACTATAAAGACGACCTGCATATGTATGGCCTAAGGGAGAGAGAGAATTATTATTATTATACTCTGTTGGTTCCCTATCCAAGTCACGATTCCCCGTGCCTCTTGCACTTTCCTAGTTCATTTCAGAAACCCCTTGTTTCCTTTTGAGATACAAATCCCTTTATATGTTATCTCAGTATGCACTCATTTTGGAAGCGAGTCTTAGTGAGGCAAGGGCTTGGACGGATCCGACGACGTGTCGTGCTAAGGCCTTGGAAGGATCGGGTGATCTCTCCACTTACTATAATGTACGTACTATTTTATATCTAAGTATGTGTCATGTCATGTTCCTCGGAAGTAAACATGTTAGTGTATGCTTTAATGTATGAAGAATATTTGTTATGCAAGCATTCATGATGATTTATTTAATGTTTTATATGAATCTCACTAACATATAGAGTAGATGATACTCTACAACTTGTCCTTTGTGCTGGTTTCTTCTTGTATTTCGGAGTGAAAGAGGAAGGACGGTTGCGGTGGGAGTTTGAACTCCACGTGGATCTACTTCAAGCGTAGGGACCAGTTCCCGGGGTAAACTCTCTTGTTCTACTCGATTTCGTTTTTGAGGATCGTGCGCGATCGTGTGAGTCTCTCTAGTTAAGTAGTACGCCCTCGCTCTGTGGAGGTTGAATCCCAACCAACCTCTAGGGTGTTAAATCCCCCGAAACAGAATCGGCGACTCCGACGGGGATCAAGCATTTTTGTAGGATTCTCCGTGGGTTGTTTTATCCCGTTTGAGTAGGTTGCCAACGGTTTCATACATCTGTGCGATCCGCTTTGTTTTCTTACTTACAGTCGGTTTGAAGCTTTTATACCTTTCCCAGGGCTTGTACTTTTTATTTTTCATTATCTTTTCTTTGTATACGTGCTTTTTTCTTGCACACGATCGCGTATACCCGCGAGTTTGTGTAGGAAATAACAGCGTATTACGCGGGTTTCCCTCAGCTCGTGACGCGTATACACGCCCTGTTGCATAACCGCAAGGTCGCGTATACCTAGGTCGAGATTTGAAATTTCAAGATTCTCGTGTTTTTTGGTCTTTTCTCGGCTTTGCTGAGGCACATGTGCTCTGCAGTCTCCCGTACTTACCGGAGTGTGACAGAAGTGGTTTTAAATCTTGGTTCTCTTTCGTTTGCCCGAAACACTCGATCTTTTTGGCGAAGTGTTCTTGTTGGTGCTAGCACTCCCGGATTGAGTTCCAAGATCGCTTTCCGAGCGTTCTTGGTACAATCGCCTTTACCGCAGTAACGAGAGAGCTTTTGCTCATTGACTCTGCTCTCTCGTCTTTGTGTTGTGCTTTGTATTGAGTTCTTTGCTTTTGTTTTCTGGACATTGGTTTTCTTGAGTTTCATAAGCTAGGGTTTTGTTGCATTTTTTCGGAAGATCTTTTCTTGTTTCTTTGGAGTTTTTTGTTGCAACGATTTGCACTATTTCTCTTGGGCTGTTTGAGATTGAGTTTTTAGTCTTCCCGTTGCCCTTTATTGATCTTGCTATCATTAGTTTATAAGGTTTGGGGGCATAGTTGGAGTTTATGCTTCAAATTCGGTCTCGCTGGCTTGGACTAGATGAGTTGTTCTTGGTTTTTCTGAAGCTCTTGTTTTATAAAATCGAAAAGCCCAAAAAACATTTGTTTTTCTTTTTTGTTTTTTGCATATCAAAAACTCAAGAAAGAAACATTGTTTCTTGTTTTTGTTTTTGTTGTTGCCTTTTTTCATTTTCGTTTGGCTATCATCTTTTGGGACTTTTAGTAGAAGTTTCTTGCTTCTAGTTTCCCCGCTTGATTGTGAAGGGAGGTTGTCTTTTGATTTCTTCTTCTTCTTGTTGAGTATTTTTGGTGTCTTATATTGAGAGTTCTTGTTTGCAAGAATTAAGCTTTCTCTCGGGATATCAAAAGATTAGTTGAGATATCCGAAGGAGCCCTTTTGGAAATTTCACCTTGTTTCAAGGGACTTTACTGCATCTTAGAAATTACATGCTAGTGGTCATTTGCATTAGGTGCATTGAATCATTTAGTTAGCTTCTTAATTTTTGTGCGTGTGAGTTTGTAATTCGAAAAGAAAAATACATTTTTAGCCTCGTAGAACTTACATAGAAATTGCTCTTCATCGAAAGACTAAGAATCGCATGTGCATGTAGTCGTGTTTTTATTAATTTCTTTTTGCGTCGAACATCATTGGTTTCAACTCCATATCCTTATGACTTAATACAACGTACTCTTAAAATAAGCGATTTAATCTAAAATCAACTAGCAAGTTTTATTAAGTGTCAATCACCAACTAGCTAGGTTGTAGGGCCTTGGAATAGAGAGAGGAGAGTTAACTCTCCAAGGCCGCTCAAACAAACATAGAAGTTTATTAATTGAGCGAAATCCAACTCGCGTGAGGTGGATCGGAAAAGCTTTCATTCGAGAGTCAACGCGCGAGGGGAAGTGAAGGTTAAGAAGAGGGATACCCCCCTCCGATTAGCCGAATCTAACCTCAAGCACCGTTCCGCCCAGACCCTTCGATACGGATTGGTGTCCATAGTTGTCGTTCCTGTGTTCCACACGGGTGACTGCGGGGGGGGAATAGCCCGTGTACCCGAGGCGAACGTCGCATCACTTCAGCAGACAGCATTTCGGGGTGCCCTGCGCAGCTTGGGTGCTTGAGCCGGCAAAAGGCCGTTGTTAGGGAGGCCTCGCAGTGACATCGTGTTCACGATACCTTCGCTAGTTGTTCTCGGGGCCCTAATCATCCCGCATCGCTTTCGGAAGGCCCTATACTTCGCTTTCCGTATTTTGGTGTCCTGGAGGTCCCTCATCACTCCGGAAAGCGGAAATACTTTCTGGAGGGTCAAGTTTGTTACGTTTCTCGTGGTTTTGATTTTAGTGAAGTGCTCTTTGCTCCTAGCTTGCCTAGCTTTTCACTTTTCTTGAGTCTAATATAATAAATTTGTAAAAGTGGCTGATCAAGCGCCTCGACGTTCG
Source organism: Pinus albicaulis (assembly GCA_034641835.2). Taxonomy (NCBI): domain Eukaryota; kingdom Viridiplantae; phylum Streptophyta; class Pinopsida; order Pinales; family Pinaceae; genus Pinus; species Pinus albicaulis. The sequence continues at coordinate 1,441,937,190 of CM076581.1, forward strand.
AGGAGAGTCCGGGTTATCTCCCGAGAGTGCGAGCCTTCTTCGAGAAGGCGTAGGAGCGATCTAGCAGGGTGGTTTTCACCCCCGTAGAAGTCTCGACGCTCGTGGAGAGAGATCCTCCACGAAGCTGTCCGAAGGTTTCATTGCTGATTCCGTGTCGGTTCCGAGAGGAGCGTTTCGCTTCACCTCGAGGGTATTGTTTCCTCGGGGAGGAAGATTTTCGCATAGAAGATATACTCGAGCCTGCGGCTACAGTGTCCATCTCCTCTTCCTCTTGATCAGTATGTTTGTTATAGTAGTACGTCGGACCGAGTCCGAGAGACCGCCGGATCTTCCATATCTTTCTCATCTTTCGATGGCCACGACCTCGGGAACGCGGCTTCCCCACCCGTGAGTCTTGCGGTATTCGGACCCCCAGCGCTCGTCGTACGGCGTGCACTCTTTGCTCTATCTTCGAGTGCTTCTGGCACCGCGCATGTTTGGCTCGCGGGTTCACCCAAGCATATGCTTCTCAATACGGTCCCTTTGTTTCGGGGATGTCCAAATTCTACGAAATCCCTCTTTTCCTTTACGACGGTCTTGGTAATGATCTACGACCCATGTCCAACATGGCTAGTGGATCACCTTCTTTTCGAGTTCTCTCTTCGGGAGCCAGGCATATTCCTAGTCCCAATCCTTCTTTAGGGTCGTTTCCTTTTACGTCCCGGACTCCAAAGTTTCAATCCTTGGGCTCGGGGCCAAGTTCGGCTTCTTTTACGGGATGGAATCCTCTATGTTTGCAACGTCGTGTGCGGGGAATCGCTCATCGCGAGTCATCCAGGGGAATGCTTCTTTCCCCGCCATCGAGTGCTTACTCGCCTTTTTCTCTTCTCCCATCTAATGCATGGAACCCCCTACCGAGGGGCTTACACATCTTCGCGTCGAATACTTGACGGGGGGAACTAGTCCGGGTCTTGGTAGCTCCTGGGCGTGGGGAGTGAGGCCTTCTTCTCCGTTTTCTACGGAGTCCTTCTCGGCGGGGTACTCTGGTGCCTCATCAAATCTAGGCTATTCTTTTCGTAATGTGGGAAATCCATCCCATCAAGGATGGAATTCTCGAGCTCCGCCGCGATTACCATTTCTCGGCAACGTTAAACTTGCAGCACTTGGCGAAGATTAACTAATGACCCGATTCGATATAGATCCGGTTGGCCTCACGGTTCCAACCAAACTTCCTTCAGACATTCTAAGTTTGAAGGTAAGAATGGTGAAGATGCCCGTGCAGAATCATGTCACCACATTCCACTTATGGTGTTCATCCAACTCTCCTCGATCGACGATTCGATTAGATTGAGATTATTTCCCAAATAAGACCTTAACCGGAAAACGCCGCGAAGTGGTATATAGAGCTTGCATCGGGAAGTGCGCCACATTTAAGGCCAGAACTGTCGGCCACTTTTCTTAACCATTTCCGATCGTCCGTCGTATATGAGGTCTGGGGACCGAGACTCCGAGCTAATTTTTAAGCAGGGATGAGGCAACTCACATTTCCGATCATATTCGGGAATGGAGGAGAAGGAAGAGGCGACTTAAAGCCCATATTCCAGAGTGAGTTCCTTCTCGAGTGGTTTTTTGAAATCGCTCGACCGTGATATTTCAAAGGATGTATCCATGTCGTCGGTGTATATTCGAGGAGCGTGCCATCTTTAGGGCCCAGGCTAGACTAGGGAGTTGATCCATTCTCGACCGGCATGCTTTACAAGTATTTGCCTAATGCTCCTCGCTCCAAATTGATCTACTCCGAAACCTAAACCTCGGTCCGCATGGTGACGGACTTGTCGGATCGGTCGAGTAGGTGCAGCCTGCGACCGTCCGCTTTCTCAATTGCGTTGCTGGCTTGTCTTTACTGATACGTTTCTTACACGAGTCGAGTCGTGTGCTCGTTGATTCTTCACCTTCCCGCTCTTTGTCCAATAATGCTTGTCCAATCTTCTGAACCCAGGAAATCAACGATCCGATGGGAAGAAGAAGTGGACGTAATAACAAGAAGAAGGGCAAGAATGGGAAGGGCAATGCTAAATATAAGACCAACGAGCGTGTTGGTGAAGGGGCAAAAGGAGAAAAAAGAAAGTTAAGTTTCCTGTGCGTAAGCTTTGTGCTTTGGAGACCATCTTAGCGCATCTTTGCCCGAAAATTCAGGATGCCTCGGCGCCGTTATCCTTACAGCAAGGTTCTTCTAGTTCCCTGTGTACGTGCTAACAAACCCTTTTTCCCCAAAGGTGCGCAATTAATTGTCGGCACGAATCAAAATCCCGGGGCTTCCTCTCGAGGTCCTCGTGGAAGGGGAAATTCCCATCGAATATCTTTATGATGAGTGCTCACGTGGATGTCGCTACGAGATCCCGTGATTATGGCGAGAGGAATCTTCTCGAAAGCTAAGGAAGTTCCTCGATGCTACCAAAGCCAGCTTCATATCACGAAGCCAAACTGTTGAGTCTATGCCTCTGGACTACCGAAAGGCATCCTCTAAGCGGTCAACGATTAATCCGAACATGAGGGCTGCCCCGGAACTACTCGATTGTAGAAGATCGCGCTAGAGTCCTTGATGACTATGTCAGCTTAGAGGTACTCCAGCCTTGTCGATCAGCGTTAGCAGTGCTTGCTGCTCGCTCATTGGAGCTTATAGATCCGAAAAAATTCTCTTCTAATTACCTTTGATACTGAAGAATTTTAAGAAGAGACTTCCTCATCATATGGCCTTCCATATTAAATCATCGTCACAGGAAGACTAATATCTTCGTACCTGTCGTTGATGAGGGTGCTTCTACTTGCGTGATGTCTCTCGCATCGTCTGGAAGACACTAGAGGATCTCCCCAAAGCCGTTCCATCTAGCACTATTCTTCACCGCATTCGATGGCCATTCTCATAGGCCCCATGGTATTGTCCCGGCTTTGCCCATCCATCGTGTTTGGGGCAAAACCGTTAACATAGAGGTTGAGGTAGTAGATGCAGCCCTCTTGACTACAACCTTCCGTTGGGGAGGGAACTCGGATATATGATATGGATGCCATTGCATCTTCACTATTTCGGATAGTATGTTTCCCCCACCTAGAGGAGTGATAGTTACGGTGATCAAGCCGGACCGATCCTCTCAGTCAGACCCGGATGCGCCTCCCGACTCATCTCCGTCCCCTAAGTTGGACAATACTAAGGCACCTATCGAGAATCGCGGGGAGTTGGAATGTATTCTTCCCGCTCGATGGGATCTTTTGATCTTCCTCCTCCTAAGGTGTCTATCAATGCTATTTCATCCTCCAAGGCTCCCCTTCGAAGAGAGTTCTTTCGAACTAATTATTTTTTCGGACCCTTGGACCTTACCTTCCCCAACCCCTTGCACTTTGGAGGAAGGGCAGAAGTGGAGTGGAATGGCGATTCCCGATTTCAAGCACGTGCGAGATTGCATATCGTCCGTCTGTTGACAACGCTGTGTCCGATCCCAGCGCTCTTTCGCGCGAAGAGTTGGATGGTGATGTGGCTCCTACAGACGCTTACTTCTTCTTCCGCCCTCAAGATTGTCTAGATACCACTCTTCCACTCCCGGAAGAGGCCATCCCGGAAGCAATGACGGGTATAGAGAGACCGTGGGATGACTTGCATCACCTATCTTACTTCCTACCCGACTTGAGCGAAGTGCGAAAGCTAGTTTTCCAAGTCCTCGCGTCTCACCGGACCTGTTCACCGCGTCTTGAGCCCCTTAGCACCCAAAGCCACGAGGCGTATGCCGAAGGGAACATGGGTCGCTGATCTCTCCGACTATCCCTGAGTGGACATCTCCAGAATCCCAACATTATCGAGAACGTTTTCATTGAGCCGAATGTTCCCCGTGAAGAAGTTCAAATCTATACTTGAGAGCTCTTCAAAGAGTATAGGGATGTTTTTGCTTGGTCTTATGAGGAAATGCCCGGCATGAGACCCATCTATCGTCCAACATGAGATCAAGACGTATGAAAACGCTAAGCCGATCGTGACAAAAACTTGCCTACGGTTAATCCTAGGAAGGCGGCTAGCCTATCAAAGTCGAAGTTGAAAAATCGCCTAAAGGCGGATTCATTTTTTTCCCAGCTTCCTCCGACCGAATGGGTTTCAAACCCCGTTCCCTCGTTGATAAAAAAGCAAGGAACAATTCGAGTGTGCATCGATTTCGCGAGACCCGAATAAGGCGTGTCCTAAAGATAATTACCCCACACCCTTCATTGATCGATTATTGATGAGTGTGCTTGTAACGCAAAATTTTTTCCTTCATGGACGGTTTTTCTCGGTTATACATCGTAAAATTACTATCCGTCCCGAAGATCAACATAAGACCGCATTTATTTGTCCCCTCGAGGGGTACGTTTGCATATAAGAAAATGCCTTTTGGTCTTAAAAATGCTTTGGAGCTACTTTTCAGCCGAGCCATGTCTTACGCCTTCCACGACATCAAGAAAATCATCAAGGCATACTTAGATGATCTAGTCGCTCATTCTCGAAAGAGGATGGATCATCCGAGACACCTCCGAAAATATTTGAAAGATGTCGTTTTTATAAAATTCGTTTGAATCCGAACAAGTGCGTTTTCGCGGTAACATCCGGTCAGTTGTTGGGATTTATCGTGTCTAGTGAAGGGATAAGGTTAGATCCCTTCAAGGTTGAGAGCAATACTTCTGCGCCTCCTCGTCTTCAATCGCGTCAACTTCAAAGTCTCCCAAGGAAGTCTAACTTTTCTTCGGAGGTTTATCGTTAACTATGTCTGAGATTACAAAGGGATATATGAGACTTGTTGAAGAAAGGGAGTTCCTTTTCTTTGGAGACGACTATGCTCAACGCTCGTTCGATGCCTTGAAAAAGGCATTGACCTCTTCTCCTTTCTTGAGTCCACCCAGATTATATGCAGAGATTTTCTTTTGTATCATCTGCGGCAGCAGGACCCTAGCTCATTGGTATGGTTCGGGTTCGTGAGGATGACGCTGCCGTCGAGCATGTTATTTACTACCTTAGTCGAGGACCGGTAGGACCCTAAGCCGCGATACACCCTCGATAGAAAAATTAGCCTTAGCGGCGGCTCATGCGTCGTACAAACGACTCCTAGGCATTATATTATTCTTCGCAAAACTTATGTCTTGGCAAATTGCCAATCCATTTCGCGTTGTCCTCGAAACAGGCGAGTGATTGGGGGCAGAGGACATAATAGATGGATTGTGATTTTTTGACAGAATTTGATCTAGAGTTCATGTGTTCCATAATCCAAGAAGTCATTAGTTTTTGCGGAATTGATCTCCGAGGATTTCCTTGTGGAGAGCGACGATGATCTATGATGAGTCCTTTCCGGACGAACACTTGTTTCCCCGATCTCTCCACAAGATCCTTGAAGTATGGGGGACATCATTGTAGTATCTCCGATCACGAAGTTTCCCTCTTTCCTTTTTTCGAAAGATGAGCGTCGTAAGCTCGCGTCACTTAGCTAAAAGTTATCTGATTATTGGTGATGCTTTTGTACTAGTCGAGGGGTTGATTCAATCCTAAGACGTCTGACTTAACTTTCGAAGAAGCCGAGGTACATGCTCAATGATTCTCACGGTGGAGCTTGTGAGCTATTTATCGGGTGGGCTTGCTATCGCGCTTCAAAAGATTTTGACGTGCTGGATACTCTCGCGCCCTCGATTTTCAAAGAGCTCATTGAATCAGTCAAGAAGTGTCATCCTTGTCAAGTGTATACTCGAAAAAATGCGCGCTCATCCCAAACTCACGCTTTTTCCACATCGTTACTCGTCGGACCCTTTACAAAGTGGGGTATGGATTACTACTACTTGTAACCCGCCTTCGGAAAAAGGTCACAAGTACATTATCGTAGCGATAGAGACTACTTTACGAAGTGGAGTCGAAGCTATGCCTACTTTTGGGAACGATGGTGAGACCGCAGCTCTTTTCTTCTTCAACCAAGTCATTGCTCGTTTCGGTATACCTAGAGAGATTGTCACGCGACCATGGTAGTCACTTTCTGCAACGATTATGATGAGTGGCCGAGTTGGCTCTTAAATTGGGTTTCACGTGACAGAGCATTCATCTCCATATTATCCTCGTGCCAATGGCAGCGAGGTGGAAGCCGTGAATAAGTCCTTGAAGACAATTCTTCAACCCGACGATTGATAAACATAGATCCAATCGCGGCACATGTGCTATATCCCGCACTACGGGCGTACGGAGATGATTAAACCGCACAGGCTTTAGCTGCTCGTTTCGATTAGTCCACGGGTGGAATCCGTATTTCCCATCGAATGCGAGATTCTTCCTTAAACCGGGTCGTTGAGCTTGCTTCCCCGACACTTCTACGTACGGCGCAGCGACTTCTTCATCCGGAACATCTTGATGAGCAACAGCGAGATGCCGCCACGTTGAACAGAAGCACATAAGAAACCGAGTCAAAGTCCAAGACTGATAAGGCGGGTTAAACCTGAGGTCTTTTTCCGAAGGTGACCTTGTTTTGGTCTATGCCCAAGAGAAAAGATGCCTTGGGGGAAGCGGGAAAGTTTAAAGTCGATGTGGGTATGGCCCCTATATCGTTAAAAAATTCCTTAAGAAAGGAGCGTATACCTTGGTTGATTTCGAAGGGAATGAGTTGTCGGAGCCCCGAAATGGGCTCTATTTGAAGAAGTATTATGCCTAGGCTTCGGCCTGGCATGTTGCTTTTGTATATAGTAGTTTTTTCTTTGTACATATCTGATTGATTTTTGATTTTTGATGAGTTGATGATGTTTTTGATCTGCTTTGGCAGGTTGTGTTGGATGTCATGAGTCATTTTGGTTTCACCGATGGTGCTAGTAGACACACCCGGAACTTAGCTTTCGCGGCTTGGGTGCTTCATTATCCTTCCGGTCAGCTGTTGGTATCAAGAGGAGTCTGCATTGGTCCTGCTTCCAATAATGTAGCAGAATACACTGCAGTCATTCATCTACTCTTGAAGGCAATATCTTTGGGTGTTGATTCGTTGGTAGTATTCTTGGACTCCCAGCTGGTGGTGTCGTAGTTGAACAACACTTATCGGGTACGAGATCCATTTTTATTACGATTGTTCTTGAGGGTACGTTTTTTACAAAGGTCATTTCAATTTTTAACATTCATTCATATTCCTCGAGCTGACAATTGGTTTGCTGACTCATTGGCTAATCAAGCTTTAGATTGGCATATTAATCATTCAATACAATAAAATCTAATCATCGAAAACATCATACATTTGATACATTTATCACATCACATCAAAATATCGCTGTATATATATCATCAGTATGTCAAAAAACTTTACAAAATTTTGGATCCATCAATGCCGTACAAAACTTGGGCTTATGCCCCATCATGTTCAGTCTCAAAAAATATACAGTCATCTAATATGTAAAATCTATCTACTCCTGAGGACCCTGCCCAGAGTTCCTATAGAACATCACTGCAGTGGCCACACGGCGGAACAGTCTAACCCAGTCCGGGGGTACTCCTACAACCCGTCTCTGGACGGCTTCTGGCAAGTCCTCCTTTGTGGAGAGGATTGAAGGATTTGAGGTGAGTCCCTCGAGTTTTACCTGCAGAACGGCACAGGTGTCCGTGAGAATCATTTGTCTACGCTTCACCTCTGCGGAGTTAGCCAACAGATGCACTGAGCCTCAGGATGCCTTTGGTCCAACATCGAAACATGATCATTTTATTGCACATGGAGTCATTATGAATCAATCCAGCATGTTTGTTTTTCATTTTCATATATATTTGAAAAATCCAAAAAAAAAAATCATATAAGTTAAAATTTTGAAAAAAACTTACCGACTGCTCCCCATGCTGCACCGGGTGGAAGTACTAGATCTGGATCTCCTCGGAAATCCATCCCGGCATAGGGATAGTCGTCTACTGCGATGATCTGTTCCCTCCACCATAAGAAGAACTCATCGTCCCAGGTAGTTCGGGGTACCTCGCTGCCCCCCAGTCTCTTCATCATGTCTGCCCAACGGGCGATTCTTGGGTCCCGAGGGCTGCTGATAGTTGAGATGACTTTGGGTCTCAAAGTTGGAACTCTCTCGAAGAAGAATGTAGTCAAAATGGTTCCATAGCCAAAGTGTTTTGTATGTGTTTTGCGAATGGAGGTCAGTTGTTGTTTCATGTTCAGTAGCAGGGCAGTGCACCAATCATACACATGAATTAAGCACTCTACAGCTATGCTCATGTGTGTCCTGGACGCCTGATGCAGTGAGGCAGATCCTGCCACTCTGCCGATGGTGAATAGGAGGATCTTTATGTGCAAGTCCCTGATATCTCTGATTGCAATGTGTGTGCCAACTTTCTTGGAATTTTCTATGCAATAGATTTGGACATAGTCCTCCACGGTTAACCCTCCCAGGGGCTTTCCGTGCAGATCCACTGGGTCTCCCCTCCTGGAGAGTCCAGTGATGAAGTATATATCTTCCACTTCTATGCGTAGTGGAATTTGATCAATGATGAAACAATCCTGATCCGGTTCCCAATAATTTACCAGCATTTCAAGCAATCTCACATTACTTTTCATATTGGGCATCTTGAAAAATTTGAATAATCCACAGTTTCGGAGGACATTTTGTGCTGCGCGGTCTTCCATGACCTCTTGGTCTATTGCACTATGCTCGCGTTCCCTCCATGAAATTGTCATCCTGAAAAATTCATTAAAATTTGCATTAGAAACTCATTTTTGAAATTCGGACTTGCGCATACGCTAGTTTCGCTGTGCACAGTCGCGTATACACGCGACTTTCCTTCTTTGAACCCGCGTATGCGCAGGTACGCGTTTTTTAATAAGGGTTTCCAGGTAAAAATCCACTTAATTTTAAATTTTAAACGGACAAAATGAATCAACAGGATGAATAAGGAGCCTACCTGAAGTTTCGCTGAATTTCGACGGTCGGTTGTTGCTGATTTGACGAAACAAGTTTTTAGCTCCAGAGCTCTTTTCCAAATCGGCTATGCAATAATGAACCAATTGAGAGGTAATTTGTGTATTTATGGCTAAAATTGGCATTTTATAAGAGCTGCTTGTGTATTTTTTGATCTGTGTCTCTTTGTATAACTCGGTTGCTTGAAGTACTTGATTTAGTGAGTTCCGGGTACATTTTGACGATTTTGAGATTTTTCCCGGTTTTTGATCCATGATTACCGACTCGTCACGGCAGGTATATGATCTTCACTGGCATATAGGTTAGGGAAATCACTTTTCGTTGCATCTTGCATTCTAGCCTCCATACTGATCACTTGCCATAGGGTCGATCCCATCAGGTCATGAGTATTACACCCATTTCACTCGCCGATTATTTAATCATGACTTGATGGTAGAGCCTTCCTTTACATGGGCTTCCTAGTTAGTTCCTCGCTATCACTTGTTGCCCATCCTGCGTTTTATGTAGGCTCGGGAGTCCTCTTTAGTCCCGCCATGTCTTATGTGTTGAAGCTTCATTCTTCTTCTTCATCACTTATCATTTTTCTGGCTTATACCTTAGAGGCTCCCTGGTGTCGTTAAGTTGTATTACTGCATTGCATATTGGCTACTTGTTTATCCTGGCCTTTAGCCGGCTTCATTTGGACGCGATGTTTAAGCCAACTTTTGACCTTGACTTTATGTACAAGTTAACCATTGCATGCACTTAGCTATCACGACTTGACACCTTTGTACCCATGGATGGAACGTTCCTATGAGTATCACTGACCAGTTTTCGCCACCTTGCATTGAGCATAGGATTGTTCCAAACCCCGGAACTAGTGCATCTGCTTTCTTGATACTCGTTCTATCCATTGTACCATAGCATTCTTTTATTCTTTTTCGGGCTTATTATGAAAAAGACAAAAAAAAAAATTAAATATAACAAAAAGAGCGGGAGCGGGATGTATCTTCGTTATTTCGATGGCAGTACAGAGTCAGTTTTGTCGCCCTTGAACAAAGCACATATACTTATATATATTTCCTTCATTTGGGATGGTTCTAGTTTGACCTAGGTTCAGCCTTTACCATGTTTCACTTGTCGGTTCTCCCCCGGTTGGTTATCTCTTCCAATCATATGGAGAGTTTGTTTTGCCTCCTGCAAGACAGACTTATACAGTGTCACTTTTTACTGCCATGGTCATCACAGAGTCGTGTTTTGTTCAAGGGAAGTCTAGCCTGAGTCGGCCATTCTGCGGTGTCTCTTGACTCATTATTCAGTCGGCCTTCCCGGTCTTGTCAGTATCATGTTCTATCTCATCAGATGTTTTGATCTTCTGCTCGTGCTGGTTTGAGAAGGTCTCCATCGACTTCTTGCCGGCGGGTTTGTCTCTTATCGACTACGACACATTGCTCTGAGAGCAAGCCTAGAGCCGCACCTTGGGCCTATTTCCATCATTGATAGGTGACCTCGTGCTGAGCATTTGATCATCATCATGGGTCTTTGACTGAGTGGTTTCCCCTGTGTTAATGAATATATAATGTAAAACATTGAGTTTATCTTACATTTCAGGTTTCAAAACATGACCATCAGGGGTTTCATTCTTCAGTGGGCTTTCTAATATCATTCATGATTCAAGAAGGATTTCGATTCTTACTTCATTCTTGTGGTGTTTATTTCCAGTTCCGTCATGTTCTCTTGATAAATTCTTCCAAATAATGGGAGGTATAAAGGATTTATATGCTGGAGCAGTATTGATTAATTTATTCTTTCAACTCTGGCAGGTTTGTTTTTACGTCAGACTCAAATGGTATCTGAAGACAAGATCTGGATACCTGTCGATGGTGATTTACGTCATGGATTGTGGACCACAGCAGCAGAAGACTGAAGGGATCAGTAATTCATCACAGTTGGTGAAATTCTCTTTCTGAGAGTGGAAACGAACAATTAAATTTCACACTTGTCAGATTGTACTAGGGCACCTTGACACTCATTATCATTATCGGTGGGTTGTCTCGCGTTGGTTAACGGGAAACATCGTACCCGTCAATCTGCTTGTTCTCACACTTACGTTGACTTGACTCATTTATTCGATTATTGTAGGGTATGCTAGTTGTGATCGGTGAAGACCTCGGGTTGCATCGGCATTTTTCGGTTCACTTTTGACAGTCCTTTCAGTATCTGCCAGTGATGCCGTTCACCCTTATATGTTGCAGTTCAGCACAACAGCATCTTATATTTTGGCTCCCGATTTGCGTGATTGTACCGTTTGATCCACCTCTTATGATCCGGTACTTGGAGATTCAGTTACTTATTTGATCAGACATCCAGTTGCACTATCTTTGATCGGCTTTCTATATGTGATACTTGGACATTGATTCCGACTTGTATTTATGGGCCCTGCTCAGATGATTCACTATGTACTTTCAGTTCAGTTATACTTGTATACATGTTGGATCTATTCAGTACTTTCTATATATATGATGTATTTTTGACTAAGCATGGGTATGCCCGCCTCAGCATGTGTTGACTCTCTGGTTTCTTTCATTGGTTTTGGCAGGCTGAAATCTGGTGAAGTCCTCTCTTGTCCTTGCGAAGTTCTTTCTATGTGCATAATACATTTCGGCCATCATGTACCCCTTCTGACCTCATATATTAGAGGGCATCTGTTATAGCATCATTTCTCACCTTGACTTGATTCATGATTGCTTCATGGCTTTATGGGCACCCATTCCTACAGACTTGGACAAATTCACTTAAAAACAGTGGAAAATCCTCCATACGCGACTATGCCCGTGTTTTTCCGCGTGTATACGCGAGTACATCTAGACTTTTCCGCGTATGCCATTTTAATGATTAAAAATATATAAAAATCCCTAATTTCGCGCTGGGTTGATGGTTACTCAGGTAGTTCAACCACCCCAGCCCGTGGCCAACTGTTTCCAACTGCTGAAACTACTTGGAGGGACTATAAAAAGACCTCATATGTATGGCCTAAGGGAGGGAGAGAATTGTTATTATTATACTCTGTTGGTTCCCTATCCAAGTCTGATTCCCCGTGCCTCCTGCACTTTCCCAGTTCATTTCAGGAAACCCTTTTTTCCTTGAGATACACATCCCTTTATATGTTATCTCGTATGCACTCATTTGGAAGGAGTCTTAGTGAGGCAAGGGCTGGACGGATCCGGACGACGGTCTGCGAAGGCCTTGGAAGGATCAGGTGATCTCTCCACTTACTTTTGTACGTACTATTTGTATAATACAGAAGTATCATGCTGTTCCCGAAGTAAACGTGTTAGTGTATGCTTTAATGTATGAAGAATATTTGTTATACAAGCATTTAAGATGATTTATTTAATGTTTTATATGAATCTCGCTAACATATAGAGTAGAAATATACTGTACAACTTGTCCTTTGTGTTGGTTTCTTCTTGTATTTCAGGTGAAAGAGGAAGGACGGTTGCAGGGAGTTTGAACTCCACGTGGATCTACTTCAAACGTAGGACCAACGGGTAAACCTCTTGTTCTACTCGATTTCGTTTTTATGACTGTGCATGATCGTGTGAGTCTCTGTTAAGTAGTATGCCCCTGCTCTGTGGAGGTTGAATCCCAACCAACCTCTAGGGTGTTAAATCCCCGAAACAGCGTGTGATCAATTTTATTGTTTCCTTAGAGACTTTAGGACATTTTATTGAAATTTATTTTTATTTCGTGTGTTAAAATTTTTAATTGTGGCTGAATTACCTAGACAATCACGTAGAATGCAGGGGAAACCCCCTGAGTACACACCAAGCCAGTTAGAAAAAATTAAATCTAAGAAAGGAAAAACATCAGGGACTGGATCAACTAAACACGAAGAAACATTAATAATTATTCATCCTGAATACGAAGTAGATCAACCTCAAATAGCAGAGAGTTCTCAAAGAAAAATATCAATTTCTGAACTAATTGAACTTGCTTCCATAATTAGTGAATTATCAGCTACTGAGCCTGAAATTTCTGAACCAAAAATTGAACCTGTTACATATGAGCCTACTTTAGAGTTCGTTACTCCAACCCCTGGTCGTCCTGATTCACCACGAGTGAAGTTTCGCATCACTGAAAACCTCCCTCCTGGCCTCATTAGCATTGAAGAAATTACTGGCACAGAAGAAAAATTCATTCTTTCATCAAATAAGGAATTTTTAGAACTTAGGCCACGTGAATCGATTTACTATAGCCCTTTCAAACAAGATCCTTGTTATTCTTAGTTAACAAACTTTTTACACATTTCTGGTCTAAACTATTCGCCACCCTGAATTCCTTTTTACGCCATACCAAGAGGTAATTACAGACCTTCATTAAACATGTCTGGTGAGTCATCCATGTTTTCTGCATCACCAGAATCATATTTGTATTGTGGTCCGTCTGTTCTTGCAGGATACCAGTCGCTTTCTGGTACTTTTTCAAGAGCAACTCTGTTGTGTAACCAGCTTCAAAAATAGAAGAAAAGAGATATCAACGCCTTAGAAATAAGCCACTTCGAGGGGCAACCTCCAATACATTACATAAATAAATAATTCTTGGATGATACAATTTACAAAACCTCCTTTCTACATATAGGAGTCCATGGAGCCATAATGTAATCTTGCTGGGCCACAATGTAATCCTAGCCGACCTAACAATAATAATTTAAGGGCACAATAATAACAAAATGGGGGTTACAAGGGTACAATAATAACAATAAGGGGGTTACACTAACAATAATAAGGGACTATACTAGTGATATGGGGACCTAACATGCCCCTCTCCTTCAAAAAAGTGTTGTCCTCAACGCTTGAGTAGCTCTGGGTGCTTCTGTATAAAATTCTCATCCTCCCATGTAGAATCTTCGGTGGGTAAGTTCTTCCACTTGATGAGATACTCTGAAATTGATCGATTCCGTAGCTGTCGAGTTCTTGTTTCCATGACCGCTTCAGGTTCCAATATGATTTTTCCTTCCTCATCAAGTTCTGGAAATATTGTTTGAACTGGAAGATTTTCACCTATAACATTTTTTAAGCATGAAACATGGAAAACTGGATGTACTCGCGAAGAAGCAGGAAGCTCCAATTTGTATGCCATAGAACCAATCTTTTGCAACACCTTGTAAGGACCATAGTACTTTGGTGATAATTTATTATCCTTCTTAGCTTGATTGAGGGAAATTTGTTTGTATGGTTGTAGCCGTAAAAATACCCAATCTCCTACATCAAAACTTCTCTCGCTGCGATGTTGATCTGCCTGTTGTTTCATTCGATTTTGAGCCAAATTCAGGTTATCCTTTAAGAGTTGGAGAACTTCTTGCTGATGCTCGATGTGATCTTCCACTGCTTGAACCTTCGAATTTTCTCTTAAATATGATGTGATGGATGGTGGATGATATCCATAAAGTGCCATAAATGGGGTCATTTTTGCTGCGGTATGGAAGGAAGTGTTATACCACCATTCAGCAAGAGGTAACCACTTGACCCATTGTGTTTGTTTATCAGATACAAAACAACGAAGATATATTTCCAAACATTTATTTACTATCTCAGTTTGACCATCAGATTGAGGATGATAAGATGAGCTATGAGCTAATTGAGTACCCAAACAAGAAAATAACTCCGTCCAAAAATTTCCATTAAAAATGGGATCTCTGTCGCTCACAATAACCCTTGGGCTTCCATGTAGCTTTTGAATTCTGTCCATAAATGTAGTAGCAACTGTACTTGCTTTTAATGGATGAGATAATGCACAAAAGTGTGCATACTTGGTAAGTCTATCAACTACCACCATGATGACATTCTTTCCTTCGGACTTAGGTAAACCTGTGATAAAATCCATTGAAATCTCCTCCCAGCGTTGACTTGGAATGGATAAAGGTTGTAGAAGTCCTGGGGTCTTAATTGTTTCCACTTTATTCTGCTGGCAAACCAAACATTCCGCCACAAACTTTCGAATATCAGATTTAAGGCCATCCCAAAAAAATTCTTTCTTCACCCTGTGGTAAGTTTTTAAAAATCCTGAGTGTCCTCCTAAAGGAGAAGTGTGCAATTCAGAAGAATCTTTTGTTTTAGTTGGGAATTCTTACAAAGATATAAGCGATCTTTGTACCATAAGGAATCATTTTTCCAACTAAATGTATCAGATGTACTAGGATCTTGCTGCAACTTTTGAATGAGTATCCATACATCTTTGTCCTTCTTCCATTCATCTCTTGCTTCAGTTATCCAATCTGTTTGGATAATAGAAATGGCACAAAGCAATGCTTCCACCTCTTCATTCTTTCTTGAGAGTGCATCTGCAACAACATTAAGCTTTCCTTTTTTGTAGATTATTTCAAAGTCATAACCCAACATCTTTGTGACCCATTTTGCTGCTCTTCTGAAGATAGTCTTTGTTCCAAAAAGTGTTTCAGACTATCATGATCAGTTTTTACCTTGAAGTGTCTTCCCATTAGGTAAGTTCTCCATTTCTTTAGTGCATGCAGTATTGCTAACATTTCCTTCTCTTAAATAGGTTTCTGTAAATACTTTCCTTTGATTGGACGACTTTCAAAAGCAATGAGTCTTCCTTCCTGCATTAAAACTGCACCAATTCCATTTCCTGAGGCATCACATTCCACAATAAAGGTTTTTGTGAAGTCTGGCGTAGCTAAGACCGGTGCTAGGCACATTGCCTCTTTAAGATGTTCAAAGGCCTTAGTTGCTCCAGGAGTCCATGAAAATGCATCTTTCTTCAATAATGTTGTTATAGGTGCTGCTATTCTCCCATAATTCTTAACAAACTTGCGATAATACCCTGTTAACCCGAGAAATCCTCACAACTTCTTTATGGTTGTGGGGACTTTCCATTCCTTAATGGCTTTAATTTTGTTAGTGTCTACTTTAACACCCTCGTGAGATACAATATGACCCAGATATTCCACCTCTTGTACTCCAAAGAAACATTTGGGTTTTTTTGCATATAATTGTATCTCCTGCAATAGTTTGAGCACCCTATCAACATGTTCAACATGATCCTTCCAAGACCTGCTATAGATTAGTATATCATCAAAAAATACTAGCACAAATTTTCTAAGGAAGAGTTTGAAAATGGAATTCATCAACCCTTGAAATGTAGAAGGTGCATTGGTAAGGCCAAAAGGCATGACCAAAAATTCATAATGACCCTCATGAGTTTGAAATGTTGTTTTCGGAATATCTTGAATCTTCATTCTAATTTGATGATATCCTGAACGAAGATCCAACTTGGTAAAATAAATTGCTCCATGTAATTCATCCAATAATTCATCAATCACCGGAATGGGAAATTTGTCTTTAATGGTGAGCTTATTGAGCTCCCTATAATCCGGACACATTCGCCATGATCCATCCTTCTTGTGTACCAATACCACAGGAGCAGAGAAAGAACTTTGACTAGGTTGAATTATACCCGCCTCTAACATTTCTGCAATCATACGTTCAATTTCGCTCTTTTGGACGTAAGGATATCTATAAGGCTTTATGTTTGGAGGAACACTTCCTGGAATCAAATGAATAGCATGATCATGATCACGAATAGGTGGGAGTCCTTTGGGAGTTTCAAACACCTTGGAATGATTGTCCAAGACTTGTTGGAGATCTGCAGAAATAGATGATTTTGATGTCATAACTTCTAGTGAGCATAATTGTGCAATTACGCCTCGTTGTTCTTTCTTTAGAATATTTGTCATGACATTAGAGCTTATTATCCTTCCCGGCTTCCCTTCAATACCCCGTAATTCGACTTCCTTTCCTTCTGAAAAAAATTTCAAGAAAAGTTCTTGAAAATTAAAAGCTACCGTCCCCAAAGATTGTAACCATTGTACTCCTAGTACAACATCACCACCTCCCATAGGAATGGCAAGCATTGGACTAGTCAATACATATTCCCCCATGGTTAGCTTGATATTATGGCATTTTCCAGAGCAATTTATAGTTACTCCATTTGCAACCATCACTTGACATTCTGGTGCTGGGTATAGGAAACAATTTAATTCCTTGGCTACCTTACAATGAATAAAATTATGGGTGCTACCTGAATCAATCAACATTATTACCTTTCTCTTCTTGATTTGTCCTTTTATCTTGAGAGTTTGAGGAGTGGTAATTCCTGCCAGTGCATTACACGATATGGTTGGATTCATTTCTTCCTCTTCTGGGGCTGGTTCCTGGTGTATATCCTCTTCTTGTTCATTTTCTTCTTCCTCTTCACGATCTATGTAAAATAATTTCTTCTCAGCACACTTATGACCTTTAGTGTATTTGCTATCACAACTGTAGCAAAGCCCTTTTGCTCTTTTTTCTTCCAATTGTTGTGGTGTCAACCTTGTAGGTTGTGGAAATCTAGACATAGCAACACTTCCTTCTTTATAGAATTGAGTGGTAGGCTTCCTTGTCGCCATAATTTTACATTCAACTTTTCTTGCCAACCTGAATGCCTTCTCCAATGAATCAGGTTCCAAAACCTGAACTTCATGTTGGATGTTATCCTTTAAAGTGCCTATGAAGAGATCAATCCTGTGTTCCTCTGGAATATCAGTTACCCTTATATTCAATTTTTGGAAGTCCTCAATGTGCTGCCCCACTAAACCCTTTTGTTTGAGATTTATCAATTGGCTAAGAAGGTGTTGCTCTTTGTATCCTCATAATGTGCTATCATTTCCTCCGTAAAAATTGACCAAGTGACAATTTTTTTACGGGAGCAAAACCATCGATACCATACAAATGTATTTTGTTCTAAATGTAAAGTTGCAATGCGTACCTTTTGTGTGTTTTGCACGTTATGGAGATCAAAATGTTGCTCCATCTGTAGTATCCATGTTACAGGATCCTTTCCATCAAACTTCCTCATATCCATTTTTGGAATATGGTGGTTCTTCCCGCCAACATTAGAGTTTATGAAATCACGATTAACATTTATTTTGTCCTCATCATGAGGTTCTTATACTATCTTTTCACCATTAGGAAACATTTCTTGTATCAACTTTGTCAAACCTTCGATGTCTGTTTTTAGATCATTCTTCATGTTTTCCATCTTAGCTTCCATGCCAGCTTCCATGCCATCCATCTTCGCTTCCACACCTTTCTTCAAAAATTCCATTTCATTTTTTGTTGGTCTTTGCGAGAGTGAAATTTGTTGCACTTTCTCTTGTAATTGTGATAGATCATGTTGCAATTCTTCATCTTCATGAGTCATAGCAGAGCCTTATGAAGGCTTAATGGGTGTTGAATTATTTTTACGGGGCATCTTTTAGAACCCAATACTGATATCTATTCTACAATATTCCCTTGGAATCAATTAAAATTGATTCTTCAAACAAGACTTATGCAATTCGGAAAAAAATTCACACCTTTTTCTTGCTTTTGAGCCCGATATTGAAATTGGATTATCTCTGTGAGTGAAACACTTCAATATTTGAATTTTGGTACCAATGTAGCCCTCTGAATTATATTTTGAATGCCGCAGTTCTGACCTGATTTGGATTCTCCAAGACAAAGTTGTGTCCGATCTCCCACAATGACCTAATTATGGACTGGTTCAGTAGAGCAAACTTGTACGACTTGCCATGTGTCACTGTTTCGTCCTTTGTCTCTGAAATTGATAGAGAAGAAACTAAAGTCTGTGTAATTGCGACCAATTTTCATGGCACTCCAATCCGATGCCCAAAGAGAGAGTTATTGAACTTTTCCCACGATCACCTCTTTGAGATGAAATTCAGGAGCCTGAAAAAGCACTACCTTCCACAGATCATATCTCCAAATATATTGCGAACCAAGCTCTGAAATTTTTTGATGAGTTTTCTTAGGATTTAAGCTTCGCATCCTACGAATTTCAGATTCTGAAACTTTGTAGAAACAAAGTTATAGCACAAATGCCACGATGACCTGTTTAGGAGCCTGAAAAAAGACCTAACTTCCACAGATCATATCTCCGAAAATATTGCGAACCAAGCTCTGAAATTTTTTGACGAATTTCCTCTAGATTTCATCTTCACACCATATGAATTTTAGATTTTTAACCTTCGTAGAAAAAAATTTATAGTGCAAATTCCACGATGACCTGTTTAGGATCTTGAAACAAGAACTAACTTCCACAGATGATATCTCCGAAAATATTGTGAACCAAGCTCTAAAATTTTTAGAAAATATTCCTCAGGATTTCAGCTTCGTACCCTAAAAATTTCAGCTTCTGAAACTTCGTAGAAAAATTTTTATAGCGAAAGTGCCACGATGACTTGTTTGGGCTAGCGAAACCCTAGAATCCAAAGCTCCGATACCAAATGTTGTGTAACCAGCTTCAAAAATAGAAGGAAAGAGATATCAATGCCTTATAAATAAGCCACTTCGAGGGGGAAACCTCCAATACATTACATAAATGAACAATTATTGGATGATACAATTTACAAAACCTCCTTTCTATATATAGGAGTCCATGGGGCCATAATGTAATCCTAGTGGGCCACAATGTAATCCTAGGCGACCTAACAATAATAATTTAAGGGAAAAATAATAACAAAATGGGGGTTACAAGGGTACAATAATAACAATAAGGGGGTTACACTAATAATAATAAGGGACTATACTAGTGATATAGGGACCTAAAAAACTCCTTCTCCCAAAAAAATTATATCATCACCTGGTCCAAATGAATCACATACCGAAAATTTGAAAGCGGAACAAGTTTACATGATGTCTGGAAACATTCCTAACCCTGACCCTCAAGGTAGTAATTTATTGCCTGGGGGGAAACCTCAAGGTAGTAATTTATCGCCTGGGGGGGCAACCTCAAGGACAATACATACCTCAGGGACAGTACATACCTCAAGGTCAGTACATACCTCAAGGACAATATCAACCTCAAGGGAAGTACTCAGTTCAGGGTCTGCAACCTCTTCAAGGATAGTACCCTATGCCAGGGCAACCTTCTTTTCAAGGACAACAACCTCCTTTAGGGCCACAATTCTACCCTGAACATCAATTGTTTCAGGGAGGTCAATATTTCAGTGGGAATTATCTAGCCAACTATCAAACATACGTTCCAAATTATCAACCTAGTTATGGTCCATCTTATGTCACACAACCTTCAATGGGACCTCCATATCCTGGAGTAAACATGGTGTGGGATCCATCACAGATTCAACAGAATTTGAAACCTAATGTGCAAGTACCCTATAATCAACCTGGTCAACCAATTGGTTACAGTCAAATCCAACAACCTATCCAACCAATGCTTCAAGTTATACCACAGGTATCTGCACGTAGTACGGTTCAGCAGCCTAGTCCAAGTACACCTATGAATCCACCTCAAACTGCTGCACCAAATTCTAGTCAAGATACCACACCTATCCCTGGAATTTCTGCAGCTCCTGTAACTACAACCCCTCAAGTATCACAACAAATCCATGTAGTCATTGCACAACAACCTAGACCCACAGTTCAGAATATTGTTCAGATGCCTGTGGGACAACTTGGTACAAGTACAATTTTAACAAGGCAACCTCAGTTTTTTTATCAACCGTATCAAGGGAAATATCAATATGGACCTGTAGCACAAAATACAGTATACCAACATCAACCATACCCTAGGTACATGCATCAAATAGCAACTCAACCCCAATATGGTTCGGCTAATCTTGGTTATCCGGGAGACATTCCAATCCCAAATGCACAGGTTATTCCAGAATATCTTGGATATCCTCCTCCTGGTATTGGTATAGTTCCACAAGGTTATCAATTTACTCAGAAGGACCTTAACAGTCGGTTGCCATTCATAGCAACATTGGATTTACCTAATTTGTCACACCTAACGAATGATCTGATCTATTATCTTCCATATTGGTTGCGAATGCCAAACAAGTTGCCTAGTGGTATCCCTAAGTTCGAAGGTAAATCAGGAGAGGACCCTTCAAACCATGTCATGACCTACCACCTCTGGTGTGCATCCAACTCTTTGATTGATGATTCTATTTGATTACGACTTTTTCTGAGAAAACTGATAGGTTTAGCTGCAAAATGGTATATTGAACTACCACATGGCTCATTCAATAATTTCAATGTGTTAGAAACTGCTTTCTTAACCCACTTTCAGTTGCCAGTCAGATACAACAATGGAAGAACTATTGACTTCATTAAAAAAATCTACGTCTACGTACATCACAGATCACATACATGAATGGAGACGTAGAAGACGTTTAGTGAAAGTCTTTATTCCAGATTAGATCTTGGCAGAATGGTTCATCAAATCATTACTTCCAAATATCACTGCAGATGTGGCTAAGGGAGGGGTTGTTACAGAAGAACAGGTCATTTTTCAAGCTTAGTACCTAGACCTTGTATATACTTAGTCTGGTACGTTATACGAAAAAATTCCCAACTTACCACGTCCTTGCCAGATAACTGCAACTCGTTCAGGGTCTCATGCAGCTGACGGTGTAATTGGTTTAGTTAGCACAAATAAGAGTAAGAAGAAGTCTTCAAAAAATACTTCTCCTATCATAACTTTACCATATTCACCAAAAGGAGATTCTTCCCTTGAAACTTTTGCCGACATTCACGTTATAGATTCATCTACAGCCAAATCTAAAACTAGTAATAAGAAGAAAGGGAAGAATAAAAACAAGCAAACAACATCTCTGAAAGAGAAAAACGAAAATAATGAACCAAATGACGATAAGCAGAAAAATCGTTATCCTTGTCTTATCTGTGATGAGGATCACTTTACCAAAGAGTGCCCACATCGGTCCGAGGTCTCTAAATCTGTCAAAGGTTCACCCACAACCGCTGTCTTGCAGGATCATTTTCCTACTCAAGATAGCAAAATGATAGGATCTTCTTTGAATTCATCGGCATATATTTTGATGATGTCTCAGGTGATGGTTGCGACATGAATGCAAGACTTTGGAAGTAAAAATATTGTAAATGGTAAAGAGATAGATAATTATAATCCAACACCAACCATATCTCCTTCGGTTTCCGATCCGCTTCATATCGAGAAACCTAATCTTGATATGGTAATTAAACCACATGCTAAGGGTGTACTTTAGAAATCAATTTTCAATCCACATGCGAGAGATGCTCAGAATTACAACATTGTTGAGGATTTGGCAATACCCCCCTCAGTAATGTCAGCCTTAGAAGTGCTACAATCATGTCCAGCACAAAGGAAATTGCTACTATCAGCTATTGGAGCTATCGATCCTCAGGATTCTAACCTCATGGTCTTCGATCTAGAAAATTTTACACCGAGAATCCCTCATCATATTTCTTTTCATATTCCAGTAATAGTAAAAAACAGACGTTGCTTTCATACTATAATTGATGAGGGGGCATCCATGTGAATAATGTCGTTAAAATGTTGGAAATATCTTGGTTCTCCAACACTCAACCAATCTCTGACCATCTTAAAATCCTTTGATGGAAGAGGATTCCATCCATACGGAATACTCCAGTATCTACCTATATAAGTAGAAGGAAAAACTGTTAATCTAGATGTGGAAGTTGTTGATGCCCCTCTGGATTACAACCTTATTGTGGGTCATAGTTGGTCTTATGCCATGACTACTGTCGTTTCATCCTTCTTTCGATTAATCATGTTTCCTCATAAAGGGAAGATTGTGAAAATCAATCAGCTGTCATATTATTCGTCCGATCCTGCTTCTACAGATAGTATCCAACATGTTGGAAAATCGACTATCCCATATCAAGATGTTGTTGTAGGTTTAATAAAGGACTCTGCTCTGATGGGAACTTTTTCTATGCCTCCACCCAATGTACCACATACTATTTCTAACATCAATATGATTTCATCAAGCACTATTCCATTCGATGACACTTGGATAGTGCCTTCAGAGTCAAAAATGGATTATTTCAATGGCGAGATGCCTTTGAATCCTTTTGAGATAGCATATCAAGCAGTACAGTCATTTTCTAACAC
Source organism: Pinus albicaulis (assembly GCA_034641835.2). Taxonomy (NCBI): domain Eukaryota; kingdom Viridiplantae; phylum Streptophyta; class Pinopsida; order Pinales; family Pinaceae; genus Pinus; species Pinus albicaulis. The sequence continues at coordinate 1,441,960,086 of CM076581.1, forward strand.
ATTTTCAACCGATTCTGATCCAATGAATGTGATCACTGAAGAATCTTCTTCACTATCAAGCTCAACCTTGACATCACTTTTCAATCCTTTTCAACAAGTGTTTCATATTGATGAAAGTATTCGAATTTTTTTGTCTATGGATGAATTACCCTGGGATGATCTACATCATATATATTTGTTTTTACCTAACCTTGATAGGTTTGAAAATTATTTTTCGTCTATTTTTATGATTGATTATGTCGAGGAACCTCAAAATCCCGTATCGATTACAAATTTGGATTCTGAAATTAATTTGGGAAACATTTCTGCAATTGTTCCTATTGACATATCAGTTAAACATGGAGTTGTTGAAAACATTCATATAGGTGCTTCTTGTATGATGGATGAAATTAATACATACAAATCCCTATTTCAAGAATTCTGTGACGTATTTGTCTGATCCTATGAAGAGATGCCAGGAACCGATTCAAAGATTGTTGTTCATGAAATAAATACATACTTGGATGCCAAGCATATTAGGCAAAGATTACGTCTGGTACATCCGCGAAAATTTGCTGCTATTAAAGCTGAATTTGAAAAACTACTACGAGCAGGATTTATTTATCCCATTCCATTAACAGATTGGGTATCTAATATAGTTCCTGTTACCAAGAAATAAGGGACTATATGAGTATGTGTCAATTATGGGGACATTAATAAAGCGTGTCCAAAGGACAATTATCCTACCCCCTATATCGACCAAATCATTGATGATTGTGCTGGAAATGAAATGTTTTCATTTATGGATGGATTTTATGGATATAATAAAATAAACATACTCCCTGCTAATCAACCAAAAACAACATTTATATGTCCTTGGGGAACATTTGCTTATTGCGAACTACCTTTTGGATTAAAAAATGCTGGTGCAACTTTTCAAAGGGCAATGTCTTACGCTTTTCATGACATCAAACATATTGTACAACCTTATCTGGATGATGTACTTTCTCACTCATTACACAGGGATGATCATCCTACTCATTTTTGAGCAATTTTTATGAGATGTAGGCATTACAAGATTCGTTTGAATCTGCACAAATGTGTTTTTTGTATACAATCAGGAATATTACTGGGATTCATTGTTTCGAAGGCTGGAATTCATGTCGACCCCTCGAAGGTTGAGGCCATCATAAATTTACCTCCTCCTTTCACACTTCGCCAACTCCAAAGTTTGCAAGGGAAAGCAAACTTTCTAAATAGATTTATCCCGAACTATGCTAAGTTAACAAAAGGTTTTACCAGGTTGTTGAAATAGAATGTTCCTTTTATTTGGGATGAGATTGTTGATCAATCTTTTGATGCTCGAAAACACACATTAACCCATGCACCATTATTGCATCCACCCAATTACAACCAAGACTATTTTTTATACCTAGTAGCCTTTGATTCCACAATTGGAATGGTTCTATTTCAAGAGGATGAATTTCACAATGAAAATGTGATTTATTATCTAAGCCGAAATATGAATCTGATCGAAATTAAATATTCACATGTGGAAAAATTGGCCTTGGCAGCAGTTCAAGCTGTCCAACGATTTTTTCACTACATATTGTTATGTAAGACAATTGTGATATCTAATTGCAACCCAATGATGTATATTTTGACAAAACAATTACTTGGGGGGAAATAATCTAAATGGATTGTTATCATACAAGAGTTGGATCTGGAATTCGAGAAATCCAAAAAAAAGAAATCACTAGTTTTTGCAGAACTCATGTGTGACTTTCCCAATACTAAGACAGAAACTGTGGTAGAGCATCCCATTGTAGATGAATCTCTGTTTCTTATCAGTACGTTAGATCCATGGTATGGAGATATCATCATTTATCTTCAAACCCAAACCTTTCTTCCAGAGATTTCACGTTCAAATCGACGCAAAATTCAGTATCAATCCCAGCTATACAATATTGTTGGGGACACACTTTATTGTCGTGGTGCGGATTCTTTTTTTTGACATTGTATAACTCACGAAGAGGTTGAAAGTGTTTTGAATGACTTCCACTCTGGAGCGTGTGGTGGTCATATGTCTGGGTTTGCCACAACCCAAAATATATTTCGCGCTGGTTATTTTTGGTCATCGTTATTCAAAGATTGTATTAATTCAGTCTGGAAATGCCACAACTGCCAATTTTTTTATCGAAAGATGCATGCACCTACAACTCCTCTTCACCCAATCATTGCTATCGGTCCTTTTGTGAAATGGGGCATTGATTTTATTACATGTAACCCTCACTCGGCCGGGGGGCATGGGTATATTATTTTCGCTATAGATTACTTTACCAAATGGACCAAGGCGATGTCTACATCTGTGGCAGATGGCAAGACTATAGCTACGTTCGTATTCAATCATGTGATTTATCATTTCAGTGTGCCTCAAGCTATTATCATAGACCATGGGAATCATTTTCAAAATATAATGATGACCAAACTTTCCGATTAGCTTAGTCTGTGCCATGATAATTCTACTCCATATTACCCGCAGGCTAATGGTCAAGTTGAAGTTGTCAACAAGGTTTTAAAAACTATGATTAAATGGATTATTGGAACTCACAAATAGAATTGGCATACCATGCTTTTTTCGGCACTATGGGCATACCAAATCTCAGTAAAAACTGCTACAGGGTTCACTCCTTTTCGACTGGTCTATGGTTTAGAAGATGTGTTACCCATTGAATGCGAAATACCGTCACTCCAATTAGCCATTGAGTTACTACTAGCTACCTTTGAAGAGGAAAAATGCTTTTTGTACTTAGCACAATTAGATGAGACTCAACGCACCGTTGCATTAGCTACTGAAGCTCATAAGAAACGTGTGAAAGCTCAGTATGATCAAAGTGTTACTCCTCGTGTCTTTTCAGAAGGTGACCTAGTCTTAGGATATGATCAAGCTAATGATAAGCTAGGTGCTGGGAAATTTGAACCGATGTGGCATGGTCCCTATATTGTCAAGCAAGTGCTTGCAAAAGGGGCCTATGAATTGACTGATTATGACGGGGTCTGTTTAGATAAGCCCAGAAATGGTCTTTATTTTAAGATATATTATGCTTGACTCTCATGTGAAGATCTCATTTGTAAATTAGTTACTTTTTAGATAGTGTTCCTTAGATTAGATAAGTGTGCCTAGTTTAAGTTTGTTTTTACTACTATCACTGCTTATCTTGATTACTGTTGATATTGCAGATTTCAACATCCCTTCAAACATACATTGGTTTTGATGTTGCTGCCTATCATAGTACATGGAATATTTCTTCTGCAGCTTGGGTTATCTATTCACCTACTGATGAGTTAGTTTCTATGCATGGGGTAAGCCTTGGTCAAACAACGAATAATATTGCAGAATATAACACAGTCATTGAGTTATTATTTAATGCCATTTCATTTTGTATTCGATGTTTGATCATTAGGTTTGATTCAGAACTCATCGTATTACATTTAAAAAGAGTACATGCAATTAAAATCCAGTGTTATTAAGGCTATTTTTGAAGGTTCGTCTCTTGGAAAGACAGTTTGATTACATCAAATATCAACACATTTCAAGAAATTTAAACACATTGGCTGATGCAATAGCTAACTTTGTTCTAAATAGACATTTGTAACATTTGCAACATTAAACCAAAACAACATTCGATACATGTTGAGCAAGATAGTCAGAGAAAGTAGTAATATCATAGATAGGTTTGTTTTCAAAAAATATTACATCGTCTATAATCAGAGGTTCAAACACCTTATGATCCGAAAGATACTGATACAAAAAACGAAATATGTCAATCTACGATGATCATCCACTATCTGTGATGATGATCATGGTAGTAAACTATGGCATGCACCACCTTGCACAGGAATCTCCTAAACTGTCAGGGTACACCTGTAACATGTTTCTGAAGATGGAGAAGAATGTAATCTGTCCCTGTCTCGGGAATATCTATGGTTAACCTCTCCAAGTTGTGTTCCATATCAGTTAGGATCTCTGCTTCCTGATCTTGTGTGGTACTATAGGCTCTGCTTGCCGCCTTTCAAAGTAGCGAAGTGTAGCTGGTCGTCGTGGACCAACATCTGCATTTAAATTTTGTTATTAGTATTGAACGATAAAAATAAAGAAAAGTTAGATTTAAAACACATCAAAATGATTCGCTTACCTAATTTGTCCCATTGTGCCCCTGGAGGCAAGGACATCTCAGGATCACCTATGAAATTTGTACCCGCATAAGGGAAGTCTTCGATCGTGAAGACTTGGTTTTGCAACCACATCAAGTATGCTGGAGTGAACTGAACCATTGAACTATTTTCACCACCATGGCGGGCCATTAATGCAACCTAATGTACCATCCAAGGTTCTTTAGGCTCCCCATGATATACTAGAATAAGTTGAGGGGCGAGGAGTGAGATTCTCTCCAAAGCAAAAGAAATCAGGATGGCGCCATACCCAAAGTTTTTTAACTTTGCATTTTTTTCTCTGGTTAGTTGGCCTTTCATGTTGGCCAATACCCCTTTGCACCAATTGAAAATGGTGCCTCTTAAACACTCCACCGTGGTCTGCATTTGAGATTTAGTGGCTACATTTGGAGTCTCACTTCCACATAGCTTGGTTACCGTGAATGCAACAAATTTGAGATCAAGTCACAAGATAGTCTTTATGTCTATGCGATTATCCTTTGTATCTGCCGCATCACTACAAACTCTTGTTTATAACTAGCAACGGGTAGGCCACCCTATCTAGCTCTAAACAAGGATATGTTTTCTCCTCTTTTGGACAATCCAGTGAGAAAATAAATATCTTCAAGCTTGATTTCGAGCTGATGGTCGCCAATGATAAAGCACTGATCTTCAACATCCCACTTGTTCACTAACCATGTCATCAGTTCCACCTGTGCTCTCATACCTTGAATCACCCAGAACTTATACAAACCACAATTTTTAAGCACTCGCATTGTTTGAGGATTATTCATGGCTTCATTGTTTGTATCTTCATGCTCATGTTCTCTCCACTCTAGTATGGTGAAATAGTCTGCAAATGGACGCATTTGAAGGTTAGAAACTTTTTGAGTGGGAAACTTTAACCATTTTTGAGAGAATTTATTAATTTTAAACCACTCACGGCGCCTCTGCAGTTTTTGTACAGAGACAGTGCGGACGTACGCATGAGCTCCACACAAAAACTGCGGTAGCGGTCTGCAGGTAACGCGTGCATGACCTGCGGACCCTCGAGAATGGATATTTGAACATAATTTCTCCTCAAGAAATGATCCTAGTCCAAAAGGAAGATCATGCTAAAACAAATTTTACCACTCCTTGGGGCACTTTCGTGTATAAGAAAATGCCCTTTGGTCTGATGAATGTAGGAAAAACCTTTCAGAGAGCTATGGACATAGCCTTTGCTAAGGAGATTCATGATATTTTGGTAATTTATCTAGATGAAATTATTGTATTTTCCAAAACAAATAATAAACACTTGGATCATTTGAGACAGGTTTTCATTAAATGTAGGAAATAAGGCATCTCTTTAAATCCCAAAAAAACTCTCTTTGGACTAGAGGAAGGTAAGTTACTTGGACATATAATTTAAAAAGAGGGAATTAGAATTTATCCTGCTAGGATAGAAGCAATTTTGAACATTCATCCACCTATAAATATCAAAGAATTACAAGCCTTTTTAGGTAAAATCAATTTTTTGAGAAGATTTATTTCAAACTTAGCTGAAATCATTAGAGAATTGAACAATATGCCGAAAAAAGACTCAACTTTAAAATGGATAGTTGAAGCCAAATAATCATTTGATTCCATAAAATAGACTTTAAATAAAACACCAGTCTTAATCAGTCCAGATTTCAAGAAAGACTTTATAATTTTTTCTATTGCATCAGAACATACCATTGTTGTAGTTTTATAGCAGAAGAATGATCAAGGTTTTGAACAACCCATAGATTTTTTCAGTAAGACTCTTAGAGATGCACCTCTAAAATATAACATAATGTAAAAACAAGCCTTAGCCTTGGTTAAAGCTATAAAATATTTCAGAGTTTACATTCTCTATTCCCACATAATTGCCTATGTCCGTAATTCAGTAGTTAAAGACATTCTTACTTAGGATGGCCCTGATGGAAGAAGAGGTAAGTGGATTGCCACTATCCTAGAATATGACATAGAAATTAAACCAACAAAGCTCATTAAAGGACAAGGATTAGCCAGATTGATGGCTAAATCCAACTGCAATGCATTAGACATAAATTTTATTGCTCAGATTGATGACCAGGAAGAGATGGCGACTCCAATGATCAGTGAAGCCTTGCTAGACTTACCTTGGTACTCAGATATTATCTTTGTACTTACAAATTTACAAGCTCCTCCTGGATTATCAAGGACAAAAGCCAGATTTCTTAAACTTAAAGCAATGAGATTTTGTATTTTAGATAATGTGCTTTTTTGGAAAGAACATAGTGGGATATTACTAAATTGTTTACTGAAAGCAGAAGCTGAAAAAATTATTGAATAATTTCATGTAGGTGACTGTGGAGGGCATTTATACTGGAAAAGTACTACAAATAAGATTCTTAGAGCTGGTTTTTACTGGCCTACCTTATTTGCTGATGTTAAGAAATTTGTTACTTCATGTCACAAATGTCAAATTTTTGAAGGAAAAAAGAAATTGTTACCTTTACCCTTAAAACCAATTTCAACTTAGATTCCATTTCAACAATGGGGTTTAGACTTCATTGGAGAAATTCACCCCCCATCCTCTGGCCAAAATAAGTGGATTTTGACTGCCACAGATTAATTTACTAAGTGGATTGAAGCCATTCCTACCAGACAAGCCACTGACACAGTCATTATCTCTTTCATAGAAAACAACCTTTTATCTAGATTTGGATGCCCTCAGAAAATAATTACTGATAATGCAACAGCATTTAAATCTAAGAAAATGATTGCCTTATGTCACAAGTACCACATTACCCTAGGCCACTCTACTGCTTATTACCCTCAAGGTAATGGCCTAGCTGAATCTTCAAACAAAAGCCTTGTAAATATCATTAAAAAATTACTTGAAGATAACAAAAAGACCTGCAATAAAAAGTTAGTCTATGCCTTATGGGAAGATAGACTTACCACCAAAAAGTCAATTGGAACTTCCCCTTATCAAATTGTTTATGGGATGGATGCAGTTTTTCCATCATCGTTAGGTGTTCCAGTGATGAAGATCATTCAAGAATCACAAGTAGAAATCAATGATATACAAAGGAGGATAAATTAGACTATACATATACAACAAACGAGGGAAGAAGTCTATGAGAAATCCCAAGTCATTCATGATAAAATTAAGAAATTTTTTGATAAAAGAAGTAAGGAAGATGACTTTTACATTGGAGATCAAGTGTTAAAGTGGGATTCTAGGAGAGAGGACAAAGGTAAGCATGGGAAGTTTAACTTTCTATGGAAAGGGCCTTATGTAATTTATGGATATAGGGGTAACAATTCTTTCTTCATCAGAGATTTAGATGGAACATATATTCAAGAAGGACCAGTTAATGGTAGAATGCTCAAACACTACTATTCTTCTGAGTTAACCAATAGTTAGTCCCAGTTACTTTTTACATCATTGTAAATATCCATTGAAGTTTAGATTGGATTGGATATTTTCTTTCCAAAGTTGAAGCCCGGAGAGAAGGCCCTAAGCTTTGAAGGGTAAAATGTCATAAATATGAGTTTTTGCAGAAAACAAAAGACAATTACTGGATCATGATGGTTAAAATTGGAGGCTACTAGTCTTAGAGTTCTTAACATTTCACCAGGAAATGCCATCCCCATGTGAAGTCGTTGTTAGGGTCCTATAAATATAGGATTCATAATTTTGAATTTACTTTTGATAGTCTTGTAAAATATGTACATACCTTGCTTTCTGCAAGTTGTTTTCCCATATTTTGAAAAAAAAAAATAAAAAAAAATCAAAAAGAGGGTAAAAAGTCCTAAAAGAAAGATCAAAGGACTTAAAAAATACATAGACCCCAAAAGAAAAAAGATGAGAATAAATCATGAAAGTGTGAAAATTCAAATGCCAATACTTTTCACTTTTTGCAAATAATTATGGTAGAGTGTCAATAAATGCCATAATCCATGACGAGTTAAACTGTTTAAACTTGACTTTTTATGTTTTCAATTTCCATGTTTAGATAGTAAATAAAGTTTTGTCAGAAAGTTTAATCCTGACAAATCAATAGATAGGTAGAGAATAATGAGGAGCTCATCAGTTTAATCTGAGCCCTCGGATGAAATAAGGTAGAATTAGATAGTTTTATGCTTTCAAAAGAATAAAATGTCTCAAGGTAGCAAGATTAAATGCACCTGCTAAAAGGAAGAAAAAATGTTAGAGTAATGTTGGGTAGGTAGAAAGAAGTGGGAAAAATCATGTAAATATTATTCACCGGGAAAAAATCACTAATTTCCCTCCCCTTGTAGGTATTCAGTATTCCATACTTCCATTCAAAGAGGCTCAGAGCATTTCTCTGACTTCTGTTGGGACCAGACCCAAGGTTCAATGACTGGATAGTGGAAAATGTTGAATTATTATGACAAAATTCCCTTTATGATTATTTTATCCCTCATTCATACATTTAAGTCATCTTCATAAGTAAAGAATCATTCTTACTTAATGAGACTTAAAATCCATTTAAATAACTTCCTTCATTCATAAAAATACAAAAACCCTCAAAAAACACTTTATCCTAAGTAAATTGGTGAAATGATGAAATATTAAGCTATGTTTTTATTAATTTCATTTACTTGGAAATTTAGTGTATTTTTGTGTATTAATTTTCCCCTTGTCATATTAACTTCTAACTTATGCTATTAATTCCCTGAAAATACCTTATCCTATCTATATAATTCCCTTTATCTAAAATACCCCCTAAAACCCATTATTATAAAGATTTTTGACCAAAGATATTATCCACATGGTGAATTAAAATCCCAAATTATACCCCCTTTGGTCTAAAAATAACCTTAATCAAATACCCCACCCCCTATGGTTATAGACCCCTCCAAAAGTCTAAAACTATATAATAAAACTAAAAATGCAAATTGGCTTTTATTGCATATCTTATGTACTTCTAGAAAGCGCTGTAACATTTCCCTACCTATCACATTTTATCCTAAGTGTTAAAGATATATTAAGTATTTTATAAAGATTTAAACCCCTGCGCCTTTGCAAATGCACTTACCTCCCCGCATAAACTTAAGCCAAGGTTAAAGTGTGACTGTTTCCCTTTTCCCATTATATAAAAGCTCACGTTTTAAATAAAATTAACCCAAGGTTAAACCCTATAATCCCACTCCATGCGCCCCCACCCACATACGTTTTAATCCCTTTTAACTACACATAAGCCCCGCTTATATATAACCTATTTGGATATAAAATTTTGGTTATAATGCATATAATACAAAGGTTTTATTACATTATGAATTACCCAGTGCATATCATTTAAACCTCGGTCCCACATATGTTCGACCGCAACTTCCCAACAAATCCTCACCGTTCGCTCCCTTTTCTATGATCCAATGGCGCAAGATAGATATCACGCTCATAAACCAAACGATCACTCAAAGCCCAAAACGGACGCGAAATGGGCAGTTTTCCCATTTCCGCCGCTCGTGACGTGGCAGAATTTCATTTGATCGCATTCGTTTTAGAAAAAAATTCTTACCACCAAAATCCAACACGAAAACCGTTGATGGTTTTGCATTTTGAAAATTCCAAAATCCTCCTGCCTTTGATGAGACTTGCATTCAATGCATTAAAGGTGATTAATTCCAAAGGTTAAAAAATCTTTGAAACATCATTTTGATTGTTTAGTTGCGCATTCCTAACTATAAAGAGCCCCGCCTAACTGCATCAAGCCTCCTGACTGTGCTAAAATCCCCGAAACACGATTTTATTCCGTGGAAACTCCCTATTTTCACCACAGATCTCCTGTTTGAAAACTATAATAGCCATTTATTTGCACCAGGACCCGTCCGTAGGAACAAACAAAAGCTTCAGAAACCCTTTCAAGTATCAAATTACCTGCAAATTGAGGTATTTTTCATTAGTTTAAAACCCTACACAGTCAATTCTGAACCGTCCTTAAGAAGAAAAGGTTTTCAATTAGAAAAATTCATCAGGAGATTGCCCAAAAACACCCTAAAATAGGCCAAACCCTGGCCAATTTGTTCCAGAAATTGCTGTGTTCGTAAAAACATCTGTTGAAGCAAATCTCCTCAGCTTATGACCTCTGAAGATCAATTCTAGAAACAGGAAAAGGGTTTAAAAGATATAGTGTCTTAAAAACGCCTTTTTACAGTCCAAATCATTCAGAAAACCCGCGTTTTCTGTCTTATCCCAGTTTCATATCTCCTGATAAAGAAAATTCGTTCTTGCAAAAAGTTTATGCTTGCAGAAGTTAGTACAAAATGAATAAAAAACAAACCACAGTTAAAGCTGGAGGATCCAAACCCCCTAAACCTGTAACACCTAAAGATATTAAAGCTACTCTAGCCCTCACTGCTAAATCCAATGTGTCAGTAAATCCTCTCCAGCCACCTTTAGTTGCTGAAGAAATTATTCCATTAACTGATATGGACTACAAAATTGTTGACCCTGTGGTAGAATTTAACCTTTTGGAAATCCATAATTGGTGCTATGATAAATATTTAGATAAAGATGAAATGCCTATCTGGGAGACTCATGTGCCCCAATATGTAGTTCCTTTGACTCATCCTGGGCAAGATCTTGTTAGACTGTGTCAAAAGCATTATGAACTAGACCAAAGGGCTATTATTAATGCAGACAGATAGGTCCTTTTTACAATCACAGCAGAATCCATAAATCAAATGCTGCAATTACCATCTGATCCTCATTTAGTCCCCCTTTCTATTGAATATTTAACCCAGTTATACTTAAGCCTGGATTTCCCAAAAAGGTTTATGATATTTCAGGACTTTATGCCTTCCCATGTTGACATCCCTAAGTTGAGCCCTCCTTATTCAACTACCAAATTTCCTGAAGGGTCAAGGCATATTATTTCCATGTTATCTTTTATACTGGGATATTTCACAGATGGATTCATTGATGAATCCATTCTTGGCTTTCTATACACTTTATCTCCAGGTCAAACCCCTGCACTCATTTTTTACTATGCCACATTCATAGCAGATAGAATTCATCATCATATTACCAAAATACCCACTGAGGGGGTTTTCAGATGCTCTTCCTACTTGTTTCACTTGTTTTTATTCTTCCAAGCTGACAATTTTCCAATTGCTTTACAAAATATGGACTTGGAAGGTAAGCCTTTATCTATTGTCTTCTATACTTCCTTGCTTAGGAAAGAAAATAGTGAATTCACTTATACAAAATTTTTAGACCTTTTCCTCCATACAACATTGAATATTTTGTACAAAGCAGAGCAGCCCAGGGTCAATGAAGAAATGAAGAGGATATTACAAATATCAAAATAGAGCAAAATGGGAGACTAGTTTCTTTATGAAAAACATACTGAAATAAAATTTTTTGGATCCAACTTATTACCTTATAAGTTTCCAAAATACATGAACATGAGATTTTTTGCAATGGAATATTTAAGACAGATTTTAAATTCTGACTCTATCAACTTCTTAGCTGCAAGGAAAAAGACTCAATTTAAGTTGAAGAATCAAATTGGTCCTTTCATCATCAATAATAGAGAAGCAGAAAAATAAATTTCTAAAAATCTAGTAGAATTCAAATTTCAACAAAGTTTTCCATGGAACTATGATCCTCAAGGGATCTTGAGTAATTTAAGGGTAAAGTGTAAACTTACACCCTTCATACATGAGCCCAAGCCAGAAATTGAGAAATTTTTCAATCAAGAGGAATGGGTGGAAAACACATTGATAGATACAGTCATCAATGCAGAGACAACAAGACAAGTGGTTACAACACAGGCCCTGGAAGTTGTAAAGCCACTAGAAACTTCAGCTAAAAGAAGCAGAGAAGAAGGAACATATACAGCTGAAACAACCATAGAAACAAAATTCAAGTTGATTTACAATAAAAGGCTCAAATTCAGATCCATAGGGAAAGAAAAGGTAATTGATGTTGAGGATACAAATGAGACTGAGGTAAACAATGATGAAGCCACAGTGATAATCAATGAGACTCTTGCAGAGATTGGAAAAGATCTAACAACAGGTAAATATGATACCCAGATGATTGAGAAACAAAATATGGATTCTTCTTCCTCACAGACAACTGAGGAAAAAGACCTAGATATAAAAGAAAAATATAAACAGATAAAGAAGAAAAATGAGGAAATTAAATCAGAGATATATTCTCAATTCCTCAAGAAAAAACCAGGGAATCAGAATGGGCTACTGACAGCCTTTGACTATTCCACTAACAAAATGATTATGTAGTTTCTGCAACCAACTACTTCAGCATCTAAGACAGTAGCAGACTATAAAAAGGTTGAGTTTGAAGTAGATACTGAAAATGTGCATGAGCTAGACCAAATATAATTTCACAGACATAGCTCTGAAATGTTATATTCAACTGTGGTAACAAAGGATATGAGTGCTACTAAGTTGCAGAATACCATTATTAACATGCAGGATCAAATGAAGCTGGAAAAAGGCTCTTTGTATGCTAAAGACCTAAGGATTAAAGCCTTAGAGGATTTGATTTTACAGGTGGGATATGATCCCTCAAATGTGCAGGCAGCTAAATTGTTGATTAAGAAAAAGAATGAAGATATTGCAGCTTTGAGGAAACATCTTAAGGTTCCTCAAAGTGAGCATCCACAGACTAAAGAGATCCTTCAAGATCAAAGTGAAAAAGAAGAGATGATGAATCTCATCCTCAAACTAACTTCTCAAATCAAAGAAATGGAATCTCAAATGGACCAACTTGTCCAAGAGAAAGAAACCGTGAAAGAGACTGAGACTCCTATTATTCCTTCAGTAATACCAGTGATTACCACAGCAGTGGCATCCACCTTAGGAGAAAAGCTAGCACCAAAGGAACCACTGGAAATTGCAGTGCTAGTGAGTTCAACAACTACTTCAAACACATAATCTTCCACATCACAGGTCCAAAACACAGATGGAACAGATCAGATTGTGAAGGCTATGGAGGAAATGTCCTTGAAAAATAATGAAATCAATGGCTTAAAGAAAATGATTGAAAATCTTGAATCCACAAGTAAGTTAGCTCAAATAAATGCTAAAACCCATGAGCAGAAGGAAATTAGACTTGGAGAGAAAATTAAGGGATTGCAGAAAGAGCTAAAATTTATTGAACAAATTGCATTTTTCAAGAATCATTTATGGAAAAACATAATTGAGGCCATTCACATACAATGGCCTTCAATTCAGATTATATATGAGCAAAGAGACTTATTGTTAGCAGCACAAGCAGAGATTCAGAAGACTAAGGATGAGTTAACTGATAAGCTAGCTCAGGCTTTAAAACTCATCACTTTTCTGAACAACAAGAACATCGCAGAGTTAGAAGAGTTACAGATACTAGATAGAATAGAGACCATTTTGCAGATTAAAAAGATAGTAACAAAGAAAAATTTGATGAACTACCTAGAAGAGAAGTGTGAAGCAATGAATATTTCCATAACAAAGTTTATGGTGAAGTATACAAACTTGATAAAGAAGGGCTTGCCAAATATTCATGTCTCTAATGAGAAATTAATGCCCCAAAAATATTATGATAACAAAATCAGAGAATTTTCCAAGGAGAAAATAAGTAAACCATTGCTACAAGGCACTCCTATAGGTAAAGTCATCCTCCAACAATTTCAAGATTTGTTCTTTCTTCAACATGAGATCAAACATCTTTTTGTGTTTAAGCACAATTTTGCTAAATACACGGAGGCGGATGAGAATTTTAGAAAGCTGAAGAATGTAAAAATTCCCAGTGAAGAACAGTGGTAGGCATTTACAGATTTAATGTGAAAAGCAGAGGTAAAACAGTGAAGAAATTACCTTGAAAACAATGAAGAAAAAATAGTAAACAAAGGACAGTCTGCTGACTTTTTACTGCCAAAATAAATATTTTTACAGCAGTAAAACAATGGAAATATCAGTCAAATTGTATATGAGTTAAAGGACAACGTTAAAGAGTATTATATGAAAGAGTATCAGCCAAGGAAACTCAACTAAAGATATTTTCTAGCATCCGACAAAGTAGGATAGCAAATCACTCAAAGCTCTTTGATTAGATAAAGTAATTCTATTTATTTTGGATAAGTGGACAACTTGCTGATTTGTTAAGCAGTTGTCCCTCTTATTTTGTAAAGATATTTTCTATTTCCTAAAGATATTCCTAGATGTCTTCTAGGATATTTGTAACTACATTTTGTATAAATACTTCTACATTTGAAGTATTGAGTGTGGAATAAAATTGCTAGAGACAGAATTTTTTGTTGATTTCGAAGTAGCAGACTGGACAAAGCTAAACTGGCATCATAATTCAGGATCCCTGTGATAAACTGATGAGTAAAGTACTTTCTTCTTGTCATTGTTTTCTTTCTTGAGTTTCATGCATTCCATTATATATGTTTGTTCAATCTTAATGAGTAACTAGGAATATTACTACAGGCTAGTCCTTTACTCCCTGTTTTTAACTAGTTACCATTTGAATTTTTTCTGTTGATTTCCGGTGTTAGGAATTCTTAATTACTCCTACTCCCGTTTGACCCCTGCCTCCTTCTTCCACTTTCTGGATCAAAGGATCCTTCATAGCCTTTTATCCTAATCATACCATTTCACCAAAAACACTTTTCCCAAATCTCTGAGGGTTATATATCTTGCCCTGAATACATTTGTACCTTTTTGGCCTTGACTTCTAGTACTGTTATCTAGATTTAGACTCCATAGCCCAATGGACAAGTAGATTTCTCTCTAGTTTACTTCTAAGTGATTTTTTCCCACCAAAACCTTTAAAAACAAAACCAATTTTTCTATCATAACTAGCCTAAAAACATAAATAAAAAACAAAGATAAATCTTAAAGAGAGAGCCCTCTCTGAATTATAGGAAGGTTAGATCGTAGGATTTGAAGTAGGTTTGTGGTTACCTTTTGTTTTCTTGGACTAAAAATTCAAATCCCACAACCTAAGAAATTACTAGAGTGATAACAAGAGCCATTGTCATTATTGATGGTTTCTCTCACACTCGTTAACAATTCACATCATTGACTGGTAATCAAGTGGTTTCTACCATGTTCAACTTCGACACAATCAATCGCATGGATAAAATTGTACTAGTTCGGGAAGCGGAAATCAAGACCCTGGATCTAGTTTCCACCATCAAGGCTGCGAGGAGTTTTATTATTCATGGTACAATATACTACTTATGACATATGGCTGCGCCCATACTGTGTCTACTATTGATGTAATTTTAAAATCATTTCTACACTAGAACATTTAGTTAGTTTTGATTTGAGTATGGGAATGCCTACCTCAGCGATGATATACATATATATGTTTGCATTGAATGTTTTTACAGGTTTTTGACCAGTGTGTTTGCAATCCAATCCTCAAAATGATAAAGCACTTCACTCTTCAGAACTACCTCAGACTTCACACTTTAGGGGGCAATATGTTACACGTTATTTTGTCACCATGACATTTGATTGTCTATATAGGTTCATCACTACCTATATTATGCTCCCTTAGAGGTCAAAAACCATAATGTTCCTAAACCAAGCCTCGGAATTGGAGAAAATCTCATTAAAACCCTAAAAAGTCTAACTCCACACTTTTCCTAGCTCTTTCCTGCGGATCTGCAGATATTTGTTCTATAGCCTACGACACATCTCGCACGCTCTACTTATAAAACCTGCGGACCCCCGTAAACAGTCAAATAAAGGAAAAATTAAGTTCTAGAAGCCCAGCTGGATGAATATTCTCCCAAATGGAAGCTTCTAGAGGCACGATCAGTTCAAGCTTCATCCCTCCACTCATGGAGATCTATCCTTTCACTCATGGAGTTTATCCCTTGGTATATGGAGTTCAAATTCCTTCATAAGAGGAATCCATCCCCCTCTTCATGGAACTGAAACTACCTCCATTTCTCTATAAATTGAGCTCATGTTTCAATCTCAAGGGTAGATGGTACCTAGCTTGTACAAGGTAATAGCTGAAGAAATTTCCAAGAGAGCATACTCTCTACACTAGTCATCATTGGTATGAGAATGATCACACACTCATGTCCATGACTTCATGCTAGTTCAGAGAGAAGAAGGCTTGTCACTCTGAAGGAGGAACGATTGTTCAGGACCTCGGGAGGAACTTGTACGACATCAAGGCGACAGGTTGTAAAGTTATTCTTTTATTCAAGATAATACATATGGATCTCCTTTTCTCATTGATTTGTTCTTATGTCTATTTGAATAATTCTATACTTTGATTCCTTGATCACTAAGTTAGATTAGCTGTTCTCAATTATTATATGTTGCAGGTGCTTTAAATTATTTTGTTTGTCTTTGATTGCATGTTCTATATACTGAAGAAGCCTCTTTGGAGTGACTGGAAAAAAGGCTGCATCGAACGTCAGATCTCAAGGTAGGGGCATGTCCTCTTTCTTTGTTTATAATAATTCTGAATCACAAATGATCTAGAGAAAATGATTGACAAATGGATGTTTGTTTCTAGCTATCCGTAGGATACTAGGGAGACCGCTCTTGTCCGTAAGAGGGATTTATTTGCATAACAAGTATTGAACCAAGCTCTCCTAGGAACCATTGAGACATATAGAGATAGTGTAGAGGTTTCTCAACTTGGAGAAAAGAATTGTAATCTTCTCATATTCTTTGGATTATTAAATATACATATAGCAGGGTTTTTAGAGGAGACTTTTCCCAAATAAATATGTGTTGTGCGATTGAAATTCTTTCTCTTTCTTGTTCATGTGATTATGCGATTTTAATTGGTTTCCACAATTTTTAAAGTAGATTCAAGTATTTAGTTTTAGCATATTACAAGACCAGTTGAATCTACGTGGATTTTCTACACCTCGTATTGTTGCCTCTCCTTGTATCCTTCTAGATTGGGCTTTGTTTCGTTCATATCCTCTTGATTCCTTAATGCATTAAAGGTGTTTGAAGATGTGGAAGCCGAATTATTGCCTTTATTGACTTGGGATTTTGGGCCTAAAAATTTCCATGATTTCCTTTCTGTTAATGCTTTTGCCATTTTTTTCAAAATGAGGAGACTGTTCAGGGCCTTTATTAGGAGGGACTTTCAAACAGTCCCAAACAAAGTGTCCATATTCATGGCAATGCAGACATTTAAAGGAGATTTTCTCGTAATCTAATATTTTCCTATGCTTCCAGTCCCCTAGGGTTATATTTACTTATGATGGGAGACCCTTTTCAAGATCTACCTCCACACAGATCTTTGCACAGGAAAACTGGGAGCCTCTTGGTTCAATTTTGTCTATGTATTTTCCCACCTAGTTTCCAATTGCTCGAAGGTAGTCATCACTCCAACAAGACAACGAAAGATAGAGTAATTCTACCCATACTACAGTAACTGTTGGAATGTCCTCATTAAGATTGAAATGAGGGGTCCATTTATTTAGATACATTCCCTGAGATCCAAGAAAATAAGGGCCACTTAGAAAGATCACATCTCTATCTTCTTTTAGTTCAAACAAGAAGGAAAAAAATATGTTTCCTACTGCAAATAAAGTGATATTCCCTTTCATTTTAGATCTCCGGGTGTTTTCAATCCATACCTATATAGATCTTAGTGAGGGCCATATGCCGGTGAACTTGCCAATCAGAGCACACTTAAAATATGTTAGGGTATTGTGTCTAGCTCCCAACAACAAAGCTATGTCTCGGATCTCGTCGTTTCTTTTAACAAATTTGGATTGATTCTTGGCGGATCTCTGACACTTGGGCATGGAGGCCACCAATGCCTTGAAGGTCGCAACTTCCTCTTTCGACAAAATGGGGGACGCGGGTGAGGGAGGGGGAAGAGCCCCCCAGAGATGCCATCTAGTCTAGGGCTTCTGCAAATTGACAAGAGCACAGGAGGTCAGAGACACAGATGGGTGTGTATTATTATTAACTAAAAAAGGTTTTCTAATATATATAATTATTATTAATTATGATTTTATTTATTTTTTTATTTACTAATATTAATTATTAATTGACCAAATTTTTTTTTAGCAATTTTTATAATTTGAAATTATATATTAAATATTATTATTATTTTTAAATATTTAAATTTATTTATCTATAACATTATTAATTTATTTTGGGATTTTATTGTAGAGTTAACCAACCATATGTAACTTGTAATAAAAAATAAATAATTTAACATTATATATTAAATATTATTATTATTTTTAAATATATAAATTTATTTATATATAACATATTAATTTATTTTGGGGTCTTATTAGTCGCTGCCTATGGCGACTATAGCGTTCGATTGAACGTTGATGAACTATTAATTCATCGGTTGACTATAACTTTTCATTCTTTAACCAAAGTTTTTCGTTAGCAATTTTGTTGTAGGAAATTTTTAACCAAAGTTTTGAATTTACCCTCTTATTGATGGCTTCACTTTCCTCGATGTTGTTTTAGCGGGGCAAGTTATTTTATGGTAAGTTTTTCAATTGAAGGTTGGACAAGTTATTTTATACAAAGTTTTTCAAAGAAATTTCAAAGTGAAGTTATTTTAAGTTTTTCAACAGGTTGGGGCAAGTTATTTTATTTTATACACAGAAGCAAATTTTCCAAAGTTTTAAGGCAACATTGGTGTTGTTGCCACGATTGTTTTCAACTGTCACCTTCATTCCACACTTGTCACTGTTGCTGCTACGATTGTTTACAGCTGCCACTTTCATTCCACTGCCCTCCTACCCTCTCTTCCCCTTTTCATTGCATTGCAAACACATTTTTATTCTACTCTTCATTCTAATGCAGGTTAGCTTCCGCTCGAGTGAGGAACTTAGCATCTGTTCGGGTTAGTTAAGCTGTCGGGATGAAAATTCATTGAAATTATCTCTGTTCCAAGATGCGATTAGTAAGGTGCCAACGCCTTCATTGAAATTATCTTTGTTCCAAGATGCGAGTCGTAATTTTGATGAAGTTCACTGCAAATAATTTTATCAGATTTTATTATGAACTGATGGTGCTTATTGTGGTGAAACTCAAAGGTGTGAGGATAAGACACTGAGCTTCAAAATAAGTCGTCATGGCTATGATAAATATTCCAATTACTCGTAAGTATAAACTTTACTTTATATCATTTCTCAGGGAAAGACAGTGATAAGGGTCTGACCAATACTGCACAGTTCCTTTCGAGAATTTGTTTCTCGAGATTTGATAAAGATTTGGTCCATTCATGGAGTAGTTTATGATTTTGTCAATTTATGGTGTAGTTTCTATCTTCTATACGGACTAAATTAATTGATCACTGGCTTGAAAGTTCATTTACTTGAATAAAACATTGAAAAATCAGTAAAGGATTGAAAAAAAAATCAATTGAGCTCTGAACTCTCAAACTTTTAAACTTCTTGAAAAATACTAAAAAGAAAGGTAGCATATTTGGTAGCATATTTTTTTCAATTAATTGATATATATAAATGATGTATGATTATAACATACATATTATTTGATTTGTTTATATTTTGAATTACATTACTCACTAGATTGAATGCAGGGCAACCCCTGCAGTTCACCACCTTGCTCTCCTCTTCAAACCAACTTTGCACAAATTGACCAAATGCTTAATATAATGCTATTTTAAGGACAAAGTAATTACCAAACTATTTTCAAGTTTCATGCATGGGAATGCACAATAAATTACCAAGTACAATGCATCATTATGAAAGTATAATTCATCTGTTTCTTAATACAAGTAGAAGATAAATCACCATACAATTGCTGGAATCCTGTAGTAGGATTTACAACTATAATGTCAGGTTCGTCCAAATTACCAGTTTGGTAATTTCATTTTTAATGTTAGATTCATAAATATACATTGCCTATATATTACCTAATCATGGTGGATAGCTTATAGGTTTCTATGTTAGATCAAATTTAATATGGATTTATCTACTTAGATATGATATATGATAGATAGACATAGAGTTATTGGGTTGATTGTTATGGTTGTGCTACCAACATGGAGTGCCTTTTAGATTTTCTCATGGAGCCTAACTGTCTGTCTTGATCTTGCGGCCTGACCGTCCAGATATGGCTTCTATGTGTAGCTGAATTTGTAACCTGCAACCATATGACTGAAATGTTGCTCTCTTTGGTTGTAGTCATATGTAAATTATTATTATATTTATATATTTATATTTTAATCCTATGGAAATTAACATGACAGTTGAGGTAGTTGTGTTTACTAGGACGTCACAGCAAATTACAATGCAATGGAATACATACCAGAGGATGATTGTGGCATTAATTGTCATTGGAAAGGTTTAATATAAGAACAATCAATCACATGAAGAGGAAGATAATTAAAAATGATTCTGTTAAATGTCAATGAAGATGAAAATAATAAAAATAGCTACGTATATTTCCAATCAATCGACAAGGAAGAGAAAGAAAATAAAAAATGGTTCTCCCAGGAGTCAAGGACGAGGAAGATAATAAAAATTGATCCGCTCAAGAGTGGTTGTTGACCATATAACTTTACGTAGCAGGTTTTGACCACAACATCAATCAATAAAAGTTAATGGAGGATGATTGGTTTCTAAAAGAGTATTCACCCATATTGGAGTTTATTATTCAATGTTTTTTGGCAAACGAGTTTTTATTATTCAATGTTTTTTGGCAAACGAGTTTTGATTTATTTATTTGTGTTGTGTTAAATTTTTTTTTTTTTTTTTTTTAAATTAGTTATTATATTTGAGTTTTATTCTACTATGATGGTTATAAGCAAAGTCAAACCATTGATTTTTTTTTCATATTTATATTGAAAGGGTTTGTATGATGAGTTTGGTTGGAAAGATTTGATCATATTGAAGGTGTTTGTATGATGAGTTTGGTTAGAAAGATTTGACCAATAAGAATTTCGATGTTTGTATATGAGTTTGGTTGGGAAGATTTTACCAATAAGATTTCCAATTCTTCTATTCATTCGGTTTGCCTTTGCACCTTTAGGGGCAACTGTTAGTTATTATATTTTTGTAATATTCTCGAGTCTGCAATGAACATAAAAATGACCATCTATTATTATACATGTCGCAGACATGGTATTACACATTCAATTTTGTCTTTGACTGCATATTAGTTTGTCTTTTGTCTTTGACCAAAAGACTTTTGTAATATTCTCCAGGATGCAACCAAAATAAAAATAATATTCTCCAGGATGCAACCAAAATAAAAATGACCATCTAGCAGGTTTTGACCACAACATCAATCAATAAAAGTTAATGGAGGATGATTGGTTTCTAAAAGAGTATTCACCCACATTGGAGTTTATTATTCAATGTTTTTTGGCAAACGAGTTTTTATTTATTTATTTGTGTTGTGTTAATTTTTTTTTTTTTTTAAATTAGTTATTATATTTGAGTTTTATTCTACTATGATGGTTATAAGCAAAGTCAAACCATTGATTTTTTTTTCATATTTATATTGAAAGGGTTTGTATGATGAGTTTGGTTGGAAAGATTTGATCATATTGAAGGTGTTTGTATGATGAGTTTGGTTAGAAAGATTTGACCAATAAGAATTTCGATGTTTGTATATGAGTTTGGTTGGGAAGATTTTACCAATAAGATTTCCAATTCTTCTATTCATTCGGTTTGCCTTTGCACCTTTAGGGGCAACTGTTAGTTATTATATTTTTGTAATATTCTCGAGTCTGCAATGAACATAAAAATGACCATCTATTATTATACATGTCGCAGACATGGTATTACACATTCAATTTTGTCTTTGACTGCATATTAGTTTGTCTTTTGTCTTTGACCAAAAGACTATTAGTTTGTCTTTTGTCTTTGACCAAAAGACTTTTGTAATATTCTCCAGGATGCAACCAAAATAAAAATAATATTCTCCAGGATGCAACCAAAATAAAAATGACCATCTAGCAGGTTTTGACCACAACATCAATCAATAAAAGTTAATGGAGGATGATTGGTTTCTAAAAGAGTATTCACCCATATTGGAGTTTATTATTCAATGTTTTTTGGCAAACGAGTTTTTATTTATTTATTTGTGTTGTGTTATTTTTTTTTTTTTTTTTTAAAATTAGTTATTATATTTGAGTTTTATTCTACTATGATGGTTATAAGCAAAGTCAAACCATTGATTTTTTTTTCATATTTATATTGAAAGGGTATGTATGATGAGTTTGGTTGGAAAGATTTGATCATATTGAAGGTGTTTGTATGATGAGTTTGGTTAGAAAGATTTGACCAATAAGAATTTCGATGTTTGTATGATGAGTTTGGTTGGGAAGATTTTACCAATAAGATTTCCAATTCTTCTATTCATTCGGTTTGCCTTTGCACCTTTAGGGGCAACTGTTAGTTATTATATTTTTGTAATATTCTCGAGTCTGCAATGAACATAAAAATGACCATCTATTATACATGTCGAAAACATGGTATTAGGCATTCAATTTTGTCTTTGACTGCATATTAGTTTGTCTTTGACCAAAAGTTTATGCAACTTATCCATAGTTTAACATTAAGAATTCAATTTTTGTTAATTTTTATTATTATTTAATTTATTTATTTGTAATGTGATTGGTTGAGGTCTTATTATGAGTTGTTTATTAACTTCTATTTCTATTAGTTACTAACTTTTTTTCATCAATTATAATTTTTTTCTCCATATTTTCAATTTAAAATGAATTAATGTCATATTAAAAACATATTTTAATAAATTTAATTATAAAAAAATGATATATATTATTAGCAAAAAAATAAAAACACACACACACATATATAAACATTATTATCTAATCATATTTCTTAATTTTTTGTGATAACATTTAACAATACAATGTTTTATTAGTTTTTATTTTTATTTTTGTGATGAAATTTTTATGTTTTTATTCTTTTATTTTTTTGTAAGTTTGAGTGGGGACTACAACATCATAATTTCCAATATATTATGGGTCGGGGTGGGAAATATATCACTCTGATTGAGATGGGGAATTGAACCAATAACTTCACATCAAAGAATGTCTTAACATATCACCTGATCATAGTCTATCAAAGACCCCGTAAACTATTTTTTTTAATTTAATTATTAAACTATATTTAAACTAAATAACAAGTATTAACTATTATACAGAACTTACTAATATTTCACAAATAATTAACAGTTGGCTTTCACAAATAATTAACACTTAGCTTTTTTATTGATAAATTAAAAATGCTCATTTTTCTCCATATTTAATACACAAATTAAAATATTTTATACTCTATTAATCTCTGAATTTGGACATACATCGTAAAATTTCTTATTTGGGGTGTCGAAAAATATAAAGGGCGGGCTTTCGTGTAGTTAATGGGGTTAGAGTGAAGCATATGGTATAATGTTTCCTTATTGTTTCAACCTAGTGGTATTTCTATTGCGCTATGGAATTTTTTTGCACCTAACTTCTTATATTTGATTTTCATTAATTTCATGATTAGAGTCCTTGAATGAATTACTTTCGTTGGAAATATTAAAAAATGATATCACTGCGGGACATTTTCCTTTCATATTTCAGTGAAATCTTCATCGAGTTTTCTTGACATGGTTAGTAAAAGCAAAGTTATATTGTGAATGCTCAAGAGTTGTGTACTAGACCAAGGTCACTGAAAGCAAAGTAATATTGAGAATGAATGCTCGAAAGTTGTGAGTTGTGTTAGATCATGGTTATTGAAATCACAATAATATTGAGAAAGTTTAAGAATCAGATTTTTATCTTAAAAATATATTTGAATCATAGATTTAGAATTACAGATTTAGTAAGTATATAGAGATATTAATTTGGTTGAAGTGGAATTTTTTTTTAAAAAGTAAAAGTTAGAAAAAATTGTGCTTTGAGAGATTTATTTTTTTGACACTTAATAGATATATAGTTAAGATGAATCTATATAGATATGTAGTTAAGATGGATCTATATTGGTTCCAATATGTATATTTATATAGATAAATAGTTAAGTAGGTAGGTAGATATATGCAATGTGTAACTTTTCATTGTTTAAATTGCATTTTTGAATGCCTAAGATTTCAAACAAAATTGATTGAAAAATATATCTAAAAAAAGGCTAAAATATAGAATAGTGAGACTACTTGAAATAATTTAACTATAATTTTTTTTTTAAAATTGTTTTTTAGAATATATACATAACTTTTTTTTCTTAGTCCATATATAATATATACATAGTTGTTATTGACATATTTTACTTAACATTGGAATAGACATATTTTATTTATGGATCAAATTGTGTACATTCATTTTTTTTGCTATGAATATATTTTAAATACACATCAATGTTTTTTTTTTTTTTTTTTCTAAGTAAGTCTATTTCTATTTATGTAACATAAAGATACATAGAGGCACAGGCCTTAGTAGTGCAGGCCCAAGTACTGGGCACAAGTGAACAGAAAAACATGAAACTGGACTGCCCATATCTAGGAAACTAGTCCCTAAAAGAGGTTTTTTGCCACCCATGCAGGGGAAACCAGCAATATAGTTAAAAGACATATATCCTTGTTCATTTTCAAAAAAGCATTACTATTCACGAAAACAAAAAGGGATCCAAATGAATTAGGACCTAAGACCATAGACCAACAAAAACCAAAGTGTTTACTTGTCATTTGCAGGAGAGGGTGGTTCCTCCACGATTAAGCACCTGTAATCTTCACTACTTCTAGTTTCTGCACCATCTTTTTCACAAGTGGGAACATCAGTGAAGATGGCGTTGTTAACGTTGGCATCTTCATGATCATCCCCAGGCCGTTTTCCAGTGATGTCGTCCCTGTGACTACCTTTGTGACTGGGAGCCCCTTTCTTAGTGCCAATAGAAGTGCCAAGATTATGTAGATTGTGGGCGTCGAGGACATTGGAGAAGAAAACTTCCTCACAGAAAGAGACTGTAATGAAGGCGGTGATGTGAGGTCTATCCATTATGCAGGCGTAATGAAACTCCGCAGAGTGAGTGGTTTGGCGGAGGACAACCTGCGAGGGAGGAGTGGAAGCGACTGTGGTAGTAGGAGTGGAGGCTGGTTGTGATGGAGAAGCGGTATGAGGAAACAGAGAGTTGAATTGTGGATGCATCTGACCAGCTGACCGGTCTCTGCCTCGCCCGCTTCGAGTTGCAGGGTAGCGACCATGGGCATACCCCTGAGAAGAGGAGGAAGTATCAGGGTTTTAAGAAGTTGGCGTGTGAATGGCTCTACCATGGCTGCTGCCGCAGCGGTAGCACATTCGATGCCTTAAGTGAGGCATAGTAGCATTGGAACGAGAATGAGAATAGTGATGCTCGGGCTTAGGTGGGGAGATATACTCAGGAGGCCAAGAAGTGTAGAAAATTTGAATAACTAATATATTATTCACCGAGATTCTCCTGATCACACACTATTTTAGCTTCATGCACAATACAGAATCTCTTCTACCATTGATCATTACATGCAGAAATAAAATCAATTGCATGCGCACATTAAAACCATAAACAATCACACATATGAACACAATATTTCATGGGAAAGCTTAAAGTTGAAAACCCCAACTATCTGTATATTATATGTCATAGAGATCATGTAACAATCATTGTACAAAGCTCCTCACAAGCTCTCAGCACAACCTCCAATTGCTACACACTAATCAAGCTAGATCTAGCAAAAGACATGCTCCAATCTCTGCCACCTAATAGCCATCCTCTATTGCGTAATCAATGTTGTAGGATGGCTCATTAAATAACATAAACCACCTGGCTTGTACTGCGCAATCCTCATTGGCTCCTCCAATCACTGGTTGTTGCAAATATGCAACACTATAGTCACAACTGATAGTTAACCTGCTCTTTCACCTATCTCTACACTTGTCTCCACTGAAAATGTCCATGCACTGAAGTTAACTAATGTATTCTTTAGTTGATTAATGAGTTTATAATTAGTTAATTAATTAATAATTAATTCACAACACTCTCACTAATTGTATCAATCAGTTAGACTAAATACAACTAGCTCAACTATGTTTAGATTAGTTAAACTGAACACAAATCCATTAACTCCTCAATCAACTCCACCAAACTATGTCACATGAGTTCTAACTGAAGTCTCGATGCAATAGCTCCACTTAACCCTTAGGAATAGCGTAATTCCTTCTGTCAGCTCCTGTGCCACATCTGTGCACTTAACTGAAGTGCTCCAAGAGAATAAGATAATGTTTATAGTCCAAATATTATTAAGAGCTAATAATATTCGACATATCTATTTTTAGACTGGCAATCTAAAAATAGATTCTGCCCAATATGTCTAGAAATAGAAGTTCATCTATTTTTTCTGACTTGACCAACCATCCACAAATAGCATCCTACAACTCATAGAACATGATCCATATGTCTAAAAATATACATAGTCTAAAAATATACTTTGCGCCAAAAATAGCCTGTGGGCCCACTTAGTGAAGGCGACTCTTTTCACTAAGCTCATCATCTTGTTGCAATCTCAACAAGAAGCTGAGGTCAAATGCATGCGACAGTGTAGAATCTGAGAAAAGTGTGCTCCAGGAGTAATCTCAATACAGCCAAGAAGGGTGCAATGCCTCCCAGTATGCGTTCAGGAGCTCGGCTCCGAGCTGCCAGGGGGGCGTTTGTAGCCCTCAAAACAGGAGAGGAGCAATTGGGTTGCAAAAAACCAGATTGAAATGGAGAAGAAGACCTGCTCGGCGGGTTCATCTTGTAACAATGGAGTGAGCATCGACATGAGTGTAGAGTTAATGAACGAATGCATTCATAGCTGGCAGAATTTATGTTCATACGTATGAGCTCGTGGGTGGCCATATGGCCAGTCCACATGCCACGCTCCGGTCGCCACCAAGAACCGTCCTTCCAAACCTCAGTAATGTGCACCCACATTCGAGAATACTGTGTCTTTGTGCACCAGATTGATGCATTCCTGTTTGAGAGCATTATCATGGAGAATATTGAGGGATCCATGGTTGAGAGTGTGCTCACTATCCACCCCTATATTTGCCAAGAAATCTGCGACTTTGTTGCCATCTCTTTTAATATGAATGAAGGAGATGGCTCTGTGGATCTTTAACCAGTTATCAATCAATTCTAAACGGGCTGCAAGTCTCCAGCTGGTCGCTACTTTAGAAGCCAGAGTTCTCCAAAGAATTTGATTGGCCATATGGATGAGAATTTGTAAATCTCCTTCAATGAAAATGGGAAAGTAGTTGTATTGTTGAGCTAAACAGAGCCCTTGCCACAAACCTTCCAATTCAGCGGAGTTGTTGGCATCCCAGCCAATTGAGCCATAGAATATTTGTAATGGAGTGCCACTGGAATCCCTGAAGATACCTCCATATCCTACTTCTCCTAGATTACCCTTTGAAGCTCCATCAAAATTCATTTTGATCAGTCCCATGGAGGGGGGAGACCATTGTTTTGGGATGTCCGAGGTTTTTTTTGCAGTGTTCTTACTAGTTGGAATATGAGTGATCCGGAGTTGCCAATTCTCCCATATGGACTGTTCCAAAGGCTGAGTGGGGAGATCTTCTTCCTTCCCTATATGGAGAGGTAGAGATTCTTGGAGATTGTTACAAAAATTGGTCCATATAATTTCCAAAGGTGTGCTTTGGTTCTTAAAAATTCTCTTGTTTCGTTCCTTCCAAACTGTCCATAAGAGAAGTCCCGGAAGAAAGCACCAAAGCATATTGATCAAAGTGTTGTTGTATGGGGTCAATGACCAGTTGTGAATGGTGTTGATTATGTCCCTTGAGATTCTTCCTTGTCTTTTGCATCAGAAGCTGAGTTTTTCCCATAGTTTGTTTGCTAATGTGCATGAATCCATGAGATGTTGAATGGTTTCATCATTTTGATTAAAATTGGGACAACATGATGGCCCAATGAAGCCCCTTTTCATTATATTGTCCCAAGTGAGGATTATTTTGTGGCAGAGGAGCCATAAAAATGTAGAGACTTTAGGCCATATTCCTGGATACCACAAGTGATTCCAAATTGAGTCTGGTGGGGTTGGATATGGGTTCATCAATGTATAAGCCTCTTTGGTGGTGAATATTCTTTTTGTAGTGTATCCCCATCTGAGAGTATCATGTTCCTCTGAGTATCTGATCTTCTTGTGATTGAGTTCTGTGTTAAGGGCTTCGTGTGTGTCCTCCTGCTCCTGGTGAGCGATTTGTGCAGTTGTCTTCCATTGCCTATATCCACAATTGATTGAAGGGGTCCATTGATGTTTAACCTTTTCTTCCAAATTAATAAGTAGATCTTCCATAATTTGAGGTCTGAGAATATCGACTAGTTTGGGTCTCTGTTGCCATGAGTCGACCCAGAATCTAGCCATGCCCCCATTTTGTATTTCCCAGAAACTATGCTGCTGTATCAAATCACTATGTTGTTTAGCCACATTCTAGATTAGTGAACCCGTTTCTTTTGGTGAAATTCTTATAAGGTCTTCTATCGGTCGATTGTTAGCATATTTAGCTGTCCAGAGTTTGGCCCATGGTGTATGTGGAGCATAAATCCATTTCCACCATATCCTTGCTCCCTTTACTGCATTTTTGTGAGTCAGAACTCATAGGCCAAGACCTCTTGCCTCCTTGGGGGTACACACAGTTGTCCATTTAACTAGTGCCCATTTGTGATTCTGCCCTGAGGATCCCCAAAGAAAATTGCACTGCAAAATTTTGATCTATTTGAGCACCCATTTTGGCGCTGCCAGAACCAAGAATAGGTATATCGGCATTAATTAAAGGACGGATTTGATAAGTATTAGTCTTCTTGCCATGTTGAGGGCTCTATAGGTCCAGGAAGATATGCGGGCATCCAATTTTTCTAGAAGCATTTTCAATGAAGCATGTTTGATGGCGGAATCAATTAGAGGGGCACGTAGATATTTGGCAGGGAGAGACGCTATAGAAAAACACATAATATTAGGCAATTTTGACTTGAGTGGGGGCTAGGGTGTTAAAAATTAAAATTTGAGATTTAGTAGCGTTTATGGAAGTGCCTGAGGCTTCCGATAAAATATCTAGAAGGGATTTGAATGAACGGGCCTCTTGAATAAAAGGGTGCCCAAACATCATATTTTCATCCACAAATTGTTGATGGGTGGTGGCAGGGGAACCATGGATGGCAATACCTCTAAGTTTCTGGGTAAGTAGAGCATTCTGAATGAGGCGACCAAGTCCTTCGGCCATGAGAACAAAAAGGAATGGAGATAAGGGATCTCCTTGACGTATGCCTCTAGAAGGTGAAAAAGGATGAGAGGGAATACCATTAACCAGAATGGAGAAGAAGGTGGAGGAAATAAGATTCATAACCCATCTCACCAAAGTTTGATTAAAACCAAAAGCTGCCAGCATTTGTTGAATGTAATTCCAGCTTAACTTATCAAAAGCTTTTGAAAGGTCAATTTTTAAGAGCATACCTGCCTTTTTATTGTGTTTCACGGAATGGATGATTTCATGCATTAGGATGACGCCATCAAGGATTTGACGTCCTTCCACATATCTAGTTTGTTCAAGAGATATCAGGAGAGGAAGCATAGGCTTGAGTCTGTTGGCAATAACCTTTGAGATCACCTTATAAATGACATTGCATAAAAGAATGGGACATAATTTATCTGGTGTGTTAGAATGATCTTCTTTAGGGATAAGAGCGATGAAAGTATCATTTAGAGATGGGAGTAGCCAATGCATTGATCTTGATTCTTCTACCAGTTGTTAGACATCTAGTTTGATGAGGTCCCAGAAATGATGAACGAAGTTCGTAGTAAAGCCATCTGGTCTAGGGGCTTTACCATCTTTGAATTGAGCCATTGTTGTTTCCACCTCTTGAAGGGTGACCAATCTTAGAAGCATTTGATTGTGATCCTCCGTTATAATTTTGGGAATATGCTGTAGGATTTTATTGATGGCTGGTTGTCTGCAGATTAGAGGCTCTTGATGAACATTTTTAAAGTGATCAAGAAGCTCTTTTTCTATGTCGTCATGGTATTCCAGTCATTCTCCCTATTGATTCTTTAGCTGGGCGATTCGGTTATGCATTCTTTGTTGTATAGTTGAATGATAAAAGAACTTGGTATTTCTTTCTCCTTCTTTTAGCCATCTGATTCTAGATTTCTGCTTCCAAAGTATTTATTCTTGTTTTCTTCTCTCGTCCAACTGATCATGAAGACTCTGTTCATGAGCAGCTAGGGAATCACTTCTTCCTTCAGTGATAATTTTTTGATGGAGCTCAGCCATGTTGTATTCTAAAATTTTTTTCTCCTGAAAAATATTTCCAAATGTAGAGTGGTTCCAGTTTTTGATTTGTAATTTGAGAGGTCGGAGCTACTGCTAAAATTGGTACATTTTGGATCCTGCCGGTGGAACAAAGTTTTTCCAAGCTGTGTTGACCATAGTTTTGAAGTCTGGGTGAGTGAGCCAGAACGCTTCGAATCTGAAGGGTTGCTTGGACACATTGCCTGGTCGCTGCCACTGAAGAGAAATGGGCCAATGGTCCAATCCTGATATGGGCAGAATGGAAGCGAGAAGGTCTCCTCCTAAATGGATGGCATTATCTAAGATTAAAAAGTGATCAAGTTTGGACGCAATTTTTTGAGTTCCAGTTCTTTTTTTATTCCATGTATGCATGCCGTTGGTGAATGGGAGATCAATGAGCTAGTTTCTTTGGATAAAATCCTTGAAATTAGTGCTTTTAGTCTCCAATCTAGTTCTGCCTCTAGTTTTTTCTTCAAGCTTGGTGATCATATTAAAATCCCCCCTATTATCCATGAAGGGTGGGTTCTGTTGGAATTTAGAGCTTCCATTGTATCCGACAACGCCATCTTGCACATGGAGTCTTGAGGAAAATAAACATTTGAAAGATGACCATGAATATTGGTGCCTATAAGGTGGAAAGAGGCTTGGATGAGATTATGCGAAGCATGAATATCAGTGAGAGAGATAAGTTGCGTATCCCACACAATGGCTAAACCTCCCGAAGCTCCAGAGGCATCGACCGCAACCAAATGACATCCCGGCCATGCTTTGGTTAGAATAGTACCAAGAACATTGCTATTACATTTTGTTTCTTCTAGAAAAAATATTTGAGGTCTTTCTTGTTGTATCGTGTTTTTAATCATTCTGTATTTCCCAGGGTTGTTCAAACCTCTTACAATCCATGAGGTGAGCTTCATGAGGAACTATTGGCTATCGGCTTGTAGAACTTGGTCAGCTTGGGATATCTTCCTGACTCCACCAGCATTTCCCCGATGATGATGGTTCTTTGTAGATCTAGTTTTCTTCCTCGTTTCTTTGAGTCTTTCATTATTTTTTTCCCATCCCATTGAATCCTTGATTGAATGCTGAGTTTCCTTTGTTTTGAGCTCGAAAGAGGACCACTTCTAGACTGTTAATCTGTCGAGGAGTTATTTTGTCATATTCTTTCCTTTTGCAGGCTTTTTCAAGACCTAATATTTCTAAATCGCCCAAATCAAAGCTCTCTGGTTCTTCTTCCATATGGGTTGGTTGGCTGCTCTCTGGTTTTGCTGCGTTGGAGTGAAGAGGATTTAGAAGGAAGCTGTCTATATCCATACCATTCAGTTTCCATATGACTAGTTCTTTTTCTGTATTGAGCTTGGAATCCATGGTTGCTGAATCCTACGATGCTTTTTGACTTGTTTGAGAGGCAGAGGGATCAGAGGCTATGACAGAAGAGGAGGGCTTAGAAGAAGAGTCTGGTTGCATGGAGGGTTCTAAGTCAGGTTGGATCTACTTAGCGAGGATGTCAAAGCTATTGTTGGTGGAGGGTGTGTTGGCATTGGGGTTGGGGTTTTTGGGAGCAGATGGAGGCTTCTTGTTGTGTTTTTTGTGGTTTTTGACTTTTGTAAACCCTTCAACATCAGACTTTTCTGTGGCTTCATTTTGCTTGGGGATAATATTTAGAGGGAAATCTCTGAAGAGATGACCATGAGCATGACATTTTCTGCAGCGAAAGGGTACATGTTCATAATCTATAGGTTGAATCCATTCAAAATCATCATGATACAAACTTATCGAATCTGGGAGAGCTTTGTCGAGATGCATGTACACACATATTCTAGCGTATGAGGTGTATCTTCTGATCTTTGTTTCCTCCGCTATCTTGATGAACTCGCCTAGCCCTTTGCCAATAGCTGTAAGTGATTCTTCATCCCAATATTATAGAGGCAGAGAGTACATACAGATCCAAACCAGAGCCCAGTTGAAATTTTCTTTATCTGGATTGAATCTTTCGATCCAATCTCTTAGATATAAGCCAACGGAGTTCAAGAAGTAAGGCCCTCTGTCTAGAACCCTATTTCTATCTTCTATGCAGTTAAAGATGGCATTAAAGAAACCTTTGGGCCCTAACTGCAAGGTAACATGACCCTTGGGTTTCCATTTTGAAGCGATCCAGCCATGAAGGGCTTTCTCCATTGGCCAGAAGCCAATAAAATTGCCGATAAGTATATGATCTCTCAGAAACTGTATCTGGGCATTAGTATGGTGGTTGGGTAGGTCGATCTTGGGTCTTTTAGCTGCTATGGGTTTGCAAGTAGCCAAAGTCACTTTTGGCGTCTCCGTGGTTTCCGTGGATGCTTGTGTATGGTTTTTCTTTGTTGCTTCAACCTCCTGCTTATGCTCTGTCATGATAGAGGGAGTCTGAGCTACATCGTTCTTGTCCGGCACTTGATTTTGGTTCTCACTGTCGTTTGTAGGGGGAGGCATATTGTCCCCCCCCCCTCAAGGAGTAGTCATAGCCCGTGAACATTGCGCAGAAGGATCACTGAGCCGAGTGCATGAGGTGTCTGCGGCTTGACAGTCTGCACTTGGGGCGGCTCCGTTGTAGAATAAGTCAGAACCCTAGAAAGTCATTGTTTGTTGCAGAGTGCCCTCTCTATTCACCCAATCAAATACACATCAATATTATTTAACCCTATGTATTGAAATATTTTATTTATAATCTTGATTGACTTTTAGAAAAAGCCATCTATCAATTTTATATTAACAATTGAATGAATTTCACATCTAAAATAATTGATATTTTATTTTATTTTATTTTATTATTTTATTATTTTACTTTATTTTTATTTTTGATTTTTTAATTTTTTTTTTTGATTTTTTATATATATTTTTTATTTTAATTTTAATTTTTTTTCTCTTTTAACATTAAAATATTTTATATAGTCCACAAACATCATTAAAATACATTAATAACATTGATATTTAAATAGTTTATTTATATTTCTAAAAATATATAATTATAAAACTTCCTCACACTTCAAATAAAAATGTAAGATTTTTTACTTTTAATTATTTATCTTTATTTAAAGTTGATCAATAATTATGTGACTTCATATAAACATCCAAATACTCCAAATACTTTATTTATGGATAGTGCACACTAAAAATAATATTTTTGATATTTTAAAATGATTTTAATGAAAACTAACCAACCAAACATGTATACTTATTTTTGTTTTTTTATTGTGATTTATATATTTATATATATATATATATATATATATATATATATATATATATATTTTATTTAGAAAAATATCATTTTTATTTTAAAAGAGAAACATATTAACTCAACTCTTAATAAAAAAAATAAGTTACACATCTTCCTTGTATTAAATTGTAAAATACACCTAATAAAAGAATAAATAATAATTAAATTTTAGTTATATTTTAAAAAATCTACTTCAAGAATGAGAATAATTTTTTTTTCCACAGAAAAAAAAAAAATCGAACTTTTTATAATTAATCACAAAAATTTACATCGTATATGCCGCAACATTCCATAAGAAAACATCGCCCATGGAGGAGGGCCAAACCAAGGGATGCGTCCACAAACATACGAAGCTTAAAAACAAACAAATGGCCATGTGCCACTTCCCCATACCAGGAAGAAAGTATACATCATGTCAGTGGGAGCCAAAGCAACAACATGAGATAAAAAATGAACTAGAAGGGCCTCCATATGTGGAGAAACACCCTACAACAAGAACCACATGAAAATATGTACACAGGCCTCTCAAAAGAGAAAACATCCCAAGACATAGTCCTGAAAAAGAAATATATGTCCAAAATATTAACCATAGCGGAATATGTTTTTTAGAGTAGTATATACATTCAGATCAATAAATAAATATATTCTTTGTACAAAAATGCCTCTAGGAGATATAACATGGCTAGAGGAAAACTAAATATCAACATGCGCATGAAAGAGAAGAAGAGCAAATATCAATATGGTATGATGTTCGACACATGAACCACCATACCATGTCTCTCCTCTATTTTCCGCGCGCCCAGATCTTGTTGAAGACCGTTTTTAGAGAAATGGTTAGCCTCCCCGTTGCGTTTCCTGTAAATATGGCATACAGAAATCAATAGAAAATGTGATTTTAGAGCCTGTATTTCTTCAATAATAGGAAGTAATAAAAAGTTTTGACATCTCTGAGAGTTGTTAAACCTGTTTATGACATTCAGAGAATCCCCATAGATTTGGATCAAGTCAATGCCCAGATTTATAAGCCAACAGATAAGAAGATTAAGTGTTTGCAGTTCAAAAAAATTGTTTGTGCCATCACGAAGACCCACAGAAGCAGTCAGGGAAGAGTTGTGATTTTTGTGAATAATAATACCACTATTGAGAATTTAGAGGGATGGTGATTAATTCAAATTCTCTTCTTGATAATAAATTGTGAGCTTACTTGAGTTACTTATGTCTTCTCTTTCTTAGCTTATTTAGTCTTTCATCAAGTCAATTACCAAAATAAAAAAGACACAAAGTGAGGCTCCTAGAGCCAGGGAAAAATCTCTCCCTCTTGGAGAGGAAAACCCACAAGGAATTCTTCTTATAGACTTTCAGATGACAAGAACCATGACCAAGAATCAGACCCTAGAACTTTATATGCTTCCAAGACCTTGTCATTTCTTCTTCATTGGCTCCTTCTTTCTTGCACCTACCTACACCGATCTGCACTTTTCAACACCAAGGCTAGAGAGCTTGGTCTCTCCTCGTATTCTTCCTTCTCCGGATGTATATGATCCTTGCTGGAGATATCATCACTTTACACAGTCTCGTTTTGCACACTAACATTAATCCTATTTTGGCACAGTAGAATAGTCTCTTCCTCATGAAGAACACTACCTTGATCTCGCATATATTCCATACATGAACTCGCACCTTAGACACAGAAATATCACTGAATAATATTACTCTTAAATAGTCTTTGTGATTATGTGATGGCGTAGATATTATCACAAAGATTCATCCTTCTTTAGTACACTTTCAATATATCTATGATCCACATTCATTTTAGACTTAATCATATATTTTTCACCTTAGATCCATCTGCATCACTTCTCAAATAGATCCGCTGACTTGACACACTTCAACACTGCCTTAACTTCACTTAAACCATGTATTTGACCGAAGTTGTATCCGTCCTGAAATAACAGATATATCCACACTATTTTCTTGTCTCAAATCCATTTTTTCTTGGTACAAATGACCGCAGAGTTGACTATATATATAGTCATCACATCATTGTTTTAGGCCGACCCTTCAAGAGGAATGGAGGCTGACTAGATCACTATATATGTAGGCCGACATGAGAGAATATATTTTCCATCGTTTGAGGTATGTCTTAAGCCATTCTCTCACTGTTTATGACAAGGTCTTGGAGCATTCTCTAGCTACTTCATATACATGACACTTGAATACATTTATTACCAGAAGACAAATCTAGTAGACATCAAGAAGAAGTCTATTTACCTATAATAAAAATCTTGCTCATGAAACCCATGAAGCAAGTACAACAAAAATAAATTTTATTATATTTGTCTTCTTCTTCACATAAATACATAATTACATAGTCAATATGAAGACCGATCCTAGTTACACTTTTCAACACTCCCTCTTAACTAGGGAGGTATTCATACAGGTACATGGTCACATTCAAACTGAAGAATCTCATAAGAATAATCGGATTGGTAATCACATCTGTATATCATCATATCAACCAACATTGTCCTAGTGCAAGGCCTTGGATAACAACCCCATCTCTCAAGAGAAAATGGGCTACAATGCTGGCCAGACACATGACTTATAGACACCATAATCAGTGTCTCTCTAAGGTACATACTCCACCTGGGTGTTCCCAAAGTATGAAATTCTTGGACAATTATTCTCTTGGGTAGCTAGTCCTCAAAGAATATCGGTCCCCAACAACTCTTATCTTGAATGCCCTAACACATTCTCAAAGTGTATCGAATGCCAGATGATTACCCAATCCTCCATTTTGGCTTCCCAAGTGAACACCAGAATGATGTGTTTATCTCTCCCTCTCAACTAAGAAGGACCTATTCCACAAGGGAATGTACTCATTCCTATATAAGGAACGTACCTAAGCTTATTCTTAGGAATTACCTAGTTTCTTCCAAGTAAGAAGCTGATCACCAAGCTCCCTCTCAATAAGGGACTTGCAACAACAATGGTGGGACACCCAGCTGCTCATGAATAATTCCTCCCCTCGATGTCATGGATTTCTATCTTTGAGGAATCTTCAACTTTAGCTCCATAGGTAACAGATCATCCATCACTTTCATTCATGAGTCATGTCATCTACTAGAAAGTGATTCATCTGTATTTCTTATCTGGTCCACCTTATATGCCATGCTGCTTTCTTTCGAATCATATCCAAGGATCATACATCCTTTCTAATGATTAGCAGCCCTATAAATAATCATCCAGATAAACGTATACATATGAAATTTTAAAACAAAGTTACCTCAGTGATGATCTTTCACCATGACATCTTCTTGTAGGCATCAACATCCTTTATTCAAACTGACACATCTCCTAATGATATGTTTTTTCAAGACTCTTCTTCTTTACCAGAATTCTATCAGAGTCTACATATCCTCCCAGGATATATTGTAGTGACATCTTCTTGGCTTATGGATGATAATTGCCTCTTGACATGGTTGCACTTCATGATCTCTTCCTTTCTGCACATCTTCATTCAAGAACTTCTAATTTACAGTTCCTTATCCATATACAACCACCTCATATTCCACATGA
Source organism: Pinus albicaulis (assembly GCA_034641835.2). Lineage (NCBI taxonomy): Eukaryota > Viridiplantae > Streptophyta > Pinopsida > Pinales > Pinaceae > Pinus > Pinus albicaulis. Next base: position 1,441,997,402 of record CM076581.1, read on the forward strand.
GGATATATTATGTTGATTTGATCTGTCAGTGCACCGAGAGAGATCCTCCTTAATAGATCATACTTATAAATATAGAAGTCTATTAACTGCAACCATATGAAATGACTTCACATCATCTAATGTCAACATATAAATATATATATACCTCATACCTTTTTCCTTTGATTCATCCTATAAAAATTTCACTAGAATGAAGAGCTTCATTCCCTTGACCTACTTCATCAATATGTCATCACATCTCATAATTCTGTAGCATAGAATTCTTGATGAAACCATTTAGCTTTCTTTATAATCAGTGAATTCATAGAGAACTCCATTAGAAAATTTTAGCACCTATTTCCATGATGACCCTTGGTCTTTATGATTGCCTTCCATCAGTATTGTTATCAGTGAGGTTTTCTAGGAGCCGTTTCAGCGAGATCTCCTTCCATGCTTCGACCATTATGCTATACTACTTCCTATAATACTATTTTACAACAAAAAAAATCACTTAAAGTAGAATATGATCTCAATCATAGTGGAAATCCTTCACTTCTTCTTTCTTAGATTTCTTTGCATCAGGTTCTTCCCTCATTTCTGAGACTTGGGCTTCTTCCCTTTTTCTCTTGTACTTTTCAGATTTAGGACAATCTCTTTTATAATGCCCAAGTTCATTACATCCAAAGCATCGTGCTTTGTTCATATTTCTTCTTTTATTATGAGGACCAAATTTTCCGAATCTTCCTTTCCTCCTATATATGGCTACAAAGGCTTGATTCCCTTCACTTGGTCATGTATCATCTTTGGTTTTCAATCTCATTTCCTCTATTTTACATAGAGACCATAAATCATGGAATGGTTTGGCTTCTTTCTTCCTGTATAAACTTGAAGTGAAGTTTCCCCATTCTTCCGGTAGAGAATTTAGCACCAATGTAGTCATCTCAATGTCAGACATTACTTCTCCCAGTTCCTACAGTTGATCTCTTATTTTAGAAATCCTAATAAATTATGGAGTGATTCCTTCTTCCCTTGACAATTTCATTTTATATAGTTATTTTCGCATAGAGATTTCTTCTCCTACTGTACTCACAAAGAATAGCTCCACAAATTTCTCATATATTTCTTTAGAAGACTTTATTTTTGATACATAGGGAATGAGTGAGTCCTTAATGGATTCTATGAGAATCCTATGGGCTTTGATTTCTCCCTTCATGTACTTGGCATGAGCTGGGTCATCTTATTTTGGTGGTTGAATTGTCGATCCTTCAATGTAGTCCACAACTTTGTCTTCAATTAAATTCAAATCTGTCCTCTTCTTCCATGCACTAAAGTTTGATGACCCAACCAGCTTGTTTCTCTCTTTAAAATAAGTCATCTTGACATATTTAAGTAAGGTCATAGATACTTACTTGAGTAGAGTGGCTTGCAGCTTCATTGATGATGACAAAGAATTTATGAGCTTCTTCTAAGATAGAAATCTTCAATCTAGGTGTTTTTGGATCCTTGATGGTAAATGATATCTTCAAAAGATGATGTCCTCTTCTAATAATGTCTTGAATGTAAATATTTGATGGTAAAGAAAATTTGATCCTTTGAATGAGATGAAGATATTTCTCGAAAATAGCTTGAGAGTATTCCTTGCAAACTAATTTGAATATTCACCCAAACTTTGATTCTTGCTTCCTAGAGTGTCTCTTTGTCAAGCAACCCTTGTGTTCAACACCTTAGCTCTGAAACCATGTTGAGAATTTAGAGGGCTAGTGATTAATTCAAATTATCTTCTTGATAATTACTTGTGAGCTTACTTGAGTTACTTATGTCTTCTCTTGCTTAGCTTATTTATTCTTTCATCAAGTAAATTACCAAAATACAAAAGACACAAAGTTAAGCTCCTAGAGACAGGGAAAAACCTCTCCCTCTTGGAGAGGAAAACCCACGAGAAATTATTCTTATAGACTTTCAAATGGAAATTACCATGACCAAGACTGAATACCTAGACCTTTATATGCTTCCAAGACCTTGTCATTGCTTCTTCATTGGCTTCTTCTTTCCTGCACCTACCTACATCGATTTGCACCTTTCAACACCAAGGCTAGAGAGCTCAGTCTCTCCTTGTGTTCTTCCTTCTCTTGATGTATATGATCCTTGCTTGAGATATCAAAACTTTACATAGTCCCATTTTGTACACTAACATTGATCCTGTTTTGGCACAGTATAATAGTCTCTTCCTCATGCATAACACTGCCTTGATCTCCCATATATTCCAAACCTAAACTCACACCGTAGACATAGAATTATCAATGAATAATATTACTCTTAAAATAGTCCTTGTAATTCTATGATGGCGTAGATATTATCACATAGAATCATCCGTCTTTAGTACACTTGAAATACATCTATGGTCCACATTCATTTCAGACTTAATCATATCTTTTTGGCCTCAGATCCATCTGCATCACTTCTCAAATAGATCCACTTACTTGACACACTTCAACTCTGCCTTGACTTCACTCAAACCCTATACTTGACCAAAGTTGTATCCTTCCTGAAATCACAAATATATCCGTACTATTTTCCTGTCTCAAATCCATTGTTTCTTGGTACAAATGACCACAGAGATGACTGTATATATAGTCATCATGTCACACTTTTAGGCCGACCCTTCAAGCTGAATGGAGGCCGACTAGATCACTATACATGTAGGCCGACATGAGAGATTATATTTTCCATTGTTTGATGAGGTATGTCTTAAGCCATTCTCTCACTATTTATGACAAGGTATTAGAGCATTATCTAGCTACTTCATATACATGACACATGAATATATTTATGACCAGAAGAAAACCCTAATAGACATCAAGAACTCTATTGACCTATAATAAAAATCTTTCTCATGAAACCCATGAAGCAAGTACAACACAAATACATTTTATTATCTTTTTATTCTTCTTTACATAAATACATAATTATATTTCAATATGAAGACGGATCTTAGTTACACTTTTCAACAACCAGCACCACAAGAACCATGATTTGCTACCCCGTCAAAATATGCCCAGGGAATTTCATAATCATCAACTTCGATCATAACCCTCCTAGGATTAATTGGGATGTTGGTTGGGGGCGAGAAAGATAAGATAGGAGCGCATTCAGTCGCCAGAAGAGCAGGAGATGTTAAAGTATCCATAAAAACACCTTTATTTCTGGCCAGCCAAATACCCCAAGAGATAATGAGGGGGATACATCTGTAAACCTGATCTTTACAATTATCCCACGTGTTAGCACTGAAAATTTTCAAAAAGAAATTCAAGGCCTGGTAATCATTGTAATTTGTGTCTTTGATCCTCTCTTGTCTCCTAACCTATGGTTGAAGGCCCTGGAGGGTTAAAATGTATTATTTTTTATCATTTTTAAACCAAAATCCAAAATAATTTTGAGTCTAATAGTTTGTTTGTGTCATAGAGTTATTAGGGTAAATTATATTTTAATAAGTCTTTTAACTGCTTTGTGTAGTTAAGGTCATGGGTTTAGCTTGATAAGTCTTAATCATTCACCATGATATTTCTATCTAAGGTTAAAGAAAAAAATTTCATAGTCATCCGTTGTTTTACGAGTAACATAGGAATAGTTGTCTTTTTAAAAGAAGTAGTTATTACTTGCAAAATTGGTACAAGGAGACAAAAGAATCATTACTCAGATGAACCAAACATTGCTCTTTGAATAGTGAAGGTCTGCTAAAACAAGAGGTGTTACTCACCTGAAATGTGGTTATTTATCATTGGAGGATATATTAAAAAGGTTGGTTATTTATTTTCTAAGGCTACTCAAATCTATTTCTACTCATTAAAGGGTAAATGTATTAAAGTGAAGTGCGAGAAGAAATTATTAAAAAATGTGATGGAGTTCGGTGAAATGAATTGGAAGTAGATTTAAATCATTTTTGTTTTCGTGTCATTCCCTCTCACTGAGTTTTATGGCATGCAGAGCTCTGTCTTTGTTTACTCTTGTGACAAATACAACAAAATGTTTTTATCCTTGAGCAAAAAAATCTGTTACCAAGTGCTAGCAGTTAGGGCTTCGTGGAGGGTTATTGTTACTTGTTTTAAAATTGTACATTGGTGGTTAGGTTAAATGTTAACAAGATGGGCAAGGGTGGTAACGTGAACCATTCAGAGTCGTCTAACACTTTTTTTGTTAACCATCGTGCTAAGCCCCAGTTCAAAGAAGCGGTGTGGTATTAGTTCCTAAAGAAGTTTTCAAGTGAAAATGTGGAAGTGGCTCAGGAATTTTCTGAGACATTCGATGGAGAAAAGGTCAAGTTGGGGTCTCATACCTTCAGGATCACAGAGACTATCATTGCAAGGGCTACTCAAACATCATCTACAGGTGAGTCCTGGCACAAAAACAACAAAAACATGCTTAAAGCTGATTCGAATATATATTTAAAGTGTGAACATGAAAATATTGGTTGGATCCCTACCATTCATATTTCATATTTTAGACCTGAGTGGAAACATGTAATTACCACTATACAACGTTACATAACCTGTGAGGGTAGGTTTTCTATTGTCGATAAATACCAGATGAGGTTTCTAACTCACATCTCTGGCTCTAAAACTATGAATATACCATTTTTCCTTCATAGATCTCTATTGTCAATGTATTGAAAAATAAAGAATACCCCAAGCTATTCTCTTCGTAATCTCTATCGTAGAGGTTTGATTAAAATACTGGTAGTTTATCATCTAAGAAATAAAAGAACCACATGGGAAACGTTTTTAGAAAATGAGGGATTTAGTAGTATTAACTCAAGGAGAAGGGTAGGAAGGCCTAGAAGACTAAAAACCCAAGAACAACAGTCACGCCCTACACCTACATTAACTCCTTCAAAAGTTGGTCCATCTTCAATACCATCTAGTAGACAAACTAGGAACTTAGCTAGGAAAACTAGAGTTCAAACCGCCACTTCTACACCAATCATCACTCCTATACCTACAGTGTAACCAGCTAAGGAGGTCAACACTAGTAGATCATCTAAAGAGCCTCGGACCTTGAGGTCTTTCATATAGGAGTATGCAAACAAACTCAAACAAAAAGCTACCCTGCCTGACAAAAACACTATGTCTAAGAGCAAGGAAGAGGCAACTTCCTCTTCAAAGGGTAAATGGAGGAGAAAAATCATCATGACAGAGGGAACTTTAGTGGAAATCAGCCCTGAAACCTTGACACCAAGCCCTGTTATAGAGGCTAGATAGGAGATTGAAGAAAATAATGCCACTTCCGCATGAGAGGAGCCTACAGTTTCACAAGTCTTTTCCTTACTCAAAAAGGGGAAAAGAAAAGTTTTAGAGACTATTATAGTAGAAGAACCTACCATAACTAAGCTTTACTCATCTATTATTTCTTCAGCCAAAGGGAAGAAGAAATCTATAATCCATTCATATTCATCTTTTGAGGAGGATAGCAGTGAGACAAAGTTCAATGAGCTAGAGTTTGAAGATGGACAGCCAAGAAGATTCATACATGGGAGAAATAGGCCTTTATATATTCCAAACCCATACATTCAAAGGCCTCACACCAGACCAAAGAACAAGCTTAGATTAACAAGAAAATTCATAGCCAACCTTACTCTCAAGGATGAAATAATAAACATTGATGAAAGTCCAAAGAATGAACCAAGGAAGAAAAAGGTTCAACAGAAAAAGAAAGCACAGAAGAGAAGGTCAAACAAAAGGGTAACCAAGGCTGAAGCTATTAGAATTTTTGCTTCTATATTAGATATCTGATGATTGAATATACAAAACCTTAAAAATCTGAAGAAATATGTCATTTTTGGTTTATACACATTATTTTCGGATATAGCTACCCTTTTTGGAAAAAGTAGCTATTATTTTCGGATTTTGTATAAGGAGGAGAAAAGGCTGATTTTTGGTTATGTTCTCCAAAGAATGACACTTAATGATGATAAAGTGAATTTAGCCTCAATGATGATGATATTTTTCCAAGTGTCATCTCGTCAAGGTATCTTCTAGCTGGTTACTCCTTTCAGTTAGCTACTCCTACACTTTTGCAGATAAGGGTCTAGGTGTTCTTTTCAGTTGGCATATTGCACTTTTTGTGGAGGCTTTTTTTCCAAGAAATGAGGAGCACACAACCACCTCAACTCCGCCACTTTGAGCTCCATTCTACCATGTTCTATCTTCATTTTTATTTCAGTTTACTTTTTTTTATGTTTAAGATAAGCTCTACTATATGTAGAGGATTGTAATAAAGTCTTTAAAAACAAAATTGCACTTTTTATGGAGGCTTTTTACAGAACTCCATTTTTTGTATATATACTATGTAAGGCAAGGAAGAAAGGGTTCGTTGGTTGTACCTTTCATTGCATAATGTGATGTACCTTTTTGAATATATAATATATCTAGATGCACTCTTGAGGACTCAAAATTTGTATAGTGTGTGTATTTTTCATCTTCTTACGTGTTTCCATCATTTACTATTTCATTCTAGATTATGATTTACACAGTTCTATCTCATGTTACTACCAGTATTGTGAACCTTCATGAAATATTAATTTGTTTTTGTAAGTATTGTTATCAAGCATTCCAGATTTAGTATTAACTGAAGATAGTTCATAACCATTCCTTGAGGTTGAATTGAATCCTGTTTCATATTCTTATGAGTCTTTTGAAGTAGCATACATGATTAATCTGTTTTTGTCAGTCTTGATTTATCAAGCATACCTGATTGATTAGGTCATGTTATATGGAATAATTCTATGTAATGGGATCCTTTAAATGTAGAGTGAGACTCTTGTAAGTATTTTAAAAGCTTTCTTTCACTGTACATTTCAAGTCTAGAATTTGTGTCACCATTTCCTCTTAACAATGGACCTATGTTTTACACAGCTACTGTTATCTTCCATTTTTATAACCATTAAGCTACAAACCTAATCTTTCTACCAAATTATGCACCAGTGCCTCATATGTGTGAGAGATTCTTATTTTTTCAAAACACCTTTCAGTGTGTGTGATTCCCAACCACTTTCCAAAAAAATCAATCAAGTCATAAGAAAATCCCTTGATCTTAAGATGTGTTTGTCAAGCATTTGTCACAATCCAAGTGCTGATTCCAACGCTAACACCACCAATATTTCCATGGCTCACAACAATTGTCACCTCTCCAGCTACCATCAATGTTGTAGAGATCCAAAGTAAAATCCCAAGCCTTCTTGGAGAAAGTACAAGAAAGGAACAAGTGGTCAATAGTTTGCTCAGCCTCTTTGCATAGGCAACACCGAATAGGATCATACATAAAACCCTTTTGGCGAATATCCCAAGTGGGGACCTTCCACCTCCAAATGCACTAGAAGAAAATTTTAGACTTTTCCAGACCCTGTAATATTCCTAATTAGCTTTTAACTAATTAGAATATTAATTTTGGTTTTTGTCAACAAGATAGATGAATAAGAGGGTAGAGGGACCCATAAATCCTTTTAGTAGGAATAAAACCATTTCTTAATGTGAATGTGGATCAATGCATCTAGATTTGGGTCAAGATGAAGAAACTACTTCTTGGTGTGAATGTGGGTCAGTGCACGTGGATGGAGTCAATTTGAACAAATCAAGAACGCATTCATGGAGTTAATGGAGACAATAGAGGACAGTGTAGTCATAATGAAGGTTAGTGGCCATGTGTGTAGCATCATTATTATGTGGGGCCAAGAGAGTGAGGGCTCACAAGCATATAAGGAAGGGGATGGCAGCCATAGAGAGAATTCTGAATATTTTCTATGAATTTTCTTTTATGACTTTCTGCATGCTTCAGCTGTTTAGCTAAGTCTGTTGTGTTGTTTAGCACACGAGTGTTTTCGAGCGGAAATCCCACCCTTATCCTCAGGGGACTTTGAGTTCCCACTCAGGAAAGGTTCTTGAGCTAAATTTCATCATCAGGCATTAGGCCAATCTTCAGCCCCTATCAGCAACGTAGTCTCCTTCAGGAATTGCACAATCCAGGAGGGCAGATCTATTGGATGAGAAATAACCCAAGTTTATTATCTTGGCATCTAGTGAGGGGAGCATCCCTTCATCTAAGAAGTTGATTGGGAGGAGTAACAACAAATTTCTCATCAGTTTATCCAACTCCCAGTAGTCTCCCAGCTACAGTGCGTAAATCAGCCCTAGGGCTGCATTTTCAGTTATTGTCATTTCCGGAAACCCTTTCTGGGTTATCTTGGAAAAGTGTTAGAAAGCTCAGATCTCTGATCCTAGCTATTTCTAAGCACCCAATAAACATATCTACGCATTCCTAGTTTCTATTAGCTACATTTTCTAGCAAGACTGCATAGTGGCAACATTCTAGCAATTATTGCAGTAGTAACATATCATGTGTTGAGGTTTAGGGCCATTTCAGGCTTTTCCGTCTAGCTTGAGTGTATTTTCTTCAAGCACTTTGTACTTCATCTCTGCTATTGAATGTAATAAAATGACTCAAATGATCTGCTCATATTTTTGATGTAATGATGTTTACTGCAATTTCCAGTTTATTGTTCAATATTCTTGTTTATTCTATTTTGGGATACTATAGAGGTATCAGAGCATCATCTTGGCTCATCCCATGGGAAATTTACATCTATGACATCTAAAGAAGAACCTATTACAGACCGGGAGAAGTGGTATATTAATAGAGGTAAAAAATTTGATTATAAAACCAAAAAATAAGACCACATATCAGAAGAAATAGAATACAAAGGAAAGTCGCCAATAACGGGAGAAATGGATGAGAAAGAGTTTCCGAAACTTATTCTCCAATCTATGCAGGATCTCACTAGAGAGATCAAGGAGATGAGAGTGGAGAGATAAAGGGAAACCCCAAGAGGTTTGAAAATGGAGAAAGTTCTGGTACTTCACATCATTGTGTGAGCGATCAACAGTGCAAAAAACTTCACAGCGCTCCACTATGCCTACCTTCCTGGAAGTAGGAAATGGGGCTGGAGGACCATAAGAGTAGGAGGCTCTAAGTGATTATTTTCTAGAATATGAATCTTAGTCTCAAATATTCAAAGAAAATGTAAGCTTCTAAGAGTCTTTCCAAATCAAAGATAATATAAGACCCCGTAACAACAATAGAGGTGGAGGGTACATGCCGAACAATGATCTACAACGTACTATGGGTAGATTATTTCTGCCTGCTTTTTATGGGTCATCCAAGTGCATAACAAAGGCTTGGGTGGAAAAGTTAGACATTTATTTCCAGCTAAACCAAGTATCAAAGATTGAAGCTATTAAGATAGCTGCACTGCACCTTGAAGGTGAAGCACATGAATGGTGGTTCCACCGACTGTCTACGTTGGGATATGCATGTGTTACTGCATATGACAAGTTCACCCATATATTGGTAGAGAGATTTGACCGAAGAGATCCAGAGGCACACTTTTTTGAGCTAGCTAAGCTCAAGCAATTGGGAAATCCAAAGACTTATATATCTGAGTTCTTGAAACTTTCTATCATGGTGCCAGATTTGTCCACAGATAGGAGGGTATAAATGTTCATTGATGGACTAGCAGAAACTTTACATGGGTTAGTAAAGTCCACTAGACCAGCTACACTCCAAGATTCCATTGAGCAGGCTAGGGACTTACAAGATGCTTTGCCAAGGGCAAGAGCAACATTCCAGCAAAAACCCATATTGTAGTCAAAGGGGAAAGATATGAAGGTTCCACCCCCAAAAGGGAACCAAGGCAAAGGACCTCTTAGTGATGATATCCAGAGATATTTGAGGAGGAGGAAGCTTTTCTTCACTTGCCAAGAACCATGGGCACCAGGGCATCGATGTGCTACTGGAAAGGCACATTATATTGAAGTTTTCTTCGATAGTAAAGAGGATACAAAGGAGGAGATGGAAGGGGACACCAGTGATGTGGAACCAGGAGAGGATCCACCACCACTAGGAGGTGGAAATGGAGCATTTTCTCCGATTGGAGGGGCCCGTGCAGCTTTACGGGAGTTCCCAAGTATCTAACGTTGAGAGTCCAAGGCACAGTTTAGGGGCAATAGGTGTCAGTATTGATAAACAGTGGGTCTACCCACAATTTTATTGATACCCAACTAGTGCAAAGGAGAGGCATACCCACAGATTGTTTTGAAGGATTATGAGTTTTGGTTCTAAGAGCTAGAACTATGCAGTGTGTGAAGTATGTTCCGAAATTGACTATAACTTTGGGGACATAAACATTGACAGATCACTTCTTTGTGGTCGATATTCCTGACACCAATGTGATATTGGGTGTACAGTGGTTGATCGCACCAGGAAAGGTCACCACAGATTGGGATACCTTGAAGATGGAATGGAGAGATAAGAAGCATGGTAAGCACCAAATGATCAGGGGCATGCACACCTATCCACCTCAGGTAGTCTCAACACATAGGACGGAGGCTGATTTGCATAGAGGAGACATAGAATGGGCAGTAGAATTGCGTATGTCATAGGCAGGAGGCAAGGAAAAATTAGTCCACTCTGATTTGCAGTCTATTCCAGACCACTATTCTATAGTATTTTGGGACATTCCACTGGGAAGGCCACCAGATAGGGGGTTTGAACATACTATTGAGTTGGAGCAGGTGTAATATTCCTTTTTCAAGAATTTCTACAATTTCTTCAATGAGGACGCTGTATAAGGAAAGCCATGCAATAAAAATGATGAACAGGACTTGGATCCTCTTGTATATGTTGTATGTAGCTTAAATATAAAAGGTCATCATAAATAAATCATTCTAGCTACACTAAACAGATCTCCCCAGCTCAAATATGCTCAAAAGCACCCTAATCCCACTACATAAAATAGAAATGCCGGAGACTGCAACATTTTTATTTTTATTATGAAATATACAAAAAAATATAATGAAACAAATATCTGGAGCTTTCATTTATCATAGAATAAAAAATGAGAGGTTTGACCTCTTTTACAAGCACATCGAAGCAGCCTGGCAAGGGTTTCCAGCAAAATAGCAACACAAGATACATCACTACAAAAAATAACGCTATACCCATCAACTCTGTATTAGAAAAAACTAAATGTAATATGAAATAGAAAAATAATACAGAAATTTTCCTTAGGCCTCCCTCAATAGATCTCCCAGAGTGAAATAGACACCTCCTCCTCCGAAACAAGCATAAACAAGAGGGTTTCACCCAGCTGCTGCTACTACTACAGAAATGACACAGTTACTGGAGGTGACTGCATTGTATGTGATGCAGAATAGATATCCTCAAGAAAAATGGTGAAAAGTAAGCTCAGGACCTCCTCCTTAGATCTCCCAATTATTTAGACCAAAGGTAATGATGGAATTCCCGCATGAGAATTCCTTGCAGTAAACAGTGTTGTAACTTCGGCTAAATAGCTGAAGCTTGCAATCAGTCATAAGACCAAAAAAATATCAATAATGAATGCCTTCTTTTCTGCTATCTCCTCCTTCTTATCCTTGGTGATATTTCCCACCCCGGACCCCACTCAGTGGTGATGTGACTTCCTTGAGAAGATTCCCCTTTCAAAACTGTGCTGCCCTAGTAGCTTTCCCTCCTCTTGTGACAGTGATGTTGACTTGGTCAACTGGATATAACTGGAGCAGTTATAATATTCCAAGTAGTAGTGGCTAATTGGGAATATTACAGTCCTCCCCGCTCAAAAGTTGCTTTCCCACAAGAAATAGTAAAGAAGGATGCTGCAAGATCTTCTCTCCCTCCCAAGTGGCATCCTCATCTGGTAGATTCCTCCATTGAATCAAATATTCCTTGATGACTCTGTTTCTCAGCTACCTCTCCGTTGTGTCTAAGATTGCTTATGGCTGCAAGATTAAGTGGCCCTCATAATCAATAGGGGGGAGATCCATGTTGGCAACTACATTCCTCCCAATGGCCTTCTTGAGGCAAGAGACATGGAAGATATTGTGGATCTTTCTCCCCTTAGGAAGCTCCAACTCATATGCTACCTTACCGATACATTTGATCACCCTATATGGCCCATAGAAACGTGGTTTGAGCTTCTCAGCTCCCTTCTCCTTGAGTGTGGGCTGTTTGTAAGGCTGAAGACACAGATAGACAAGATATCCCACCTCAAACTATCTTTCTATCCGACTACGGTCTACATACATCTTCTGTTGGTTCTGGGCAGTGGCAATGTTGTCTTTGAGTGCCCTGAGTATGTCCTGGTTCTCCTGAATCCATTCCTTTTCCCTTGGAGCTTTACTTACCCCAAACATAACATCAACAAATGAGAGTGCCTCATACCCATATAAGGCTTGGAATGGAGTCATTCCAATAGAGGTATGGTGAGTAGTGTTGTAACAATACTCTCCCAAGTGGAGCCAACGCAACCAAGCTCTCTGCTACCCTACCACATAGTTCCTCAAGTAGCCTTCTAGCCACTTGTTCAATATCTAAGTCTGTCCATTGGTTTGGGGATGATAGCTAGTGCTTGGAGTCAAATCAGTCCCCACTAACCGGAAAAGTTCCTGCTAAAATCCACCCATGAAGCGGTTGTCCTGATCACTCACTATGGTCCTTGGGAGACCATGGAGTCTAAATACATCTCTTAAGAAGAGCTCATCTACCTGTGAAGCAGCATAATGTGCAGAAATGGAAAAAAAATGACAGTACTTTGTTAGTATATCAACAACAACAAAGATACAGTCCTTACCCTGCACCGTCGGTAAGCCGGTGATGAAGTCCATAGAGATACTTTCCCACTTCCCATCCGGAATAGGTAGTGGCTGCAATAACCCAACAGGGTGAGTGTGTTCTCCCTTGTTCTGCTAACAAATGGTGCACTCTCTGACATGTCGGAGCACATCCTCCTTGAGACCCTTCCATGAGAATCTCTCTCTGATAGCCCTGTAAGTATTTGTGAAACCTTGATGCCCAACAAGTGGGGAATCATGTGATGCCAATAAGATCTTCTCCTTGAGCTTGGATTTCTTAGCCAAGAAGATCCAATCTCAGTAATAGATGACCTCATCCATCACTCTAAACCTCTCATCTGATACCACCCCATCAAGTATCTCACATGCAAAGTCATCTTTGGAATACTCAACTAAAAGTTGAGCTTTCAAATCTGCGTCCATGCCCGTCAAAGACAACATTGTAGGCCTCCTAGATAGTGCATCAGCTACTACATTGCTCTTTCCCTTGACATATTCTATGTCAAAATCATAAGCTTGGAGTTTTCTCACCCACTTCTGTTGTCTCTCCTGGAGTTGTCTCTATTCAAGGAAGAATCTAAGACTATTATGATCAGTCTTCACCTTGAACTTATTCCCCACCAAGTATTGCCGGAATTTGGCTAATGCATGCATGATAGCCAACATTTATTTATTACAGATGGGGTATAACCTCTCATGAGGGAGAAACTTCCCACTCTCAAAGGCTATAGGATGCCCATCTTGCATCAAGAATTCCCCAATACCTTCACTTGATGCATCACATTCTAGCACAAAAGGTTGAGAAAAGTCAGGAAAAACCAAAACATGACAACTACTCATTACCTCTTTGAGCTTATCAAAATCCCTCTGTGTTGTAGGTGTCCAATGGAAAGCTACCTTATTTTTCAAGTCGGTGAGTGGTGCTGCTAGTTGTGAAAATCCTGTCACAAACTTCTGGTAATAAGTGAATATTCCCATAAACCCTCTGAGTTCTGTAACATTCCTGGGTTCAGGCCAATCTCTGATAGCCTGGATCTTCTCCTCATGTACCCTCACCCCATCCACTCCTATGATGTGCCCCAAATACAACATCTCTGTGAGGCCAAATTCACATTTGGAGAGATTGGCATAGAATTTTTGCTCCTTGAGGATATGTAAAACTGTCTCAATATGCTGCAAGTGCTCCTCCCAAGTGCGGTTGTAGATAAGAATATCATCAAAGAAGACCAATAAAAAATTTCTCAAATGACCATGAAAGATGTGGTTCATGCAGGATTGGAAAGTCGCTGGAGAATTAGTCAATCCAAAGGGAATTACCGGAAACTCAAAGTGCCCATAGTGACATCTGAAAACTGTCTTGGGGATATCTTTCTCCCTCACCTTGATTTGATGATACCCGGATCTCAAATCAATCTTGGAGAAGTATTTAGATCCCCTCAACTCATCCATGAGTTCATCGATCCTGGGTATAGGGTACCTGTTCTTCATAGTCTTCTTGTTCAAGGCCCTATAGTCAATGCACATCCTCAATGTGCCCTCTTTCTTCTTTACCAAAACCATAGAGGAAGCAAAAGGACTAGTACTAGGCCGGATGTGTCCTAGACCTAGCAGCTCTTGGATATCCCTCTCAATCTCAGCCCTATAAGCCTTGGGGTGCCTATAAGGAGTGGTGATTACTGCTTGGATCCCTTGTTCCAACTCAATGGTGTGTTCAAACCCTCGGTCAGGAGGTCTCCCTGGTGGGATATCTCCAAATACTATAGAATACCGGTCCAGTAGAGACTGAACATCTGGATGCACTGGTGAATCCTTGCCCTTCACCTCTGATATATGCAGCTCCACTGCCCATTCAACATCCCCTCTACGTAGATATACCTCCATCCTGTGTGTTGAAACAACCTGAGGGGGGTATGTGTTTATACCCTTGATATTTTGTTGCTGGCCATCCTTCCCTCTTGTCCATTCCATCTCCAAGGTACTCCAGTTAGTGGTAATTCTCCCAAGAGTGATTAACAATTGGACTCCCAATATGTCATTGGTGTATAGAATGTCTACCACAAAGAAGTTGTCTCTCAATGTATAGGTCCCCATAGCAATGGTTAGTGCCGGAACATACTTGGCACATTGCAGGGTCATAGCTCCTGAAACCAAAACTAAAAATCCCTCAAACTCGTCCATTTGGATTCCTCTCCTTTGTACCAGCTGTGCATCAATAAAATTATGAGTGGATCCACTATCTATCAACATAGAAACTATTTGCTCCATGATAGTACCTCTCACCCTCAAGGTTAGATACTTTGGGACCTGTTCAGTCCAGTCATACTGCCATCAGTGATCAAAACTGCTCTTTTTGCATTTGCATATTAGGTGTCTCATACCAATAAATTTCACCATTCCGCTAGGTCATGGATTCATTTATGGCAGTAATGTTTCATTAGTTTTCCCTCATGAGGTACATGTTGATTTTCCTCCCCATGGTTTTCAGTCATTAGTCACTTTCATTCTCAAAATCATATCAGTAGGTCATAGGATGGGTCTCTTTAGTATCTAAGGTCTCATCACTGTCAAAATAAATGAGTCAAGTGTCAATAAAGATCAGCAGGGTCATGAGGAAGTCAATAAATGAAAATTTATAGCACCAGGAGGATTAGAGATATCATTCATTCAGTTTGAGGTAATTTTCACCTCAAAACCATGTTTTGAGGTGAAAACATAATGCTTTGCCTTTGAGTCACAATTCAGAAGCTGTTATCTCCACAAAGTGAGGTACCTGCCTTCAAAGAATTTTTCCACAGCGTGTTCGGCACCAGGTCATCTTCAAAGTAGATCCATCAGAAAGAGCTCGGAAAGAGCTTTCCAACCGTATACTACACTCTCGAAACTGACTTCTGGATTGAATTGTATGCTTAAGTGAAGTAAAATTCCCTATACCCCCTATTTCCCATTTTTCCTTTAAAATTTGTTCTATTAAAGTTTTATACCCCTTTAAAAACCCCTTCTTTCCCACTTTCCGATTATAAAATCGAATTACAAAACTTTGAATACATATGCGATTTAATTAAACCACTTCCCCTTTTTCCATACCCATAGACTTTATAAGCAAAATTTATGTTATATATAACCCCCCCACCGTATAAACCACTTCACCGCGCATATAATATAAACCTTATAATATAAAGTTTAAAGTCGCAATCGCAAACCTGATCCAAATCGCAATCGCAAACATTTATATGGAAGTTCTGATCGTCTAAACGCTCGAATCTCTGATTGCGATCGATCGCACCATCCCCTGATCGATTGATCGCACCATCGCAAATGTTAAATATGCGATGCGATCCGCCCATCGCAAGTCCCCCCTCCGATCCTTCAATCACATCTTCCTCTGATTGACCCATCGCAGTTCTCCCTCTGATTACTCGATCGCAACACCTCTCCTGATCATCCCTCCACCGTTGATCTCTCCCCACTGATCCGACGGCTTAAATTCAATCGGGCCAATCGCATCAGCGTTTCACATATGTTGCACTCCTCCTCCCCTCCGATATTGCGATTGCGATTGATCCTTCGGGCCCACCATAATACTTCCGCCCAATTCACATATAAAGGGCCCAGTTCTTTGTTAATGCGAAATTTTGGTTTTGAATTATAATACAAAGGGATTTCCTTCCCATCGCATCGGAAAGATTGTATACACCATCCCGCTCTGTCCCACCTCCCGATTTGCGATTGCAATTGGTTCTTGGGTCCCACCATCAGTACTTCCTTTCGTTCATAAAGAAAAGGCCTAGCCCTTTGTTAATTCAATACTTTGGTTAAATTTGTTTATTACAAAGGCCTTCCTCCCATCGCATCGTATATCTGTAATATCACTCCCCTCCCACTCCACTCCGATATTGCGATTGCGATTACTATGTTATATCATATCTCTGGCCCGCTCCTGACCCCGATTGCGATTTTCATAAGTTTCCCGCCTCCATTTCGCTTCCCTTTCCCATTTAAATACATTCCTCCCTTCACGAACGCATAAATTCATTTTTCCAAAGCAAAATATAAGAAAAGGCAGTTTTATTTAAAGAAATAATGGAAAGCGAACAGTCAGAGGCCGAGAACCCAGATTGTAACAGTCACATTTTCAGTTACATTGCAGAGATGATCCACGCTACATGTTTCACCTCATCATTGGGTATCAGATAATTTCAAATGAAATTATGTAACACAGCTCTTCCTTTACGAAAATATTATTGGCTCTTGGTTTTCCATCTTCAGTTATGATTTCTCCTCTTTCTATCATTCTATATTCCCACAAATCTGTCTATTTATTGTAAATTCTAATCATGTGTAAAAGGCTGGAAAGTCTGAGATCTGAAAACTCAAAAGTAGGGGAATAGTGTGGCAGTGAGCTTTGCGCTCCTTTTGTACAGTTCGGCAGGGATTTAATAAAGTGATGCAGCTCTGATTTATGGGATTCATGTGGTATGAGTTTTAGCATATGTCTCTCCTTTATGTTTCATATGTATTTTGTTATGTTTCACAATTCATTCATAAACATTACCAGTTGAATGTTTTCAAGTAGAAAGGTAGAATCCATTTTATATGCTCTGCCTTGGGAAACCGTTCATACTCTATGTGTTTTCTTCTGACTTAAAAGGATCCATGTATTATGCCCTTTTCAGATCCTCAACAATCTTTTCATTTCACCTTATTTCAATTTGATTGCTAAACCTCCTGCCTGCCTTGCCCCATGAAATATCATGTGTCCTTGATTTAATTCCTCAGCTCGGGCTATCCTTTTGTCCCATAGATCCCTGAAATTTAGTCATTTATCAAACTCTTTTCCCATTTATATACCTAGCCTAAAATCAGTCTCATTATTGTTTTATTGGATATCTATTCTACGGAGAGAGCCCTCTCCTGTCCTTGTAGGGCTAGCTACAAGGCCGAGCGTGGTTTAGTTGTTACCCTGATTTGCCTTTTCAGCCTGAGGTTCAGATTGGGTGCTAACATCTCTGGCGACTCCGCTGGGGATTTAATTACAAACTTTAGCGTAGAAGATTTATCACCCCAGTAATTTTTTTTCTTGCAAAGTCTCGATGATGATATTTCAGAATTTTCTAGGCTGATATAAATATTGTATAGTAGTAAATTGACCACACTAGCTTCAAGAAGATATACAAGGGCTAATCCTGATCCAAATCCTCCCCTGTGTTCGAAAATCCGAATCTTATCCCAAGAATAGTCAGAAGATAAGAGGGATCCCCAAGTCCTACACCTATTTTCAGGTCCCATACTTGGCCCAGTGAGTGGTTGTTTGTAGAAGAACTTTCTTTTGATGAGAATTTTGAGCTTTCTTTGTTTAGAAGTAAGTCTGAAACTGCACTTGAAGACGCGGTTTTAGATCCAGAGTTTCTTGTAGATATTGAAGTTCAGAGAGCAAATTCTTCCATTGATGACTACATTTTGAATTCGCCTAAGTCCATCACTGCAACTTATATTTCTGAGCCTTCAGAATCATCAGGCACAACATTCCATCCTCCTGATCCATCAGCATTCCCATCAATCAATTCCCAGTTTTCATCTCCTCCATCAATACCTACCTCAAATTCCAGCATTACAAACGCTGTGGTAAATCCTCCCAGAAATATGGCTGCCTGGTATGCACCCTTGGTTTTACCTCAGGTTCTCAATGATATGCCTGCTGACTATCAGAGTAAAATTACTATCTTTGATGCCACTCAGGGCATTACAGCCCAGCAGCATGTTGACAAGATGAATGACTTTTTTGACTTGCATGAAGTGGAAGAGGAAAATGTAGCTACCAGGTTGTTTGTTCAAAGCTTCGGAGGTGAAGTGAGAAAGTGGTTCAGAGCTTTACCAGCAGGCTCTATTCACACTTTACAGGAGTTACACACACAGTTCTTAGACCGATGGGAGGTGAAAAGGAATCCACAAAAAATTCTGTCTGAATATGAGAATATTAAAAGAAATGCAGGTGAAACAGTGCAAGACTATTGTTTTAGATTCAATATGGTATGCAATGCTATTCCAGCTAATCTCAAACCTCCTGTCGATTCAGCTATGCTGAGGATTCCGGATGGTTTTGATGCCGATATGGCATATCAACTACGTGAAAGAGATCCACCGTCACTTGAAGAAATGCAAAAGATGGCCGTAAGCGTCGAAGCAAATCTGCTGGCTAGAAGAGCTCGAGCCAGAGCTGAAAAGAAAGTCGTGGTAAAAGAAGAAGCATCCCCTTCAGATAGAAAAATGGACACACTAATTCATACAATGGAAAGGATGGTTTATCGATTAACAATTTCGGACAAACCGGAACCCCAAATAAGAAATCCGAATTTTAGAGGTCAGCAACAGCCGCAATTCAGGATTAGGCAGAGAGAACAGAGGGCACAGGACCAAGCAGCACCACAACAACAGATTAGAACGCCATTACAACAGAACTACATGCAAGGGACTGACTCAGATGACGATGGTCCTCTGTTTGAAACCAATCATTTTTTCACAGCTGATGGTGAGCCCATTTTCCTCACAGAAGACGAAGAATACACAGTGGCAACTCCAGACATCCGAGGGGACGAAAATTTCATCCTGGAAAATGACGTAATGTTAGAAGAAGAATCTAATGATTACCAGAGAGGCTATATGAACGCGCTGTCAGCCCAGCAAAGGCTGTATTCTCTAAGGAACATAAACGTCACAATCAGTCCCATTCAAAGGAGAAAGGAACTCCGAATGAAAGACGAGGCACAGAAGAAAGGGACAGAGCCGGTCAATACTTCATACAGCAAAGCACCCGCAGTTACTAACACAACAAATGAAAAAAGCCAGCAGAGCATAGCGAAGGAGCAAACGGAGGAGAAGGACCCTCCGGTCAAAGAGGTAGAAAAATCTCCCTCCTTTAATTTAGAAAGTGAAATTTCCAAGTTGAAAGTGTCTGTGCCCCTAACTGAGTTAGTGAAGAATAGCATATATAAAATTTAGGTGTCTAAAGTCTTGCAAATTGGCCCTCTTTCTGATATGGTTAATGTGGAATATGACTACCCTGAACTTATTTTTGGTCCAGCCACACAAGAGTCTGAAGAAAACGAAGTTCCCCCCTTTTACCTCAGTCTTAGGTTACATGAGTTTATCTTGCATAATGCCATGTTAGACTCTGGGGCCTCCCATAATTTAATGCCCAAAGCTGTCATGGAGAAGTTAGGCCTTGATGTTACTAGAAAATACCATGATTTGTACTCTTTTGATTCAAGTAGGGTCCACTGTATTGGTCTCATCAAAGATTTAGTAGTGTCTTTAGATCAAATCCCAGCCAAAAATGTCTTGATGGATGTAGTTGTTGCTGATGTCCCACCAAGGTTTGGAATGCTCCTATCTAGGTCTTGGGGTGCCAAAATTAAGGGGACCATACAGCTTGATTTCTCCTATGCCACAATCCCTGTGTTTGGCCAGTTGAGAAAGTTATATAGGGAAAAGAAAATGAAATACATGATCACTAGAAAAGACAAGCTAGTAAATCATCCCATCAATGCAGTACACACAGATTTAGAGTCTTTTGTCTTATATTCAGATGGTGGTTTAAATGATGAGGATGTTCAGTTGGTACAAGTGGAGGAGATACCTGAGATTTCACAAAATTTCAGAGAAATCCTCAAATAGGAAAAAGACAAAGTAGCAAGTACTTCTAAGCCTTCTGCCTGCCAGCAGAAAATGGATAATGAACAGCCAGAAATCAGCCAAGGCAAAGAAGAGAAAGAAACAAATTTTCAGCATCTACAAGAAGAAGAAGAAGGTCTGTGGAGTATGGATTTTGATGGAGCGGTTGGTAAGGATGGAGCTGGCATTGGAATATGGGTAAGGAGTCCTATGTTTCAACGTGAAAAGGTCCCTAGTAATGTCAGATTATGTGCTTATAAGTTGGCCTTTGAATGCTCTAACAATGAAGTAGAGTATGAAGCTCTGATTGCAGGCCTCAAAATCTTAAAGAAGTTGAAGGCAAAAAGGATTTCTGTGTACGGTGACTCTGAGTTAATAATCAAGCAGGTGAAAGGAGAATACCAAGCTAAACACCCAAGACTGAGGGCATATAGAAATGTAGTTTTGGACATTTTGAAGACATTCCTAGAGTACACTTTGACGGCAGTGCCCAGGATGCAGAATCTTATTGCTAATTCTCTTGCCACTATTGTGAGTAACCTGAAGATTCCGATGAACTCCAACAACAAATTTGAGATCAATGTAAAACATAGGCCTGCTGTTCCGGACAATTTAAGGTATTGGCAAGTATTTTGGGATGATAATGAGATAAATGCATTTTTGCAGGGCGATGGAAAATTCAAAGACACTCCCATAGAAGGTGAGTATGTAGTTAATGATCAAGAATTGGAAGCAAACCAGATGGACATATTGCAGCTGAAAGATAATGTAATTCATAGAGGCCTCATACCTCTAGAGGAGCTGTTTGATCAGGATGATGTTGCAAAGAAGCCAAACTTGGTGCCCACAGAGAAAGGAGTTGAAGATGTGAATATTGGAACACCTGATCAGCCCAAGTTTGTGAACTTGTCAAAGACATTGTCCCTTGAAGCGAAGGAGAAGTATGTGAAGTTTCTTTCTGAATTTTCTGATGTTTTTGCATGGGATTATTCAGATTTGAAGGTGTATGATAAGAACATAATTCAGCATACTATTCCTATCAATCCGGATCAAAATCCATTCAGACAGAAGCTGAGAAGAATTAACCCAAATCTACTGCCATCCATCGAGAAAGAGGTAAACAGATTGTACAAAGCTGGTATCATAGTCCCCATTAGATTTTCTGACTGGATTTCAAATTTGGTCCCAGTACGTAAAAAGACTGGAGATATAAGGTTGTGTATAGATTTTCGAAACTTGAACAAGGCCTCCTTGAAGGACAATTATCCACTCCCGAAAATGGACCACATTTTGCAGAGAGTAGTTGGAGCATCCAGGATGTCACTACTTGATGGCTACTCAGAATACAACCAAATCTTGGTGCATGAGAAAGACCAAGATAAAACTGCCTTCACAACACCCTGGGGAACCTTCCAGTATGCCAAAATTCCTTTTGGACTAAAGAATGCAGGAGCTACTTTCCAGCGTGCAATGGACATCGCTTTTGCAAATGAAAAAGATGTTTTTCTGGTTATTTATTTAGATGATTTGATAGTGTTTTCAGGATCAGATGATGAGCATTTGCACCATTTGAGAGTTGTTTTTCAGCGATGCAGAAAATTTGGAATTTCTCTCAATCCCAAGAAGTGCCTCTTTGCCATGGATGAAGGCAAGCTACTGGGGCATATCATCTCCAAATATGGTATTCGCATCGATCCAGCCAGAGTGGAGGCAATTCATCTCATAGATCTGCCACGAAACAAAAAGGAGATCCAAGCATTCAATGGTAAGATGAACTTCTTACGTCGATTTATACCCAATCTGGCCAAACATTTGAGGGAAATGACTAATATGTTGAAGAAAGACAGCACTGTTAAATGGAGCGAGGAGGCTATCAAATCATTCAATCTGGTAAAGTTTTCTTTGTCCAATGCCCCAGCTTTGATCAGTCCTGACTACACTCAAGACTTTATCATATTTTCGTTTGCATCTGAGCATACTTTAGCGGCTGTTTTAATGCAAAAGAGAGACGAGATCGAAAAGCCAATTGCCTTTTTCAGTAGAACTATTAGAGACGCTGCTTTGAGGTATAATATCATTGAAAAACAGGCATTGGCCCTTATCAAAGCATTAAAGGATTTCAGGGTCTATATTCTGCATTCACATACTATAGCATATGTCCCAAACGCAGCAGTGAAGGAGGTGTTGATGCAAACTGATCTAGAAGGTCGAAGAGGTAAGTGGATAGCAGCCATGTTGGAGTATGATCTGGAGATCAAGCCCACGAAATTGATCAAAGGCCAAGGCTTGGCGAAATTGATGGCCCAATCAAATCTGCACGCCTTAGATATAAACCTTATAATAGCAGTGGCATAAGAGGAAGATGAAGGTTTACTAGTTCCAATTGCAGATATTTTTCTACAGTCCCCATGGTATTCAGATATCGTCTATGTCCTTCAGCACTTTTCACCCCCTACGGGCATGTCCAAGAGTAAAGGTAGATCTCTGAAACTAAAATCCGCAAAATACTGCATTTTAGACAGCGCTCTGTATTGGAAAGATCCGAGAGGCGTTCTGCTTAATTGTTTGGTTGAAGAAGAAGCGCAAAAGGTAATGCACGAGTTTCATAAAGGCGACTGTGGCGGTCACTTGTTTTGGAAGACTACAGCTAACAAGATATTGAGAGCCGGATATTATTGGCCCACATTATTTTCTGATTTATATAAGACCGTGATGAAATGTCATGAATTCCAAATCTTTCAAGGGAAGAAAAAATTGCTCCCACTCCCTTTAAAACCAGTTTTAGTAAACGCACCCTTTCAGCAGTGGGGGCTCGATTTCATTGGAGAAATTCATCTAGCATCCTCAGCACAGCACCGATGGATATTGACAGGGACAGATTACTTTACC
Organism: Pinus albicaulis; assembly: GCA_034641835.2. Taxonomy (NCBI): domain Eukaryota; kingdom Viridiplantae; phylum Streptophyta; class Pinopsida; order Pinales; family Pinaceae; genus Pinus; species Pinus albicaulis. The sequence goes on from CM076581.1 coordinate 1,442,020,633, forward strand.
AAATGGATCGAGGCCATCCCAGCCAAACAAGCAACAGACACGGTAATTATTCAATTCCTGGAATCGAATTTTTTATCTCGCTTTGGCTGCCCATGCAAAATCGTAACAGACAATGCAGCAGCATTCAGATCAAAGAAAATGATTGATTTCTATGAAAAATACAACATCGCACTGGGCCATTCGACAACATATTATCCGCAAGGCAATGGCCTAGCCGAGTCATATAACAAATCGCTGGTGAATATAATCAAGAAAATTTTGGAAGCAAACAAAAGAAATTGGCACCGGAAGCTCATCAATGCACTGTGGGCAGACATAGTTAGCAGTTAAAGATCAATAGGTATGTCACCATTTGAGTTGGTTTATGGTACTGATGCTATATTTCCTACATCCCTTACAGTCCCAGTTATGAGACTATTGCAAGAAGTTGACAGCGAGGACAAAGACAATCAACGAAGGATCAATCAGATGATCCACCTTCAACAAACAAGAGAGGAAGTGTCACAGAACGCTATTCAGTTGCAGGAGAAAATAAAAAAGATCTATGACAGGAAGAAAAAAGCAGAAAGGTTTCAGCTGGATGATATAGTGTTGAAATGGGATGCTAGAAATGAAGACAAAGGGAAGCATGGTAAGTTTGAAAACCTGTGGAAAGGACCATACAGGATCTCAGCATACAGAGGACATAATGCCTTCTTGCTTTCAGAAATGGATGGCCAATATTGTCTTGGAGGAGCAGTGAATGGTAGGATTTTGAAGCACTACCATTGTTGAAAACAAGGGATCAGAATCTATGTCATCACCGTTGTATATACCATGTTATGTTTATCAAAGTGCAGAATACACAGTCATTAAAGTTTGGGGCCCGAGGTGAAGGCTATAAGACTTGAGTGATTGGTGTATGGTTTGGTTTTATTTCACTTTTCAGTCTTAGTATTGAGTCAGTGTCAGTGTGCATTGTGTCAGCTTTTCAGTATTCTTTACTCCATGCCCAATGGATAAGGCTACTTGGTATACGGTGTTCTTGGCACCTCCAAGGAGCTACCATCCCCATTGGAGCCAATGTTAGTGTCAGTCCATTCATACTGCCATCAGTGATCAAAACTGCTCTTTTTGCATTTGCATATTAGGTGTCTCATACCAATAAATTTCACCATTCCGCTAGGTCATGGATTCATTTATGGCAGTAATGTTTCATCAGTTTTCCCTCATGAGGTACTTGCTGATTTTCCTCCCCATGGTTTCCAGTCATTAGTCACTTTCATTATCAAAATCATATCAGTAGGCCATAGGATGGGTCTCTTTAGTATCTAAGGTCTCATCACTGTCAAAATAAATGAGTCAAGTGTCAATAAAGATCAGCAGGGTCATGAGGAAGTCAATAAATGCAAAGTTATAGCACCAGGAGGATCAGAGATATCATTCATTCATTTTGAGGTAATTTTCACCTCAAAACCATGTTTTGAGGTGAAAACATAATGCTTTTCCTTTAAGTCACAATTCAAAAGCTGTTATCTCCACAAAGTGAGGTCCCTGCCTTCAAAGAATTTTTCCACAGCGTGTTCCACACCAGGTCATCTTCAAAGCAGATCCATCAGAAAGAGCCTGGAAAGAGCTTTCCAACGGTATACTACACTCTCGAAACTGACTTCTGGATTGAATTGTATGCTTAAGTGAAGTAAAATTCCCTATACCCCATATTTCCCATTTTTCCTTTAAAATTTGTTCTATTAAAGTTTTATACCCCTTTAAAAACCCCTTCTTTCCCACTTTCCGATTATAAAATCACATTACAAAACTTTGAATACATATGCGATTTAATTAAACCACTTCCCCTTTTTCCATACCCATAGACTTTATAAGAAAAAGTTATGTTATATATAACCCCCCCACCGTATAAACCACTTCACCGCACATATAATATAAACCTTATAATATAAATTTTAAAGTCGCAATCACAAACCTTATCCAAATCGCAATTGCAAACATTTATATGGAAGTTCCGATCGTCTAAACGCTCGAATCTCTGATTGCGATCGATCGCACCATCCCTCGATCGATTGATCGCACCATCGCAAATGTTAAATATGCGATGCGATCCATCATCACAATTCCTATCTCAGATCCTCAGTCGCATCCTTCAAGATTGACCCATCGCGGTTCTAGCTCAGGGTACCCAATCGCAAAACTCGCAACACCTCTCCAGATCATCCCTCCACCGTTGATCTCTCACCTCTATCCGTGGCCTCACATTCAATCGAGATGATTGATAGCGTTTCACATATCATTGGCTCCTCCTTCCTCAATATTACGATTGAATTGATCTTTCGGGCCACCATAATACTTCCTTCAATTCACATATAAAAGGGCCAGTTCATGCTGTTAATGCGAAATTTTGGTTTTGAATTATAATACAAAGGGCTTTCACTCCCATCTTGTGGAGGCCATTGTTCGCCCAGCATCCCACTCCGTCCCACCTCCCGATTTGTGATTGCGATTGATCCCCCGGGCCCACCATAATACTTCCACCTAATTCACATATAAAAGGCCTAGCCCTTTGTTAATTCAATACTTTGGTTAAATTTGTTTATTACAAAGGTCGTCCTACCATCGCATCGCATATCTGTAATATCACTCCCCTCCCGCTCCACTCCGATATTGCGATTGCGATTACTGTGTTATATCATATCTCTGGCCCGCTCCTGACCCCGATTGCGATTTTCATAAGTTTCCCGCTTCCATTTCCCTTCCCTTTCCCATTTAAATACATTCCTCCTTTCACGAACGCATAAATTCATTTTTCCAAAGCAAAATACAAGAAAAGGCAGTTTTATTTAAAGAAATAATGGAAAGCGAACAATCAGAGGCCGAGAACCCAGATTGTAACAGTCACATTTTCGGTTACATTGCAGAGATGATCCACGCTACAGGTTTCACCTCCTCATTGGGTATCAGAGAATTTCAAATGAAATTATGTAACGCAGCTCTTCCTTTACGAAAAGATTATTGGCTCTTGGTTTTCCATCTTCAGTTATGATTTCTCCTCTTTCTATTGTTCTATATTCCCACAAATCTTTCTATTTATTGTAAATTCTAATCATGTGTAAAAGGCTGGAAATTCTGAGATCTGAAAACTCAGAAGTAGGGGAATAGTGTGGCAGTGAGCTTTGCGCTCCTTTTGTACAGTTCGGCAGGGATTTAATAAAGTGATGCAGCTCTGATTTATGGGATTCATGTGGTATGAGTTTTAGCATATGTCTCTCCTTTATGTTTCATATGTATTTTTTTATGTTTCACAATTCATTCATAAACATTACCAGTTGAATGTTTTCAAGTAGAAAGGTAGAATCCATTTTATATGCTCTACCTTGGGAAACCGTTCATACTCTGTGTGTTTTCTTCTGACTGAAAAGGATCCATGTATTATGCCCTTTTCAGCTCCTCAACAGTCTTTTCATTTCACCTTATTTCAATTTGATTGCTAAACCTCTTGCCTGCCTTGCCCCATGAAATATCCTGTGTCCTTGATTTAATTCCTCAGCTTGGGCTATCCTTTTGTCCCATACATCCCTGAAATTCAGTCATTTATCAAACTCTTTTCCCATTTATATACCTAGCCTAAAATCAGTCTCATTATTGTTTTATTGGATATCTATTCTACGGAGAGAGCCCTCTCCTGTCCTTGTAGGGCTAGCTACAAGGCTGAGCGTGGTTTAGTTGTTACCCTGATATGCCTTTTCAGCCTGAGGTTCAGATTGGGTGCTAACAAGACCCCTCTTAACGCTGCAATAGCTCCCCCTCTTGGAGCAAAGTATTCCATGGATTGTACAGCGTTGGCATCCTTCTTGGAGAAGGTCTTGACATGATGTGTCCTTCATAAAACACATTCTCCCTCCAAATCCTAAAAATGGATTGTCTTCCTTGGTCTTGAGTGAGTCTCTTGCTGCAAAAAGGTTCTTGCCCTGGGCAAGATGTGTTGTAGATCTCTAGCTTTCTCCATAGCATCAAGGAGTGTGTTGGTTTAGTGGATTTGACCAACCCTTGTAATGGTTCAACCATCCCATTCATAAACATGCCTACCTTCCTGCTCATAGTGAGGTTGGATACCATCACTAAAAACTGCAAATACTCAGCAATATAATCCTCAAGATCTCCCTCCTGCTTGAGCTTGGTTAACTTGGCAAAGTGGGCTTCCAGGTTTCTTGGATCAAACCTCTCCACTAGCTTATTGGTGAAAGCTGAGTATGAAGTGATATGATGATGCTCAAGTGTGGTAAGTCCATGAAACCACCATTCTTGAGCTTCCCCTTCTAGGTGCAGTGTAGCTATCTTGATGGCTTCTATCTCAGAAACCTTGTTAAGCTGGAAGTATGTGTCCAGCTTCTCCTCCCAATCCTTGGCTGCGCACTTAGGCATCCCATAAAATGTGGGAAAGAAGAACCCTACCATACTGTGCTGGAGGGCTGATCCCTGCATCAAGTTCTCCTCCTTTTGATGAGGATTAATCCTCCTCCCATCCTTGATCTGGCAAAACTCCTGAAAGCTCAAGTGCTCCTTGAACCCTTGAGATTGGAGTTCATATTCTTCAAAATATTCTCCCAAGGTTCCCTCCTTGTATCCTCCAATTATAAATGAAGGCAGGGTAGAGCGTTGTGATGCAGCTGAATGTCCAATGCCATTTGCAGTGATGGTGCTTGCCTCATGGAAAAACTCTATGGAATCCCCTTCATGTCTCGTCTCCTTGAGGTCCCTTGCAATGTTATGTAGGGTTTGAAGTAGGATATTAGAAATTTCTTTCTCCTCCATGCTGAAGATAAATCTCCCCCACAAGTTGAGCCAAGAGCAGAGCTCTGATACCACTGTAATATTCCTTTTCAGGAATTTCTACAATTTCTTCAATGAGGACGCTGTATGAGGAAAACCATGCAATAAAAATGCTAAATAGGACTTGGATCCTCTTTTATATTATATATTTAGCTTAAATATAAAAGGGCATTAGAAATAAATCATTCTAGCTACACTAAACAGATCTCCCCAGCTCAAATATGTTCAAAAGCACCCCAATCCCACTACTTCATAAAATAGAAATGACGGAGACTGCAACAACGTTATTTTTATTATGAAATCTAAAGAAAAAGATAATGAAACACATATCTGGATCTTTCATTTATCATAGAATAAAAAATGAGAGGTTTGACCTCTTTTACAAGCACATCGAAGCACCCGGCAAGGGTTTCCAGCAAAATAGCAACACAAGATACAACACTGCAGAAAATAATGTTGTACCCAACAAATTTTTATTAGAAAATACTAAATGTAATCTGAAATAGAAAAATAATACAAAAATTTTCCCTAGGCCTCCCTCAATAGATATCCCGGAGTGAAATAGACACCTCCCTCTCTGAAACAAGCATAAAACAAGAGGGTTTCACCCAGCTACTGCTGCTGAAATGATGCAGTTACTGGAGGTGACTGCACTGTATTAGTTATACCAAAGGTAATGATGGAATTCCCGCATGAGAATTCCTTGCACTAAACAGTGCTGCAACTCCGGCTAAACAGCTGAAGCTTGCAATCAGTCATAAGACGAAAAAAAGGTCAATAATGAATGCCTCCTTTGCTGCTATCTCCTCCTATTTATCCTTGGTGAGATTTCCCACCCCGGACCCCACTCATTGGTGATGTGACTTCCTTGAGAAGATTCCACTTTCAAAATTGCGCTGCCCTAGTAACTTTCCCTCCTCTTGTGACAACACTGTTGACTTGGTCAACTAGATCTAGCTCATTGCTTTGCCCCTCTTTCACACCAAAGTGGCTTTATTTTTCCCTCCTAATATAATCCCTTTTCACACTGGGATATGTTTTATTGGCTTCCCTACTTCTTATTCCAAAAATGGAGCAATTATAATATTCCAAGTAGCAGTGGCTAATTGGGAATATTACAACAGGGGATCCAAGCAGTAGTCACCACACCCTATAGGCGCCCCAAATATTACAGGGACGAGATTGAGAGAGCTATTTAGGAGCTCTTGGCTTTAGTACATATCCGACCCAGCACTAGTCCTTTTGCTTCTTCTGTGGTCTTGGTGAAGAAGAAGGATGGTACCTTAAGGATGTGCATTGATTATAGAGCCTTGAATATGAAGAAAAAGAAGAATAGGTACCTGATTCCCAGGATCAATGAGCTGATGGATGACTTGATGGGATCAAAGTTATTTTCAAAGATTGATTTGAGGTCGGGGTACCATCAGATCAAGGTAAGGGATCAAGATATCCCCAAGACTGCATTTAGATGTCATAATGGCCAGTTTGAGTTCTTGGTGATGACCTTTGGGCTGACCAATGCTCCAGCTACTTTTCAGTCTTGTATGAACCACATATTCCATGGTCAGTTGAGGAAATTTGTGTTGGTTTTCTTTGATGACATTATTATCTACAACGACACATGGGAAGAGAATCTGCAACATATTGAGGCAATATTACGCATTCTGGAAGAGAAACATTTCTATGCTAAGCTCTCCAAATGTGAGTTTGGGATCATAAATATGATTTATTTAGGCCACATAATTGGAGTGGATGGAGTAAGGGTCCATGAGGAGAATATCTGTGCTATTCGGGATTGGCCAGAGCCAAAGAATGTAATAGAACTTTGGGGGTTTGTAGGAATATGCACCTACTATCGAAATTTTGTCAAAGGGTTCTCCCAACTAGCAGCACCACTCACAGATCTGACCAAGAAGGGAGCCTTCAATTAGACAAAAAATGTGCAGAGGGGCTTTGATAGGCTCAAGGAGGTGATAAGAAGCTGCCCGGTGTTTGTGTTGTCATATTTCACCCAGCCCTTTGTGCTGGAATGTGATGCTTCAGGGGAGGGTATTGGTGCAGTCTTGATGCAGGGGGACATCCCATATCCTTTGAGAGTTTGAAGTTGCTACCACATGAGAGGTTGTATCCCATATATGACAAGGAGATGCTAGCCATTATGCATGCATTGGAAAAATTCAGGAAATATCTGGTAGGAAACAGATTCCCAGTAAAGAGTGATCACAACAGCCTTCGGTATTTTCTTGAGTAGAAGAAGCTGCGAGAGAGGCAGCAAAAATCGGTTAGAAAAATTTAGGCATATGACTTTGACATTGAATATGTAAAAGGGAAGAGAAATTTGGTCACTGATGCCTTATCACGGAGACTAGCAACACTGTCCCTGATGAGTGTGGATTCAGATTGGAAGGCCCAATTGTTGGTGGAGTATTCCAAATACCACTTCACATGTGAGATACTAGATGGGCAGGTGATTGAAGAGAAATATAGAGTAATGGATAAGGTCATCTACTACAGGGACCGGATATTCTTGACTTGAGACTCTAAGTTCAAGGAGAAGATTTTGCATGCATCACATGATTCACTGCTCTCAGGCCGCCAAGGTTTCACAAAGACATATAAATTTGACGTTGAATATGTTAGAGGGAAGAGAAATGTAATAGCTATTGCCTTATCATGGAGACTAGAAACACTGTCCTTGATGAGTGTGGATTCAGATTCAAAGGCCCAACTGTTGGCGGAGTATTCCAAAGACCACTTCACATGTGAGATACTAGATGGGCAGGTGACTGATGAGAAATATAGAGTAATGGATGAGGTCATCTACTATAGGGATCGGATATTCTTGAATAGAGATTCTAAGCTCAAGGAGAATATTTTTCATGCATCACATGATTCACCGCTCTCAGGCCGCCAAGGTTTCACAAAGACATATTGGTCCATTAGAGAGATATTCTCAAGTAAGGGTATCAAGGAGGATGTGATCTAGCATATCAAGGACTGAGTATTTTTCCATAGGAATAAAGGAGAGAACAACCATCTTGTAGGGTTGTTACAACCACTTCCTATTCCGGAGGGGAAATGGGAGAGAATTTCTATGGACTTCATTACCATTTTTCCAGCAGTGCAAGGCAAGGATTGTATCTTTGTGGTTATTGATCAACTAACAAAGTATTCAATTTTTTTTGTCATATCCTCATGGTACAATGCCTCACAAGTGGCCGAGATTTTTGTTATAGATGTTTTAATACTTCATGGTCTTCCTAAGACCATAGTCAGTGATAGAGATAGTCGCTTCATGAGTGGCTTTTGGCAGGATATTTTATGTTTGGTGGGTATCGAGTTGACACTGAGTACTAGTTATCACCCCTAGACAGCTGGGCAGACAAATATAGTAAACAAGTGGCTGGAAGGCTACTTGCGAATCTATGTTTCGGGGCAACAGAGAGCATGGCTACGCTAACTCCACTTGGGGAGAATATTGTTGCAATACGACATTTCATATGTTGATCGGTATGTCTCTATTTCGAGATCTATATGGTTATGATGCTTTATCATTTTTTGTTGTGATGTTTGGAGCAAGTAAGGCTCCTAGAGCCATAGATTTGATCCAAGAGAGTTAGGATATACTCCATTCTCTTAAGGACAACATTTCTATAGCCCAAAATATGTAGAAGTTATATGTAGATCAAGGTCAGGTGGAGAGAAAATTTGAGGTGGATGATTTGGTCTATCTCCATCTTCAAACTTACAAGCAGTTTACATTGAAGGATAAGGGGGATGAGAAGCTTAAGCCCCGTTTCTATGGTCCACAGAGGGTGATACACCATGTTGGGGAAGTAGCAGAGTTGGAGCTCCCAATTGGGAGTAAGATCCACAATATTTTTCATGTCTCATACCTCAAGAAAGCCATTGGACAACATGCAATTGCCACTATGGATCTCCCACCTACTGATGATGAGGACCATCTTGTTTTACAACTAGAAGCTATCTTGGATACTCGGGAAAGGAAGCTAGGAAATAGGGTGATCAAAGAATATTTGGTTCGATGGAGGAACCTTCCGGATGAGGATTCCACTTGGGAAGGAGAGAATATTTTGCAACATCCATCCTTGCAGTTGCTAGAGGACAAGCAACATTTGAGAGGGGAGGATTTTAATATTCCTAATTAGCTTTTAGCTAATTAGAATATTAATTTTTGTTTTTGTCTACAAGATAGATAAATAAGAGGGTAGAGGGACCCATAAATCCCTTTAGTAGGAATAAAACCACTTCTTAATGTGAATGTGGATTAATGCATCTAGATAGGGTCAAGATGAATAAACCACTTCTTAATGTGAATCTGGTTCAGTGCATGTGGATGGGGTCAATTTGACCAAATCAACGACGCAGTCATGGAGGTAGTGGAGACAATGGAGGACATTGCAGTCATAATGGAGGTTAGTGGCCATGTGTGTAGCATCATTATTGTGTGGAGCCAAGAGGGTGAGGTCTCACAAGCATATAAGGAAGGAGATGGAAGCCATAGAGATAATTCTAAATATTATTTATGAATTTTGTTTTATGACTTTCTACACGCTTCAGCTGTTTAGCTAATTTTGTTGTTTTGTTTAGCACATGGGTGTTTCCGAGCGAAATCCCACCCTTATCCTCGGGGGACTTCGAGTGCCCACTCAGGAAAGGTTCTTGAGTTGTATTTCATCATCAGGCATCAAGCCAATCTTCAACCCCTAGCAGCAGTGCAGTCTCCTCCAGGAATTGTACAATCCAGGAGGGAAAATCTATTGGAGGAGAAATAACCCAAGTTTCTTAGCTTGGCATCTAGTGAGGGGAGAAACCCTTCATCCGGGAATTTCATTGGGAGGAGTAACAACATATTTTTCATCATTTCAGCCACGTCACAATAGTCTCCCAGCTACAGTGCATAAATTATCCCTAGGGATGCATTTTCAGTTATTGTCATTTCTGGAAACCCTTTCTGGGTTATCTTGGAAAAGTGCTAGAAAGCTCATATCTCTGATCCCAGATATTTCTGAGCAACCAATCAGAATATCTACACATTCCTAGTTTCCAGTAGCTTTATTTTTCAGTAGGATTTCATAGTGGCATTATTCCAACAGTTTTTTTTGTAGCAACATATCATGTGCCGAGGTTTAGGGCCATTTCAGGATTTTCTGTCTAATTTGCGTTTATTTTCTTCAAGCACTTTGTTCTTCATATATGCTATTGAATATAATAAAATGACTCAACTGATCTGCTCATATGTTTGATGTAATGATGTTTACTACAATTTCCATTTTATTTTTCAATATTCTTGTTTATTCTATTTTGGGATATTACAAACCCTCTAGTTTCCACAGTGCCTTGAACCACCATTCAATATTATCCCTTTCATTTTTTTTTTCATAATTCGAACATAGCCTTATTTAGGGGAATAAACTCTAATTTTTGAGTGAACCCAACAAATATCATCTTGAGAGTATTTATGACAGACTCCATTTCACTCTAGTTCCAGAATATAACTCTGCTAGTCCTGCCTCCACTGGTCATCAAGACCAATGTCCTCTGCATTTTTCCAAGCCTGAGCCCAAATAGTGGTGCCCTCTAGATCACTAATCTGATTCATATTTATAATCTCTCTGTGATTAAGGGCTTCCATTAAGCCATCCGAAAAAATGTACCTTTTATTGCATCCCACCCAAGGGTCCACACCAATGCGGCACCACTCACCATTCCCAATTCTCCAAGCCAAGTGTTAGAATGAATTATTAACACAAGTGTACGAAAAGATATCACTTTAACTACACATGAAAAACAACCCTAACAACAAATATGGTTGTCTAACTTCTTTAGATATGCAATAGATAGTCGAAACAAATGGAAAACAAACCCATATCAATGAAAATAAAGCAGCTAAACAGTAAAATAAAATAAGAGTTTCTCCAAAATATCCAATGGAAAAGACAAGAATTATAAAGAATTTGGGAACTAAGAATGATGTTACCAGTCCCTCTCAATGGGATGGGTTCTTGGTTTTCCTCAAATGCTTCAGCTTTAGAGTTTCTCTCTCAAAGGTGTAGAATACCCAAGACATGTAAAACTCAAAGGGAGCTCAATAACCAAAAAGAAAATAAAAGTAATCAAAGTATGACAATGATAAGAGGATCAAATTCCGACCATGATAAAAGGATCAAAGGTAAGAAATGAATGGAAAACCCTCCTATTTATAACAAAATATTGAGTTATCCTTGATAATGGTGCATAATAGAATATTATTAACGAAGATTTAGATCTAACTGGTTGGAATATTTTATTATATTTTGTGGGAGGGAAAATGAATTTAAATTGGTTAAATCCCTTTATTTAGAAATAATAAACAAATAAAATATTTATATATCATTTCAAGGATGGGATCGAGGAATAATTTAACAAATAATGATTTATTTTATTATTCCTAAATGATTTAGTCAAATTTAACAAGGAATATTAATTAAATAATGATTTAATTAATTATTCCTAGAGAATAATAAGATAAATAATGATTTATCTAATTATTTCTCATTAGTTGGGTTAAACATGACCCATAATATTATTAAACGAAGATTTACTTAATTAATCCTAGATTAAAATCAAATAAATAAGGATTTATTTAATTATTCCTCATGGGGTTTTCTATTTGGACCAAAAATCACTTATTAAACTAAGGTTTATTAAATTATTTCTTATAGTGAAAGAAATTTTACTATGGTAAAATTGGTCTTACATGGTGTATTTCAATCCATCTAATTGTAAATGGTTAGATGACCAAAAATTGGTGTAACAGATTTCCCCCCAGCGTGCAAGTGCTAGGAGCTAATCTTATGACTGAATTACATTGTAAGAGCACAATCACTAGACACCGAAGGGGAGTCATAGAGAGAGATATGTAGGCGAAGTGAAGCGAGAGAGGAAGATAACCCTGAGGGGGCGAGACTGGCAAAGGTAAGCCTCTATTAATTTTTGGGTACCTGTTCTCAGTGAGGCGGAGAAGGCATACATATGCTCGGTGAGATGAAAAAGTACAAAGAATAATGGTTCGCCCAGTAAAATGAGGTTGAGCTATAAAATACATGATATGATGTCATAAACATGAGCCAAGAAAAAAATATAATGGATTCCACATACATCCTGCACCTGAGACAACAACCAGGACTGAATACAATCATATCTAAGTACATGAGATATCATAACAACTAGAGAAGCCCTGATAAATAGGAAAGGGCTCTGAAAATATAAATGGATCATCTAAGTGATACATGCATGCTATAGGCGTTGCAAGCAGTTGGGGTCGAACCCATAAAATATGAGCAGCTACATCTAAGGCTATGGAAGAGAATGAGGCCATCTGGGCATGTGGGGGGCTACCTGAAGGTCCACCCCCTCATGAGGTCTGAAACATGTCACACATACCTAGGAATCAATGGATCAATCTGCTGGATCATCGAAGTATCAAGTATACAAATCTCGATCATGCTGAAGTGGAGCGTATGAGAAACAATCAATTCAAAGGGAAATAAGGAGTCTCTTTTCCTAATCCAAGGAACTAAATAATGATGGAAGTTGGAACTAAGATACATCACCCTCTAGACCTGTCTTCTAGAATCATTGTGTTGTTGTCGACAAAAGGAGGTCCACTATAGGTGAGACAATGAGGTTTCTCAACTAAGGCACGAGGGATCATAGTAGAGCGAATGATGGGCTAACACCAGGGATGATGATGGAATGGGGTATACTGAGTAGAAATTAGATGGATTCCCTTTTCAGAGCATAAAAATCATGGATGACTTGGCAGCAACTGACTCGACGCCTAAGGGGATGGGGGACAGTGGGACTAGAGGCCAAAATGGGCTACACTGTTGAATTTTTAGTTGAACTGAGAGTGGGGGGGGGTGAATCAGTTCAATACATAAATGAGCATTTTTTAATTTTTCATCAGCTTATTTATAGCTTACTTTTATAATAAACCTTATTATATGAAAAGTCTTAATATGTTGCAGCAATTATTAAATTAATGTGACATTAAACTTATTATGAGAGCAGCAAACATTAAACAGATTTCATAAATCATCTCAGCACACAGGCAACACAGATAGAGACAGCAGATATAAGTGGAAACCCATAAAGGGAGAAAACCACATCTTATTATTGTTGTGATGCAAAGGCAAGCTCCAAATCCCTCTCACCACTATTTTTCTGTAGGCACCAACCCACAGGAGGCTCCAACCTCAATTCTGCAAGCTACAACTTGCAAGGAAGCTCCAACTCCCTTCAATTTTCTGCAGGCACCAAACTATAGGAGGCTCCAACCTTAGTCAGCTACAACTGACAGCTATCAAGCTTCAACTTGATAGGGAAGCTCCAACTTCCTCAATTTATCACAAGAAATGTTTGTTGATTTACCTTAGATATCATCTCTATTCTGTAGCATCTCTTTCTGCTCCTCTCTTCCTTATCTTCTCTGCCTCAATATTTTATGCTTTTCATTCTCTATCCTTACTCTCTCTTACCTATTATGCATATCAAGTTGACATTATATATAGATTTCATTACATGACTGTTTGTATTCCACAAGGAATTTGGAGTGAACAGCCATGACTCTTTGACTTCTGTCTTCTCATTCCTTTGTCCAACTCATTTAAAATTATAACAATATGTACAAATTTCCATGTTATAGTGGGGTTTTTCTTTTCCTTAGGATACTTTCCTTTGAATCACAAACAATATAACAAAATTGAACATTTACATTTTCAGTTTCAATATATAAACTTCACTCATCCCTTGGCTTGCTAGTTTTGTCCTTTTGTAGCAGTCATGTAATTGTCTTGCCTATTTGTTCACTGTCATATGCATATTCCACCTATTCACTGCACTTTTGAATCCCTTTGGTGTACATCTCTTCAACTCTGCAATATTTGTTTACCTCTGTCAGGCCTCATACTTCCTCTTTCTGTGTGCATATAAAATGGATACAGCAAATTTGTACTCAATCCAACTGTCGATCTGGACAATTTCAATACTCTATTTTATGGGCTGGCAATTTAAATAATTAAAACTTACTTGTACATAAAATCACCTGCACTCAATTTAGTACTTAACCCAATTTCCAATATGAGCAATTTCAAATTTATGCTGAAGTTTACATCCTTGAAGAATCTATGGCTTAAACCATAGTCGAATCAACTCGGACCAATCAATTTAGCATTGGTTAAATGACCAGGTTTCCACACATCACATATATGGTGAATTTTTTCTTAACTCTCCCTTTATTAAAAAGGATGACCTTGCATTCTAACTTTCAACACTTCTTTTAGTCCGCACTCTGGTTACAATTTCTGAGCTCGACCATGGTAAATATCACCAACTTAATTCGTTCTAAACTTCATATCTCAATCTTCGACTTGGGATTTTATATTCAATTGTGTATGGTTTAAAATAAACCTCAATGCTCCAGACATACATGGAGGCAACCTTTGAATAGACCCACTAAATTACATTGGATTCACGGAGCTCAATTAAATTGACTTTCGCTCTCCATTTTGTTCACCTTGCAACTTCATTCATGATCCAATGGTGGATAATTCATCGCTCTTTCAACCTATGATCCTACGGAAATCACGCGGTTAACTTGCACAAGGGTTAATATTCAATAGTTGTGTGATGTATTGGGCCCCAACGCTGACAACCTTCCTCATCCAACGACAGACAAGCTGTCGCATCGGCCTTGATGATCCAACGGATATCGCACGGTGAAGATGCACGGACGATAATGCGCGATGGCACGGTGTGGAAGCGGTTTTGTGAATTCGCTCAGGGCCATGTGTCGCCCACTCTATGGAATCACTCTGATTTCTTGAATACCGCTTGCCCGATGAAATCGGTGCGATGAAAACCAGAAAACCACCTTTATTGTTCACTCTGCTCGTGGTTTCTCTCCTTCGCTCAAGGTTCCGTCCGCCTTTATTTTGTTTAACTTCGTCGTGTTTATGCTCCATTCCATATCAATCATCCAACTATTTGTTGTAGTTCAAAATTCTGCATTTGTTGCAGAATAACACGACTTATAGTAACCCCCATGGATTATTTGACTGCATTGAGTTCTGTGATGACCACGATACTCACTGCAACCGTGATCGATCCACAACTTCATGTTTCAGAGTGTGGCTCACAATGGAATCATTTATTCCTTAAACAAGTTGATTCTAACGAGAATGACAATGGCAATGGAAACTTATGTGGGATTTAGTTTCAAAGGGGTTTCTATGGTTCTGCATTAGCAAGAGAACTTTCTTCACAGAGACTGATGCTTTCGATTACAATCCAGAACCTCAAATATGAGCCATTATCACAGGATTTATCCAAAATTGAACTCCATCTAAAGCCAGACAAAAATTATTCTTTCATACATAATACACTAATTTTCTTACAGTTCTTAACGCATTCAAGCACAATATCGACATGAAGTCGATTTCTCCAACACACAAAGGGAAATTCAGCCTTGCATTGCTCATACATTTATTTACTAGAATTCAAAGCCTATTCCTGCATATAGACTCTTAAACTGATTTCTAGAGTCCTCTACGTATAGGGTTTGCTCAAAATTGCATAAGCCAAATAGAGTCCAAGGAATAAATTTATTCTTTACACAGAGATTAACACTCTAATTCAATCAGGACTATATCATAACATCAGGCATATTCATTACTCTGTCTCTCCAAATATGCTATTAAATTTTGGCATATACATTACTCTGTCTCTCCAGATATGCTATTAAATGGCCCTCTTCTATTGTCATCTGCCTCTTGCTGCCTTTGTTGCTTCTATGTTGCCTCTGCCTCCTCTCTGCTGCCTCTGTTCTCTGCTACTTTGCTTTTCTCTTTTCCTAGTTACTGTTTCAGATGCTCCTCCTTTTCCAACTCCTTTGCCATCAATGAAAACATTTCCAACAGTCTCCCCCTTTGGCATTGATGGCAATACTCTTCCTCTATTTGCCTTATAGAAGCCCCTTTTTGCTTTTCCTCCCCCTTTGACATCAATGGCAAAGGGTTGCTCATTTCCTAGTTTGCTTTCTGCATTTCCTCTCTCTGATATCTTCTGACTTTGTACCCTGCTGCTCCAAACTTTGGATTAAATCTAAAATTTTGACCCTTTAGCCTTTTCTTTAACTCTTTTATGCTGGGTTTATTCTTTCCATAATCCTTTGACCCTGAGGACCTGTTTCATGCTTTCCTTGCTGGCTGATCTGCCCCTGGAATGATATTTTCATTTTTGTTCTCCCCCTGAAACTGTGCTTTCTCTTTATATCAGAGAGTAGCATCTACATATACTACCCCTAGTTTATCTCTCAAATATTGAAATGGTTCTATAGCAAGAGGTTTGGTAAATATATCAGCTGTCTATTCTTTTTTTGGTACATATTCCAGCTTTACTACCTTCTGAGCCACTTGTTCTTGGAGAAAATGATACTTGATTGGGATATGTTTAGTTTTTGAGTGAAGCACAGGATTTTTTGATATACTTATAGCACTTGTATTATCACAGTTGAAAAAGATAGGTTCATTAATGCTTACCTTCATGTCTTGGAGGGTTTGCTTCATCCACATGACTTGTGTATAGCATGCTGTTGCTGCTATATATTCTGCTTCTGCTATAGATAGAGAGATAGATGTTTGTTTCTTGCTTAACCATTCCACCAGACTTTCTCCTAGATAGAATGCACCTCCACTTGTGCTTTTCCTATCATCCACACAGCTGGCCCAATCTGCATTTGTGTATGCTGTCAAAGTGAAGTTTTTTCCTTTAGGATACCAGAGTCCATACTGAGTTGCTCCTTGTAGATATCTAAATATTCTTTTGACTGCCGGAAGGTGGTTTTGTTTAGGTGTTGCTTGATATCTAGCCACTAGTCCTACTTCTAGCATGATGTCTGGTCTTGATGTTGTCAGATACAGTAGACTTCCTATCATGGATCTGTAGAGTTTTTGATCTATATCAGCAGATCCATCATCAGCACACAGCTTGCATCCCGTGATCACGGGAGTTGACACAGGTTTGCAGTCCTCCATTTTGAACTTTTTCAACATTTCTTTTAAGTATTTTTCCTGTGAGATGAATGTGCCTGTGTTCTTTTGCTGAATTTGAAGTCCTAAGTAGAAACTGAGTTCTCCAATCATGGACATCTCAAAATTTGATTTCATCTCCTCAACAAACCCTTTTGCTAGTTCATCTCTGTTGCTTCCAAACATAATGTCATCAACATATACTACAACAATCAGGAGGTAATTTTCATGGGATTTTATGTATAGATTGTTGTCTACTCCTCCTCTTTTAAAGCCTTGTGTTTGCAAATATTTATCCAGCCTTGAGTACCAAGCACGAGGAGCTTGTTTTAGTCCATATAGAGCCTTCTTTAGTTTGCATACATAGTCTTCTCTGTCTGTTAATGAGAAGCCTTCTGGCTGTTCCATGTAGACTTCTTCTTCTAGATCTCCATTCAGAAATGCAGATTTCACATCCATTTGATATACCTTGAAGTCTTGGTAGCATGCAAAGGCCAGAAACATTCTGATCGCTTCCATTCTGGCTACAGGGGAAAATGTTTCATCGTAGTCCAGTCCATCGATTTGTGAAAATCCTTTGTAGACCAGTCTGGCTTTATTCCTGATTACCTGTCCTTGCTCATTCAATTTATTTTTGAATACCCATTTTGAGCCTATGACATTTTTCTCAGTAGGTCTAGGAACTAGTTCTCAGGTATTGTTTTTCTCAAGTTGGTCTAATTATTCATTCATAGCATTTACCCAATACTTCTCCTTGCTGGCTTCTTCAAATCTCTTTGGCTCTATTTGTGATAACATGGATATGTATACCTCTTCTGTCTATTCAGTTAGTTTCCTTCTTGTTTGGACCCCTGCTCTCTTGTCTCCAATGATCTGGTCTTCAGGATGATTCTTCTGAGTGTGTTAGCCACCTATAATATTTTGTTATACCAAAAGGTGGCTAAAACGTTTGGGAGCCTCCAAGGAACAAATTTTACCATTAAAACTTGTTGGCTCTTGAAGTCTCTATAAGGCCCCCTGCCTTTTTCCCTCTATACAAACCCTTCACTGTTGTTTCACACTTTAAAAGCCTCTGAAATCCTATAAAACCCACAGTTCAATACTTCTACAAAGGACCCTTTCCTTTCCCTTCTTTCCACCACTAAACCTCATTTTCTATTCTCCATTTCCCATGAAAATCCCACAATTTCATGTTCCTTCCTTTCCATTTCATTAAAATCCCTTTCATAAGGTCAAAAACCCACTTTTTGACCTTACCAGAACCTTCGTTTCCCTTTAAAAACCATAGGAAATGCATATTTTCTATGCACTGGACTTAAGCCCCCTCGGGCTAAGTCTCCTCCTCTTGTCCGTCCATGCGCCCGAGTGCCAGAACCGAATGCTACAAGTATCGGGTGCTTATCCTTTCTCTTTAATTCTCTCCGCCCGAAACACCAAAAACCTTGTAAAATATGGAAATTAAATTTAAATCAAAATTCAAAGGTTTTCCGCCCATGTAATTTTAAAACAATCTTGGCCATTGATCTGCTCCGCAGATCGGACGGTGCGGCATGCGACCTGCCTTGTGGACCCTGCCATACCCCGCGCTGTTTTCCAAAACCCCGGTTTATTCCACACCGCTCTTCAGCAGAAGGTGGTTGCAACCCGATCGCCAGCGATTCCACACGTCTTTCGCCACGCGTCCTCTGTACTTTTCGAAAACCGCCGCTTAACCGCATTCCCCGCGCATTAAATTCCAGACCATAGCCGCCCAGTGGAATCGATGACGGCTGTCCGATCTGGCCCCGCACATCTAATGGTGATCGCCTATCCGAGCTGCCCGACCTTTAACCAAGTTGCAAGCTATTTAGCCGGGCCCCGGCGCAATCAAGAATCGATTTCTGCCATCGATCTCTACAGATCGACGGTCCACATTCAAACATTTGATTCCACTGCCCAGTCAACCTTTCTCCGTGTCTGAATTTCCAAATCACTCCCAACCATTGATCATAGCGCGATCATGGTTTCCGATCGCTCTGTTCTCCCACACGCCCTCCGATGCAGATTTTCCCATATAAACGCAGGATTTTATAATTTTGTTTGTTTTTCGCAGGTTTAAGGTTTTTCTTGATTAAAATGGAGAATTTTCGCGAGACAAGGATGACGATCCTCTGCCTTTCGGATACCTTAGAGCAACTACCCACAGGGTGTAAAGCTATACTGTCAACAAGGTTTCATGAGCCTCCGCTACCATGCGCCCCTATTGAACCTGGAAAGCAGTAAAGAAATCGCAGAGAAAGAGTATCAGATTGCAGAAGGCCAAAGATGGACCAGGGCAAAGTGTTAATGATCAGATGAGTGGGGATTACGGCTAAGAAAGTTATCAAAAGCCTAATCCCCGAGCCAAAACACAGTTTAAAATAGAAAACCTAAAAGTGTTTATCAGACATATTGCCTCCACCGCCCTATCTGAGGCAAATTGATTCCTCAACCACCGCAGTGCCACCTATTGCCTCAAAACACTCAATCAGAGGCCGAACTTATTAAACAAGATCGGATTTTTTGCCTCGAAATAGCCAAAGAAGTTACTTATGCCTCAGATTTAATGACAGAATGTTCGCAGAGTAACCCTAGTAGTACACAGAGCCTCAAATGTCAAACAAAGCTCCCATCGAGCTAAATTCATGAGTGTAAATCATTTAATACAGTGGAACACCTGTATATTTCTTCGTTGAGCCCCCAAGGGCCAAGAAATACATTAATGCCTGTATTAATTGGTTTTTGAGATCTTTTCATCAAATCTCACCTCCTCATATTTCTATAAATACTTCAGTAGAAGATGAGTGAGGGGTTTTTTGGTTGCTAATGTAATAGTTGAAGCATTGTAATGTAATTGAGCTGAAGGCTTTTGTTTGTAAATAGTGATTCACTGGCTCTTGGAGCTCTGCTTGCAACAAATAGGTTAGGTTGTGAAGAGAGATGAATTAAAACACTGGATTTGAAGATTGTAACTGGTTTTGGAGCATCAATACAAGCTGATTTATGGGATCCTGATCTATGTTGATGGTGATGTTATTCTCATTGTAACTTGTTGTTTTATTTCTATTTTCATTTTGTTTCATTTTCCACTATAAAGAACAGTTTAAATAGGGTTAGGACCTACTGAATACCAGTAACCTTCTCTGGCTGAGAAATCTTTATTTATATGTTTTCTTTCCACTGTGTTATTTGAGAGTGATTTAATTCAGTTTAGGCATTAGAATGCTGGCGTTCCCTCGTCTTATTGTCTTAGCTGGATATTGTTTTTGAATGTTACTTTCAGTATACATTGTGTGAAGATAAACTAAAGGAAGATACAGTTAGCCTTAGTCCCAGACTTGTCTGCATAATTATCTAAACATTTCCCTTAGAATGTGTTAAAATTTGACTAGTTTCAAAGTTCTTATCAGATCTTAGGCCATTCTGTGTTATCCCTGTGATTGTCTTGAAAGTAACTAAGTAAAGAAGAGCTAGGAGAGGATTTGTGGTGCGCCCGACCCTCTAGTTTCTACTCCAAAAGTTGCCTTCAAGTTTCCCTTTTTTTTTCTTTCATATGTTTTCTATCAGAAGTATATCAAAGGCTGGATAGTTTCAAAGTACCTACCAGATCCTAGTTTGCTTCTATGTTTTTCCTAAGTGCCTGGTCAAAGGCTGGCTAGTTTCAAAGTACTTACCAGATCCTGGGCTGCTCTTTGTTCTGCATCTGTTATTTCCCTTTCTTATTGTATCACTCCATTCCATAAATCAAACCTTAAAGAGATCCCTAGACACAGATGACTTGCCCCATGGACCACTCTTGCTTTTTTCTACCCCGATTAAATCCTATTATGACTCCATAGCCCAATGGACTGAAAACCTGCCATCATATTTCATCTTGACCAAAGCTTACTCTTTTTGCTTGCAACTTCTCACCTCTGAACCTATTTGCATATAGATCTTTCCGCCTCAGACAACAATCATGTTAAATCATCCAAAAACAAACAAAACCCTTGGTATTTATAACTAGCCTAATATTCTTATCCCAAACTTCAAAGACAAATCCATCTTTGTACATATTGGAGAGATCCCTCTCCGGATTCAGGAGGGCTAGATCCTAGAATCCAAAAGTTGGTTGAAATGATGTTAACTCTGTGATCGGACTTTTGCCAATCTTGCTTATTATAGAGACCTAACATTTATGGCGACTTCGCTGGGGAACTTACAAACCCAGTAGTTTTTAAGGATAATTATACGATATTTAGAGATTTGGTTCATAGAGCATTTGCTCTATTAACCAGATGGAGCCACCAGTAACATTTCTGGCGACTCCGCTGGGGACACCCTTTCCTTAATCTTATAAAATCGGGTGAGTAAAAGCAGCCTTTTCAAGCACCACCAAGAAACGGTAATCATGATGAAACTTGTTTGAATCAGTGACAAGCTAGGTGAACCC
Source organism: Pinus albicaulis (assembly GCA_034641835.2). Classification (NCBI taxonomy): domain Eukaryota; kingdom Viridiplantae; phylum Streptophyta; class Pinopsida; order Pinales; family Pinaceae; genus Pinus; species Pinus albicaulis. Next base: position 1,442,041,999 of record CM076581.1, read on the forward strand.
TAGGATTCTTATAAACTTTATCTAACCTTGGAAAATTAGCTAGCTTTGCCATAAGAGTAGACTGTCTTTGTCTCACAACCGTAGCTAAGTTTTGAAGCAAAGTAGCTTATTCTTAGAAACCACAAATGAAAAATAACTCAGAAAATACCAAAAACATTTCAGATTGGTAGTAAAACACTTGCTCCTACATATCACTTACCTTTGATGTGTTTCTACCTTATACTCTTAGACAGAGTCTGGATAGGGCCAGGTAGCCTCTGAATCTCATCCTCTTTTGGAGGTGAAATATCTGGTGAATGTCCTCCCAGTCAATCTCTGGTTAGAGTTTGTTGTGTTTTGAGATATCCTTGAAAAGGGATGTCCCACAGGCACTGAGGTGGACAGTGTACTTCTTTGAACACACTCTAAACTTTCCACCTGGCGACTCCACAATCCTGAACAGACCTTAAGACTCCACTGGGAAGAGCCCTTATTATTATAATATCATTCAAATCCAGTTAGATGACAGTAGGATTAAAATTGTGAAAGCAGATTAGTTAACCTCTCAAATATTGTCATATCTGGTTGAACTTTTATGGTTTATTTGGGTCTAAAAACACAGCATAGTGGCTCCTAGAAAGATCTACACTAGAGCCCATCCTGACCCCAACCTACCTGAGACAGTTGATGACCCAGAAAGTATCCTTTGGAAATCTCCTAAGATTAAATTATCAACTATTTTCAAATCACCCTTGAGAGCTAAATCGGTTCCTGAAAATCTTTAAGCTCTACAACAATCACAAGCTGACTTAGTTAATCCATTTCGGACTAGGTCATTTGGTGATTTAGACCATCTAGATTCTGACCCTTCACTACCATCTCCTGAAACAAGCGAACATCTTGGTAATAGAGAAACAACACCTCCCGATTTACACTTTCTGTTGAATTTAGGTGTCCCTCATCCAAGATTAGCTCAGCAATTTACTACTGTTCAAACCACCTCACTTCATCCCACTCCACCTTTTGTAAATCCACCCCCACCACCTATCATGGCAGCATGGTATGCCCCCTTAGTCCTTCCTGTACCGTTAGTCAATCTTCCACAGGACTATCAGTCCAAAATCCCATTGTATGATGCTAGCAATGCTACAACTGCATCACAACATGTAGATAAGATGAATGATTACTTTGACAGAAATGAAATTGACGATGATTCTGTCAAACTTAGAATATTTGCTCAAAGTCTGGGGGGAGAAGAAAGAAAATGGTTCAAAAGCTTAGCCCCCCATGGTATTAATGATCTCCAAGGTTTCCATCAAACATTCTTAAACAAGTGGGAAGTAAGGAAAAACCCTCTACAAGTTCTTGCTGACTATAACAATCTCCATAGGAACCCAGGGGAAAGTGTACAGGCTTATTGTACCAGATTTAACAGTGTGTATAATGCGCTTTCCCCAGAGTTAAAACCTCCACAAGGTTCAGCTTTAAACAAGTTTCCTGAAGGGTTTGATGCTGATATGACCTATTCATTAAGAGAAAGAGATTTTGTAACCCTTGAAGATATGCAAAGAGGTGCTCTCTCTGTGGAAGTAAAATTAATGGAGAAAAGATCAAGGATGAAGAGAGAGAAGAGAGTATCCTTTGGGGAGGAATCCACACCTTCCACTTCAAACTCAAAGATGGAAAGAATGATGGAAGAGATGATGAAGAAAATGAACATTCTTGAGAGAGCGCAAGCAATTCTAAATCAAAACGCTCCTCAAAACAGAAACCAAAATCAGAATCAGAACGTTAGAAGAAACCAACCTCCAAACAGACCCAGGGAAGATGATCAAAAGATCACTCCTCCATTTCATCAAAACTATGTAAGTGAGGTTGAGGAAACAGATCAAATAACAGAGGAAGATTATATAAACTTATTTGGAGTAGATGATGATAACTTTGAGGTTCATTATGATAGAAAAGAGGGTCTTTACACACCTTATGATGACAAAAGGGATGATAATGAAAATTGTTGTCAAGACATGGAAAATGCCATGACAGAACCTTCAAAAGAATATGAACTCAGAAGTAGATCGAGTCAACAAACCCCCAACACCAAAACCTTTGACAAACCTTCTCAAAAAAACACTGCAACCAAGCCTAAAACAGTCAAACAAAAGGATAAATTAATGGCTGATAATTCTGGTAGAGGTAGAGAGAAAGACACTCAAGATCTTGAAAAACAGAGTGCAAACATCAGTAGTACTAACACCTCAGCTAGTACTCCTGTTACAACAGTCATGCCAAATAAAACAAATCAGCAAGCTGTAGTTGTTGATAAAGGGATATCTAATAAGTTTGAAAACAATACTTCTAAGAATCAGACTCCTTTTAGCCTGGAACAGGAAATCTCAAAAATCAAAATCTCTGTTCCCTTAACCGAGTTAGCTGCCTAGCATGTGTATAGAAACCAAATTTTGAAGGCCTTAAACATAGAAGAGAATGCGGACACACTCAATCTTAATGATGTCCAACCAGAGCTTATTTTTGGTCCAAAGATTGAAGGTAAGTTTCAAGAGGGTCTTGTCCCTCCCTTTTATGTAAGTTTAAACATCCATGACAAGATTTTGCACAATGCTATGCATGATTCCGGGGCTTCTCATGATTTAATGCCGAAAGCAGTAATGGAGAGCCTGGGTCTTGAAATTACCAGACCTTACAAAGACCTATACTCCTTTGATTCAAGCAGAGTAAGGTGTTTAGGATTAATTAAAGACCTCTGTGTTAACTTAGCCCAGATTCTAGCCAAATGCTTAGTTATGGATATTTTTGTGGCGGATGTGCCCCCAAAGTATGGAATGCTTTTATCAAGATCTTGGGGGGCTAAGTTACAGAGGACTATGCAAATGGACATGACCTATGCCACTATCCCTGTTTTCAATAAGACTAGAAGACTTTATAGGGAATCCCACATGCAATACACAGTGACAAGTCAAGACAGGCCTCAAAACTCTCCTCTGTATGCTGTAAGTACGAGCCTTGATTCTTTTATCATGTTTAATGATGAAACGCTTACCGAACAAATCACTTCAACAGAATTAATGGCTGATACAAAGGGGGAAGGACACGACACTAAAGTGTCAAAACAATTTGCCGCATTGGAAAACTTTGGCAAACAAAACGCAGGTCTTGATTTACAAGTCATTGGTCCATTACTGTTTTGACAGCAAAGAAAGCACCCCTCAGCATATTGAAAAAATTGAGGAATCAAATCATACAAAGGACGTTCACCAGACTGATAAAACTGAAAATGATCCTCTTTGGAGTATGTATTTTGATGGGTCATGCACTAAAACTAATGCTGGTGCAGGGGTCTAGATTACCAACACTGCAAACAATCATACAGAATGTATTTCATGTAAATTAAACTTTCAGTGTTCCAACAACATAGCAGAATACGAATCCCTTCTCTTGGGCTTGCATCTCTTGAAGAAATTAGGAGCTAGAAGAATTAATGTGTATGGGGATTCTGAGTTAATCATTAGGCAAGTCAATGGGGAGTATAATGCAAATCACCCCAGACTTAGAGCCTATCGGAATGATGTCATGGAACTTTTGAAAACATTTGAAGAGGCCAACTTGAGTTTTGTCCCAAGGAAAAGAAACATTGTAGCCCACAATTTAGCTTTTGCGGCCAGGACATGTCTAACACCATATGAAACTGGAGACAACACAACTCCGATAAAATTTAGACCAGCAGTGCCTGATAACAAAAAATATTGGCAAGTGTTTGACAATGACAAACAAATAGAAGACTTCATGCAATTCAGAAATGAATTCGAATTGCATAGTTCGGACTCAGATTATGATACAGATTGCAGCGAAGAAAAATTTCTTGGTGAAGAAGAATCGTCTCCTGAACCTATCAATATTAACCTTCAAACTAGAAAACTCAGAAACAACACAGAATTGAGTGCAGGATCAGAAACAGAAGAAATAGAAACTCTGCATTCTAAAGATGAAGGTTTGCCAAGTGGTCTTGCACCTTTGGAAGAGTTGTTCGATTTTAACGATATGGAAAATAAACCAAAACTGGAGCCTGTAGAGACTGAGGTAGAGGAATGCAACATAGGCAGTGAGGAAAAACCGAAGATGGTTAAACTGTCTAAGACTTTACCAGCTCATATTAAACTCAAATATATTGAGTTGTTTAAGGAGTTTTCTGATATTTTTGCATGGAATTATGAAGATCTTAAGTCCTATGACACTGAAATAATACAACACAAAATCCATCTTAAAGAAAACCAAAAACCATTCAAACAGAGACTGCACAGAATAAACCCTGTACAACTGCCTTTGGTTGAGAAGGAGATTAAGAAGATGTATGAAGCTGGCATTATTGTCCCTATTTAGATATTCTGAGTGGGTATCTAATCTGGTGTCTGTTAGAAAGAAGACTGGAGAAATCAGGCTTTGTATAGACTTTAGAGACTTAAACAAAGATTCATTGAAAGACAACTACCCTTTACCAAAAATGGATCATATTCTACAAAGGGTGGTAGGGTCCAAAAGAATTTCTTTTCTTGATGGCTATTCAGGGTATAATAAGATCTTAGTCCACCCTGCTGATCAATTAAAGACAGCCTTTACTACACCATGGGGCACCTTCATGTATGTGAAGATGCATTTTGGTCTAATGAATGCTGGAGCAACCTTTCAGAGAGCCATGGAGATAGCATTCTCGGAAGAATTAGGCTTCTTCATCATTATCTATCTTGATGATGTCACTGTGTTTTCAAGAACAGATGAAGAACACTTGGAACATTTAAGAAAAGTTTTCGAGAAATGCAGAAAGTTTGGGATATCCTTAAACCCAAAGAAGACTCTATTTGGTCTCCAAGAAGGAAAACTTCTTGGGCACATTATTTCAGAAGAAGGTATAAAGATAGATCCAAAGAGGATTGAGGCCATATTGCAAATCTCTCATCCTCGAAACATAAAAGAGTTGCAATCTTTCATTGGGAAGATCAAATTTTTGAGAAGGTTCATCCCTAACTTAGCTGAGCTCCTTAGGAATATCACAAATATGTTGAAGAAGGAGCAAGGGGTAAAATGGACCTTGGAAGCAAAGACATCCTTTGAGCTGGTGAAACAAGCATTAACCAAAACACCGGTTCTCATAAGTCCTGATTTTTCAAAATATTTTTATATCTTCTCATTTGCATCAGAACATACCATAGTTGTTGTCCTTTTACAGAAAAATCCACAAGGACGAGAGCAGCCCATTGCATTCTTTAGTAAGGCATTGAGGGATTCCCCTTCGAAGTATAACATTATGGAAAAGCAGGCTTTTGCTTTGGTGAAAGCATTAAAAGACTTTAGAATATACATCCTTCACTCACACATTATTGCCTTTGTTCCAAATTCAGTTGTCAAAGAAATTCTAACACAAGACCCAGATGGTAAGAGAGGTAAGTGGATTGCTGTTATCCTTGAATATGATTTAGAGATAAAACCCACTAAACTCATCAAAGGCCAAGGTATAGCTAAATTAATGGCTGAATCAAATTGTGAAGTTCTTGATATTAATATGATTAGTGCTTTGGATAGCCAAGAAGAATTTTCGACTCCCGTTGTTGAAGACCATTTTATGAATTCTCCTTGGTACAATGATATTATTTATGTTTTGCTTAATCTGAATACACCTCCTGGATTATCTAAAACAAAGGCAAGATTCCTAAAGTTAAAGGCTATAAACTATTGCATTATTGATAAATGTCTTTATTGGAAAAATGCAAGTGGTATATTGCTTAAATTTTTTCCTGAGTTTGATGCAGAGAAGATTAAGCAGGAATTCCATGAAGGAGAGTGTGGGGGTCATTTATACTGGAAGTCAATAGCCAAAAAAATTTTGAGGGCTGGTTTCTATTGGCCTACTCTTTTTCCGGATATACATAAGATGATCGTTGCCTGTCATAAATGCCAATTATTTGAGGGAAAAAGAAAACTGCTACCCCTGCCTTTGCATGCAATCACTGTTGAAGCTCCGTTTCAACAGTGGGGACTTGACTTCATAGGAGAAATTCACCCCCCATCTTCTGCCCAGCATAGGTGGATTCTCACCGCCACAGACTACTTCACTAAGTGGATAGAAGCCATTCCTTGTAGGCAGGCCAATGATTCAGTTATCATAAAATTTGTGGAGACTAACATCCTCTCCAGATTTGGCTGTCCCACCAAGATCATCACAGACAATGCAGCAGCATTTGGTTCAAAGAAAATGGTTGAATTCTGTCACAAGTATCAGATAACATTGGGACACTCCACAGCCTATTACCCTCAAGGTAATGGACTTGCAGAATCTTCCAACAAAAGCTTAGTAAACATAATCAAGAAACTGTTGGAGGACAATAAAAAGTCTTGGCACACAAAGCTGGTTCATGCACTTTGGGCTGACAGATTAACTTTGAAGAAATCTATTGGTATGTCACCTTTCCATCTTGTGTACGGTACAGATGCAATTTTTCCTAATAGCCTTGGTGTACTGGTTATGAAGTTGATCCAAGAATTGCAGACTGAAGAAAATGACATGATCAGAAGAATAAATCAGACCATTCATCTTCAGCAAATCAGAGAAGAAGTGTATAACAAAGTATTGCAGAAACGAGATAGTATCAAGAAGATATTTGATAGAAGAACAAAGGCCAACAATTTCAAGATCGGGGACAAAGTTTTAAAGTGGGACTCAAGGAGGGAAGAAAAGGGCAAACATGGAAAATTTGACAACCTATGGCTTGGCCCTTATTCTATTCATTCTGTTGCTGGAAATAATGCATTTTTCTTGCAGGAACTGGATGGAACAGAATTGTTTGGGGGTCCTGTCAATGGCAGGATGCTTAAGCATTACTTCTCTCGATCCATTTGATGTTTCGAAGCCTTTTTATCTTTTTCCATTATGAATAGTCCACCCACCATTGCATTCAAAGTTATGAAAATCAAAAAATACAAAAACAAAGAAAAAATGAAAAGAGGGCAGGAATGAAAACAAGAAAGGCAAGGCCCCATGTCAAAAAGAGAAACAAATCTGAAAGTGTGCAAGCTCAAATGCCACACCTGCAAAACACACTTCTAGTTAGCCAAACAACCTAATCTTGACTAATTAGCTTTTGAATTTATTGCTGATAGGATAGTGAATTTGACTTGCCAAACTGTTTAATCTTGGCTTATCAGTAGATAGATTAGGATAGAAATTGAAGGTTCAAACAAACTCAAAATCTGAACCAAAGTTTCCAAAGGAGGATGACTCAAAACTGTTTTATTTTCTGAGTCATAACAGTGAAAAACTGGTTCTAATTTTCCCAAAATCTGAATCAGAGAACAAGGAAGAGACAGCTCAAACAAAAGCAAAAATACAGCTATGAAGAAAGGAGAAGGCCATGATGAAAAACTTTCAGATCTTAAGCCTTCCATTTTGATTTCTAAAATTTTCTGCAAATAATAATCTATGTGCAGCTTGTTTTTATGCCATAGATCACAGCAATTCAAACAGCTTAATCTTGACTTGATTGTTTTTGAATCTTTGTTGTAGAATTTAGAGAATGAGAGTCTGTTGGACAGTTTAATCCCAATAGGCAGTAGATTAGGTAGAGAAGAATATGATCTCAACCGTTTAATCTGGGTTCAGGGAGAAATAAGGGCAGAATTAGAATAGTTTTTATACTTTCAAAAGAATAAAATGTTGAATAGAGTTTGCCAATCCAAGTGCACTCTAAATGAAGAAAAAATGTTAGATCTGTAGGATTGGGTAGGTAGAAAGTTGTATTGATAAAAATCCATTTTTTCATGGTTGCTAATATGTTTTTAGAAGAACATCCAGCAAAAGAAGAGCAGCACAATGGATAAGGCACAAGTCAACCTCCCAGAGAATCCAAGTCTGAATTCTTGATGCCTTCAAGAAGGCACCATCCCCAAGTGGAGCCACTGTTAGCCACCTATAATATTTTGTTATACCAAAAGGTGGCTAAAACTTTTGGGAGCCTCCAAGGAACAAATTTTACCATTAAAACTTGTTGGCTCTTGAAGTCTCTATAAGGCCCCCTGCCTTTTTCCCTCTATACAAAACCTTCACTGTTGTTTCACACTTCAAAAGCCTCTGAAATCCTATAAAACCCACAGTTCAATACTTCTGCAAAGGAACCTTTCCTTTCCCTTCTTTCCACCACTAAACCTCATTTTCTATTCTCCATTTCCCATGAAAATCCCACAATTTCATGTTCCTTCCTTTCCATTTCATTAAAATCCCTTTCATAAGGTCAAAAACCCACTTTTTGACCTTACTAGAACCTTCGTTTCCCTTTAAAAACCATAGGAAATGCATATTTTCTATGCGCTGGACTTAAGCCCCCTCGGGCTAAGTCTCCTCCTCTTTTACCTCCATGCGCCCGAGTGCCACAACCGAATGCTACAAGTATCGGGTGCTTATCCTTTCTCTTTAATTCTCTCTGCCCGAAACACCAAAAACCTTGTAAAATATGGAAATTAAATTTAAATCAAAATTCAAAGGTTTTTCGCCCACGTAAGTTTCAAAACAATCTTGGCCGTCGATCTGCTCTGCAGATCGGACGATGCGGCACGCGACTTGCCTTATGGACCCCGCCATACCCCGTGATGTTTTCCAAAACCCCGATTTATTCCGCACCGCTCTTCAGCAGAAGGTGGTTTCAACCCGATCGCTAGCGATTCCGCACGTCTTTCGCCATGCGTCCTCTGTACTTTTCGAAAACCGCCGCTTAACCTCATTCCCCGCGCATTAACTTCTAGACCATAGCTGCCCAGCGGAATCGTGACAGTCGTCCGATCTGGCCCCGCACATCTAACGGTGATCGCTTATCCGAGCTGCCCAACCTTTAACCAAGTTGCATGCTATTTAGCTGGGCCCCGACGCAATCAAGAATCGATTTCTGCCGTCGATCTCTGCAGATCGACGGTCCACATTCAAACATTTGATTCCACTGCCCAGTCAACCTTTCTCCGTCTCTGACTTTCCAAATCACTCCCAACTGTTGATCACAGCGCGATCAATGTTTCCAATCGCCCCGTTCTCCTGCACGCCCTCCGATGCAGATTTTCCCATATAAACACAAGATTTTATAATTTTGTTTGTTTTTTGCAGGTTTAAGGTTTTTCTTGATTAAAATGGAGAATTTTCGCGGGACAAGGATGACGATCCTCTACCTTTTGGATACCTTAGAGCAACTACCCACAGGGTGTAAAGCTATACTGTCAACAAGGTTTCATGAGCCTCCGCTGCCATGCGCCCCTGTTGAACCTGGAAAGCAGCAAAGAAATCACAGAGAAAGAGTATCAGATTGCAGAAGGCCAAAGATGTACCAGGGCAAAGAGTTAATGATCAGATGAGTGGGGATTATGGCTAAGAAAGTTATCAAAAGCCTAATCCCCGAGTCAAAACAGAGTTTAAAAGAGAAAACCTAAAAGTGTTTATCAGACATATTGCCTCCACCACCCTATCTGAGGAAAATTGATTCCTCAACCACCGCAGCGCCACCTATTGCCTCAAAACACTCAATCAGAGGCCGAACTTATTAAACAAGATCAGATTTTTTGCCTCGAAATAGCCAAATAAGTTACTTCTACCTCAGATTTGATGACATAATGTTCGCAGAGTAACCCTAGTAGTACACAGAGCCTCAAATGTCAAACAAAGCTCCCACCGAGATAAATTCATGAGTGTAAATCATTTAATACAGTGGAACACCTGTATAGTTCTTCGTTGAGCCCCCAAGGGCCAAGAAAGACATTAATGCCTATATTAATTGGTTTTTGAGATCTTTTCATCAAATCTCACCTCCTCATCTTTCTATAAATACTTCAGTAGAAGATGAGTGAGGGGTTTTTTGGTTGCTAATGTAATTGTTGAAGCATTGTAATGTAATTGAGCTGAAGGCTTCTGTTTGTAAATAGTGATTCACTGGCTCTTGGAGCTCTGATTGCAACATATAGGTTAGGTTGTGAAGAGAGATGAATTAAAACACTAGATTTGAAGATTGTAATTGGTTTTGGAGCATCAATACAAGCTAATTTATGGGATCCTAATCTATGTTGACGGTGATGCTATTCTCATTGTAACTTTTTGTTTTATTTCTGTTTTCATTTTGTTTCATTTTCCACTATAAAGAACAGTTTAAACAAGGTTAGGACCTACTGAATACCAGTAACCTTCTCTGGCTGAAAAATCTTTATTTATATGTTTTCTTTCCACTGTGTTATTTGAGAATGATTTAATTCAGTTTAGGCATTAGAATGCTCGCGTTCCCTCGTCTTATTGTCTTAGTTGGATATTGTTTTTGAATGTTACTTTCAGTATACATTGTGTGAAGATAAACTGAAGGAAGATACAGTTAGCCCTGGTCCCAGACTTTTCTGCATAATTATCTGAACGTTTCCCTTAGAATGTGTTAAAATATGACTAGTTTCAAAGTGCTTATCAGATCTTAGGCCATTCTGTGTTATCCCTGTGATTGTCTTGAAAGTAACTAAGTAAAGAAGAGCTAGGAGAGGATTTGTGGTGCACCCGACCCTCTAGTTTCTACTCCAAAAGTTGCCTTCAAGTTTTGCTTTGTTTTTCTTTCATATGTTTTCTATCAGAAGTATATCGAAGGCTGGATAGTTTCAAAGTACTTACCAGATCCTAGTTTGCTTCTATGTTTTTCCTAAGTGCCTGGTCAAAGGCTGGCTAGTTTCAAAGTACTTACCAAATCCCGGGCTGCTCTTTGTTCTGCATCTGTTATTTCCATTTCTTATTGTATCACTCCATTCCATAAATCAAACCTTAAAGAGATCCCTAGACATAGATGACTTGCCCCATGGACCACTCTTGCTTTTTTCTACCCCAATTAAATCCTATTATGAATCCATAGCCCAATGGACTGAAAACCTGCCATCATCTTTCATCTTGACCAAAGATTACTCTTTTTTCTTGCAACTTCTCACCTCTGAACCTATTTGCATATAGATCTTTCTGCCTCAGACAACAATCATGTTCAATCATCCAAAAATAAACAAAACCCTTGGTCTTTATAACTAGCCTAATATTCTTATCCCAAACTTCAAAGACAAATCCATCTTTGTACATATTGGAGAGATCCCTCTCCAGATTCAGGAGGGCTAGATCCTAGAATCCCAAAGTTGGTTGAAATGATGTTAACTCTGTGATCGGACTTTTGCCAATCTTGCTTATTACAGAGACCTAACAAAGTGTATCTTGAGGGGGATTTCGAGCTCAGCTCTGCATATTCTGTTGTCTTGCTTGTTTCATCATCATTTTGGTTTTCTTCTTCATGGTTTTCTGATGGACTGCAGCAGTCTATATCTCCTGTATTGTTGGGAAGTTCTTCATCAAATATCACATCAATACTTTCTACTATTTTTCGAAGAGTTTTGTTGTAGCACCTGTATCCTTTACTTTTGGAAGCATATCCTAGAAAAATCCCTTCATCTGCTCTTGCATCAAATTTCCCAAGATTTTCCTCATTATTCTTTATGTAACACTTGCTTCCAAAGATTCTAAAGTGTTTAATTGAATTTGGTTTCCCATGCCATAGTTCATAGGGAGTCTTATCACTGTTTGGCCTTAAGTGGGTTTTGTTTAGAATATGCATTGCTATGTGTACTGCTTCTGCCCAGAAGGTTTGAGGAATATTACTCTCTTGCATCATGGCTCTGGCTATTTGTTGTACAGACCTGTTTTTTCTCTCTGCTACTCCATTATGTTGAGGTGTCCCTGTAATAGTAAATTGTTGCTTTATGCCATGTTCATTGCAAAGGTCTGCAAAGTCATAATCAATGAATTCACTTCCTCTGTCTGATCTAATGCATTTCATCTTGCATCCTATCTGATTTTCTGCTAAAGCTTTGAATATTTTGAATTTTTCCAGAGCTTCTGATTTATTCTTGAGAAATGCAACCCATGTCATTCTGGAGAAATCATCTATTATCAGCATGAAGTAGGATTCTCCACTTGGTGTTTTAGTTCTTGCAGGTCTGCACATGTCCATGTGCACAAGTTGTAGTGGTCTTCTTGTTGATAACTCATCTTTGGCCTTGAAGGATGTGCGATTCTGTTTGCCTAATTGACATTATTTGCATATGGTATTAGAAGGCCTCTTTATTTCTGGTATGTCTCTGACAACTTTCTTCTTGCTTAGTTTGATGATGTGATTGAAGCTGAGATGTCCCAATATTTTATGCCATAACCATGACTCCTCAAGTTTGCTAAGATAACATGTTTCATCTTCCTCTTTCACAATGTAAACATTACTCTCTGTTCGAACTCCTCTAAGCAGAGTCTTACCTGTGGTGCTTGATCTGACTTCAAAATCTTGTGCTCTAAAAATAACTTCACAGCCTTTATCACACATTTGACTGACACTCAGAAAATTTTCTTTCAGCCCATCCACAAGTAGTACCTCTTGGGCCTTTCCTCTGCCATTGTCTAGGCTGACTGAGCCTTTTCCTTTTATTTTTCTTGATTTATCATTTCCAAAGGTAACATTGCTGGATTTATTTTCATCAAGAGTTATAAACTTGCTTCTGTCTCCAGTCATGTGTTTAGAGCAACCACTGTCCAAATACCATTGGCTTTTCAGATCTTGAGAAGTTAGAGCCAGGTCACATTTATTCTCCTTATTTTTCCACTGGAGGCATCCTTTTGTTTGGTATATTTTTGTGAGATGATGAATCACATCCTTTCAGAGGACATTTGGAAGGCATATGTCCAACTTGATTGCCTATACATCATTTGATGATAGTTTTTGCAGAATTGTGAGTATGAACAGAATTTCTTTGATTCATAAACCTCCTTGAGGTGTTGAACATCAATCTTTGTCCATACTTTCTACATTCAATAATTTTATGGCCAAATTCCTTACAATAAAAACAATAACCATAGAAATTATTTGCATACCTGATGTAAGGTTGTTTTCTCCATTTGTTTGCTTGAGACAGTCTCTTCACTGTTTGCATATTTTGCTGGTTTGAGTTACTCCTCCTTGTATGGCAATATGCAGCAATGTGTCCCAGCTTGTGGCAGACATAACAGGTGGTATTCTTCATAGGAGGAAAGAATCTCCTTTGATGGTTTCCAAATTTTACATACTCAGGGGTCTTAGTATGTATTAATTTCTTTGCTACTAGTGGTTTCTTCTGATCTCTGTCTTCCTCATTACAGGTTTCTTCTTTTGTAGGAATTGTTTGAGCTGCTTCATCATTCTTCTTTTCTTTTACAAAAATAATCTCTCTGTTTTCCTTTTCTTTGATTTTACTTGATTCTCCTTCATAGCCTATTCCAGTTTTTATCATGGGAGATCTTTGAGCACCAAGAATTTCGTTCAACTTACTAGAGCTTGTTGTTTGAGAGGAATTTGTAGACTCTTTCCTCTGACCATTTTCTAATTTCTTCCTTAGACATACAACTTCTTCTTCCAACTTCTCTTGTTCTCGGGTTTTATCCTTGATTTGCTGAAGTAACATTTCTTCTATCTTCTCGGATTCTTCAAGCTCTACCTTTAGCTGCATGAGGACTTCTGAATTCTGTTCTTCTCTTACATACTTGAGGAGAATGTCCTTTTGTTTCCTACACTTCAGTTTGAGCCTGTCAATCTCCTCCAGAGCACTTCTTAGCTCCCCCTCAAGGTCGACTTCACCTTCTTCTTCTTCATCTTCTAGCAGGAGTCCTTCAAGTTCTTCTATGGCCATCAATAAAAATTCAGAGGTTCCTTTTTCACTTGAGGGTTCATCTGAGTCTTAAGATGTACTGCTGTCTTGTTCAGCATATAAGGATTTTCCGCTGAACTTCTTTCCTTTCTGCCAATTCTTTGATGTATTTTTCTCTGACTCTTGAGCCTGATTCCTTACTTTCTTGTGAGGACACTTAGCAGCATAGTGTCCAACTCTTCCATAGTTAAAGCATTTGAAAGGAATTTTACCTTTGTATTTACCTGAGCCTCTATCCAATTTCTTGAAAAAAATTTCCTCTTCTTCATCCGAGCAAGAGCATATGTCTCCCTCTTCTTCTTTCTTCTTTTCTGTTTTAAAGGCTGCCTCCCTCGTACTTGGCTTCTTCTGTGGGAGCCTCATCTCATATGCTGTTAGATTTCCAAGTAGCTAGTTCATGGTCAAGGTCTCCCAATTCGTTGTTTCTTCTATTGCAGACACCTTGGGATTAAACCTGGATGGAAGAGATCTTAGAATATTTTGTACAATTACAACTTCTTTTATGTTTTCACCTAGAGCCTTCATGTTATTTACTATTTCTGCAACCCTTAGAAAGAAGCTAGCAATGTCTTCATCATCATCCATTTTTAAGTTCTCAAACTGGGCTCTATAGACTTGAAGTTTGGCAGTCTTTACTTTCTTGTCTCCCTCATGGATGTTCTCCAGAGTATCCCACATCTCTTTGGCAGTGTCTTTGTGCATTACTTTGATAAACTCTGCTTCACACAATCCATTCAAGATGGAATTCATGGCTTTTGCGTTAGCTACAAAATCTTGTTTGAATTCTTTCTCTGAGTCAGTTTCCTTTGGGGCATATCCTAATTCCACAGCACCCCAAACTTCTATGCCTAGAGACATTATGTATGTCCTCATCCTGATTTTCCAGAAGGCATAATTTACACCTGTAAAGAAAGGGGCTTTATTGGTTGAGCATCCTTCTTTACTAGCTATCCTGAGAACCTAGAATCTCCTTTCAGTTGCTAAACTGGTACAAAGGAACCTGCTCTGATACCAATTGTTGAATTTTAGTTGAACTGAGAGGGGGGGGTGAATCAGTTCATTACATACATGATCATTTTTCAACTTTTCATCAACTTATTTATAGCTTACTTTTATAATCAACCTTATTATATGAATAATCTTAATATATTACAGCAAGTATTAAATTAATGTGACATTAAAATTATTATGAGAGCAGAAAACATTAGGAAGATTTGATAAATCATCTCAGCACACAGGCAACACAGATAGAGATAGCAGATATAAGTGGAAATCCATAAAGGGATAAAACCACATCTTATTATTGTTGTGATGCAAAGGCAAGCTCCAACTCCCTCTCACCACTGTTTTTCTGCAGGCACCAACCCACATGAGGCTCCAACCTTAATTCTGCAAGCTACAACTTTCAAGGAAGCTCCAACTCCCATCAATTTTCTGCATGCACCAACCTACAGGAGGCTCCAACCTCAGTCAGCTACAACTGACAGCTATCAAGCTTCAACTTGATAGGGAAGCTCCAACTTCCTCAATTCATCACAAGAAATGTTTGCTGATTTACCTCAGATATCATCTCTATTCAGTAGCATCTCTTTCGGCTCCTCTCTTCCTTTTCTTCTCTGCCTCAATCTTCTATACTTTTCATTCTCTATCCTTACTTTCTCTCCTCTCTTTTTTTTATGCATATCAAGTTGAAATTATATATAGAGTTCATTACATGACTATTTGTATTCCACAAGGAATTTGGAGTGAACAGCCATGACTCTTTGACTTTTGTCTTCTCATTCCTTTGTCCAACTCATTTAAAATTATAATAATTTGTACAAATTTCCATGTTAAGTGGGATTTTTCTTTTCCTTAGGATACTTGCCTTTGCATCACAAACAATATAAAACAAATAAGACATTTACATTTTTAGTTATAGTATATAAAATTCGCTCAGCCTTTGGCTAGCTAGTTTTGTCCTTTCTGTAGTTGTCATGCAGCTGTCCTGCATACTTTGTTCACTGTATTTCGCATATTCCACCTGTTCACTGCAATTTTGAATCCCTTTTTTGTACATCTCTTCAACTCTGCAATCTTTGTTTTCCTCTGTCAGGCCTCATACTTCCTCTTTCTATGTGCATATAAAATGGATACAACAAATTTGTACTTAATCCAACTATCGATCTGGGCAATTTCAATACTCTATTTTCTGGGCTGGAAATTTAAATAATTAAAACTTACTTGCACATAAAATCACCTGCACTCAATTTAGTACTTAACCCAATTTCCAATCTGAGCAATTTCGAATTTATGCTGAAGTTTACCTCCTCTAAGAATCTATGGCTTAAACCATATTCGAATCAACTCGGACCAATCAATTTAGCATTGGTTAAATGACCAGGCTTCCACACATCACATATATGGTGAATTTTTGCTTAACTCTCCCTTTATTAAAAAGGATGACCTTGCATTCTAACCTTCAACACTTCTTTTAGTCCGCACTCTTGTTACAATTTCTGAGCTCGACCATGGCAAATATCACCAACTTAACTCGTTCTAAACTTCATATCTCAATCTTCAACTTGGGATTTTATATTCAACTGTGTATGGTTTAAAGTAAACCTCAATGCTCCAGGCATACGCGGAGGCAACCTTTGAATAGACCCACTAAATTACATTGGATTCATGGAGCTCAATTAAATTGACTTTCGCTCTCCATTTTGTTCACCTTGCAACTTCATTCATGATCCAATGGTGGATAATTCATTGTTCTTTCAACCTCTGATCCTACGGAAATCCTGCGGTTAACTTGCACGAGGGTTAATATTTAATAGTTGTGTGATGTACTAGGCCCCAACGCTAACAACCTTCCTCATCCAATGGCGGAAAAGTTGTCGCACCGGCCTAAGCCGATCAACCGATATCGCACGGTGAAAATGCATGGGCCCCGATAATGCGCGATGAGCGTAATTTATTAAGAGCGGTTTTCTTAGTGTTCATTGGCCATGTGTCGCCCACTCTATGGAATCCTCCGGTGCTTGAATCTGGCTACTTTGTCAGGGTGTGATGAAAACCAGGCGCTTTCATAACTGCTGTTCCTCCAGCTCATGGTTCCTCTCCTTCACTCAAGGTTCCGTCGCCTTTATTTTGTTAAATATTTGTTTTTTATGCTCCATTCCATATCAATCATCCAACTATTGGTTGTAGTTCAAAAATCTGCATTTGTTGCAGAAGAACACAACTTATAGTAACCCCCATGGATTATTCGACCGCATTGAGTTCTGCGATGACCACGATACTCAGTGCAACCATGATCGATCCACAACTTCCTGTTTCAGAGTGTGGCTCACAACGGACTCATTTCTTCCTTAAACAAGTCAATTCTAACGAGAATGACAATGGCAATGGAAACTTATGTGGGATTCAGTTTCAAAGGGGTTTTTATGGTTCTGCATTAGCAAGAGAACTTTCTTCACAGAGACTGATGCTTTCGATTACAATCCAGAACCTCAAATATGAGCCATTATCACAGGATTTATCCAAAATTGAACTCCATCTAAAGCCCGACACAAATTCTTCTTTCATACATAATACACAGAATTTTCTTACAGTTCTTAGCGCATTCAAGCACAATATCGACATGAAGTCGATTTCTCCAACACACAGAGGGAAATTCAGCCTTGCATTGCTCATACATTTATTTACTGGAATTCAAAGCCTATTCCTACAGATAGACTCTTAAACCGATTTCCAGAGTCCTCTACGTATAGGGTTTGCTCAAAATTGCATAAGCCAAATAGAGTCCAAGGATTTATTCTTTACACAGAGATTAACACTCTAATTCAATCAGGACTATATCCGAACATCAGGCATATTCATTACTCTGTCTCTCCAAATCTGCTATTAAATTTTGGCATATACATTACTCTGTCTCTCCATATATGCTATTAAATGGCCCTCTTCTATTGTCATCTGCCTCCTGCTGCCTTTGTTCCTTCTATGCTGCCCCTGCCTCCTCTCTGTTGCCTCTGTTCTCTGCTACTTTGTTTTTCTCTTTTCCTAGTTACTGTTTCAGATGCTCCTCCTTTTCCAACTCCTTTTCCATCAATGACAACATTTCCAACATACACGAGAGAGGGACAAGGTGTAAATGGATGGAATATTGTAAAAAGAGACAAAAGGCACTCAAGACAAACTCCATAAATGTGATGATGACTCAACTCGGATGCTCTGAACAAGGGCGACTCGATGATGCTGCCACATAGAATAGGCTCGGTGGGGACCATAAAAACATGAGAAAAACATGGTTACTTATGAAGAAAATCGACACAAGCGTTGACAAGTACGAGGGCTAAGCGGTGCCCCAAGTAAAAGTGGTGCAGGTGCAGAAATTCAATTTTGAGCTTGAGTGACCCTTAAATGGAAAAAGTGTTTCGAATGAGTATCAAATCACCAAATGAGACAGTCTGCCCATTTTATAGCTTGGGCGAAGAGCTTTCCAATGGTGTTGACGGTTTGTCAAACGGAGCTATGGTTTGGTTGCAATTGGAGAAAGAAAAATTAGGGTTTCTCTTTTAATAGGGTGATTTCCCTCCAATGTGATTCATTTGCAAAGTGAGTTTTGGTGAATATGGAGAGGAGGAGAATTCCATAAATCTTGTGGCATTTGTAGCGGACAAGGCGAGCGCAGGTCGAGTGAGATCCGCCGGAGTTGCGGGTAGGTGGCCTAACTATACTCTTCAATTTCATTAGTTTATAATTTCTTATTAGGTGCCTAGAACTTGCAGAGACATCACTCTACCCCTCCTCACAACCATGTTGAGATTGCAACAAGATGATGAGCTTAGTGAAAAGATTCACCTTCACTAAGTGGGCCCGCAGGCTATTTTTGGCGCAAGTCTATTTTTAGACATGTCGATCATATTCTATGAGTTGCAGGATGCTATTTGTGGATGGTTGGTCAAGTTGGAAAAATAGATGGACTTCTATTTTTAGACATATTGGGCGGAATCTATTTTTAGATTGCCAGTCTAAAAATAGATATGTCGAACATTATTAGCTCTTAATAATATTTGGACTATAAACATTAACTTATTCTCTTGGAGCACTTCAGTTAAGTGCACAGATGTGGCACAGGAGCTGACAGAAGGAATTATGCTATTCCTGAGGGTTAAGTGGAGCTATTTCATGGAGACTTCAGTTAGAACTCATGTGATAGAGTTTGGTGGAGTTATTGAGGTATTTGGTGGAGTTGTGTTCAGTTTAACTGAGTTAAACATAGTTGAGCTAGTTGTATCTAGTCTAACTGATTGATACACTAGTGAGAGTGGTGTGAATTAATTATTAATTAAGTCACTAATTATTAACTCATTAATCAACTAAAGAATACATCAGTTAACTACAGTGCATGGACAGTTTCAGTGGAGACCAGTGAAGAGGTAGGTGAAAGAGCAGTGTGACTATAGTGTTGCATGATTTGCAACACACAGTGGTTGGAGATGCCAATGAGGATTGCGTGAGCAAGGCTGGACCAATTCGAGTTCATTCAGAGCCATTCTTCAGCAGTGATTGCGCAGTAGAGGCAGGCTAGCAGGTGGCAGAGATCGGTGCATGGGATTTGCTAGATCGGACCTAATTAGTGTGTAGCAATTGGAGATTGTACTAAGAGCTTGTGAGGAGCTTTGTATGATGATTGTTACATGATCTCTATGACATATAATATACATATAGTTGGGGGTTTTCAGCTTTAAGCTTTCCCATAAATTACTGTGTTCATATGTGTGAATTTTTATGGTTTTAATGTGTGCATGCAATTGATTTTATTTCCACAAGTAATGATCAATGGTAGAAGAGATTCTGTATTGTGCATGAAGTCAAATAGTGTGTGATCAGGAGAATCTCGGATGTATAACGCATTAGTTATATAATTTCTAAACGAGCTAGCACATTTGGGGCACGTTACATGACTGGGTAGTAGGTTTGGGAGACAAATTACAACCTCCTGAGAAACAACAAGATTGAAAAGTGCAAGGTATCAAAGTTGGGTTTGTCCTTTTTTTAGTACACAGGCCAGGTCTTGATGTTTTTAGGCCAGTTTTTCTTTCCTTTTGGTAGCAGTTAGTTTTGTGCGGGCATGGCGGGATTAAGATCTGACTAAAGAGAGATCTTGGGCACTTGATTTTGTGAGATTGGGGGATCATGTTGTTCAAGGCACATTTAGCCAGAGATATGGGGTTCTCAAGTTGGTTGAGAACCCCGTGATGGGGTAGGAGAGCCCTTATGTGCTTGGGGATAGTAAGCTATTGGGACCTAGACCAAGAGGTCTTTAGCTTCTACAACACCCTCCAAAAATCCCACTTAAAAATTTTTTTGGAGCCCCTTGAAAGTAGAGAAAAACCAAGTGAAAATCTACAAGGCTAAATTAAAGTCGCGAATTCGTTTTTTTTTAGAAATTGCGACCCCGCGACCTAAAGTCACTGAGTCACAGGGTCGCTAGTGTAAGCCCAAATTTTAAGAAAGCTACACTCGACCTCGCGACCTTGCGACCCCGCGACCCCGGGTCGCCGGAGTCCACTAAAGTCGTGAAGTCACAAATCGCAAATTTTAATGCCGACCTCGCGACCTTGCGACCCCGCGACCCAATTCGCCGGGTCGCATGGAGTCACGGGTGTGGATAATCATAGAAAATTGCGACCTAGCGACCGCATTAATTGCCGGGACGTGCGACCTTTTATATAAAGGAGGTCGCTAGGTACTTGCGGCCCCTACTCCTGAATGGCGGAATAGAAAGAAACGGCTTTGGCAATTCATTATTTTCCCGGGTAAGTTGTCGTTTCTCTCCTGCTTGTTCCTTTGTAGACATTTCTTGCCAAATTCATACTTTCCCAGACTTTTAAATTCCCCTCTGCATGAACTTTGATGTTTCTTTTCCAGTTTTGAATGTTTTGTTTAACCCTGCTTCATCACAACTGCCCAAACTCACCACATTTACTGTTCAGCTTTTCATGGCCTTGTCCCCTGCTCCGAAAGCCACCCCTCAACTCTTCCTGGACCCTTTTAGCCTTATAATTTTCTAGTTAGAGGGAGAAAACCTTCACACCGCGCGCGCGCAAAACCCCCAGCAAGCCCTAGAGTGACCTGCGACCCAGCGACCTAGTCGCGAGGTCGCAAGGTCGTATTCTCTTTGGTTTTTGGAATTTGTGACCCAGCGACCCAGCAACCTAGTCGCAAGGTCGCAAGGTCGCATTTCCAAAATTTTCAGAGAGTTGCGACCCAGCGACTCAGCGACGTGGTCGCGAGGTCGCATTTTCTTCTGTCTTCGTAATTTGCAACCCAGCGACCAAGTCGCAAGGTCGCATTTGGGTTTCTTCTTACACCCTGCAACCCAGTAAAACCAGTCTCACAACTTTGCATATCTCAACTAAAATTCATTGCTAAACTGTATTTGGCTTTATATCATCATGTTGTTCTTATCTTGGGACTCCTTTATGAATTTGACAGGTGAACTTCAAGGAGACATAGAGTGCATACCTGTTTTATCAGATTCTAGCGACATGGCACCCCCGCTGTCCCGGAAGAGGGACAAACAAGTGGTGGAAGAAGTTGAGGAGTTTGACATGGTATCCCCACCCCCGATATACAGGGATACGCTATGTACATTTGCGAAAGAAGACAATATGCGATGGTACCAAGTGTACCACAAGTTCGCCATACCTGAGGACGAATTCCCAGAAGATCTACCAGACCGAGAAGTATATTTAAGAGTCAAAAGATCCAAACTGCATCTCGCGGGGGCACATCCAGCTATATTTCCATGCCCAGAGGTTATAGACTGGATCATACAGAAAACGGATCCCAAGAAGTTCGTGATCCGAGACAGCGAACACCGGGCATTTGCTACACTCGTAGGCTCAGATGCCCACCTCTATTACTCGTTGCCTCACCCAGAAGAGTACTTCACACCAGAATGGGCTATTGCTCACGCAGTTCCTATAGTTGATACTATTAGACAATGGTGGGAAGAGCCCGAGAAATTTCAAGTCAAGAAAGACCAAGAATATCCGGTGGCTAGCCTGAGAAAGGTTTATAAATTAGTTGCCGCCATGCTTTCCAGACTTTACTGGTGCTCTGATTGCTTCACTTTCAGCGGTAGTTGGGCTACTATCATGGAGCATGTAACGGCACATGGCACCCGTTTCAATTGGGATGGCATATTGATGGCTTCGATGGAGACAAACTTGTCCACGGCATTGGCCCCAGATGATGGAATGCCTTCCGAGTTTTACATGGCTTCTTACCTACTGGATGCTGTCTGCGCAAGGTTACACTTTGAGGGATGGGCACACAACTGGGATTCTGAGCAGACTCATGCAATTCATCTGCAAATCAAGGTATTTTTGGAGTCCAGGTATAAACAGGATATAGAGCAGATCTCCCAAGTATTTATACCCGCTCTATATAGAAGACTATTTGGCCAAGATGCCCCCTGCATGTCTTGGTGAGCCAGAGAGACTCTAGTCCAAGTGGCACATTGGTTCCCTTTCGCCGGATATACTTTCATCCGAGTCTTTGGATCTTTCAGGGCACCGCACGCTATGCTTCGCTTTGTTACAGACAAAATGCTCATTCAGGAGGTGTGCTTCCAAATGTCTCAAGGCTTCTCCAGTATCCTGTCTAAAGGTAAAAAGAAGCTGTGGCCCACGCTACCCCTCACCATCGGCGCGTGCACAGTTAAAGACTTAAAACAAGTAGCAGCGGAGGGAGAAGCGATGAAAAGCTATCAACTTGGGGCGCTAGAACACCGAACATATGATCCGAAGAGAATAGTTCCTGAACACTGTAAGAAAGCTAAATTCAAGTGGACTTATCAGCATATTGAGTGCCCGGCAGAAGACAAAATAAGGAACTAGTATAACGTTGAGAGACAATTTGCTCGAGAGGTAGACTTGGGCCAAGAGGATTCGGATGATTAGAGTTTTGAAGACAGAAGCCATAAGTTTGGAGGTGCCTCTTCCTCTCTACCCAAGAAGTCTCGGACCAGCACAGGGCTTACTACATCTATCCAACAGAAAGAAGCAGAAGCAAAATCCCAGCAAGAAAGGGAAAAGAAGATAAAAGAGGACGAGGAAGAACGCCAGAAGAGTGCGACGACAGCACAGAAGAAGAAGCAGGCCAAGGAGGCCAGGAAAGAAAAAGAGGAAAAGGAGGCACAGGCCGCAGCAGAACGGGCACTCAAGGCAGAGCTAGACAAAGTAGAAGCTGAGCGCCAAGAGAAGGCCGAACAGGCTGCTGCAGCTGAACGCCAGAGGAAGGCCGAAATAGAAGCAGCAGCAGAAACTGAACGCCAACGAAAGGAAGAAGAGGAAAAGAATAGAGAAGAAAAGGAGGATGAATTGATAGAAGACATCGAGGTGATTCCCCTCGAAATACCACTGGGCAGTACCAAGCTCTCCGATGTTAGTTCCCCCCAGGGGAAAGAAGAGGAAGTATTCAACCTCACTAGACTTACATTCGATCAATTCTCTTTCAAAATCAGACAAGAGAAAAGAAGAGCTCTGGCGCAAAGCCCATCCGCCAAATCCACAATGGAAATAGGTAAAGACATAGTCCTTGATACCAGGACTAATCCTATGATGATAGCATCGGCGGGCACTAATTTCGCCGCAGCCACGGAAGAGAACGTAACCAGAATGAGTAGAGAAATAGTCTCTCTACAAAATAGACTGCAAGCAGCCGAGCAGCGCGAGAAGAGTGCAGAACAGGAGAAATCAGAATTGAGAGTAGAAGTTCAACAACTCCGAAGCTAGACTCCCCCGATAAATGAAGTCCCACTAGCCATTTTTAAAGAGTGTGAAGTGTTAGAAGCAACCATGAGGCAGGTGTATGGAGAAATGTTCACCATCAAACAAACAATCGACCCACTGGTAAGAGCACGAGCAGAAACCAAGCAAAAGCACGAGCAGCTCTGAGAGGCCTCACAGGCCTTAGACAAAAGGATGGGCTGGACAGTGCAATACCCTCAGGCATCTGAAAATTTGCCCAAGACGGATTGGATTCATACACAGGATGCTAAGGTTCAGCTCCGTATGGCAATAAAGTCTAAGGACAAAATATCTAAGGACCTGGACAAAGCAATGTCTTCATACAACCACTTGATCAGCGGCATCGACTCGATGCACACTTTGCACCACATTCTGTCGCTTGGGGCATTGGACGAAGAGAAGGCCTGGGAACAAGTGGATCAGGACATCCAGTCATTTCTGTAGCCTATCAAACAAGCCGCTGTTGCTCCTGAGCCCACAGCATCTCAAGAACATCTGAGTCAGTTTATTACCACTCCAGTTCGGATTTATACCAAACTTGCCTCTCTTTCCAACCAGATCTCACAGAAAAGGGAAACCCTAGTGCCAAATGCATGCATCGGTTGAAAGAGGAGGTCCCTCTTGTTTCCCCCATAGTGGCAGAGTACCCCCGGTTGTAGCCAAGATTTTCTAGCAGCAGATTGACACCCACGACCTCACCATTGCGCATCCATCTTCGTAGCCGTATGAGTGGGGACGGTTAGAAACGGTCACGAATTGCACCGCCGGGCAAGTCGCGGGTATACTTCTATCAGTCACAAATCGCATGCACCGGACGGGTCGCCAGTCATGTAACCTCTTCAGTCATGAGGCAACTCAACAAGCAATGAGGCGAAAATTCGGGAAGCCCAAGGGCAAATTTTTGTACTATAAAACTCCCTACGGGAAAGATACAAGGGTTTTCTTGGAAACTCAAGAGCTACATGGCATTGTATTGAAAGATTATACTCTTGTGCATATAAATACAGATTCTTGTTAAAACACCCTATGGTTATGATGTGTTTTGGCCGTGCGAACACTGTGTGTATTCCTTGTACAGTTTCAGAACATCCTATGATTAATGAAGCTGCACTCTTCATGTCATCATTTATGCGTCATGGCTATCTGTGTTGTATCAGTGATGTTCCATTTATCATCTGCTCTATTAATGAATGTTAATGAACTATTTTGTTAGCATTTCATTTTATCTTTCAGAAAGTAAAGGGATATCTCACCATAAAGAACTATTTCTTTTGTGGTCAGACTGCCTCATAAGCATTACCCCCAAAGATGTGTTGCTAATGACATCTCCTGAGGTGTACATGCTTTATTTATGATCTTGCTACGCATAGTGTTTGATTCGTGTTTAATGCATCAATCCTGTATTCCGTATCATGTGAATAAGTGTATGTCTGCAGGTTCAATCAGGTTCTTTTGAGACCGAAGGGAAGGCGTCTCAAGCGGTAGCCAGACCCACAACCCGGATGGGATCCCTACTCCAAACGGTTCAAGGTCTAATTGGGACTTTCTACCAGGGAGATCCCCTACTGTTGGCCGGACAAATTTTCCACATCAATAAATTGGCGCTAGAAGGAGGGCCTAATGGCGGCCTCACAATACAATAACTTTTCCATCCACAAACTCCCCACGGGGAGGTCATAACGATGAAGCTATCCCTCCTCCTGCGGAAGATATCCCCGGGGAGGCTCGATATTACGAAATCATCGGACGCCGGTTAGAGCCTTGTTCCAAATTTGCCCGCAATCTAATCGAGACTTACGTTAGCAATCATGGAATTCCTAGCCCACACTAGAACCCCTACTGAAAATCACTCATAATGGTGCCTGGTGAGTACCATAACCCAGCTCGTGAATCTCATGTTGGAAGACCTCGGCACTGCTGTTGAGGAAAATGACCCGATTCTCCAAGAGGGCGAAGAATTTGGTGACAAGAAACTTTCCCCGACTCCCAGCCTAACCAGACTCGACAAAACAACAACCAGGCACATCCCCCACCTGGGGATGGTGAAGAAGATAGAGGCCGAGGAAATGTAGATGGGGGAAATAGGGCTCGCAGAAATGAAGGAGAAAGGAATAGAGCTCGAAGAAATGAAGAAGAAGGAAATAGAGGCCGAGGGGCTGGAGGTAGAGGAGATAGAGGCTGAGGCCAAAGAAACCAAGCTCGCAACCGTCACCCAAACCCAATTAGGCCTCCTGTCCACAACTTGGGATATCTTAGAGACTTTCTTTACCGGGGGATACACCAAGACGAACACTCGCGTCATGAGTCAGAAGCATCGGTCTCAGGTTCGGGAGGTGAATCTGAGCCTGAGTTTAGACAACACCAATGGGCTAGGAGAGTGCAACCCCTAGCCTAGATGGCTCAATCCCCATTAAATCTTTTGGGCCCACTCCACAATCTTCCTAGGCATCCGGAGAAACACCTCCCCAAGTTTTACCCTGAGAAAGGCACCTTAGCTGAAGATCATATCAGCAGCTTCTATTTGTCTCTGCAAATCATGAGAGTCCAGTCAGATGATGTCACATGTCGATTGTTTCCCCATATTCTCGAAAACAAAGTGGCCACATGGTATCGCTCTCTCCCCAGTGCCTCTATCACTTCATGGGACCAATTCCGTCGCGTATTCCTGCAGAAGTTTTCAGAAGATAAAACTCCTTCCATGATTCTCACAGAATTGAGCACCATCAAGTGCCATAAAAAGGAGAAGGTTAAGGACTTCAACCAGTGCTTCGCTACCATACTGCAAAAATTTGCCCCAAACCTGGCGTTGGATGACTCAATCACCATTGACTACTATACCAAGGCTCTCCCTAGGGACATTGCCGTTTTCGTCAAACGTGAAGCCTGCGCTACCCTTATGGCTAATTATGAGGTTGCTCTCACTGTGGAGAAAGACATGCTTTCGATAGGAGCCAACGATCACGAAGGGAGAGATGATCACAAGCCTAACACAAAAAGGGGTCAGTCCTCCACTCCTAATACCACCGATAGGGATAAAGATGCGTTTGATTTTGAAAGCATGGCAAAAACCCTCAAGCTCTTAACGAATGAAGTCACTGACCTAAGGAGAAAGGGAACATAATCCACAACTAGCACTAAACCACCCAAACCCTTTTTCAGAAAAAGTAATCCCAACACTAACAGACCTCCATCTAACCCGAATACTGCTCTCAATGTGGAAGAAATAGGGAAAGATAACTTCTGTTCTTTCCACCAAGCTGTCCACTCTGAAAAAATGTGCCCTCAATGGATTGGCAGCATGATAGCAGTAGTTAACCAGCTTTTAGATGAACAAACCCCAGGGGATGTGACGGAGGATGATATGTCTAATCACGATGAGGATCTACCCTCGAACGAAGAACCATGAGCCTCTGTCCTTACTTTTTACATAATCCGAGGTGGGGACAACCTTACCTCCATTGATATCAACATGGCAGACACTCCCAAAGACCAGCAATTACAAAATTATAGTTAGAGGGATATTGGACACGTTCAGAGCAATCTCCAGAAAGACAAAGAAAAGGGCTTTCCTAAGAGGAAAATTATGCCCCCGAGAAGTTGAAAACAATGCCTTTCAGGAGAATCCGCTAACAACTTTATTACCCGAGCAAGTCAAAAGGGAAAGCTCCCGACAGAATCCCCAAAAACCCCTACCGAGCCTAGCCCTCAACCGGATTCTAGCTATAACATTGTTGAGGATATGAAAAAAACAAGGGAAAATATCTCTCTCTACGAGCTTGCCCGCATTACGAATCAAAGAGAACTCATTCTAAAAGCTTTTGCCAATACTTCAACCATGAAAACTGTGAGCAACACGTCTGCGCAAGTCGGTCCAGATGTCCAGTCTATAGTAAACGCCATCAATACAAACTCAAGAAGAGCCACCCCTCCTTTCCTTTTGTCCTTTGAGATTTTTAACTTCAACGTTCACAACTGTCTAGTCGACTCCGGTGCCTCTACAAATGTCATGCCCTTATCTATCTGTAAGAAGCTGAACATTCGCCCGGAGAAAACTAATGCAAAAATTATACAACTCGATAGATCATAGGTGCCAGCCATAGGAGAGTTGAATAATGTCATTATCTACCTGTCATCAGATTCTAGGGTCCATCAATGCATTGACATTGTGGTTGTTGACATCCCTAAAGCATATGGTCTATTGCTTAGTAGAGACTGGTCCAGCAAGTTGCAAGGCTATTTCGCCACCGACTGGTCTCACTTGTGGCTCCCTTGCAAGGGGCGGAACAACCAAATCAAGGTCGAAAGTGAACCATATATGAAACACACCGTGACTTATTTGGATGCCGCTAATGAACCCATCAGCTTTGCCCAAGAGGAGCTTGGCATGTGTTTTCTGGAGGCCATATGCGGATGTTACCAATCCGCTCAGTCTTCAGTAGGCCCCGAGGTCCGATCTGAACTAACACTGGTCGCGGAGGAGCAAGCCACCCCTGTCCCACACCAAGTCGAGGTCTCTCCGCGGCCTACTACCCCGAAGGAGCCGGAAAATGACATGTGGACCTTGTACTATGACGGTTCCAAGACCCATGACGGAGCTAGTGCGTGCTGCATCTTGCTTGACCCTCGGAAGAACAAATTCTTAATCTCATGTCAGCTAGAGTTCCAGTGCACCAACAACACTGCTGAATATGAGGCTTTAATCCTCGGACTTAAGAAGGCGCTGGATTTAAAGGTAAAATGCCTGCAAGTCATTGGAGACTTCGAGATTATCACTCGGCAGGTACGCAACACTATTCACTGTTTGTCTCCACATTTAAAGGCGTATCAACAAGAGGTATGGTGATTGATTTCTGCTTTTGATGCATTTGGAATTAAATTTGTTCTTAGAATGCACAATGCAGCAGTTGATACTCTAACTAATGCTGCTGCTAGATTTACCCCCTTGAGGGACGGTTTTTCTATTGAAATTATATATAGACCCTCTGTGCCAGACAACATTACTAATCTACACATTTTTAACGATGATCAATAGATCTTGGACTTTATGTTCAATGCTGAAGTATTCAAGGACGCGGGGATAGACGAGGAGGAGCATGAGCATGCTTTGCAGAAAGAGCATGATGAACGCAAAGAGAACATCATGCCCAAGGGGGTGGTGTCATTAGAAAAGCTATTTGATCTGCAAAGCCGATTCCGCGGGCCCCCGAACACCAAAGTGCAAAGTTTCATATTAGCACATCGGCAAGTGAACTTGGGATCAGATGAGAACCCAAAGTTCGTTAACCTTGGCAAATACTGTAGTGATGAGGAGACACGGGCCTTCACTCAATTATTCCGGAAGTATCGAGACGTATTTGCTTGGACGTATGACGATTTACGTACGTACGATACTCAGATCATCCAGCACGTGATACCCATGAAGGAAGGCGTTAAGCCCTTCCAACAGAAACTCAGAAAAGTGCATCCAGCTTTGGAGCCAATGATTCTGAAAGAACTTAAGAAGCTCTTGGATGCACCCATTATTTTCAAAGTTCGTCACTCCACGTGGGTGTCAAATTTGGTACCAGTACGAAAGAAGTCTGGTGAGATCCGCTTGTGCGTAGATTTCCGTAATCTGAATCGGGCCTCAAACAAAGAAAACTACCCGGTGCCACCCATGGAACAGCTATTACAAGCTGTGTCTGGATCTGAAATGTTCTCCCTATTAGATGGCTTCTCCGGTTATAACCAGGTGCTAGTAACTGAACCGGACAGATTGAAAACCACCTTCCGGACCAAATGGGGAACCTTTGCTTTTAGGAGCATGCCCTTTGGGTTGATCAATGCGGGGGAAACTTTCCAACGAGCCATGGATATATCTTTCCGGGGTTTGATAGGGCAGAGCATGGTGGTCTATTTGGACGATGTCACTGTGTTTTCAAAACGCAGGGGCGATCATTTACGCCACCTCAAGAAAATCTTCGAGAGGTGCAGAAGGTACGGGATATCGCTCAACCCTAAAAAGAGTGTTTTTGCCGTGGCAGAGGGAAACCTGCTAGGCCACATTATAACCAAGCAAGGCATTGCAATTGATCCAGAACGGGCGAAAGCCATTGCTCAGATTCCTCCCCCGAGCAACAAGAAAGCAATGCAATATTTCCTGGGGAAAATTAATTTTGTCTGTAAATTCGTCTCGGATTTCACCCAGATAGTCAGACCACTGCAGGGAATGATTAAAAAGAATGCTATGTTCCAATGGAAAATTCCAGAAAGGGAGGCCTTCGACAAAATCAAACAGGCTATAACTGAAGCTCCTTCCCTCCAAAGTCCAGATTTTGGCAAAGGCTTTATCCTGTATACTTTTGCTTCAGATTCCTCACTTGCAGCTGTCCTTACGCAGAAAGATGGCAACAACGATGAACGACCCATTTCTTTCATGAGCATCGGTTTACAAGGAGCTAAGTTGAACTACACAGAAATCAAAAAGCAAGCCTATGCAGTCTACAAAGCGGTCAAGCATTTTAGACCCTACATCTTGAAAAATCATGTCACGGTTTTTGTTCCACACCCAGCTGTCCGCTCACTTTTTGTGCAGCAGGAGCTAGGCGAGAGGTGAGGCAACTGGGTGGCGTGCTTGCAAGAATACGATTTAGAATTTAAACCGGCACACACTATTAAAGGACTGGGCTTATGCCAAATGGCCGCGGAAGCTGCAAGTTCCCATGCAATTGAAGAAGAATGTTGGGAACAAGAAATTGAAATGTATCAGAGCGACCATGTGCCTCAGCAAAGTAGCCCTTCTTGGTATTCCGACATTTCAAGATATTTGGCCCAAGGCACCATGGACCCTGCTCTAACTGCCCGGCAGAAACGCGCAATAAGACTCAAAGCTGCATCTCACCAACTAATCCGAGGTAAGTTGTTCAAGAAACATCACGATGGGGTCCTGTTACGCTGCTTGGAACATGACGAAGTGCAGAAAATCTTGACTGAGATGCATGACGGACCAGCTGGAGGTCATTATTCCGGAGATACTACTGCCCATAAGATAATGCGCACAGGATATTATTGGCCTACTCTTTTTTGAGATGCGCATGCATATGTCTGGAAATGCATCCAATGCCAGAATTTCGCAAACAGAGAAGCACGGCCAGCCGCCCCATTACTCTCAGTAGCAGTGGAGGAGCCTTTTCAACAGTGGGGTTTGGATGTAATCGGCGAAATCACACCTCACTCTTCCAAACAGTACCTGTATATCCTTACAGCTACTGATTATTTCACCAGGTGGGTTGAAGCAACACCTTTACGCCAAATCAATGATCAGGAGGTAATAGAATTCCTCACGCATTCCATCATCACTAGGTTTGGTGTTCCGACTTCTTTGGTTTTCGATAATGCAACTTACTTTTCATCTTTTAAATTTTATGATTTTGCGCTGGAAAACGGTATTGTTCTGAAACATTCTGCAAAATACTATCCCCAGGGGAATGGATTAGCTGAGTCTACTAACAAGAATCTTATCCGTATCATTAAGAAGACCCTGCTGTCCCACTAGCGCAACTGGCACAATGCCCTCCACAATGCACTTTGGGCTGACCGGATCACTCCCATATCCTCCCTAGGCACCTCCCCATATTTTCTCGTTTATGGAAAAGAAGCTGTTCTTCCTCCCCATCTATCTCTCCCTGCCCTTCAGCTATCCCAGGAATTTCATGGTACCCCATGCCCTACCTTGCAGACTCGAATCGACACCTTGTTGAAGTTGGAGGAAGAAAGGCAAAAAACCCGGGAAAAGTTCGCCATCCACCAGAGCCAAATCAAGAGATGGTTTGATAGAAAATCCACAGGGAATAAAAGTTTTGAGGTAGGAGACCTGGTCCTTAAGTGGGACAAAGCTCATGAGGAAAAGGGGAAGCATTCCAAGTTCCAAGCACTATGGACAGGCCCTTTCCAAATTAAGGAGAAGTTAGGATCCCACACCTTTATATTGCAAACCCTTGAGGGGCGAGTCGAGGTCCTCCCGGTAAACGGGCATGACCTTAAACACTATTTTACTTAGCAGCCCTTAAAGGGCTATCTTATCCTTGTACCATAGTTTCTTGTCTCGCCTTTGTTTAAAAAAAATAAAATAAAATAAAATAAAATAAAATAAAATAAAATTTTAAGGAAGGATCTGTTAGAGCCACACAAGTGGCACACTTGCAACAGGGTCTATGCTGATGGAAAGCCTTCCCGATAAAATCAAAGGCTGAAAAAGCTTGTTTTTTCTCCGCGCCTGAAAGTAGCATTTGACCCAGCTCAAGTCATCAAGTGGGAAGCTTACCTCGCCAGTCTGAGAGGGTGTCTGCAAAAGAAAGTGAGTTGTAGTGGTAACCAGACCAGAAGGGAAAAGAGATACTCTATGCTACTGCAGGGTATCTGGGAAAAACCAAAGTCCTCATACCAAGACCAGGAACAACCTCTCTGCAAGCAAAATAAGTCGGGATCCCTCATCCTCCCAGGCTAAATCGCCATCTCAAATAAGTGCCACGAGCACATCTAAATAAGTGCCTCAGGCACATTAAAAATAAGTGCAAAAGCACACTAATAAAGGGTAAAGGATTGAGAAAGGCTTCCTGCGCAGAGAGGTGATGTAACGACTCCGCCGGGGTACTGACCAGGCTCGCTGGCAGTGGAGCAACGTTCACGATTCCTAGGAAGTGACTCCGCCGGGACCGAAAGGTTTGCTGGCAGCGGAGCAACACGATGAGGACAAAATAATCGTACCAGACCCTGAAGCTGCCTGGAGTTCTCCAACCCTTCCAGTCCGAAAACCTGAAGGAATGAATTTTGGTTAAACAGCACCCGAATAGGCCAGCAGATTGAGCAGACCAGCAAGGTGCCAAAGGGCTAGGCAGTATCAACCGTAAGGTAAAGGAAAATAGCCAGCAGAGGCCCCTCCCTCCCCCCGCCAAGACTAACCATCGGCAGAGACTCTGAGTTCGTCCAGTGAATCACCATTTGTTGTAGCTTCTACAACACCCTCCAAAAATCCCACTTAAAATTTTTTTTGGAGCCCCTTGAAAGTAGAGAAAAACCGAGTGAAAATCTATAAGGTTAAGTCGCAGAATTCGTTTTTTAGAAAATTGCGACCCCGCGACCTAAGGGTCACAAGGTCGCAAGGTCGCTGAGTCGCAAATCCAAACTTTTAAATAAAACTGCAACCTCGCGACCTTGCGACCCCAGGTCGCCAGGTTGCAAAGTCGCGAAGTCGCAAATCGCAAATTTTAATGAAAACTGCGACCTCGCGACCTTGCAACCCCGCGACCACAGGTCGCCAGGTCGCAAGGTCGCGAGGTCGCGGATCCCCTAAATCACGAAAATTTCGACCTAGCGACCCCGCATTAATTTCCCGCACGTGCGACCTTTTATATAAAGGAGGTCGCCAGGTCGCATTTCTCACAATCGGCGAATAGAAAGAAACGACTCTGACAGGTCGACTTACGTGATTTTCTTGGGTAAGTTTCTGTTTCTCTCCTACTTTTTCCTTTGTAGACATTTCTTGCCAAATTCATGCTTTCCCAAACCTTTAAATTCCCCTCTGTATGAAATATAATGTTTCTTTTCCAGTTTTTGAATGTTTTGTTTAACCCTGCTTCATCACAACTGCCCAAAATCACCACACTTCTGGTTCAACCTCTCATGGCCTTGTTCCTTGCTCCCAAAGCCATCCCTCAACTCTGCCTGGACCCAGCTAGCTTATAATTTTTCAGTAGGAGGGAGCAAACCTTCACGCCGCGCATGCGCAAAACCGCTCGGAAAGCCCTAGCGCGACCTGCGACCCAGCGACCTAGTCGCAAGGTCGCAAGGTCGCATTCTCCTCGGGTTTTTGAAAATTGCAACCCAGCGACCCAGCGACCTAGTCGCAAGGTCGCAAGGTCGAATTTCCAAATTTTTTCGAGATCTGCGACCCAGCGACTTGGTCGCGAGGTCGCAAAGTTGCGTTTTCCTCTGTTTTTGAAATTTGCGACCCAGCGACCCTGCGACCAAGTCGCAAGGTCGCAAGGTTGCATCTGAGCTTATTCTTACACCCTGCGACCCAGTAAAACCAGTCACACAACTTTTCATATCTCAGCTAAAATTCATTGCTAAACTGTAATTGGCTTTATATCATCATGTCGTTCTTGTCTTGGGATTCCTTTATGAATTTGACAGGTGAACTTCAAGGAGACATAGAGTGCATACCTGTTCTATCAGATTCTAGCGACATGGCACCCCCGCTGTCCCGGAAGAAGGACAAGCAAGTAGAAAAATAAGTTGAGGAGTTTGACATGGTATCCCCACCCCCGATATACAGGGATACGCTATGTACGTTTGCAAAAGAAGACAGTATGCGATGGTACCAAGTGTACCACGAGTTCGCCATACCTGAGGACGAATTCCCAGAAGATCTCCCAGACCGAGAAGTATATTTAAGAGTCAAAAGATCCAAACTGTATCTTGCAGGGGCACATCCAGCCATATTTCCATGCCCAGAGGTTATAGACTGGATCATACAGAAAACAGATCCCAAGAAGTTCGTGATCCGAGACAGCGAAGGCAGGGCTTTCGCTACGCTCGTAGGCTCAGATGCCCACCTTTATTACTCGTTGCCTCACCCAGAAGAGTACTTCACACTAGAATGGGCTATTGCTCACGCAGTTCCTGTAGTTGATACTATTAGACAATGGTGGGAGGAGCCCGAGAAATTTAAAGTCAAGAAAGACCAAGAATATCCGGTGGCTAGCCTGAGAAAGGTTTATAAATTAGTAGCCGCCATGCTTTACAGACTTTACGGGTGCTCTGATTGCTCCACTTTCAGCGGTACTTGGGCTACTATCATGGAGCATGTAACGACACATGGCACCC
Organism: Pinus albicaulis; assembly: GCA_034641835.2. Lineage (NCBI taxonomy): Eukaryota > Viridiplantae > Streptophyta > Pinopsida > Pinales > Pinaceae > Pinus > Pinus albicaulis. The sequence goes on from CM076581.1 coordinate 1,442,076,420, forward strand.
ATTTCAACTAGGTTGGCATATTGATGACTTCGATGCAGACAAACTTGTCCGCGACATTGGCCCCATATGATGGAATGCCTTCCAAATTTTACATGTCCTTTTACCTACTGGATGCTGTCTGCACAAGGTTACACTTTGAGGGATGGGCACACAACTGAGATTCCGCGTAGACTCGTGCAATTCATCTGCAAATCAGGGTGTTTTGGGAGTCCAGGTATAAACAGGATATAGAGCAGATCTCCCAAGTATTTATCCCCGCTCTATATAGAAGACTATTTGGCCAAGATGGCCCCTGCATGTCTTGGCGAGCCAGAGAGACTCTAGGCCAAGTGGCACATTGGTTCCCTTTCACCGGATATACTTTCATCCGAGTCTTTGGATCTTTCAGGGCACCACATGCTATGCCTCGCTTTGTTACAGACAAAATGCTCATTCAGGAGGTATGCTTTCAAATGTTTCAGGGCTTCTCCAGCGTCCTATCTAAAGGCAAAAAGAAGTCGTGGCCCACACTACCCCTCACCATCGGCACGTGCACAGTTAAAGACTTTAAGGAAGTAGTAGCGGAGGGAGAAGAGATGAAAAGCTATCAACTTGGGGTGCTAGAACACCGAACATATGACCCGGAGAGAATAGTTCCTGAACACTGCAAGAAAGCTAAATTCAAGTGGAACTATCAGCATATTGAGCACCCGGCAGAAGACAAAAGAAGGAACTGGTACAACGTTGAGAGACAATTTGCTCCGGAGGTAGACTTTGGCCAAGAGGATCTGGATGATCAGAGCCTGGAAGACAAAAGTCGTCAGTTGGGAGGTGCCTCTTCCTCTTTACCCAAGAAGTCTCGGACCAGCACAGGGCTTACTACATCTATCCAACAGAAAGAAGCAGAAGCAAAAGCCCAGCAAGAAAGAGAAAAGAAGATAAAGGAAGATGAGGAAGAACGCCAGAAGAGTTCGAAGGCAACACAGAAGAAGAAGCAGGCCAAGGAAGCCAGGAAAGAAAAAGAGGAAAAGGAGGCACAGGCCGTAGCAGAACGGGCACTCAAGGCAGAGCTGGACAAAGCAGAAGTTGAGTGCCAAAAGAAGGCCGAATAGGCTGCTGCTGCTGAACGCCAGAGGAAGGCCGAAATAGAAGCAGCAGCAGAAACTGAACGCCGGTGAAAGGAAGAAGAGGAAAAGAATAGAGAAGAAAAGGAGGATGAAATGATATAAGACATCGAGATGACTCCCCTCGAAATACCTCTGGGCAGTACCAAGCTCTCTAATGTTAGTTCCCCCTAGGGCAAGAAGAGGAAGTATTCGACCTCACCAGACTTACATTCGATCAATTCTCTTTCAAAATCCGGCAAGAGAAAAGAATATCTCTAGCGCAAAGCCCATCCGCCAAATCCATAGTGGCAACAAGTAAGACATAGTCCTTGATACCAGGACTAATCCTGTGATGATAGCATTGGCAGGCACTGCTTTCGCCGCAGCCACGGAAGAAAACGTAACTAGAATGAGTAGAGAAATAGTCTCTCTGCAAAATAGACTGCAAGCAGCCGAGCAGTGCGAGAAAAGAGCAGAACAGGAGAAATCAGAGTTGAGAGCAGAAGTTCAACAACTCCGAACCAGACTCCCCCGGTAAATGAAGTCCCACTAGCCATTTTAAAAGAGTGTGATGTGTTAGAAGCAACCATGAGGCAGGTGTATGGATAAATGTTCACCATCAAACAAACAGTCGCCCCACTGGTAAGAGCACGAGCAGAAACCAGGCAAAAGCACGAGCAGCTCAGGGAGGCCTCACAGGCCTTAGACAGAATGATGGACTGGACAGTGCGATACCCTCAGGCACCTGAGAATTTTCCCAAGAGGGATTGGATGCATACACAGGATGCTAAGGTTGAACTCCGTATGGCAATACAGTCTAAGGACAAACTATCTAAGGACCTGGACAAAGTAATGTCTTCATACAACCACCTGATCACTGCAGGCCCTGATGTGCACATTTTGCACCATATCTGGTCGCTTGGGGCATTGGAATCAAGGATAAAGCTCGGGAACAAGAGATCGAGATCCCAGTCATTTCTGCCACCTATCAGCAAGCTATCATTAAGCCCCGAGGCCTGCAAGATTCAAGAACATCTCGGGTCAGGGCTTGCCTCCAGTTCGGATTTATACTAAACTTGCCTCTCTTTCCAAAACCTATCTTTCCAAAACCAGATTCACATAAAGGGAAACCCTAGTGCCAAATGCTTTGGAATGCATGCATCGGTTGAAAGAGGAGGTCCCTCTGGTTTCCCCCATAGCGGCAGAGTACCAGACATGGCAAGATTTTCTCAAGGAGCAGCAGATTGACACCCCCGACCTCACCATTGCGCATCCATCTTCGTAGCCTGGTAGCAACAAGGCATTGGGGACGGTTAGAAACAGGTCGCAGATTGCACCGCTCGGGCAAGTCGCAGGTCACACTTCCTATCCAGGTCGCAAGTCGCACGCACCAGATAGGTCGCAGGTCGCAACCTCTTCCAGGTCGCGAGGCAACTCAACAGACAGGCAGGCGAAAAGTCGGGAAGCTCAAAGGGCAATTTTTGTACTATAAAGCTCCCTACGGGGAAAGAGATAAGGGCTTTTCTTTTGGAAACTCAAGAGCTACATGGCATTGTATTGAAATATTATACTCTTGTGCATATGAATACAGATACTTGTTAAAACACCCTATGGTTATGATGTGTTTTGCTGTGCGAACACTGTGTGTACTCCTTGTACAGTTTCAGAACATCCTATGATTAATGAAGCTCCACTCTTCATGTCATCATTTATGCGTTATGGCTATCTGTGTTGTATCAATGATGTTCAATTTATCATCTGCTCTATGAATGAATGTTAATGAACTATTTTGTTAGAATTTCGTTTCATCTTTCAGAAAGTAAAGGGATATCTCACCATAAAGAACTATTTCTTTTGTGGTCAGACTACCTTATAAGCATTACCCCCAAAGATGTGTTGCTAATGACATCTCCTGAGGTGTACATGCTTTATTTATGATCTTGCTACGCATAGTGTTTGATTCGTGTTTAATGCATCAATCTTGTATTCTGTATCATGTGAATAAGTGTGTGTCCGCAGGTTCAATCAGGTTCTTTTGAGACCGAAGGGAAGGCGTCTTAAGCAGTAGCCGGACCCACACCCCGGACGGGATCCCTACTCCAAACGGTTCAAGGTCTAATTGGGACTTTCTATCGGGGAGATCCCCTACTGTTGACTGGACAAATTTTCCCGTCAACAAACGCATTAGTTATATAATTTATACAAATAGACTAGCACATTATGGGGCCTGTTCTGTGACCTGGGTAGTAGGTTTTAGGGGAAAAATTGCAACCTCACAGAAGGTACAAGATTGAAAAAGTGCAAGGTGTCAAAAGTTGGGTTTTGTCCTTTTTTTGGCTGGGAACTGGGACTTGATGTTTTTTAGGCAGTTTTTCTTTCCTTTGACTGAAAAACAATTGGTTTTGTGCAGGCATGGCAGAGTTAAAGATCAAATAAAGAGAGAGAGATCTTGAGGCACTTTGGTCTAAGATTCAGGGGGATCATGTTGTTCAAGGCACACTGGCAAGATATGGGGTTCTTAAGTTGGTTGATAACCCCTTGATGAGGGCAGGAGAGCCCTTGTTAGCCAGGATAGTAAGCTATTGGGACCTAGACCAAGAGGTCTTTATCGTGCAGAGACACCAGATTGAGCTGATGGTTCATGAAATTTATTTCCTTACCGGTCTCCCTGAATTGGGGATGGTGGGAAACATCAAACCAGTATTACCGCGGGGGAAGAATATATCTAAGTTTGTGGACCTCCATTTTCTACCAGATGTTCATGCCAAGGGCACAGCTATACCGATCAGAGACCTAGAGAGACTGGATACTTGGGCTGGTGTCACAACAGTGCTCCGGATCTTGGGCAACCAGGCATTCCACAACATCACTGGAGGGCAGATGATGCTTGTTGAGAGTGTGTTGAGTGGGACCTACTATGGGTGGGCCCAGATGATGCTGTTGTCATTGAAACGATAGTTGTCACTATGTAAGTGACAAGTGAAGCATGATTGTGATTTTGGTAAAGTGTTGTGCTCATTCTTCTTTCAAGAAGATCACCACACTTCAGCCTCATGTACAAATCTAGGAAGGGGGCCCACAAGAGCCCAACATGTGCCGCTGGGGTTAGCTATTGAGGAGAGGAGGAGGCGGGGGAGTCAGGCGGGTGTTCCGACTCAAGTTCTTTACACATTGGGACCAAATGCCACTGTATATAGATGACTCTCCATACAGTCGGATGAACTATTGGAGGGACCCAGACTTTTCACTTCCGCCTAGTCGAGCATGGGGACCAGATGGTAAGTGACAGGTTGCTATATTTCATGATGCATTTAAATTTTTAGAATGATGTATATGGTACTTATTCGTTACTTTTGGTATGAAAATATAACACCGGTGAAACCGACTGGGTATATGGGACAACCTGCAGCGCTAGGGGCTTCAAAGTCTAGTACAACTAGAGGAGCTAACAGAGTAGATTTAGAGGCACTATTGGAGGATGTCTACCGCAGATGCGAACTATTGATGACCGGGGTATGAGATTAGGGCTGGAAAGATCTAGATGATTTCTACATTAAGGCATGTGTTAGTTTACTGTCGGAGTGGCGAGGGGTCATGCGATGCATGGTGATGGTCGGGAAGGGTATGCGGGATCTGCAGGCTACAGGAGTTGAGCCATTGACTTAGGACCCTTTGGATAGTGATTAGATGTAGGGGCATGAGGTGCCCCCAATTTTTATTTTTTGTAACATTCTATGGGCATGTTAAATGTATTATAGTAGAGGACTCCAAAAAATTTATGATTTTGTGGACACATATTATGGATATGCATATTTTTATATATGACGAGTAAATGGATCACCATTTGTTTATGGTTATTATCTTGTGTTAAATGCATGTGATATGTTCCAATATAGAATATTGTTTTCAATGTTATCTACATAGTATTTTGGGCTCTAGGTACATGACTGAATGTAATGGTTTCAAATTCACGCATTAAGAGTTTCACTCGTAAATATATTCTAAAAAGGATATGGTTATGCACATGATATACGCCATTCAATTGTCTGACAAGCAGTAGGGAATCTAATCAAACATGAATATGAAGGATGCGATCATCAAGGGAATCGACTAACAAACCTATCACTGCATCATATTTGGCCTGATTATTGGTGGTATATCCAATACATATGCCATTGGAAAGGACTAACGAATGTAGGGGGATAAAAATCGGCGAGGCTGTTGAGGCTAGATTCTACGAGTAGTGAATTGCACCATTGGCATAGCCTATGTACGGTTTGGATGAAGGATCCATCTGCAAGACGTCACAAGAAAACAATGGAGAAGATGATAGACAATTCAAGAAACATGAATGCATGTCAGAAATCAAACACACATGGGGGATGTTATGGGTAAAATTTTGATGCACCGTACACTTTTTAAAGATATGGTCAATACATGGTGTAGGGAAGTTTTCTTGGGGACAAACTTTATTCAGGTCACAAAATTCCATGCAGACACGAATGGTGCATGTTTTCTTGAGAATGGGATAGGAACAACCATCCTTCTTGTTGTGGAGGTAAATCCCCTCTACGGACAAAGGCGATCCCTACTAGCCCAGATCAGGTCTAGCAACAATCGTTCACGCCATAGTGTAGGTTCCTAATTGAAAATAAACCAACTAGCGATGAAGGCTTACCTGGAATCCAACGCTATCGCTCGTAGAGAAAGTAGTGCTCCCGTTCCTTAGCTCTGGAAGATCACAATCCTCACGATCTCCGTGATCAGACACCTGCACACGCAAGAAACAAAACAAACGCAATCATAAAATCCAGTATATGCAACTATATGTCAGTCAGAGAAGACATAACTCATCATCATAATCAATAACAAGAGTGGAACCATAACCAATAGTCACTTATCATTAATCAATCAAATAAGAATACAACCATAGCTCTGACGCTGAATTCTCCTTCGGAGGGTCGCCGGCGGAACACGTCTCAAAAAATCTTGTCGGGGATAGGACAAACCTCTCTCTCCGGATGTCTCGAAAATAATCTCCTCGCTTGGATTTGGCCTTAAGGGAATGAATCAAGGCTCTTGCAGCATAAGGATCTTGGGAACTTGGAGACTATAAGACATAAATCATCATCATAATCAACAACAAGAGTGGAACCATAACCAATAGTCGCTTATCATTAATCAATCAAAGAAGAATACAACCATAGCCCTGACGCTGAATTCTCCTTCAGAGGGTCGCCAATAAAACACGTCTCGAAAAAGCCTGTCTGGGATGGGAAAAACCTCTCTCTTCGGATGTCTCGACAATAATCTCCTTGCTTGGATTTTGCCTTAAGGGAATGAATCAATGCTCTTGCAGCATAAGGCCCTGATGGCTCTTGGGAACTTGGAGACTAGCTTGCAAGGGAATGAGCAAGCTTTTATAGATGGAGGAAGGGGAGTTGGGATCCCTATAATCATGGGATTGGCCCTATCCTCAAGGAAGCTTCCATGAGAGGTGGCAAACCACTTCCTCTACATGGAGATCCGGAGCCAAACCTCCCAACTCAAATTAGATACCAGTTCATGGATCAGTTAGGAAGAAACTTCCGCCATTTATTTTTAAAAAACACTCCTTAAAATGGTTGGCGCGAGTGCGACTCTGGGACAAAGCGCCAATTGGCGCGCCCTCTTTGAAGGATTTCCCCCATTGGTGTGGGTGATGAACTGGCTACCCGCGCCAATGCAAAAAGGGGTGTTTTTAGGTTTTTTCACAAGGAGTTGTCTTCAGGGCAATGAGAGTACATGTTTAGGGGAATGCCATGAAAGTGTTTTCAAGTTATGTTATTGCTCACAGGTCACGGAATGAGCCCTCCAATTGTGCGGGATGGGGAATTGCAGGGACGGTGAAAAATTGCTATGTAACAGATGCCCCCTAAAGCATGAGGCCCGAGAGAGAGAGAGGGGTGAAATGCTTTACGAAAACGTGTCCAACTGAAAACACCGCCGTTGGAAAACCTGCGTAGAGAAGTACAACTGGTATCTCAAATACATGATATATTCGTGGTATGGGTGCAGCCATCCATAACAGAGTATGTAATAATTCAGATCTGAGGCATGGACGCAGCCATCCAGTAAGGATCGGTAAATAGACTCAGGTATGGTCGCAGCCATCCGATCAGTGAGTCATGTAACTAATCATAAGAATGCACAAAATCACAGCCTGGATTATAACAGACAGGAATCCAGGGTCTTGCGCTCCATCTCGACCCGAACAAAGTACAAGTTCAAGCATGCGAATATGTGAGCTGAAGTCGAACATGCAAGAACATCGTCTGATTACCAGCCAATGATGAAAGCTGTTAACAGACGCGAGAGGTACCACCATTAATGCCAATGGTCCTCAAGGTACTACAGGTACAATCTACGACATGTGAACAATGAGCTGACGTCGAACACCCGCAGAATCACTCGATCGGAGGCCAATGATGAAAACCTCACGTCGAATGTGAAGAACCTGCCATTGAGGCATGCAGGCTCTAAGGTACCAGGAGGGAGTCTCTAGATCATCTTCTTGGATAATGAGCTGAAGTCGACAGGAAGTGACCTTGATCAAAGGTGGGCCATAGTGTTTCCCACATCATCGACACGAGACAGAGGAACATAATGTCTTTGTGAATCAGGATCAGATGAGAATCAGAGGAAGGTTGATACTTGCAGAGGTCAACTTCTCTTGAACACATGGCGACACGACAGTGAGTTTGGCAGTATTTGACATCAACGGATCAGAGGTCATGGCGACGAGGCAAAGAGCAGATGAGAGGTCAAAAAGGATTACCCAAACCCACGGAGGCAAGTGGAAAACGAGATGAGATGTCCCCAACCCGACACGAATGCAGACAAGTGCCATGTTCAAGAGCGACATACTGCCGACACGACAATGATGTTAGTTCCATTTTCCCCACCATTTCGGTGAGTACCTCTTTATTTTTACACAAGCTTGAAGAGGATACCATATGCTTGTCATATAAATTCGTCCTTCGGACGAATCCATCCTAGTACATTTAACGAGCCCTAGGAAGGAGGAACTCGAATATCGTCATCACGACTGAATCCAATGTCATCAGGGTTTAACGAGTCTGACAAAGGAAGAAATCGGCGTCTTTTCATATTTAGAGAGTTTGAAAAGACAGCAGAAAAGTAAACTCCAAAGGTCCCTTTTCTTAAATAGTTCCTCAGATCCGAAAAGGTAGAAAACTATGTCTGAGAAAACCTCCTAGTCGCGATAGGCTAGGGTATTCCTTTTTCGTAAGTAATCTATCCCAGCCCGAAAAAGGGGTAAACGTATACTGGGTAGATGTCGTTTCGTGGCCACTTTAACGAGATCGAAACGACAAGGGACTCGACAATCTTTTCATGTTTAGAGAGTCAGAAAAGAGCTGAAAGATGACTCCAAAATGACTTTTTCGTGTATTTACCGAGTCCGAAAAAGTATAAAATACAACTCGTGTCACCGTTTAAGTTGCGTAAAAACCTGTTGCTGCACATAAAGGCAAGTGTAAAATCCATTTTCGACAAAATATATCAAAATATTGATAAAAATGACTTTTAAAAACCTAATTAGAGTTCAAAAAGTTATAAATAAGTCTCAAATGGTAAAAATAAAATTACTTTTACTATTTACCTCATTGGAGAGCAACAGTGGTCCATTTGTGTGAAAAATTCTGGCGGCGACTGCGACTGATCCGAGCTACCATTCAGTTCCCCATTTGTTCCAGGTAATAGGCGTTTCCTTAAGCTCCATTCCAATCCATTTTTTATATGTTTTTATTATGTATTAGACTTCTGGGCGAACCATTTTGAAATTTTAGGGCTCGCTCCATTGGCGCGGGTATCGGGCACGGACCCGCGCCAATGGAAATTTCTTCACAAAGAGGTCGCGCCAATGGCGCAATGCAATTTTCCACTCAAAATTTTGAAAATGTGAGCTATCTATGTGGATTTTCAAATGTTCCAGAGATCTAACAATGTATTTTTTATTGTGTTGATGCAGATATAAAGGAAAAAATGGTTATCGAATGGAAGGAAAGGGAACATGGAGAGGAGGACGAAATGGCTATGGAGAATGAAGCCTACATGACCGCACTTAAGAACTATGGACTTAATAAATTATTCCTCACACCCTAATTACGAGCTCAGCCAGAGCTACTACAATACTTGGTCAGTATATGGGACGAAAATGAAGAAGTTTTCAAACTTCGGGACCAAGTACTGGAACTGGAGGTTTCTGACGTATATTTCATAACTGGACTGTCGCGCAGAGGTCCGGTGCCCATCCTGACAGGCAACAGACCATCTGGGGAAAATATGGAGCAGGTAATGGTGAGGGTGTGCCCAGGGGCATGAACCAGATCAGGAAGCGGGAAAGTGGACATCCACACTGTCCAGGATCTAGCACTGAGAGTAGTGCTACACACCATCACACGAGCTGCGGGATCGCAAGCTCCACACGAGGCAACCAAGGCCCAACTCCTGCTAGCCGCTGAGTGTATGAGTCCAACACTGTTTGATTGGGCTACTGCAGTGACAACAAATATCAAGAGGCAGCTCACAAAGTGCAAGCAAGTCAAACTGAAGCAGTTTGGCTACGGTTCCATTTTGGTATCATTCATCTTGGAATGACTACCTATCTTTCAGGGCCTAGGGGCCATAGTTGCTGAGTCGATACCAAGAGAGCCAAGGATGGCTCGCTGGGCAGCATTTATGCCCAGATTAGAAGGAGGCCAACAGATGTCCTGGAGGCTAGAGTTTTTTGGATGGTTACGGTGTCAGTTGATCGTGGTCAAGGATTGGCCCTATGCCGGGACTGATTTCACTGGAGACCCAGATCTCCCACTTCCAGAGGGGGATGACTGGGACGAGGAGTTGGGTATGACCTCTCTCTTTGATTTTTATGTTTTATGATTTTTTGGGTAATACATGTCCGTTTTAACACCAGTTTTATATGTATGTAGATGTCGGCCCAGAGAGACCTACCGGTATGTCTCCCATTGCACGGAGAACTCAGCCCGCAGCTGACCCTCAGGCGGAGGGTGCCGAGGGAGGAGAGTTGATCCAGAACCTTGAGGGGATTGCTCGAGGGATTCCAGACTACGCTCGGCTGGCAGATGTCCCAATGGCGTATCAGAGACATACGGTGGGAGTGCCTAGTCGCCTCCACTGACTTTTGAGATGCTTAGTGCACGTGGTAGCATGTTACCACGAGCACCATGCGGATTAGACACCTAGGGCTTCTTTCATGCATATTTTTTGAGAGACATGTCGTCTCCGGATGTATTAAGACGAACATGTATATTTTTTGATTTTATGTGATGCACACTATGTAAACATTTCGACACACACACACACACACACACACACACACATATATATACTTCTTTCTGGATGGATATTTTTACATGTGATGATGTTTTGTTTATAAATTGCGCAAATGTCTATCTAAAACCAAATTAGCTACTGCATTTGTTAATGTATTCATATGTCTGGGTATGTGTTGATATGTAATATAGTCAAAATTTCTCTCCAGCAGATGAATACGAAAATACAGACGTAAAATGGATGGATTTCTTACTGAATAATGCCCGTTAAGCTGTAATACTACAAGTTGTGAGTCTAGATACACAAGTAATTCACGAATGCCGAGGTCCATAGCCTCGGTTAATAATTCCAATACAACACTATATTCCGCGATATTATTTGTAGCAGGACCCAGACACACACCTTGCAGGTTAACCAACTCACCAGCAGGATCATAGATTACCCAGGCTGCCGAAGACAGATTCCTGGTACTGCGAGAGGCACCATCCGCGAAACCCACAAACAGAGTAATAGACATCTGCACAATTAGGAAGACCCGATCAACAGAAATATGCTTACATGCACACCACACCACACACGCACACAAATGAATATACACACCTATGTACACACACCACACCAAAAATGACTTCAAGCGTAGTATTTTTTAAGGTACAGCCCATTTCTAGGCTGCGCCAACAGAACTCCTTCATAATCAATGAGCTCATAAGCCCCATTCTTCAATACTCGTTTTACTATGTAGGGCCCATGCCACATGGGTTGGAGCTTTCCTGCCCCGAGTTTGTCGTGCGCTTGGTCGTATAGGAGGACAAGGTCCCCTTCGACAAAGGAACGTGGAGAGACTGATTGATCAAAGTGTGCTTTGACCCGCTTTTTCTGTGCTTCAAGGACTAAAGCAGCCAAGCGGCGGGTTTCATCCAACCGTTCCAAATACAAGAGACGCTCTTCTTCAGGAGAAGTATCGGGCAAAAGTTCCACAGCTAGCTTTAAGGAAGGAATTTCGCACTCAACCGGAAGAGTTTCTTTCAGACCATACACCAATTGGAATGGTGTGAATCCAGTTGCACTCTTTGCTGACGTCCGGTATGCCCATAGAGCTGAGAACAATTGGAGGTGCCAATTGGACTTATGAATTCCAACTGTTCGTTGAAGCATTGTGACCAAAACCTTGTTCACAACCTCAACCTGGCCATTTGCCTGGGGGTAATATGGCGTTGAGCTATCGTGTCGTAAGCCCAATCTTGATGTCAGCTCGGCCATCATGTAATCTCGAAAGTGAGTGCCGTGATCGGTTAAAATGGCTTGAGGGACCCCGAAACGTGCAATGATGTGGTTGAAGATAAATTGGGCAATTGTCTTACCATCGGCGGCTAGTGTAGGCATCGCTTCGGCCCACTTAGTAAAGTAGTCGACAACGACGATTATATATGCATGCCCCCCAGCCGAATGAGGGTTACACGTCATGAAATCTATGCCCCATTTTGCAAAAGGGCCGACAGTAATGACAGGATGCAGAGGGAGGGGTGGCGCGCGCATCTTGCGCTGAAAAACCTGGCACGTGTGACATTTGCGGACTGCAACAATACAGTCTTTGAAGATTGACGGCCAGAAGTAACCTGCACGCAGAATCTTCTGGGCGGTGGCATATCCAGACATGTGACCGCCACAGGCGCCACTGTGACAGTCATTTAAGACTCTTTCGGCCTCTTCCAAAGTCAAACACCGACGGAGCACCGAATCTACTCCAACCCGGTATAATGTATCTCCTACAATGCGGTAGGGTTGAGACTGATGCCGAATTCGACATCGGGCATCTTTGGTCAACTCAGAGCGGAAGGTTGACGTCTGAAGATACACAATAATATCGCCATACCATGGGTCACGGGTGCTGATAAGGAAGATGGTTTCGTCTAGAATATGGTCTTCAGAATGAGATGGGGGGGAGTCTGTCGGGAGGGAGCAAATAAGATCCGCGAAAACCAATGATTTGGTCGACTTAGCAGTAGTAAACTCTAGGTCAAACTCCTGAAGGATAACGATCCATTTGGAGTATTTGCCCCCCAGTAATTGTCGAGAAAGAATATATGTCATGGGGTTGCAATTCGAAACCACGGTTACGGTACGCAGCAGGATGTAGTGGTGGAAACGTTGCACAGCTTGTACAGCTGCTAAAGCTAGCTTCTCGACGTGAGCGTAACGCGTTTCCGTGTCGAGAAGATTTCGTGATAGATAGTAAACAACGTGTTCGTTGCCATCATCGTCATCCTGCACCAGAACCATAGCTATGGTGCTAAAGGCGGCGGCCAAGTATAGAGTGAAATCACGGTGATAGTTTGGAGGCCGAAGCAACGGAGCATTAACAAGTAATGTCTTAAGCTTCTCAAAGGATTGTTGAGCAATGTCGTCCCAATGAAAGGGAACGTTCTGCTTTAAAAGACGCGTGAATCCTTTGGCCACTTCCGCGTAGTTCGGTATAAACCGTCGTAGGAAATTAGCTTTTCCCTGCAGACTCTGCAATTGATATAATGAAGATGGTGATGGGAGATTGACAATGGCCTCGACCTTTAGGGGATCAAGGCGAATCCCGTCCTTGGAGACTATGAACCCAAAAAGACAGCCAGAATCCATGCAAAAGACGCATTTATGAGGATTGAGCCGTATATTATAGCATCGACAGCGAAGGAAAATCTGGCGGAGGTGTTCTGGGTGGTCCTCTAGCCGAGCTGAGTGAGCTGGAAAATCGTCCATATAAGGCTGAACGATATGGCGTATGTCATGGAACGCATAAGACATAGCGCGCTGGAAAGTAGCTCCAACGTTCTTCAGGCCGAACGGGAGATTTCTATAAGCAAAAGTACCCCACGGACAGATGAATGCAGTCTTGTGTTGATCAGCAGGTAGAATATTTAGTTAATTATACCCAGAAAAGCCATCCATCAAGGAATAGATCTCACTCCCAGCACATTCGTCAATGATTTGGTCTATGAAAGGAGTGGGGTAGTTGTCATTTGGACAGGCCCGATTAATATCTCGGTAATCAACACAAACTCTGATACTACCATGTTTCTTATCTACAGGGACAATGTTGGAGACCCATTCTGTGAGGGGAATTGGGTAAATGAAGCCCGCGTTCAGAAGTTTTTCAAATTCTTCTTTAATAGCAGCGGCTTTACGAGGATGCACCGGGTGTAGGCGTTGGCGTACGGGTTTCTCACCAGGATAGGTAGGAATCTCGTGCACTACTATGCTGGGATCAATCCCAGGCATTTCCTCATAGGACCAGGCGAACACGTCTCTAAATTCTCAAAAAAGATCAGTATAAACTCGTATCTCATTAGGAGAACAAGTCACTCCCACGTGTATGTTCTCGACTATCCTCGGTTTAACGGAGATGTCGATTGGAATGGTTTGAGTAACGTTGCTCAGGTTTCCCTCTGAAATCGCCTCATGTGTCAATATGAGCGTCTAGAGAGGTGGAGTGGGAACCTGAGATGAAAAACGCTCTAGACAATCTGACATTGCCCCCAAGCTAGGCATGAATGAGGAACTATGATGTCCATCGCTCCAAGGCAGCTCCTCAAGAGACATTGTTTCAACAATGGCTTCATCAGAAGGGAAAATCTCTTTAAGAGGATCAGGCGAGTCGGCCTCGCCGAGCCAGGGGGATTGAGAATAGATGTCTAAATCTATGCTCGAAGGAGCATGCTGAGGAGGGGGAGGATCATATGCAGTGACGATTTCACAGTAGTTAATCTCTACCGGAGTTAAGGGCATCGATTCTCCAAACTCAGTCACCTACTCAGGCGTAGGGATGAGCCATGGGTCGTCAGACCTAGAGATCATATTAACTTGAGCAGTGTGCGGTGGCGGTGCAAGAAAAATACCCATGAGGACGGGGTCTTTGAAGAGACCGAGTCCTACACTGTCAGGGGGATTTGGAATCTGATCCACGTAAGGAACATTGTTCTCAGAGGTGAAGGTGAAGAAAGACAACTGATCCACAGTAACGATTTTTCCCTCGTGAGGGAACTTAAGAAGTCGAAAGAGGGTGGACGGCATGCATAACATGGCGTGAGTCCAACTGCGGCCGAGAAGTATATTGTAGTTAAGCTTGGCGTCAACTACTTCTACTTCTACATTGACTGTCTTCCCCTGTAAGGTAATCGCTAAACTCTCTAGAACACCCAAGGGTTTTGATTCCCGACCATCAAATGCCTCTAGGGCATTAGGAGATGATGAAAGGTCCGGAGAGCCAATGGCCTTCCAGCAAGCGGACGACATGACACAGGTAGAAGCATCTTCATCCACAACGGCCCTATGGATGTTAAGACCGTTGATCCCGACTTGAATAACAAGAGCGATCTAATGTGGAAGTCAGAGGGTAAAGTTCTCTAAGTCGAAGGTGAGAAGATTAGAATCAGTGGGATCGATCCCACCAATTGCAGACAACAAAGCTTTCCGTTGTGACGGGCAACTTTGAATAACTTCCAATGTAGACATAGCAGAAGGCGCCTGTGCTAGATCCTCAACAATATTGTAGTGCTGAGCAGCACGGGCGTTTGAGTTGTAGGAAGACCTTCGTAGAACACCTTTGGAAGGTGGCCTCACAACGGGTTCAGCAGTAGGCTTCTCAATTTCCAACGAACCGGAGACAGGTGGGGGAGGTGGACCATCCACAACTGCCTTCGCAGGTGCCTAACGCGATTCGTTGTAATCCTTTGAACGCGTAGCAATAGAGATAGGTGCAGCACCATTAATCATAAAGACCTGAGACCCAAATGGTGCAGATGGTGAAGGTTGTTCAACCATCTGGGTCTGCTGAGACAGGAACGGTTCTTTAAGAACTACCGGAGTCCCTTTGGAGCCTTTTAGAAGTTGACTAACTTCAGATCGTCATGGACAATCCTTGGTATAATGATCTCCTTCGCAAATAAGGTAGGGGTACTTCGGTTTACGTTGGGAACCGTCCTCGGTACGAGGTTGGGACTCTGGATTTGGGGCGTCGGATTTAGATTTTCCTTTGCCCTTCTTTTTCCCTTTGGAGGCTTTTTCTGTAGGATTAGCCTGAACAGCGTTAACCTCCGCAGTTTTGCTAGAATCGGGAGGGGCGGGAGGAGCAGAATTATTGGATGAGTTGGACTTCTGCTTCCCACTCGAAGATTTCTTCGAATTATGAGACACGGAACCAATAACACCATCCACCGCCGGGGTAGGTGGAGCTTTAGAGGTTCCAGACCGTGGAGCATCAGGAAAAATATCATAAAGCGTGCCGGACTGAGAGTATACTAAATCTGGATATTGGGCACGCGCTATGGCTTGTTCTTCAGTCACACACGCTCCCATAGCAATATCTTGGGTGATTTTGTTAACGAAGGAGGTGGTGAACCAATGAGTTAGTATCTGATCAGGTATATGGAACTTGATCAGTCTACGACGACGTCGCCACTCATGAATGTGATCAAAAATGTGGGTGGCTTTGTCCTGCTTCAAAGAATTCAAAAGGTGCGTCCCGGCTTTGTAGCGAACCGGTTACTGAAAGTGAGTCAGAAAATCCATGGCTAACGTATTGAAATCTTGAAAGATGCCACGGGATAATTCAATATACCACTTAGCGGCAGCACCAGTCAAAGTGCGCTGGAAGAGGCATAGACGAATTGAATCATCCACCCAAGAGTTGGACAAACACCAAATATGGTAAGTCATCACATGAGCTTGGGGGTCCTCCCCAGCTTTACCCTCAAACTTGGGGCAATCACCGAGTACTTTGGTAGGAACCGGAGGCCAATAAGGATTGTGCAAAATTGGATCATTGGTTAATTTCGAAACATCCGGTAATTCCAAGGTAGCCAAGAACGGCAATGGCGGATTAGACGGCATGCCTGGCCCTTGATAAGGACCAATACCTATACTCCACGTTGGTTGAGAATATCCTTGCCCCCAGGGGTTCTGTCCAGTAGGATTCTGACTGTAGGGGGTATAGGGTGTATAACCAGCCTGATTCGGTTGCTGGTAACCAGCGTACGGGGCTTGATAACTAGAGTATGGACCCTGATTGTAAGTCAGCCCTTTGTGAGCAGCATTTGGATTTGGCTACTGAGTATAGGTGTAGTTGGGTTGCTGAGAGTAATATTTATAACCTTGGGGCTAGCTATAATTCGGTCGGTATTGACCATGAGAATAGTAACCGCCTTGAGGTCGAGTGGGCTACTGATAGGTGGGACCCTGTTGAGCCTGATAATTAGAGTGCAGCGGTTGATTTGGCTGCGACATCGAATAAGTCGGTTGTTGGGCAGGGTTGACAGAATGTGCAGGCTGGCCTGGCTGAACAGGCTGACCTGGCTGAGCGGGCTACCCTGGTTGAACAGGTTGACCCAGATAAACAGGTTGTGTTGGTTGTGCAGGTTGACCTGGCTGTTGAGGAGCACCAGGTTGTGCCGGATAGGCCGGTTGGCCTGGTGGAGGGACACCAGGTTGTGCCGGATTGGCTGGTTGGCCTGGTGGCGGGATACCAGGTTGTGCCAGATGAGCCGGTTGACCTGGTAGCGGAATGGAGCCAGGTGGTTGCTGATAACCGGTTTGACCCGCAACAGGACCATAAGATGGTCCTGGATGATGTGCAACATTGGGACCAAGAGGATACTAAGGTTGCATAGGTTGAGAAGGTTGGACTTGCCCCCCAGGACTGTATACCGACCTGGGTTGGTACCCCGATTGACCTGTGAGTCCTTGAGGTTGCCTAGGTGGGACTCCAGGGAGAGGTTGCACGAGTTGACCGGAAGGGTTGTAATACTATCCTTGCGGACCGTATAATGGCCCTTGCTGGCCCAGAGGGTAACCCTGTATGGGCTGTCCCTGCGGGTCATAAGGATAGCCAGGCTAGCCCGAAGGTTGACCTTGAAAAGGTTGTCCTTGCGAGTTAAATGGTTGTCCAGCTTGGTTATATGGTAAACCCTAAGCATGAAGTTGAGCATCAGGAGCAGGTAAACGTAAAGGGTTCCAATGCTCATCGTACTGATATGGAAAGACGTACATGGGTGTACCATCCTGTGCATAATGCAAAAAATACGAGCGGTTGGGATCTTGAGAGGATTGTCCGACCTCGGGGTTTGACTCTAGCAGGGACAACCGATACTCCTCCGAAGAGATGTTCTCCGGCATAGCAAATGCTATGTAGATGTCTTCGGGGAGCGATGTGATCCTTATGGACTAAGTGTTGACAGCGAGTGCAGATGCGGCCACATAGACAGTGGGCATGGAGGGTACAGAAGTGACCTGATGGGATGACGTAATGGGTGTCCGTGGAGACATCCCCAATGAAGGAACAACTGGCCTCGTGGAAGGAGCTGATACCCCCATAGAGGCAGCGGCGGCAATAATCTGACCCAAGGATCTATACCCTACAGGTAATGAGGGACCGGGTGATGACATCACATATGGTTCAGGGTTGTCTCCTGGAAATAATCTCTGAGGAAATAACTGGTAATCTTCACCAAACGTGGGGATTTCCTCGTTGGATTCACTCATGTTTGAGCCTGCTGCTAGATCTTGTAATAGACGGGGAGGACTAGGAGGAATAATAGCAGCTATAAAAGGCGAACCTAATGTAAGAGGAGGGAAATCTTCCCCTAATCCCAATCCAAACCAAGGGTCGGAAAAGGGCCAATTGAACTCAACTGGTCCTCTAAAGGGCTGCCCAGACAGAACCGGCCCCCCATCGGGAAACTCGGAAACGATGGGCTGTTGGGGTTCAGCAGAGGATTGAGAAACCTCTGATGAATCGTCCGTATATGGACTACCAGTAGACAAAATAGACGGTTCTGCCACTGTGGTAGTAACGACAAGAGAAAAAGATCAAACACACACACGGGCTGAAAAAGAGTCAAGGCACACAATCAAACGGCCAACAAGCAAAACCTAACAGGGCATGTGATCGCGGGTGTTTTATTTTACCACATTGAAAATAAGAAACTTCATCGTTTCATGTTTTAAGAGTCGAGAAACGGATGAAAGGTGACTCTATCTCTTTCAGTTTTGAAGCAAGCATGAAAGGACAAGTGCTTGGTGATCCTTTCAAATTTAAAGAGTCAGAAAAGATCAAATGACTACTTAGGAATACTAGGCAAAGGGTGTACCAAATAACCGTGAACTGCAATATACACCTTGGTTTCAAAATGAAAGAGAAATCAACCAAGGACTTAACGTACGTGCAGGCAATCTCTCCAAATGCTGTGTCCGGTGTATCACGGGTATAGGGCGGCAGACTCGGCTTCCTATGGATAAAGGATAGAAACCTAGTGGGGTCTCCCTTTATATACTCTACGGTACAGGGAGCACAAGTCCGTACTAGTGATGTCTAAAGCCAAGAGGCGAACGACAGCTACAAGGTTTTAAGATGCCGGAACACGTCTCTAGCCTCCTCTAAATGTGTTTCGTTAGATTTCAATGCTGCCTTAGTGTAAATTGAGTAAATTTTAATGTTTATCTTCAATTACGTTTCAGTTTTCAGGCCCTAGCGAATGTAATATCTCAAAATCTCCTAAATGCAAACTACATGCCACAGTATATCATTTTATTCGATGAAAGCTAGTTACAAGAGAGTTAAGAGCTTTTCACATTACAATAAAATGATCAGAAAACAACCAATGATATCTCTAATGCAGCTAATGGAAACCAAAAAAAAATTCTCTCAAAGTCACTAATCACTAATAACACCAAAAAGATTTTAATTTGCATTAACTAGTCGAAAGCAAAAGAGATTTTTTGTATTTTCAATGTTTAATAGCAAAGTGCACTAAACAAAATGAAAACTAATGAAAAGAGAAATTTGAGAAGTGATGAGGAAAGAGCAAAACACACCAATTTCACTCAACGCAAACACATAATCAGATCTCCAAATTGACAAAACAGTCCCTCAAAACCAAGAGAATCCCAAAGACTCAAATGGACCATGTAATCTAGGCCCAGAACGAGACAAAGCGAAATTCGAATGAAGAAGAAATCAATCACTCAAACAATGCAATGAAATGATAGACAACCACCAAAAGAATGTAAAGAAGCAATCACAAGGTCGACTGAACCGATAAAAACCAAAAACTCCCAAGGGAGGCTCGACACACAGGAGCACCTAGATGCCCTAGGGCTAGAATGTGAAATCGATGGAAACGGGTAAATAACCAAAGGACGAAGGTCACAGCCAGTCAAACAAGGCTCCAGAACACTCAAGCAGTTGAAAAAAAAAAACCAAACACACTGATCAAGCTCAGGAAGGTCAAAACAGAGCAAACCCTACTACCTCACAGGATTGGCGCGACTGTGAGGCTGAAACTAGTGCCAGAAATGAATTGGCGCGGGTAATACACAAGCAACCTGCGCCAATGGGCGCGACTGTCAGGCTGTAAAGTGCGCCAGTCAAGTTTGCTAAGGAAAAATAAAAATAGACAATCCAACAAGCAGACCAGTGATGATCAAGCTAACCAAAAGCCAAAATCACAAAAAGAACAAGCCAAAAGAGCCGAACAAGCAAGCAGAATCGAAAAACAACCGAAAATACAAGACAATACTCCAAGTGTTCAGTTTACAAACTAAACCGGAGATTGACTGAAGTAGCTTTGATCTACTTCGCTAATGCAGATAAATAGTGTTTCGAAGGCTATCTGGCTAACTTCAGGCTCCGTCTATAGCTTATAAAACAAACAACAACAAGCTAAACGCTCCCCAACGGAGTCGCCAAATTGTTGTGGAGGTAAATCCCCTCTGCGGACAGAGGTGATCCCTACTAGCCCAAATCGGGTCTAGCAACAATCGCTCACGTTATAGTGCAAGTTCCTAATTGCAAATAAACCAACTAGCGATGAAGGCTTACCTGGAATCCAACGTTGTCGCTCGTAGAGAAATTAGCGCTCCCGTTCCTTAGCTCTGGCAGATCACAATCCCCACGATCTCCGTGATCGGACACCTGCACACGCAAGAAACAAAACAAACGCAAGCGTAAAATCCAGTACATGCAACTATATGTCAGTCAGAGAAGACATAACTCATCATCACAATCAACAATAAGAGTGGAACCATAACCAATAGTCACTTATCATTAATCAATCAAAGAAGAATACAACCATAGCCCTGACACTGAATTCTCCTTCGGAGGGTCACCAGCGGAACACGTCTTGAAAAATCCTGTCGGGGATGGGACAAACCTCTCTCTTCGGATGTCTCGACAATAATCTCCTTGCTTGGATTTGGCCTTAAGGGAATGAATCAAGGCTCTTGCAACATAAGGCCCTGATGGCTCTTGGGAACTTGGAGACTAGCTTGCAAGGGAATGAGCAAGCTTTTATAGATGGAGGAAGGGGAGTTGGGATCCCTATAATCATGGGATTGACTCTATCCTCAAGGAAGCTTCCATGAGAGGTGGCAAACCACTTCCTCTACATGGAGATCCGGAGCCAAACCTCCCAACTCAAATTAGATACCAATTCATGGATCAGTTAGGACGAAACTTCCACCATTTATTTTTTTAAAACACTTCTTAAAATGGCTGGCGCGAGTGCGACTCTGGGACAGAGTGCCAATTGGCACGCCCTCTTTGAAGGATTTCCCCCATTGGCGCGGGTGATGAACTGGCTACCCGCGCCAATGCAAAAAGGGGTGTTTTTAGGGTTTTTCACAAGGAGTTGTCTTCAGGGCAATGAGAGTACATGTTTAGGGGAATTCCATGAAAGTGTTTTCAAGTTATGTCACTGCTCACAGGTCACAGAATGAGCCCTCCAATTGTGCGGGATGGGGAATTGCAGGGACAGTGACAAATTGTTGTGTAACACACACAGATGGAAGATATAAGTGACATGGTGAAATTACAAGAAGAAAATCAAGTGGTCACCTTTGGTCCTCGTGTAGAAGAAGTAGATCCTTCTGTTCCACCCTTATAGATTTCTCTATTGCTTCATGATTTTACTCTACATAATTGCATGTTGTACTCAGGAGCGTCCTATAATCTCGTGCCATTGTCTGTTATGAAGGAACTAAACTTGCATATTACCAAACCTTATAGGGATCTGTATTCATTTGATTCCAAAAGGGTGAAATGTGTTGGTTTAATTAAAGATGTAGTAGTTTCATTGGCACAAATCCCAGCCAAGAGCATATTCATGGATGTAGTGGTTGTTGACATCCCAGCCAGGTTTGGAATGCTCCTGTCAAGATATTAGGGAGAAAATTTGGGAGGTGTTCTAAAATTAAATTTCACTTATGCTATAATTCCTGTTTTTAATGGTGAAGAAAGGAGATTGTACAGGGAAACAAGGTTTGTGAAGACCACCTCCAAGAAAGATGCAGGAAATTCCCCCATTTATAGTCAAGAAACAGAAGATCTTTATTATTTCATGTTGCATGAAGATGCAGAATTTTATGAAGACACAGGGAAGCAGCTATCTTCAGTGGTTGTAAATAATGAGGTGCACTCAACGAAGATTTGGAAATGCTACTTTGATGGTTCCTACTCCAAGGAAGGCACAGGTGTTGGATTCTTGCTGATATCACCAGAAGGTAACCCCATGTCTTTCTCTTTTAAACTAGAATTTGATTCAACAAACAATGTGGCTGAGTATGAGGCCTTAATCTCAATCCTTCAAGTTGCTAAACAAATGGGAGTTCAATGTATTTCATTTTTTGGTGACTCTGAATTGATAATAAGGAAAATTAAAAATCATTGTCAAACCAAGCATCCGAGGTTAAGATCATATAGGAATGAAGTTTTGGATCTGATTGAAAAATATTTTGAATCCTTCAATCTTCAGTTTATTCCGAGGAAGGAGAATATATTGGTAGATCCTTTAGCAGTTTCAGCCAGCACCTTCAAACCTCCAATAAATCCAAGGCTAAGGTATGAAATTGAAATTATACATAGTTTGATGATGATGAACAGACAAATTAGTTCCTGGCCATGATTGAAAAATTTGAAGATGCTGAGATAGAACAAGAGGAAGAACAAACAGAGCAGAAAGAAGAAATAAGAAACCTTAAGCAATCAATAGGTTAACAGAAGATTATCCAATTGGAAGATAATGTGCTCCCTAAAGGGTTTGTTATAGGTCAATTTGGGCACCATTCCCATTGACCTGGTTAAACTGGACATCATCCCCAGAACCAATGAAATAGGGTCTATCATCCCCTATCATTTCAGTTGCTACATGCCCTAAGACAAAGAACAAGAAAAAACCATCCAAGACTTCCATTGCAAGGTTTCCAATATTTGGAGTACATGTTATATCACCTATGAGCTCACCAACACAGTCTCTCAAGGGACTAACTACTTTTCATATGCAGCTACCTCCATTCAAGGGTGCTCTGCAAAGAACTTCCCAACATTCAAGAGTGTGTTGGTCAAATGGGAGCGAAATTCTCATTGTTTTGGAATCTCCACATGGCCAGTGCCTTCTAGAAGAGTCCATATGTGTCAAACTTCGAATCCATGTGTCCATATGACACCTATGAGCTTGGGAACATATCTTGCCTATTATTATAAAGTCATTGATTGAGAAACTACCCTCAGCTGCTCTAAATTAAGCACAAATCCTAGTGCTTGAGAAGGAAGAAATTTGGTAAAGAAATGTTGTTGAATTCTCAATTGAGTGTGATTAGAATGATATGTTGTTGGTGAAATTTTTATTGTGATGAGGTTGGATGAATTCTAGAGCTGGTGACATCAAATCAATCGTTGGTTGTAACCTCCCCCTTCTATCCATTAATAAAGATTGCTGCTAATTTTCCCACATATGTATCGGTTTATGTTTCTATCTTTCATATCATGTATTATTAGCTGATTTATATGTTTCATGTTTCATTGATTTAATTGATTAAGATAAATAGCCATCTATATATTGCAATCTCTTTGTTGTTTAGTGTTTATACTTGCAGGAACTAGTCTAGCAATCAAAGTTGGATTGGAATCTACAGCAAGAGCGGCAGAAGGAAAATAGGAAGCACTTGGATCCCAAGTAATTTTCTCCATATTTTTGTGTGTCTATTTACTCTTAGGAAAAGTGTCTACAAAGTCTTTGATATGTCGTTCTAAATGCATAGCACCACATTTAGGGAATGTGTTTTATCCGTAATCCATAATTTCGCATAACAAATTTGCGACTCCGCTAGGGAGTTTCCCTTTATTCCTGGTGTTTTTGCCTCTTCTTATCCACCCAGTAGAATCTACTCTCAATTATTAGGCTTTTGAAACAAATAATTGCATTAGAAGTGTGTTTAGTAGCTTCATTTTTGTTCTCTATTGCGCCCAACGCACTGTTGGTCAGGACATAGTGCTTTTTATAGTATTATCTCCCACTCAAGGGTGCTTTTCAATGCACTATCTCCCCTTAGAGACTAAGTTGCCCCCTAATCCAACAAAATTCCCTTTGAATTTTTCATTTCCATCACATTCAACCTTTTTTTTGTTGTGTTTTCAACTGTCTAATACCTCATAAATACCAGTGAATTTTACTGATCCTTCCTCCTTTGAAAAGTAAGTTTGTTTAATGTCTCTTTAAGTTTTTTTCTTTATCATTGACAAATCAAATTAAAAGTATCTTATTTCTGCATTAGATCCATTTGCTTTCGTAAAGGAAATTATCATTAAATTCTTTGTTTCCTATAGGAAAAATTGTAGTTCCATTCTTCATTTTTCCTAAAAGAGAAATTGTTGTTAAATTCATCGTTTCTCAAAAAAGAAAGCATTTGTTTTTTGTTGATTTGATGCATATAGTTTCCTTTTTGAATTCACATTAAGGGGACTGGAAAGAAAAACCTGCATTTGCATGTAGTGGATTGTTTGTTTTTCATAGGAACGAATTAGAAAAGCTACATATTAGTTTGTGCTCTTTGTTGTTTTCTCTCAAAATTGATTGCTCTTTCCATTTAGTAGCTAAGACTTTCATTGAAAAAGCTAAAATTGAAAAGTTTGCTTATCATTTTAGTTTGCATTTTAGGAATTTCCATCACATCATCGCGGTGAACCTTGAAAGGCAAATTGATAAACAAGATCAACTTAAAATTTACATCAAATCATTGGAACCATAACGATAACATTTAGAAGGTCTAGGCTAGAGACGTGTTCCGGCATCGTAAAACATAGAAGATGTCGTTAATTGTCTGTGATACATTTCGAGTGTGATACCTCACTCCACGTACGTAATTATATCATATCTTGTCCACATATCTTCAGGTGTATCAGGCGGTTTTATAGTACGAAAATTATAAAGGGGTGCTCTCACTGTGCGGTTTCGCATTAGACAACGTTAATACGGACTTGGGCCTCCATGTACCTTCGGGTATATTTGGGAGGACAAATTTAGGTTGATATCCATCCATAGTGAACAGAGTAGGATGCCTTGTAAATTTTTATACACCGAACACAACATTCGGGGAGATTGTCTGCTCGTACTTCTTAGTTCGCTAGGAGGTATTCTGCAGTCCACAGTTTCTTGGTAAACCTTTTGCCTAGCATTACCCTTTTATTTTGTTTTTTTTTTTTTGGTCATAAAATAAATCAGTCATCGTGGAAGAAGAAAATCCCTTTCCCCGTTGTTCGCATAGACTTGAATTGAAACCACCTTTACCACTGAAAGTCACTTCTAGTCAGCAAAGGTGACATCGCTCTACTAAAACTAGTACCATCTATATACCTCCAGTGAAGCATCATCTTCCCATATACCAGATTCGGCACAAGTTTTTTATACAAATCCTGGTTTATCAACTGTTGTTGAGATAGAGTCCTCACAGCTACCTATGGTCACGATCCATCCAATCAGTGAGACCATGCCTCCTGAACCCGACGTTGTTCAACTGGAAGTTGATCCAAATCCTATCTCTGTTTTGCCAAACATCTGCATCCTGAAGTTGAATGACTATAATTTGTTCCTATATCAGTCACCCCACAATCTATTGTAGCCATTGATTCTCCCATATCGCGCAGTCAACCTCCTAAAATATACTTTGGGCCTAACGGTGAAATTTTTCCACCTAGTGTAATTTGGATTGAATAAATTCCACAAGACGAAACACCTTTAACTCCAACCGATTTTGGAGAGGATATTTAACTGTACGAGTCTTTTCCTCAATCACCCTCTTCTACTTTTGTTGATCCTGTGCATATTCAAATTCCTGTCGATTCAAAAGGGTATACATTTGGTCAAGTAACCATGCCTGAATGAACATCTTTGGTTGGACCATCTGTTCCAATTGCATCAACACCTACTCTCGCTACCCCGTCGATGTTCACAACTTCACCAGAGTCATATTTAAATGGTGGCCCTATGGTCCCATCAGGTTATAAATCTTTATCTAGAATTTTCTCTAGTGCATCTTCAAACCCATGGACTTCAACAATGTCATCGTCTGGTATTCTAACTAGTAAACCTATAGTGAGTACTAAACATATTGATCCTTTATATCCATCATTAGGGCAATATCAAGCTGGTCCATTTGGGTCTATTCCATCTAGTACCATCTCAACTGGAATCCCTGCATTTGGAGAAAAATACATTTCGTCTTATTATACTCTGCATGCTGGGGAGAAACCTGTGGTCACCCACTTTGACAGTACTCCATCGTTTTTTGGTCAACCTAATGTCGAAATGAATGTTTGTCAATGGCAGCCCACTTTTCCTATCCAACCACAAAAGGATGTACACTCGTATCAACCGGTTCAACTTGTTCAACCACATCAGTTCCACTTGTTAATACATATTTACCCCTGTTACAGACTCAAACTGTTGTACAACAACCATTTTAGGCGGGGTCTTCAACTCAATACCCTCAAGTATTGGGCCCTTAGACTCCAACTCCTTTGGCTAATTTACAACCACCTGTACCCGGAACCATTTATTCACAAGTTGTATTACCATATTATCGGATGTCATAGCCACAACCAGGTTATACCTATCTGCAACCAAATACAAGTTATTCTAATTTGGGTTATAACATTGGTAGACAGACCCCTTGGCAGCCATAGGTGAAAATTCCACAACCTTCATTTTAACAAGTATCGTACCCAGGTTTTGGTCAACAGAATCCTCAAGCGTTTTCCTATCAAAACAACCCTTATCTGGGTTACCAGCAACATATTCCTTATGCTGGTGCTCAAAGGCCTGTTGCCCAAGAAATTCCATCATACCCTAGCTATGCTCAACCTAACCTCAATCGACAGATGCCCTTTGTCGCAACTTTAGAGTTACCAGATTTAAACCGGCTCACCAACGATCCAATCAACTATGCTCCTTGGTGGTTGTTGATACCTCATAAATTACCCTCGAATATTCCTAAGTTCAATGGAAACCCTAGGAAGACCCTTCTACTCATGTTATGACTTATCATTTGTGTTTTTCATCAAACTCCCTAAATGATGACTTTGTTCGGTTATGTCTTTTCTAGCGTACGCTTACTGGTGCGGCTGCAAAATGGTACACTGAGTTACCTAGAGCTTCTTTTTATAATTTCACTACCCTAGCTACTGCCTTTTTGACTCACTTATAGTTACCCATACGATATGAAATTGGAATGGAACTCTTGACTAATTTTAAACAGACTAATGCTACTCACATTTCCGATCATATTCATGAGTGGCATCATCATAGGATGGTTAAGACATTTGTTCCTGATCAGCTCCTTGCTGAGTGTTTCATTAAGTCCTTATTACCATCTATAACTGAGGATGTGGCTAAGAGTGGTGTCGTCACTGAAGAGCAATTTATTGCTTGTGACCAATTTAGACTTGATTTACACTCAGTCTGGTATGCTTTATGAGAAAATTCCTAACGCGCCGCTATCTAATTTTACTGTTCCTCCTCCATCAAAGGACTCTCATGCCAGAGATGATATGATTGGTATTGCAAACACACATCATACTACTGCATCTGATCTTGCACCTTCTTCCAAAATCAATGGCGTGTCATTTTATAAGGAAAAAGTGACAAGCAACCCGGAAGTAAGAAAAAAGGGAAATCAAAGAAAAAGCAAACTTCTACCCTGCATGAAAGACCATCTGATCAATCGTCTGGAAATTGGAAACCTCGTTATTCATGCATAATATGTAATGAGGAACACTTTGTTCAATATTTTCCTCACTGCGCTGAAGTCTCGAAAATGGTTAAGACCTCACATGTGTCAACTGTGTTGACAGATCTGTTTCCAAATCCGGACACAAATTTGGTTGCCACGGATCTAGCTTCTAGTTTCCAAGTGCTTATGTTATCTGTCACAAATCCATCGACAGATGTTTTGGTTTCAACGTGTAAGAAATATTACAGTAGTCAAGCCACTGGGCAACCTACTACCTCGACCACGAATCCGTCTATGGAATCGGTACTGCCACCTGCTATTCCTGAATTGACAATCAAGCCACCAAAGGGATTCATTCATAAATTGACATATAATCCTCGAGCAAGAGCTGCTCAAAATTATAATATAGTTGAATATTTGGCTCAATCCCCTTCAGCTTTGTCAGCGCTTGAGGTGCTATAAAATTGTCCCTCCCAGAAACAAGCTTTGTTGTCGGCAATTAGTGGAATTGATCCGACTGATTCTAATCTTATAGTCTTTAATCATACAGGCTATGTGCCGAAATTACCAACAGAATTGGCATTCTCCATCTAAGTAAATGTTCTTAATCACCTTGTTCATCGTACTATTATAGATGAGGGAGCATCTACGTGCATTATGTCTCTAAACTGTTGGAATTCACTTGGTTCGCTACGTCTATCTCAATCATCAACAATGTTGAGGGATTTTTACGGACGTACATATAAGCCTTGCGGTATTATCAATAACCTGCATGTTGAACTAGGGGGGAAAACAGTGAATCTTGAAGTTGAGGTCATTGACGGACCCCTTGACTACAATATTTTACTTGGAAGGCCATGGGTATATGCTATGACTGCAATTGTTTCTACATATTTTAGAATGATTTCCTTTCCACAAAAAGTTTTTATCACAGTCATCAATCAGCTATCCTTCTTTTCCTCTAGTTCCCAGGTAACTGGAAGTGTTCCATTTTTTCATGCACCCCAACTCGCACTTCAAAACATTGGTATAGGACTCTTAAAGGATTCCACTCTCATGGGAACCTTTGCATTACCGCCGCCTACAACGTTGGAAAAAATTTCAAGTATAGAGACCTTCTATATGATCTCTTCCACTACATCTAGCTTAAGGAAGAGTACGGGTCATTCTGAAATTGTAACGTTGGATGAGTTTCTGCCGCCCAGCCGTGTTGAGTTGGCATAGCAATCAATCTATCTGGCTTGGGCGTCGAATCCAAAATCATCGTTGTCAGTTGTTTGGGATGATCGTTCCTTAGATTTTGGTACTCCATCTGATCCTTGTTCCTCAAGTTTCTTGACAGATAAGAATATTTTGGAAACCATAATTTCAGAAGGAGAACCATGGGAAGATTATCATCATCATTCCCATCTTCCTGATTATGAAGAAATTAATCTTAGTGAACTATATCACCCATCGATCAAAAATTTATTTTTGAATTCTTTTCCTATTAATGCAATCATTTCCGAGCGAAATTTGTCAAATATTGAAGAAACCATTTCTATTGATATTTCAACCAAACCTGGCGTTGTAGAAAACATTCATGTCGACGTGTCTTGTTCTCCATCAGAACTTGAAACATATCGCTCTCTCTTTTGTGAATTTAGTGATGTATTTACTTGGTCTTACAAGGAAATGTCAGACATAGATACTAGTATCATTGAACACGCTCTTAATATGTACCCTGATGTCAAGTTGCTACGTCAACGCCTTCATCATGTTCATCCGAAGAAGGCCGATGCCATTAAAGCAAAATTTGAAACAAAATTGCATGCTGGTTTTATTTACCCTGTGGGTTTCCAACATCGTTCCCGTTATGAAAAAACAAGGAACCATCAGAGCGTGCGTCGATTATCAGGATGTCAATCTTTCTTTTCCAAAAGACAACTATCCTACTCCCTTTATCAACCAAATTATTGACAATTGTGATGGATGTGAAATATATTCGTTCATGGATGGATTTTCTGGCTACAATCAAATCAATATCCACCCAGAGGATCAATATAAGACAGCATTAATCTGTCCCTGGAGCACATTCACTTATCAAAAACTCACGTTTGGTTTTAAGAACGCTGGGGAAAATTTTAAGAGAGAAAAGGATTATGCTTTCAATGACATAAAGCACATTGTTCAACCCTATCTAGACGATTTACCCATGCGTTCATGAAATCGTACTTATCACCCGATGCATTTGAGAGCTATCTTTTTATGTGCCGACACTACAAAATATGCCTCAATCCAAATAAATGTGTGTTTTGTGTTGGTTTTGTTCGTTTTCTAGGATTCGTCGTCTCAAAAGAAGGAATTTGAATAGACCCATTGAAGGTCCAAGCCATTCTTGATTTTCCTGCGCCATCAAATTTACTTCAATTAAAGAAACTTCAAGGAAAGGCTAACTTCCTAAGGAGGTTCATACCCAACTATGCCGAAATGGCTAAAGTATTTACTCGGCTCTTGAAAAATGGGATTCCCTTCCATTGGGACCAAGTTGTGCAAGCTTCTTTTGATGTTGTCAAGGATACTCTTGTCCAGGCGTCATTAATGTATCCCCCCAATTATCAGAGTGATTATTTCTTATATATCGTCGCGACTGATATGACCATTGCTATGGTATTGGTCCAAGTATAAAATGGGATAGAACATATGATCTATTATTTGAGTCATAATCTCAATGATATGGAAGTCAAGTATTCATATGTAGAAAATCTTGCCTTGGCAGTTGTTCAAGTTGTCCAAAGATTTCGCCACTATATCATGTTCCGAAAGACCATTGTCATCTCGAATTGCAACCCCATAACTTATATATTATCACGTCAATTACTGGGGGGCAAGTATTCAAAATGGATTGTCATTTTGCAAGAATTTGATTTGGAATTCATCAAATCCAAGTCAAATAAGTCTTTAGTTTTGGCTGAGCTTCTCTATGACCTTCCCTCTGATAGTACTGCTATTACGTCAGAACCATCTATTCTTGAAGAGTCTCTATTTCTAATCGGATCATCTGATCCTTGGTATGGGGATTTTATTATTTATCTCCAGACCCAAATTTTTAGGCCTGATACCTCTCACTCTGACCAACAACGTATTCGATACCAAGCCAAATATTATCTGATCACCAGCGATACACTTTATCGTCGTGGTGTCGATACAATTTTAAGAAGGTGCCTCACTCATGAGGAGGCTGAAAATGTTTTAAATGATTGTCATGCTGGATCTTGTGGTGGAAATTTTTTTGGATACGCTACCACGTAGAAGATACTCTGCTCTGGTTACTTTTGGCCTACCATATTTCGTGATTGCATCCTTGCGGTCAGAAGTTGTCATGCATGCCAGATATTTGATCGTAAAATCCGCAAACCACCGGCGCCAATGCATCTTGTTTTCTCTGTAGGACCATTTTCAAAATGGGGCATTGACTTCATGACCTGTAACCCTCGTTTTTCCGGGGGGGCATGGTTATATTATTTTCGCAGTAGACTACTTTACTAAGTGGGTGGAATCGATGCCTACATTCAACAACACAGGAGAAACAGTGGCATTATTTTTCTTTAATCATGTCATTGCACGGTTTGGGGTCCCACGGGCTATAGTTACAGATCATGGTAAAAAAATTTGTAATCACATGATGACTGAATTGACTGCCAAGTTAGGATTGTCACATGATAATTCTACTCATTATCCACAATCAAATGGACAAGTTTAAGCTATCAACAAGATTCTTAAATGTATGCTTCAATGAATGATAGAAGTTCATAAAAGATACTGGAATTTGATCCTGTACTTCGCCTTGTGGGCATACCAAACCTCGGTGAAAAATGCAACCAAATTTACTCCCTTTCAATTGGTGTATGGTCTAGAAGCTATCTTGCCAATCCAATGTGAAATATCGTCGTTAAAACTCGCAATCGACTTGTTACCTGACACCTCGGATGAAGAAGCGCGTCTTTTTAACCTCATCCATATTGATGAAATGCGTCGCGAAGCCCAATTGGCCAATGAAGTGCATAAGAGACGTATAAAGGTGCAATATGACAAAAATGTCCAACATCACATTTTCTCTGAGGGAAACTTGGTCCTTCTTTATGATCAAGAAGTTGATGTAATAAGTACAGGGAAATTTGAGCCATTATGGCATGGCCCCTATATTGTCCAAAGAGTTCTTACTAAGGGTGCCTACGATTTGGTGGATTACGATGGAATTCCGTTGGCGCAGCCCTGAAATGGGTTGTATTTGAAATGCTACTATGCTTAATCATGAGCATAGCAATTTTTTGTATTATATTGTATATATATGTTGTTGATTTGCATTCACTGTCTTAGTTTTTTTTTTTAGAGTTTTCTTGATGTTATTAATCCACTTTACATTTCATCGCAGATGTCTGAATCTTTGGAACCATTTATTGGATATGCTGATGGTGCTAGTCGTAGTACGCAGAATCTATCCTTTGCAGCGTGGGCCATTTTCACTCCGAACAACAAGTTAGTGATTTTTCATGGGATTTGTATTGATATATCGACAAACAATATCATTGAGTATAGCGCATTAATCAAACTTCTCTCTGATGCCATTTCATTTGGTATTAACCGCATCATCATAAGGTTAGACACAACTTTTGGCATTACAACTTACTAGTGTTTACACTGTTAGAAATCCAACATTGTGTTGTTTGCTCCTAAGAGTTCAAATTTTGAAAAGACACTTTGATTTTATTCAATATCAACGCATTTCCAGAAACTTGAACGCATTGACTAATTCTTTAGCTAATCATGTTATAGACATACATTTGCAACACATGTAAAGATACATTCACATAATTGAATAGGATTGCGCAATAAACATAGGAAAACACTCAAATAGATAGATAGTTATAGGTTTTTACAAAAAAATTTGCCTAAGACACATTGGTCATCTGACCTCAAAATGTATGCAACATGTCAAAATTAAACTAGTGATGTTCATGGTAACAACCTATAGATCTAGCTATCCAACGCAGTAACCACATCCAGCAGTTAGGAATGCCTATAGTGTGGTGTTGCAGTCACATGGGTAACTCTTCGATCCAGCAATCGGGAATCCCGAAGGTCAACCCCTATATGTGCTGCTGACGCTCAGACGAAGTCTCAACCATGTCTAAATCCTGAAGGACTGCGCTCCCGACAGCCCTCTCGGCTGGCTCATCTGCTCCATGCTCTGGTTCCTCCACTGGTTGAACTCGACCAACATCTGTGTTACATTAAAAATTTAGTTTAGTCTTGGGGAAACATCAAAATACAAAAACATGTATAAACCTTAGAAAATCAAAAAAACATGGTCAAAACATTCTTACCGATTGCACCCCACTGAACACCTTTTGGTAAATCTAAGTCTCAATCTCCTCAGAAATCAACACCTACATATGCATACACAGCGATGGCGATAACTTGTCACCTGAACCAAGCGAAGAATGCAGTCGAGAACACAATGGACGATTGGTCTGCATGCCTAGCCATTAATTCTACCCATCTATGCATCCTTGGATCTCTAGGGTTAGACACACTCAGTGTCACATGTTGAGGTTTCATCATTGGAATCTGCTCTAAGGCAAATTAAATGAGGATCGAACCATAACTAAAAATTTTATTCCTTCCTCCCTTTTCCTTGTTCATTTGTTCTTTTATTTGAGAAAGTACAGCTTCAAACCAGTTGAAGACTGTTGGCTCCATGCACTCTAGCGCATACTGCATATAAGATCTATTCGCTACATGTAGTGTAACGGTGCTGAAAAGCTTTGTGATCGTGAATAGAATGGTTCTCAAAGGAAAATCACGAATGTCACGAATGTTTATTTTCCCATCCTTTCTTAACTCTGCCGTTGGATAGAAATATTGAAAAACATAATCTCTCACCATCTCTCCTTCGAGTGAAGACCCTAAGAGACAAATGGGCAAGCCTCTCCTCGACAAGCCTGTTAGAAAATATACATCCTCCACTGTAATAGGAACAACTTTGTTCCTAATGTGAAATTCCTCAATGGTCAGATCCCATGCACAAACTAGGAACTCCAAAATTTCTATTTGTTGCCTCACACCTGACAAGCGAAAGTAATTTAATAACCCACAATCTCTTAGGGCTCTTACTGTACCCGGATCATTAAGGGAAATCATATTTTGTTCTTCATTCTCTCTTTCTCTCCAAGTAATCGTCATTCTAGTCTGATGAATTCTTGAAAAATAACCATAAGACTCATTACACTCCTTTTCATGCAAGAAATTAGGCAAAATTTGGGTACAATGCAAGAATCAAGAATGTGAATTCCGCCCAACGCAGTCTTGATCAATAGACTGAGTGTGTTTCTTATGCACCTAGGCTTCATTTTAGGTGCTCCACAACGCAGTTTTTGATGCTCAAGGGTGCGTTTCCCTCTTGGAAAAATAATTCACCCTAAGGGGCCCAAATCCCTAAAAAATTGCAGTAAAATGAAATGAATTGAATACTAAAATAAATAGAGGGTTTATGCGACCAACTTGGATCAAACGGAAATGAAAAACATCCACAGAATTGATCGCAATCAACGGCTAAATTTCGGGGGAAAAAACAGGTTCAGAGCTCCAAAATCCGAATGGTATCTTTCAAATGGTAAAAATGAATAGTAAAACACTTTTAATTAGTCATTTGATTATTTGAAAATCATATTTATTGTTGTGAATATAGTTTTATTCTATTTTTATCATGAAACATGTATTTTCAATCCATTTTATGTTGTTCTAAACAGTTTTGCAACTGATGAACAGATTAGTCGTGCACGTTTATTTCAAGAATGATTTGACCACAAAGCATACTTTTATCCTTATTTTTCGAGCTTTGATAAAAATTAAAAAGGACTTGAAGTGCACTTTTATCTCTTTTACGAGCTTCAATAATAGAGAAAAAGGAACTCCTGGAGTCTTCTTCTAGCGCTTTTCAGACTCTGATAATGTGAAAAGATTACCGAGCACTTGTCTTTTCGAGCTCGTAAAAGTAAATGAACTAATATATACTCAATATAAGTTTAACCATTTTCCGGACTGAGACAGATTATTTACGAAAAAGGAATGCCTTAGTCGAACATGGATAGGAGGTTCTCTCAGATATCATTTTACACTTTTTCATATCTGAGTGAAAACTTTATGAAAAAGTACCTATGGAGTTTTATTTCATCCTCTTTTTAAAACTCTCTAAATATGAAAAAGGATCGTGTTGTCACTGTCGTTAGGCTGGTTAAAACATAAAATAGCGATGGGCTTGTCGATCATGGTAAGAATTGAGTTTCATTCATCGCTAGACTCGTTAAATTATTAAATAGTGATACATTATTTGCCTGAAGGGTTGAATTATAAATCAAGCATATGTTATCCTCCTCAAGCTTGTCAAAAAATAAATAGGTACTAGTTGACAAATGACCAGGGAAAATTTAGGAAAGTGAACAGAACTTTTATGGTAGCAGGTCGCTCTTGAACATGACACTTCACTCCATCATTGTGACTGTTTGGGTTCGGTAATCTTCTTGACGGTTCATTCATACATATGGTTCCTTCACTTTGGTTTTGGGTCAATGCTGCCAACTCATATCATTGTCGTTGATATCTTCAAGAGAAGTCATCCAGTGAATACTCATTGTTCTGCAATACTCATAAACCTTCATTCTCATGACAGTCATCCCTGAACATTGCTATATTAAGTCACATTTTGTCTCCAAAATCAGTAACTCTCGTGTCGGAATAAAGTGGCTTCATGTCGACGTCAATTCATCATCCAAGAAGTTTACTTAGAAATATCATCTTCCAGTACCATGAGGCTTGTTACAACATCGACAAGATCCTCGCTTCCGAACTTTTGACCGAAATATTTTGTTTGGCATTTGACATCAAATCATCTATTCACGCCTTATGAAATTTATTGCAGTACCTTGAGGGCCATTGACATCAATGGTGGTTCTCTCGTGTTTGTTAACAGCTCACATAATTGGCTGATAATCAAACAATGTCTTACCATGTTCCACTACAAATCATATATTCGCATGGCCAGACTTGTACCTGAACGACAGAGTAAAAGAGATAAGAAGACCTTGGATCTATTTTCAGCCATACGAGCTGCAATTTTAGGATTGTTGTACACATCATCTGTATAGTGACCTCACATACATATCGTCATCCGAACATGGGCCTATATCTATAGGCATGTCTGCATTGAGAAACATTCCAATATAGATGACTTTTTGCATTATGTACATCTTATTAGATAGTTTATGTGGTGAGCATGGGAATGCCTTCCCTCAACAATTTGTGATCAAGAGGATATATCATGATGTAATGTATTGTAAGATTGATGTAAGCAGCCACTCCGCTTCAGTTCCAGCCCATCACATTGTAAATCATCTCATTCAAAAAATATTGTTATTATTATTCTGACTTCATGCTTTAGGGGGTAGTTGTTATAGGTAAATTTGGGCACCATTCCCAATGACCTGGTTAAACTTGACATCATCCCCAGAACCAATGAAATAGGGTCTATCATCCCCTATCATTTCAGTTGCTACATGCCCTAAGACAAAGAACAAGAACAAATCATCCAAGACTTCCATTGCAAGGTTTCCAGGATTTGAAGTACATGTTATATCACCTATGAGCTCACCAATGCAGTCTCTCAAGGGACTAACTGCTTTGCATATGTAGTTACCTCCATTCAAGGTGCTTTTCACAGCACTTCCCGACATTTAAGAGTGTGTTGGTCAAATGGGAGCGAAATTCTCATTGTTCCTGAATCTCCACATGGCCAGTGCCTTCTAGAAGAGTCCATAAATCCATGTGTCCATATAACACCTCTGATCTTGGGAACATGTCTTGTCTATTATTAGAAATTCATTGATTGAGAAACTACCCTCGGCTACTCTATAAATTGAGCACAGATCCCAGTGCTTGAGAAGGAATAAATTTGGCAAAGAAATGTTGTTGAATTCTC
This sequence comes from Pinus albicaulis, assembly GCA_034641835.2. Taxonomy (NCBI): domain Eukaryota; kingdom Viridiplantae; phylum Streptophyta; class Pinopsida; order Pinales; family Pinaceae; genus Pinus; species Pinus albicaulis. Next base: position 1,442,112,921 of record CM076581.1, read on the forward strand.
AATTGAGTGTTATTAGAATGATATGTTGTTGGTGAGATCTTTATCATAATGAGGCTGAGATGAATGTTGGAGCTGGTGACATCAAATCAATTGTTGGTTGTAACCTCCCCCTTCTATCCATTAATAAAGATTGTTGCTCATTTTCCCACATATGTATCTGTTTATGTTTCTATATTTCATATCATGGATTCTTAGTTGATGTATATGTTTCACTTTTCGTTGATTTAACTTATTAAGATAAATAGTCATCTATATATTGCAATGTCTTTGTTGTTTAGTGTTTATACTTGCAGGAACTAGTCCGGTGATCAAAGTTGGATTGGAATCTACAGCAAGAGAAAAAAAAGGATAATAGGAAGCACTTGGATCCCAAGTAAGTTTATCCATATTTTTGTGTGTCTATTTACTCTTAGGAAAAATTTCTGCAAATTCTTTGATCTATTGTTATAAATGCATAGCACCACATTTAGGGAATGTATTTTATCCGTAATCCATAATTCTGCATAACAGGGTTGGTTCCCCTTGAAATATTATTCGATTCTAATGATGTTGTTGATTCAAAGAAAACACATCAAGAGGAAGAGATGGAAGATTGTAATTTGGGAACTCAGCAGGAACCCAAAATAGTGAAATTGTTCAAAGGCTTTCCAAAAAAATACAAAGAAAGATACATTGATATTTTTAAGAAATATATGGATGTGTTTTCCTGGAAATATAAAGACCTGAAAACATATGACAAAATCATAATTCAGCATAAGATTCCATTGAAAGAAGGAATCAAACCACACAGACATAATCTCAGACAGATCAATCCATCATTGCTAGCTCCAATCGAAAAAGAAGTGAAGAAATTGTTGCAAGTGAAAATTATAGTCCCTCTCAGATATTCAAACTGGGTTTCTAATCTGGTCCCTCTAAGAAAGAAGAATGGAGAGATAATATTGTGTGTAGACTTCAGGAATTTGAACCGATCATCTCTAAAAGATAATTATCCTTTGCCGAAAATGGATTATGTCTTAGAGAAGGTGATAGGAGCTCATATGTTGTCTATGGTTTACGGATTTTCTGGGTATAATCAGGTAGCAGTAGAAAAAGAAGATCAGAAGAAGACTGTTTTCACAGCATCCTGGGGCACCTTCATGTATGCAAGGATTCCATTTGTCCTTATGAACGCAGGTGCAACATTTCAAAGGGCCATGGACATAGCCTTCGTTGGTGATAGGTTTGTAGTTATATATATGGATGATGTAACTGTTTTCTCAGGGTTAGATGATAAACACTTGGAGCATTTGCAAAAAACTTTTCAAAAGTGCAGAAATTTTGGTCTGTCATTAAATCCCAAGAAATCTTTTTTTGCCTTAGAAGAAGGTAAATTATTGGGTCACATAGTTTCTAAACAAGGAGTAAATATTGACCCAACAAGAGTGGAAGCCATTCAGATGATTCCTGTACCCATAAGCAAGAAATATATCCAAAGATTCCTGGGAAAAATAAACTTTCTGAGGAGATTTGTGCGCAATTATGCTGAGATCGTGAGAAGTATAACAGATATGTTGAAGAAAAATGCAGAAGTGAAATGGGATAAGGAATCAAGAGATGCAATTGCTAGAATAAAGTAAGCATTGCAGGAAGCTCTAGTTCTGATTAGTCCAGACTATCGAAAATCCTTTCATGTATTCTCATTTGCATCCCCCACTACTATTGTTATTGTGTTTTTGCAGAAAAATGAAGATAGTAAGGAGCAGTCAGTTGCATTTTTTAGTAAATTTCTCAGAGATGTTGAGCTCAAATACAATATTTTGGATAAACAAGTATATTCTTTGTTCAAAGCACTTAAAGCCTTCAGGACTTACGTGTTACAGTCCCAACTCCCAACTAATAGCTTATGTTCCTAATTCTGCTGTGAAAGACGTATTGGTCCAAAGCGATGTTGAAGGAAAAAGGGGGAAGTGGATAGCAAAAATATAAGAGTATGATCTGGACATCAAACCCACCAATTTGGTGAAGGGACATGGGTTAGAGAAGTTGTTGACAGAGACAAATTTTAAAGCCTTGGAAACTAATCTATTAGCACCAGTGGATGGAGTTGTTAATGAAGAAGGTCAAAGCAAGTCCAAAACAAGTATTCAATACAAATTTTTGTGCTCAGATTGGTATTAAGATATTGTGCATTACATGTGTTTCTTTTCTTTTCCAACTTCACTAAATAGAACAAAATACAGAGCTCTCAAGCTCAAATCTCAGCCATATGTTATAGTAGAAGCAAAGCTATACTGGAAATATCCTGCTGGTATTTTTCTATTATGTTTGACCGAAGGAGAATCTATTGGAGTCACCAAAGAATATCATGAAAGTCTGTGTGGATTTCATTATAGCTGGAAGGTCACTGCTCATAAAATTCTCAAGTTAGGCTTCTAATGGCCAACCTCATTTGCCAATGTTTATACACTGGTCAGAAGTTTCCAGAAGTGTTAGTTGTTTGTTGAAAAGAAAAAACTTACTCCATTACCTCTCATCCCAATATTTATTGAAGAACCTTTCAGGAAATGGGGATTGGATTTTATTGGAGAAATCAATCCACCATCAAGTGGACAGTTCAAGTGGATTCTAACTGCCACTAATTACTTTACAAAATGGGTTGAATCAATACCCACTAAGAAGGTGAATGACCAAGTAGTGATGAAGTTTTTGGAGGAAAACATTTTCAGCAGATTCAGATGTCTAGTCAAAATTGTGACTGATAATGCTCAGGTATTCGACTCTGCTCGTATCATTAATTTCTGTCAAACATATAAATGTAATTTTATCACATTCCAAAGCATATCATCCCCAAGGGAACAGATTGGCAGAGTCTTCAAATAATACATTCGTCAGAATCTTGAAGAAGAAAAACACAGAGAATCAGAAGGATTGGGATATGAAGTTGAATTTTTCCTTCTAGGTAGTTTGAGTCACTACGAGGAGATCTATCAGAAAGTCTCCCTATGAAATGGTTTATGGAACTCAAGCACTATTTCCTACTCAGCTGGCCAAACCAGTGATTTCTTTCCTTCAAGAAGCTCAGGAAGAAGCTGATGCTCTGGTGAGAATATTGAACGAAATAATTGAATCAAGTGAAAACAGAAACAAATTCAGGGATAACTTGATCACTTATCAGGAATATATGAAGACTATATTTGACAGAAAATCAAATGAAGTTATCTTTCAAGCAGGAGATTTGGTACTAAGATGGGACACCAGACGAGAAGAAAAGGGGAAGCACAGTAAATTTTACCCTCTCTGGTATCGTCCATACAAAATCTCTAAGGCAAGGTCAAATAACACATTCATTTTGGAAGATCTAGATGGAGATTCAATACATCTACCTGTGAATGGGCAGTATCTGAAACATTATTTCCAGCATTAAAAGTCAGCATTCCATCATTGTAAATACCATATTTCTCATTGTTCATATGTCACCAAGCAATATTTGACTCCATGCCCAACGGATAAGGCACTAATCTGCGGTCCTTAGCGCTTCCGTGGAAAAAATCACTATCCCCGGGTGGAGCCAGATGTTGTGGCTCATTTGCATTTACCTTTGGAATATTTTTCAAAACAGCGCAAAATAATATATGTTAGAAAATGTAAAATTTTGTATGTTGAAGAAGAATTTTGATTTATATGTTGGTCCATTACCATTACGTGATGAGATGTGAAGTTGGTTTGAGTCGGGCTCATTCACGTACAGAACAGTTCAAGGGCTGGACCGATGGGCACGTTCAGAACATTGCACATAGGTCAGGGTTGAGTCGGGCTCATTCGCAAGCTCATGAGATACTAGCGCGGTGAAACACCGGATAAGCTCAGGAGGGTTACACCATGGAGGAAAAAAAACTAATTTCCCAAAGGCAGAGAAATGGCATATTTCCCTTAGAAACTTAAGATTTTTGGAGGAGGCACAAAGGGAAAAACATAGGGTTAGGATCAAAGCGCAGAACTGAAATAGAGAGATCAACGGTGGAGATCATATCGCATATCGCATTCGGTAAAGGTTACAAGTTTGAAATATGGCTAAACTTGCGATATTGCGATGTGATGCAATCGAATATCGCACTTCGCAAGTTTAAAGGGTTAACGCTAAGGAATATGTTAACGATTGCGATCTGCGAGCTGCGGGCGGACCCACCTCTCTTTTCCACGTCACCTCCCTCTCCCCACATTTCGCACTTCGCAAGGTTTAAATTTTACCTCCATCGCTCATAAACTAAATCCATCGATTTGCGATTTGTGATATCCATGGGACCCATCTCTGCCACGTCACTTCCCTCTCCCCGCACTTCTCACTTCGCAAGTTTTACAGCTTACCTTACATTTCTCATAAAAAAATCCGTCAATTTTTTATTTTCGATTGGCCCCACCTCTGCTTGCAACGTCACCTTCCGCCCATCGCACTTCGCACATTGCACAGTTTAACACTTACCTCCCGTCTTTCATAATAAAATCCCCGATTTTTTATTTGCGGGCGAATGCGATGTGGTTTCAAAAGTGAACTCCAAAGTTTTTTCAAATCTGGAGGTAAGGCATTTCTTGTGTTAAATCACATCGGAGGGAGAAATGGAGGATTATAACGTAAAGCCGGTGAAATTCCAAATGCGATAGAAAGAGGGGTCGATGCGTTCTCCAAGGTATGTAGAATATAGTTTGAGTCCAAGCCTTGCGGCAGTTGACAAAGAGAAGACAGAACGCTGCAGGCACACACAGAGGCATAGGCAGACTCGGGTAGAAGAACGTATAGTGGCACTGTTGGAAGCACGACAGCTTGGTCAAGTCAGGCACTGAGGCATTGTTACATAACTGTGCATCTATCGCATCATAATCAGAAAATACACCTCAGCACTTCGGGGGAACACATCAGCAACAATCAGATTCAGCAAAATGAACGATATTTCCAGTTTCAATTTGTTTTCTTGGTACGATTGCATAATTAATTTTAACAATTTAGGTAGTCGAAGTAGTTTCAAGAAGTTCGGCAGTTACGAACTATTTTGATGTATTTAAGTAGATAGAAAGAAAGAAAAGGGGTTCCAAGTTTTGAACCTCTGGAAGACTAAAACTGTGGTACTTAATTTATAAGGAATTAATGAAAGAAGCATCAAGTTTCCTGCAACTGTTGATGGTGATTTGTTCTTCCTGTGCCATTTTGTGTCCCTTATTCTTTGAATGCAGTGAAGTAATGTAGCAGTTGGTCTCTTAATTACATCTGTGAGTAAGAGTTAAATAACCTTAATTTGTGCTCCTTCACTCCAACTACTCTCCCTTCATAAACTCTCTTTGGAACTTAAAAGTAATAGATTCTGTGTGTACAACATATTATTTTGAGTTTCTTCTCTCTCTATAAATTCATTCTGAGATTTAGAGTGGTAGATTCTGTGTTACGTCATATCATTTTGAATTTATTCTACTGTTCTTATTTTCCATTCAGATATCAGCGGTTAATGGCATTGTAGAGTCTTTCATTATACCAAGTTGTTAATGGTTTTAAAGAATTATTTTCCAAATGGATTGAACGAAGACCACCTGACATAATTACTTTGTGAAACACTTTCAAAAATGTCTTAAGCACTGATTCCTTTCCACAGCCAAGGAATTATCTCTTGAGATACAACAGGATCCATCTCATGGAAAATTTTAGGCGCTAATATTCGTAGGTGGGCTAATTTTCCATGATTTTTCCAAAAAAAAAGATTCACCAATTTCCATTTTTTATAAAAATTATTCGTCCAAATTTTACAATATAAAATCATTTTACCTTACAAATCACCAACGTTATATACCTTAACAGAAGTCCTCATTGGATACTTGGGATGATTACACCAGAGGAATATTTTTTAAGGTAATCATCCCAAGTATCCGATGAGGACTTCTGTTATGCACAAATATTGTTGTATTGTATGCTTCTGCCCATAGATGCAACGGTATGCCCTGATCATGCAACATAACTCGTGCTACTCCCAAAATAGTTTTGTTCTTCCTTTACGCAACTCCATTATGTTTTGGGTTATGAGGTGCAATCAATTCTCTTCGAATTCCTTTTGAGGCACAAAATTTATTGAATTCATTAGAAATGTATTCTCCACCATTGTTGCTCCTCAAAGCCTTCACATTCTTCCCTGTATATTTCTCGACAAGTGCCTTGAACTCACAAAACTTGGAAAACGTCTAATATTTCTTCTACATGAAGAAAATCCAACACTTTCTTTAAAAATCATCAACAAAAATCACATAATACATGTGTTTTGTTGTGGAAGCTATCGAGAATGTTCCACACATGTCTGAGTTAACTCTCTCAAGGATCGCCTTGCCTAGGCTTTCCTTATCGTGAAAGGTGGATTTGGTATTCTTCCCCGATGTACACCCTTTTCATGTGTCTCTCTACGCAAGGCCACCCTTTGCAAGTCCTATAGAAATCTATTGCATGATCCTCAAGGTGTTGTGGTGTAGATGACTCAACCTCTTGTGCCATAAATGCCCGATGTCTCGGCTCTCCACCTTATATTCTTTACTGATCAGTGCTGTGCATCCTCTACATCCATTTTGTAGAGGTTCTTTACTCAAACCCAAATATTTTTCACCTGTCTCATGGATTTGTGACGAAGGAATGTCTTTCCTTCACTAAAGATCACATCATAGCCACGATCTTCCAACATAGCAATAGAAACCAAATTCTTCTTTAAACCAGGGACATACATGACATATTTTAATGTGAGTGGATTACATGACTCCCTCTGAAAGGTAACTGTACCTACACTGATAGCATTATACCTCCCATCGTCACCCATCTTGATGTGAATCTGTAGATCCTTCTCCTCCAAGCTACTGAAGAATTATTTGTTGTCAGTCATATGGAATGAAGCTCCACTATCCAAGTACCACATAGAAACCATCACCAATGACACCATGCATGCAATGAGGGTGAATTCCAACTCGAACTGTGAAGCCAGTGCTTCACCTGCTACTCCTCCTGAGGCCTTCTTTTCGTTCTTATTTTGTGGACAATTTGTGGCATAGTACACATGCTCATGACAGTTGAAACATTTTACCTTTGACAAGTCGCGCTTCTTTCCTACCTTGTCGGTCTCAAATTTGGAATGGGACGCCTTTCCTTTTCCTTTCTTCGCCTTGCTAGCCAAGGCACGATTCTCCTCATCATCAGTCTTTGATTAGGATCCATCTCTGGTGCTCCGAAAAATTTCTTCTTGTGCCAAATCGGATCATAGTCGCTCCCAATCTGACAGTTTCTCCCTCCCATTAACAGAGTCTTGATAGCTATGCCAGTTCTTGGGAAAGCCTAGAATAGCTAGGCTCACCAAATCAACTGAGGCAACAGTGATCCCAATGCTTCCAAGATCATCTCAACATTGAGTGAACTTCGTCAACTATATTTGGAGAGTGTCGCCCTTCTCCATTTTGATCTTCCTGATCTTGTCTTTCAGCACCAGCTTCCTGTGGTCGTTGTTATTCTAATACATATTTGTCAAGGCCTTCCACATAGCATATGGAATCATCTTCCCGTGGAGATTTGAGACAATATGGTCTTGAACTCCCTCTAACAAGATCCTTCTCGTCTTTGCTACATTCTTCTTCCATGCATCAAGAAGGTGAGCGTTTGTTGTTGCGGGTTGTGGGACATCAGTATCTATGAAAGCCTTCAGTCTGTTTTCCTCAAGCACTACTTCCATCATGTCCTTCCATTCAATGTAATTTTAATTTCCCTCAAGTGTGTATTCAAGTCTCGAGTCATTGAAAGACATCTTGATATGTTGTTGGATCCCGAAGAATAAATCTGCAAATTCAAACTTGATCAAAAAAAAAAAAATTCTTCTCTTCTTATACTGATTCTTAGCGCTCTGATACCATGTATAAAATATAACAACGAGATTCAATCCAATCTTGTAATGTACTAAAACAAAATATTGAATCCTTCTACAATTTTTGGAAACAAAACATGATCGCACAATCACATAGCAAGTAAGAGAAAGAGACAATCAATCGCATAACACAAGATGTATCTGGGTAAAGAACGCTACCTAAACCCCGCTATCTGAATATTGTATAAATTCAAGACCATGAAACAATACAATGTTTTTTCTCTCATAGAAATTCATGCACTCTGCCAATTGTCTCACTCTGATCTAGGAAAAATCAGCTAATTACTTAGTCAATTCTCAGCCTCTGCTCATCCTGCCTTGCTCACGTATTCTTGGAGGAAATGTTACCCTATTGAATAGGAAATTCATTCCAATTAATTTTTCAATGCATCCTTGGCCTCTACGTGACTCTCTAATTCACCTGTACAATTTTCTAATTATACAATTGATAGTTCTCATCCCTTTAACCTTAGTCTCAACTGGGCCTTCCTTAGAACTGACATGCAACAGCTATTTGTAGTGAATTATCAGTTAACTGACTGATACTACCTATGAATTAAATCATATTTAATTCATTAGACCTATCACTAGCTCATCTCTCAGTTAAAACTAGTTAAATTGATTTTAACTCAATTAATTGAGTTAACTAATTACAACTCACAAATAAATGTGATTGGTCCCCCTTAAATCATGGGATAAATCCACATGCATCCTAACAGAACCTCAACTTGAATTTCTAAGCTAACTCAGTCATTCTGACTTAGTTAACTAATACAAGTTGTCATGAGATGAAATTACAATTTCTCTTCCAATTTAATTAAGGGAAAATTAAATCAGAAGCCCACTTTGGGTGCCATTTCAAAAACTTGATGTTATGTTATTTAAACCACATAGTTCAATTAAATGTATTTAACATTAGTGTGTTTTAATTCTTTATTTTCTTTAATTTTATTTGTTTTTATCTCTCGTTAACCATTGTGAATTATGATATATATTAATTTACTTCATTTGTCATTAATGAAGTTTTGATGAAATAATTTTTCATGAGTTTGCCTACCATCTCTTTTTCCCAAAAAAACATTATTTTATTTAAAACACTCTCTATTCAATAATCTGGCCTATTTATTTGTTTAATTATAAAATATATTTAATTCACACTATTTTACAACCACTATTCAATTTTAATTATAACCAGGGAATGTTGTGAAATGGAGGCCCTCCCTTGTCACATAGAGCAGGAGAATCTATGATCCTCAATGATATGGTCTCAGGCTATCCTTAGTTACCAGGACAATTTGAGCACCATGTCAAATCCTCCCTAAGAGTCACAATTTGGAAGTCCTGAGGCATTGTCATGTGATTTGTTGCTCGGCCTGACATTCATTTATGAGCTAACCGCCATCGAAATAGAAGAACATTAAAAGGTGATCATGGGTCTGTTAGTTAGTAAAAGAAAGAAACCTGAGCTGGAGTCGAAGGAGGACGCGTGAAATCCATTGAAGCAACATGTTATGAACAACATTATCGAGAGAAAGCGGAGGTGCCAATATGTTTGCGTGACCACATAAAGTTTGGTGTTGCGATGGTAAGGAGGTCGCTGCATATACTGATCATTCCTGCTGCAAAAATAAAGAGAGATAAGGTTTATGATCATGTAATGCAATTTTCGGGTCACCATTTTTCACTTGTTGGTTACTTTTTATGTAATTTGGTCGAGAAAGGAATCGAAAGGGTCATAGCTCATTGTCTAATTTGTAACGGAGGAATAATATCTCAAATAAAAATATATCTGGCAACAGAATAAGATCACAGATGCTTGATTACTTTCTAGTGGACTCATTACAAAAATAAAATAAAATAAAGTTGTATAGAACGTACAAACTAGGAGATTGTTATGCACCATCGCCTCTGCTACCCTACCCATGGAGATTAGTTGTGGAATTGAGTATGGAATTTTTATATGCTACTGTAAAATATCAAATTATTTTATTGAGTTGACAGATTGCTTTCTTCTAATACAGTCAAGCTCACGGTTTCATATTTTGTCCAACGTCAAAATCTTCTTGTTCCCTTCAAATTATTTATTGAATGTTCTAAATTCAAGTATGTTACAATCTCAGTTCTATTAACCATGGCCTCTCATAGGCTACGAAACGGCGATCTTTGAAATCTAAACCATTGCTCTGTCACACTGCACAAGAAGTTGACATCAGTTTTAAATTTTTTATGAGCTTTGATTTTTTTTTTTGGGTGAAGTTTAAATTATACAATTTATGAGTATAAAATGAAGAAAAGAAAATTCATTGTCGTTAGAAGAGCTCATTTGGTATATTAAAGATCACAAAGTAACAAGTTCAAATCCTTGTGTGTGGTTACTTTATTTTTACAAAACAAAAGGGAAGTTAATTTTGAAGGTTGTGATACTCACTAAACTGGTTGGTAAGAAAGAAGAGGACATTTTTTATCCGATGAATTTTTGTTTCCATTTTAAATTGTAAATGGGTGCATTTTCAATTGAAATTGACGCACTTTTCAAAGTTTATCGCAATTTTTTTTATAGAAAGATGTAGAAAATGGCTAAACTCAATGATTTGTTAGAGATAATAAGCAGTGTAATGTCAACTATTGTTCATAACACAGTCCAAATTAACAAATACACTTTGCCTGACATTAGAAATTGTTTGTAAAATGCACAAGAGAAGATCGATTTTCTGCAACTCGAATCCCAACTCCAGCAAGATGAACCTCAACAGAAGCGTTGTGATTCTGAACCTGTTTTTGTTCAGAACAACTCTCTTTTTTATTCAGACTCCCATCAAAAATACATTTCAAGAGTAAATTTGGATGCAGCGGAAAGTCTTGATTTGAAACATGCATTTCCTAAAGCATTTGTTAGAACTTGGAAAGAAATTGTGCATAACAAAAATAGAACTGGTGTGGGATATGATTAATATGTTTCTTTTTATGTTCTTGACTTTTCAAAGCCTATACATTTTCGTAGTGTTGGAATTTTGGATGATTTTGTACCACAAAAATTTATAAGATTCCAACATTGTGACAAAATTGGGCATGAGAAAGATCGTTCTTATGATATTCACCCTTGTGAACATTGTGGAAAGAAGAATCATCATTCAAGCAGATGTTTCAAGCATAAGACTACTGAAAGAGAGAGAATTAATTTTGGATGGATTTCTTCTTGGGATTGGTCTAAAGAAACCAAGAAGATTTACAATTCATACCACAAGAGATGTTTGAGAGTATTGACCAACCTTGAAGTGAAGTGTGCTTCATCTTCTCACTTTGCTTCCAAGTTCACATAATTCTTGACAGTTTCATCTCAGTACTCCATTGGTCAAGTAAGTCTCAGGTTTGTTTTACATGGTTGTTACAAGGACGTTGCAATACAAAAGGTATATCTGAGGTGAGAAAATCATTTTAAAGGTTGTTGGATGTGTTTGAAACATGGGAAATTTAACATTATAACCCTTGGTCCCATATATAAATTTGGTTTTCCTTTATGTTCACCACATTGTGCATTCATTTGAATATGATTGTTTGATCTTTGCGTTACCTTGATATAATGATGCCTTTCTTCCATTATCCCACTAATATAGATCACCATTTGTTCACATGCATATTTGATTGATCGTGCCTTGACACAATCCAATTGCCATATCACCCACAACCTTATCCTATGTTTCGAAATATCTCCTTTGTTCCCCATAACCCCAACTGAAAACAAGATTTCAAAGAAACCCAACCCTCATCATTTACTCTACAAAGAATGGGGAAGCTCAAACCAGTGAGGTGATAACCTTGGTCATTGATGACCCTAGAAGGCTCCCCAGAGTATAATGATAGAAAACCAATTCTTAAATCCAAAGGGTGGCTCTCATTCATCCGAAAATTACAGGGGTATGACAATGCCATAGAAATTGCTTTTTCCCAAGGATTTGATGGCAATGTAGCTCGAATTGGTGATAGAGTGATGGTTTTGACAGAAGACTCTCGAGCCACAGGCTCCCTCAAGAGGGTGATTTTTGTTTTAAAAACAACCAGGTGGAGAAGGGGTTTTCGGTAGATGCTTAAATTCTCCATACCTAGAACTAAAATGGAAACGAGGAATGTTGCATTGATACCTTGCGCAGAAGTGGAGAAATTTGATTTCTATTTCGCAAATGTTTGTGACATCTAGAGGCAAGTATGACATCACCTTCATTTATCATATTCATTTTCTTTTGCATTTTGAAGCTATATATCACATCAATTTTCTCTATTTCCTTTATAAGAGCTTGGGACATATGGCGAAGTGCATTCAATGAAACCCTAGGAGTGCCAAGCGTAATATTTATCATCATGTTCATTAAGATTTGAATTATGGATGAATTGAGAAGAAGGGAGGACAATTGGGAAGCCTTTGTTGATCCAAGGTTGTGTAAGTACACAACATGTGTCCACACCCCTTTGTCACTAGCCCATATGGACTTCATTGCACCTCCTAAGCCATGTATTCCACTAAGTCTAGTTCCCCTATGTTGTCTAAAAATCTAGCAGGCCTTGAGATATGCCACACAAAGCAAGAGCTAGACTAAGATACAATAATGAGGTGGTTGAGACTATCACCTTCGCACTCCATCTCCTACTCTTTAATGGAATTTCACCACACATGAGGCTTTTCGGTATATCTCACCTAAAGATATTCTAAGTCAATGGAATCAAGGTGATGTAAGAGACACTTGATCAAGGTACTTCTTACTTGGATTATGGCAAACTCTTTATGTAAAGGAACAATGTACCAATTAAGAAGCCTAGAGGAGAGTACTTGAAGCATAGGTTTCAAAATATGATTCAATAACACTGCATCTAGGCATACAAGAACAAGGAAAACATATGCTTTAATAGGATGATCAACAATAGGAAATGGAAAAATTTCAGCAAGCCCTAGGTTGAATCCTTTTTGCAGAACTAGGGTTTTGAAATTCCCTAAATTACCTAGGGTTGATGACATCAACCCTAAAGAAGTAATTTCCACCAAGGAAAAAACTATATTTTGAGTTGATAAGGTCAAAAAAGGTGGAAATATACCAAATCAGTTGCAATGTTGCACCAATTCAATACCTAGTTGAATTTGGCCCTTTCCCTATCCCTAGTGACTTGCCTTAAAGGACCAAAAACGATAAGAGAGAGAGGAAAAGATAAAGTTTTCAAGGTTTGATCATTAAAGGGGATCCCAGTGCCTTTTCCCTACTTGGGTGATGGATTCTTGGGGACTTTAACCATAGAGATATCAAATAATTTTGCATGTAAGGGAGAAAACCCTGGTTTTCATTTTCTAACCCTAGCTATATTTTTATGAGGGGAGAAATTAACTAGAAAATGGCTTACTATGAGGTTTTCTAGGGAGTTCAAAGGATAATAGAATTAACATGCAATAATTTACCAACAATTTCCAATAAACATTTGCATTTAGATAAAGAACAAAATAGAAACCCTAGAAATATTTCATTACATGTAAACCATAAAAGATATGAAATAGAATACTTACAAATCCAATAACATGCCTTCTTTCAATCCCAAAAAGATGTCTCCAACACAAAAACTAGTCTCCAAATTCCAAAATCCACATAAGATTACATCTCCTCAAGTAGTGAAGTACAACTAGGCTAAGCTGAGGTCTTCTAGAGAGGTTGAAATCCACAAGTGTGATGATGACAAATAACAAGAGGTGATCCTCTTTTTATGTAAGGTCTATCACCTATAATAATCCATTAAAATCCCCTAAAACAAGTATAGCTTTGAGTAGACACAAAGTAAAATTGGGTTTCAAGTCAACCCATTAGCTCAACAATAAAATATGCCAACACATGCCCACACTTGTGAGCCATAAGATCCAAGTAAGCATGATGTCATGCCCTTTTAGGACTCAAGATGCTTCAAAAGTGCACTGAAAGGGCTAAAGAGTCTCCAACCATCATGATCAACCTCAATTTGAGGAAGGGGTCTCAAATAAAGCCTTAAATAATCTCCATGTGTCCAAAATCCAGTTGTGGGTGCCCTACGTCATCTCTATGGGTGTCAAGTAGACTACGTAGTGTGCTCTCTCTCCAACAATGGGGCTACATCATGTACAATAATCCCTCTTCAATCATCATATGGAATAACCTTCCTCATCTAGGCTCTAGATCAAGGCATGCCCATCAAGTAGTGTCAAGGCCAGCTTGGGGGCATGCTAGGTCCACTGGTACATTGTCAAGAATCCTCAATGTTAAAGCAAGAGAAGCTTATCCTTCTCGCATATGAGGGTGCTTTGGGGTGTGTATCAAATACCAAGATAATCTACGTGCCCAACGTTTTTGAATAGAGGCAACACGAAATCTACAAAGTCATCGTGCTCTTTGAAAGTGCAGTATGATCTGGGCATCATGTGGAGTATGAATGGAATAATGTGCCCTCAAAGGCCTCGACTGCTCTGAACCACTTGGAAAAACCATCTCAAACTCAAGTGAAAGCAACCATTCATTAAATACCATAACCATAGATGCATCTAAGTGGCCCATACTTAAGTGTTAAGGATATCATAATACTTCAAACGGAGATCACCTTCAAATATATAACTAAACCAAGTCCCATAAAAGTGTTCCCTAACTTTTAGGGGTGGCTAAGTAATCAACCCTATTTGGTGCTTCCAACCCCCAAGGGGAGGTGGCATTTCCAAGTTCAACTCTTCAATCCATAGGTGTTAGTGAGAATAAGTGGCAATGGAGGGGACGGACTTTGTGGCCAGGTGTTATGATCAAGGGACCAGCTAGTGGGAGTCCACATCCTTAGTGTATAGATTTTACGGAGGGAGAAATCATGGAGGCATGAGTTACCCCTCTCAACCTGATTTTTCCACCCCTTTGGTGTGAATTTTACTTATTTTTTATAATTATTTTTAGTGGTGCATAGTTCAAAAATCAAAGATTTCTCTTATGATATAGCATTTATTTTACCCCTTGAGATGAGTTTGTTTTTCACTCATCGAGGATGAAATATGCAAGGGTTCCTTATGATGAGATGGAGCATCAAGTTCTCAAGAACTGGGCCATAATTAATGAGGGGGGTGGAGATAATGCTAGGATTTTTCCCACGCAATAACTTTGTCCTGGCCATATTTTTCATTTTGATATTATTTTTCATTCATTGTGCCCATCTTATGCTTTTTCATTATTTGAGTTGCATTAAACCTCCGGGGGAAAGTTTTTCATCTTGACTTAAGGATTTGGATATGTGAGTGTCAAATCCCAATGAACCAATGACAATTAACCCGAAGGATGGAGATGGTATCAAAGGAATAATGTGATTTGGAATGTGTTATGTATGGACAAGCTAGTGAACATGTTGCTATGACCCTGAGGCCTTAAAGGAGGTCCCACTAGGCTAGAGCTAAAGATTAACCGCCCTAGCAAGCGAGAGAACAATTTTACAGTGAATATTAGTTAGTCATCTATATTACCACTTTATCCATATCAAAATGGAAAACACATTAAGTAAAAGAACTCAATTGCAAAATGGGTAAAGTACCTATTGAGTGGTAGCCCACCTTCATCCAAGAGGAATGCCAGATAGTGAGAGGTGCATGACAAATGCAGATGACAAAAGAAACTGGCATATCATCATCAATGACCAATGTGTAGAGTTGTTGGTTGGCTCTTTGTCCAAGACAGGGGAAAGTTTTATCCCATGGGATTACTTTTTTGGGTCGGTAAAACCATGCTACCCTACATTATCTAGTGCTTATTTCCCCCCTCCAAGATGCACAATGCTCCTCCACCTGAATAGGATGATTATCTGAACAAGTTAACCTCTTCATGTGGCCACCATGAAGGATGTCCCGCAAGTTGTCATGAAAACTCCAACACCCTAAAGAAAAGTAACCAGCAAACATCTGATTGGGACCAAGCAACCACTGAGCAATCTACATCTAATGTGCAAAAATCCATTGAGATCTCCGTCACAATCCATCTCAAATCATTTGAAAGCTAAACATATACCATGTATCCAAAGTGTCATGAAGCACTACCAAACATGGTGTAAACACTTTCAAAGCAACCAAAAAGAAACACTACGTGCAACAAGTTCCCAAGTCACCAAGATACAATTGTTCTCCAACTTGGACAAGAGGGTAGGCACTAAAGTCTTCCACTCTCACACACGCAGTCCATTGTCTTGTAAGAACAATTGAAGCACTTATTATTTCACATGTTTCATAAAGAGAAATAAAAAATGGATACATCATCTCATTGCTTGTAAGAAATTGAATATGAGGAATAGTCCTTGCCAAAGATGGAAAGCATTGATTGCATGGAGACTATTATGTCAGGAATTTTGTCTAGAGAAAGATTCCATAGCTATTAAAGTGAATAATTAAGTTTATTGTTTATCTTATTCTTCATTTCATTGCTCGATATTGAATGAGAAATGTGAAATTGTCAAGTGATAAATTATTAAATAGAAAATGGTGAAAACTAACTATAAAGGTAAAGATAGAATAATGAATTCGCTCAAAAGAAATGAATATAAATCATTATTACTTTACGAAAAATGTAGTGAGCATCACCTGATGCAATGAGTGCTAAGTGACTATTCAAAAATCATGAGAAACTAGTCAGTTATGACTACCTTTCATGGAAATGGTCATAGATAAATGACTTAATTGAATCCCAAAAAAATGATATCTAATATAATGCACTGCGAAAACCTCTCAATACTTAAATGTAGTTATTTGTTTTCTTTTTTCATATATACATAAAATTGTGTATCCCTATATCTATATATATATACACACACATCCCTCTCATGAAGAGTGTAATTCCAAACCTATGGCACAAAAACAATGTTGAACTAGGTGATGGTTAATGAGAGGGGTCGAGCTAATGCTAGGCTTTTTCCCACGCACTAACTTTGTCTTGGCCATCTTTTGCATTTAATATTTCTTTTTTATTCATTGTGCCCATCTTGTACTTTTTCATTCTTTTAGTTGCATTAAACCTCTATGGGGGAGTTTTTCATCTTGACTTAAGGATGTGGATATGTGAGTGTCAAATCTAATGAACCAATGACAATTAACCCAGAGGATGAAGATGGTATTAAAGGAATAATGTGATATGGAAGGTGTTATGTATGGACAAGGTAGTGAACATGCTACTATGACCTTGAGGCCTTAAAGGAAGTCCCACTAGACTAGAGCTAAAGATTAACTGTCCTAGTACACTGACAAAACAATTTTACAGTGAAGATTTTCAGTCATCTAGATCACCCCTTTATCAATGTCAAAATGGCAAACACATCAAATAAAATAAATCAATTGCAAAATGGGTAAAGTACGTATTAAGTAGTAGCGCACCTTCATCCAAGAGGAATGCCAGATGGTGAGAGATGTATGACAAACGCAGATGGCAGAAGAAACTAGCATATCATCATCAATGACCAATGTGTAGAGTTGTTGGTTAGCTCGTTGTCCAAGAGAGGAAAAAGTTGTATCCTATGGGGTTACCTTTTTGGGTGGGTAAAACCATGCTAACCTACATTGTCTAGTGCTTATTGCCCCCCTCCAAGATGCACAATGATCCTCCACCTGAGTAGGATGTTTATCCAAACAAGTTTAACCTATTCATGTGGCCACCATGAAGGATGTCCTACAAGTTGTCATTGAAACTCCAACAACCTAAAGAAGAATAACTAGCAAACATTCGATTTGGACCAAGCAACCACTGAGCAATCTACATCTAATGTGCAAAAATCCATTGAGATCTTCTCCCATGTACACAATCCATCTCAAATCATTTGAAAGCTAAACATACGCCATGCATCCAAAGTGTCATGAAGCACCGCCAAACATGGCATAAACACTTTCAAAGCAACCGAAAAGCAACACTATGTGCACCAAGTGCCTAAGTCACCAAAATATAACACCAAGCTACCATTGTTCTCCAACTTCAAGAAGAGGGTAAGGCAATAAAGTCTTCCACTCTCACACAGATAGTGCATTGTCTTGTAAGAAAAATTGAAGCACTTATTAATTCACATGTTTCATAAAGAGAAACCAATTAGAATAAAAAATGGATACTTCATCCCATTGCTCGTAAGAAATTGAATATGAGGAATAGCTCTTTCCAAAGATGGAAAGCATTGATTACATGGAGACTTTTATGTAAAGAACTTTGTCTAGAGATAAATTTGATAGCTATTAAAGAGAATGATTAAGTTTATTGTTTATCTTAATCTTCATATCGTTGCTCGATATTGAAAGAGAAGTGTGAAATTGTCAAGTGATAAATTATTAAATAGAAAATGTTGAAAACTAACTATAAAGGTAAAGATGGAATAATGAATTCACTCATATCAAATCAATATCACTTTACAAAAAATTACTAATTTGTTTTCCTATCAATAATGATGTCGCAAACCTTAATGATTTTTTTTTTCCTCATATATCTATCTATATATACACACACCTGTGTTGTTCCAAATCTATGACACAAAAACTGTGTAGATAGTGTGTTCTTTGTCGAATTGTGGAGTTTTAATTATATTCATTTTTCTAAGAAAATTGTCATATCTATAGCAATGATGCCTATTAAACGCTAATAGGCATCAAACCATTATAAACATCAACATACTTATTTCATCATGCATTTGACATTTGACATTGCCAAGATTTTAAAAAAAAAAAAATTTAAAAAAAAAAAAAAAAACTAAATTATCACTTTATTTTAAATTATTATTAATAAAAATTATAAAAAGAATTTATATATATGTTAAACATACGTAACTATACTTTTCACTACAGAAATGCATCCCAACTTTACTATGGAGATTTTTAACTTTTATTTAAAAGTTATTGCAATACAATGGCTTATCAATACCACAGGCTCAAAAAAACATACCTAACCCAATTCATATGACACTTTTAAATTAATTTAACTAAAAAAATAAACAATATATAACATATCATTAATAAAAATATGACTAATAATATTCTATTGAGTTTAAAACTCTATCATCCCATTAATAATTATGGATAATTATATTGAAATTCTAAAAATTTTATTAAAAAAAAAATTACTTCCATAAATCTTATTAAA
This sequence comes from Pinus albicaulis, assembly GCA_034641835.2. Taxonomy (NCBI): domain Eukaryota; kingdom Viridiplantae; phylum Streptophyta; class Pinopsida; order Pinales; family Pinaceae; genus Pinus; species Pinus albicaulis. The sequence continues at coordinate 1,442,131,957 of CM076581.1, forward strand.
AAGACAGCTATCAACGTAATTACACATCTTATCAAAATATGCTACTCACCTGAGATTTAAACTTAATTTCTTGAAGCAAACCTGTCGAGAGATTAAACTCGGGGGATTGCATGCTAGTAATACAAAACCATAATACAGAAACATCCAAGATATATAGTACGAAACCTGCCGAGTGGCTCGGGAGTAACTAACACCCACTCGAGGTAAAACAATAAAATTGGGGTAGGATACATCAAACTTTAGCCAGGATATTAAAGTTTGTACAATATCATCTATACTCTTCCATTCTTTTAAGAAAGACTATCTGCTTGGAGGAGAAATGTTAAGCCGCAAACTTTTAGCCATATTTTTAGTCTACCCAAATGAAAAAAATCCAGCCAGCCTGTAATAGCTTCGTCATCCAAAGGAAATACCGATAGTATTGACTTTTTCCATATTTAATGTCCACGTGACACGTGTATATATATATATATATATATATATATATATATAAACAAACCATAATGGAAAAAATCAAAGCACACATGCCACTTTTCTTTTTGGTTATAAATCAAAAGCAGTGATCATGATTTTGTCTAATCAATTTTAGCCAATTTTAGCACCCTGGAATCTGTAGAATGGCCAAATAAGACCATATGTCTACAGTAAAATCTGAGAGAGCGTCTCCTAATAATAATGAAAAACAATCAACATATAAAGATGAATTTTTGTAGCTTCAACGTGAAATGGCCAAATCACACGATCTTATTCAAATTTTCTAGGTGTCAAATATAAACAATTGCAATAAACAACTAACCATATATTCTCTATATATCCGTATCTTATAGATTCCAATGTTAAATATTTTAATTACACAAGACAATATAGATGATGGCACTTATTAAATTGGTTTTCAGCATTACTGTTAATTAAATACAATTACTAGAGAGAACTTCTCTATTCAGAAACTGGACATATCACCCAACAATTGCCTGATTTTCTGTCATACATATCAATTTACATCTTCCTCAGATTATCAAGTCTTGCTTGCAGATCATCATCGATACCTGGATCCTCGGCACTAGTTGCAGTTGCTTGGGCAACTTTGCTCGGAGCTGCAGGAGCAGCCACTGAAGTTGCTGGAGCCTTTATCAGCTGCAATATTTTAACTTGATGTCAGTAAAACATCTCACTGAAAGACCAAAGTAAAGCTAAATCATCTGGCAAATGATTTGACAGGAGTACATCCAAAAGAATAACAAATGGAAAAGAAATCAAACCTGAGAATCGATATCAATTCCAATCTCATCTAAGACTTGACTGACAAGTTCTTCTGTTTCTTCTTCTTCTTCATCTCCTTCCAAAGCATCATCAATTGCATCACCCATAACCTCTGTAACCATTTCCATCCGTTCATTTTGTCTCTCAAATTCTTGCATTATTTTCTGCAATGCTGGTAAATTCATCTGCCTGTTCATTTGCCTCATTGCTTTGGTGACACCCTTCATTGCCTCCCCCATGCTTTGAGTTGATTTAAGAGTCTGCCACAGAAATTCCCATTGAGATCAAAGCATAAATGTACTCTCTAAATCTTTGCTACTAAGTAAACATAAATTTGGTTTGGAAGGAAGAACTGTGATAAATTGGGAGACTCAAAAAAAAGTATGCCAACTAAATTTTGATGGGACTTTGAAGAGAAATCCAGAAACAGCAAGTGCCAAGAGATAAATGACAGATTATGGACAGCAAATGCAGGGTAAAGTTAGCATAGCACGAGCCTCTGGTAAAGCTTCAGATAATTGGGCAGAAATGGATTGTCTCATGATCATGGGACTCCAGCTCAGAAATTCTTTTGAGCTAAATAAATGATAGAAATGGACTCTAAGATTATAATTTATAATGCATATGTTTAGTAAATGATATTTCCTTGACTGGAAGTTACAACATACCTAATGTTCATCAATTCAAAATAATTGATGACTTACTATTTAAGGTTATTATTTTTATTCAACAAAATATTGAACTGATGTAATTTTTGTTACTTCACCATCATCCATCTAAAAATTGCTCCTGGCACATATTTTGGCACATATTTTAGAAATCTCTCATGAGTTTCTGTAAAAATAGCTTAATCTACCCTGTGTTTCTACTGTCACAACCTCTGAGGTCATTGTCAATATTTTCCCACAAGTTTCTAATTTCTTTCTGACTCACCTATCTACTTGCCTATCAGTATCTGGAATAGCTGTGTCCATCTTCTCAATTAGAGTTTAAGGCAATAGCAACAATAGAACCAATGTTGTCTCGTTGATAGGACACACAACTTAGAACAGGAAGTATATATTCATTACATATATCAAACAACAAGATAAAGGATGGAGAAAAGAATGATTATGTACATAGGGGAGGTTTATGGTCTCTCTTCAACAACATTCATACTTATAATTCTTCCACACGGAGTGCTTTAACAAAACACCCATTCTATAATAACCATCATAATCTGTTACACAAGTTGTCACAATCTAAGTCAATTAGGTCAATTAACTGTTTAAATCAAGTGGCTGAATCAATGTACTTGGTTGACCTATTGTTAGACATGACAAACTTAACCTACCTAATAGTTGACTTGGGCAGATCTGGTCAACATACTGGCTGTTGTAAACCATCAAGTTCAATTGCTCCATTGTTACCTTCTTACTTATTACATTCAAACTAGAATCACATCAAACCATCTGTAAGTTGGAGACAATCAGATAACTTAAAATGCAAATTAAAGCATGACACTCATGAAGATAACCATACCTGGATGCGGAGAGAGATGCCTTGAAGCTGTGACTTCAGGGCATAAAATTTTGTTATTTGATGCCTTGTTCGAATTAGATCCTTTGCCATGACCTTCACAGCAGCCTGACGAAGAAAAATGGTTGATTTAGAGACAAAAGATGGCCAAATTTCATCCAAAATCCTTAGAACAAAAATGCTGTGAAATCTATGTCTAAAAACTAATTTAAAATGGGATAATCTCAAGACAAGCTATCAAACTAGCTATGTGACACGACAAATTGAAAGTATACATTTAAAAGGCCTTGTGCTATGCAGAAGGAAACTTTTATTCATCTCCAAATAAACAATAAGCCAGTGCTTTCTATTGCACAATATTCAACGAATAAAAGTAATTATTTGTTAGTCATTTCAACATAATATGGAAAATTAAAGCAGGCCTACTCGTTGTCCCATTTATAAACTTGTTGAAGATCAATCTAAAGTAAAAAAATTATAATCTTAGCCAATGTAATTTTCAAAGTGAAGAACGAAGCCATCCCGTGGTGGATTTTATAGAGAGAAAAAGAACAAAGATGAAATTGCTCGAAAGGAATGACAAAGGGGAAAGGGCAATTAGACAGCCAACTAAGAGAAGATTGCAAATTCAATAAGGGATCCAGGAGAGGGCTTTCTGTTAAGAGAAGAGCTAGATCTTCAAATATTCCAAAGAAAAGAAGTTACAAATAAAACGGATACAGCTGAAGAGGTGAGAAATATAGACAAGGATCAACAAAGAGAAAACAATTTAGATAAAATAACTGGGGGTTTAATGTATAAATTCCCAAATTGTGATTGAGAAGCTAAAAATCAAAGAGTAGTATCAGTCAAAGCATAGAAACACCAAAAAATAGCAAGCAGAGAGCTAACCTGATTGCCACCAGAAAAGGAGAACAGAAGTCAGATAAAGAGAAATTGATAATGGGAGAAAGAGACATAGCAAAGTAAAGCCAACAAAGGCCAACGAAGGAATGTCAATTACTTACGAGGACCATCAAAATGAAGACTGCACCTTGGAATACTTGAAATCGAATTCAATCCTGAGCAAAAAGATATTAAAGAAATATAATAGCAGAGAAATATGTTCAAGAGAAAAAGTATCGCTACAACACATGCTAGCTGTAAGGAAATTTGAACAAGGCTCATTGTCCAGCCCTGACTTGGGATGTTTATGAAGGAAGGCTAGCAATTCTTTGGAAGCTTGAGTTGGTACATCTAGAGTCCTTCATTAGGGGATACCTAGGAGCTAAAATGCTAGCTGAGATTCCGTAGACTCCCTGAGAGGGGAAAATCAAGACGTGTTGAATCAGGAGAGAAATTTTATGTCATCTATGTAGGGGAAAAGGGGGTCTAAAGATATCTGGACAAAGCCAGCATATTGTTGTCAAAGTTTGAATAAAAATAGACTTTCATAATAAATAAAACCTAAGGGCAGGCCTTACACTTGGAAAAACAGGAGCTTTCAATATGATCATTGGTCAATAACGTTAGATATTACTGAAAGTTCAAAAAAAACTATATTAATTTCCACAAATGACCAAAATAGGTAAATGGTTCTTGGACATTGACAACAGCAATAAAGAGTGTGCCTATAGCATCTCCTAAGCAGTTCTAATCTACAGTTTAAGGAAAGAAATAATGAGTAGGCGATAAAAATAAAAGAGGGAGGAAACCCGGACTAAAAGTTAAAGTAGATAATGTTCCAGGAGAGGAAAGACTCGTAGTAACAATGCTGCACCATGACACTTTAGAGGCCACTCAAACTATGGAAAAAAAGGGAGAACAGTGCTTGGCTAGCCACTACATCAAAAGAGGAGTCATCATCATCATCCACCAAAACAAATGTGGCAAGGAATGCATATTTAGATTTCAAAGATGTGGTTTATACATCCTGAGTTGCAGTAAAATGTGTAACAATAGTGGTAAGAGGGCCAGCCGAAGCATGAGACGAAGATATATATTCTAACAATAACTAAAACATGTGAAATCTCAATTGAAAGTACCAAAAGAGGAGATGCTTCACAACATTTTCTCAGAACGGAAGCAGCTATGAGAAATAAACCCACTGGAATGCACATTTTGGTTTCAAAAGTTCCAAGATAAGAACTAGTCCCACAGGAATGTACATTTAGGTTTCAAAAATGTGGTATTAACTTTACACATCATGATTTGGTTAAAAGCATAGAACAACGATGGTAAAAGGGTTGACCCAGGCATGAGACAAAGATATGCATTCTAACGAATAAACTAAACCATGTGATATCTCAATTGAAAGTCCCAAATGACAACATGCTTCAAAACATCTATACATAAGGAAAGAGCTACAAGAACTACTTCCATGGAAAGGCACATTTAGGTTTCAAAAATGCCAAGACGAGAACTAGCCCCATAGGAATGCATGTTTAAGTTTCAAAAATGTGGTTTACACATCCTGATTTGGATTAACTCAAAACAATGATGATCTGAGGGTCAACCTAGGCATGAAAAAGAACTACATTCTATCAAATAAACAAGAACACCTGAAATATTAATTGAAGTCCCAAATGAGGAGATGATTCAAAACATCTCTAGGAAAGGAAAGAGCTAAAAGAGAAGATGTGAAAAGAATAGGGGTATTCAATAGGAAAGTACGACTATGAAGAGTGTATTAGAGAAGATTTTATTTGAATAAGATGGAAGCATTAAAAGGAAGTAGGAAATCTTTTGGAAACAAATATCATGGATGAAACAGTTTAAAAACGAAGATAGATACACCACTTTCTTCCATAGAACTACAATACAAAGGAAAGATATTTATATGATTATCAAACAAAAGAAATATGATTACCCCCTGGAAACAACAAAAACGAGAATGGATCACATATTAAGAAGATGACAAGAGAGATTCTTTCAACACCTAATCATACAAAGAAAAAAACACAGAGAAATATAATAAAAATTAATGGAATACATAACGGAGGAAAAGTTAAGAGATGATATTATCTTGTTAATTTTAGATAAAAATGGTATGTGTTATGCTTTAGAGCAATTTACTTTAATCTTTTCTTATTAGCCCAATATCAATTTCCAGATTAGAAATCACATTAACATTGACAGTAAATGCTGATAGAACATAAACAATATGCAGAAGACAAACCAAGACAAAAGGACACAATACTTCGCAGATGCCAGGGAAACCCCAATGCAGGGAAAAACTTTTGATCAAATCTTCTTATTGTTCTTCAAAAGTTCAGCAGAGAGAGAGGGTACAATATACAAAATACACTTGCCCAATACTTCAGTCAACAGCAGTCAACAGGATGCCCTAAACAGAAAGTCAACACTGGTCAAACCAGCTAGAAGACTCCTCCAAATCAGCTCGGTCAAACCCAGTCAATGTGGCCTCCAGCAGCAAACCAAATCAACCCAAAACAGATCCGAAAAATCCAGTCAAACTCGGTCAACAGAAAAGTCAGTGCTGCAGTCAACGCTGGTCAAAGTGCTCATAAATCCTTGATTTCTGTGCCAAAGAATGCGGCCTAGGGAGATCAAAATTCCAGCCTCAAAAACGCAGCAAGGGGAACAAGTTTGACCCAAAGTCAATTCTGGTCAACCCTCTGCAAAACAGCCCTAAAACAGAACTGAAAATTTCAGACTTGCCCAATCACTTTGCCACACATGTGAAGAAGAGAGAGAAGTCCCAAGTGTTGTACGAAAAAATGAGGAGAGGAGAGAGAGATATGTGATGAGATGATGATGGCTTGGGACAAGGTACTCAGACCAAAATATATAGGTCAGACAGAGACAAGCAAATTAGACTTGTTAGATATCGCCATTAGGGGCTAAGATGCTTTGGAGATTCATTTAACGAGATTATCAACTTCAGGCATGACTTCCTAAAGCAACATGACCCGTGAGTATAACTGAATGACCTCTTTAGAGTGTAGCAATTTCAAAAATGAGATAGCATGTGGAATAACATGATCCAAGGAAAACACTCAATACAAAATCATACATTCCAGGAAATTAAGAATGGGAATCAACTTTCAAGATGGCTCATGGAACCAGTATCCTCTAGAAAAAGATGACAGGAATGAAAGGAGTTCAAAAAAAGATCAAAGTAAAAGATGGTTAAAACGTAACAGATTACTAGCTAAGAAACTTGGAACTCTTCAGGAAGATTTGAATAACAAAAATGGAAAAGCTCAAAGTGGCAGAGGAAGAGACTCCCTCAGGGGAGCACTAACTGAAAGAAAAATTATGTATGATAGTAAGAAGGCTATCCTTAAATGAGGAGGACCAAGAAAAAAGGGAATCACGGTGAAAGCTACGTACAATGTTCTACTAAGTTCTAACAGATAACAAGAGTTTACAGAGAATATGATAGAGTTTTCCCAAGAACAAGGAATTTATTTTGGATCAAAAAGAGGCATATCTCTACAATGTCATCCTAGGAAAATGATTAAATAGCCTAGCAGAGGCTAAAGTTCTTATCATAGGCATGAAGGCACCCCTTCAGTTATGGGTGTTTAGGCCCTAAGGTAGTAATTAAAGAGGAAACTAAACTTTTTATCAAACTTCTAACCTACAAATTTTCAAATTTTTAAAACACTGGATTCTTAAAACTAAAGTTGATGAAATAAAAGAACTAAAGAGGTGTTTGAAGACATAAATTTATGCATGTGAGGAGAACAAGTAAAAATCCCAGATTCCCAATAATAAGTTGGATATATTGCAATCAAAATTCCATGGGGAACCGATCAGCAAGGCCACATCAAGGGTGGCTTTTTGAGCACCACGGAGTGGAATTATTTATAAATTATACTAGTTAATAAAAGCATCTAAGAACAGAACTCCCATGGATTTAGAATTATATCATAAAGCCAAGGAAGATTTGGAATAACAAAAAGCTGACAGTATGAGAAACTTGCACAAGACCAAGAACTGTGACTTGAAAGTACTCTCGGAAATTAATAACTCAACATGGGGAGGATATAATATAGACTATCAACAAGTAGCAGATGTCTTCCCATGGTTAATAAAAGCATCTAAGAACAGAACTCCCATGGATTTAGAATTATATCATAAAGCCAAGGAAGATTTGGAATAACAAAAAGCTGACAGTATGAGAAACTTGCACAAGACCAAGAACTGTGACTTGAAAGTACTCTCGGAAATTAATAACTCAACATGGGGAGGATATAATATAGACTATCAACAAGTAGCAGATGTCTTCCCATTGGAAGGACCAATGGCTCTCAGTATATAGATGAACACAAAAGTGTACAACCAGACAAGTTTTGGATGATCAACTCAGGGAGCTGTTCTTTTAATTTAGAAGAGAATGCAGGACAGTTGTGGAGCCAGTCCTTCATAAATAAGAGGCCTGTATACATCAAGTTACCATCCAGGAAGCAGGAGACAAAAGAAGGCGGAGCTGAAAATAGTAGGATATACTATATAGGGACAAAGGAAGAAATATGAATATGGACACAATTTACAAAGAATACACGTTTGAGATGTTGGCTCATCCCCTGAAAGTAGGTTTTCAAGATGGTCCAAGGTCACTTCAAAAAGAAATGATAGTCAAATGCAGTTTTCGTCCTTAACCTTTGTACTGTAGATTGATTTATGAAGTAGAGATTTATTATAATGGTCCCATGAGCTGATATATCATATTGCACATAAATTATAATGAATTGATGCCATATTCCAATAGATAACAACATTCAAGGACAAAAGTGCATAGGAGAAATTCTCAGCATCATTTTTTCTATATAGCTAAGATTAAATATAATAATCAGAAGAGAAATTTCAATCTAAACAATATAAGTGTGCTAACCTTATGGATGAATCTTCAGCAAAAAAAGTACTACAAAATTGTTTTGAATTATCAAAAAAGTAGGCCACTCAATGACTCAACATATACCATGGTAAATTTTTCCTTTACTTTCAGTCTGTGTTGTGCCTTGTTCCAGCCATGTTAACAACTATCTCTCTCGAGGATAGACAAATAGCCTAAAATGTTGTCAGTGATTAACTGACAATAATGTCTTGCCTCCAGAGAGTAAAAATTGGGAGACATTACACATGATAGCTCAGGAGAAATGATATGCACAATATCTTAGGAGCAAGCTAAATAAAGTATGTGCTGCATAAGCAATTGATAATAAGTTTGTTTCCAGCTGCATTAATGAGCTAGGGACCTATGTTAGCAAACAGCTGCCGTCTATGAAAATAAAAAAGTAAATACCACCACGTGTGAGGATGGGAGTTAATTAAAATGCATATCCTATAACATACATCTTCATAGTGTTGAATTCTCAACAATTGAAAAGTTTACCAATATGATAACAGAGTACACCGTCCAGATTAAAAAGGAGAAACAGTGAAATTGTTTCAATTGCTAACAAGGTTTAAAGAAAAGATAGTCTCTCAATAAGAAAAACAAAAAAATAATCATTATATAGGAAGCACACCATTTGCCCTTGCTTTGCAGTTTTCTTGATCTCTGTAATAAGCTTCTTCTCCTGGTTTTGTAAACCTTGCCTTTCCCTTTCTATTTCACGAATAGATCTGTCTAGCATGCGTTTATTCTCCCGCAGAAGCTCTACATGGGGGAAAAAACAATTGTCAAGTCACTCAAAGATTTTTTGGCCCATCAATTTAAAAAACAAATTTTTTAGTGACACTACATTATAAAAATTAATGCAAACAACAAAATTCCATTTTCTGATTCTTAGTGGATTCAGGAACCCAAACCATCATAGATGAAAAACTGGGATCAGTTTTACAGGTTCTTTAGTCTCATCAAGTCTGTCTCAACTGTAGACCTATGTCTGGTAAACAAGAGCATCTTGTATGCTTCTAAGAACTTTGAAATCCTTGTATATTTCTTGCAAAATATATTGAAATATTTAATGGAAAATGGGAAGCGTTCTCATTTCAAAAGAGTTTTTCTATTGCAAAAATATGCTAAAGTGAAAAAATTTACTAAATTATAACAGAATATAGTAAACATGATAACTATAGGCCCAGGGTATATATAGGCTAGTATCAATGTTCGACACTTTTTATTATAGACTGGCAAAAATAATACCACAAACAGTGTTTTACCTTTTCAAATGTGCAATTCCTGCTGTCTAATCTATTGACATGTGAACTGGTTTCCCGCTTCAAAGATATTGAAACTAAAGATTTTTTCATATGCTGGTGAAGCTCATGGTGATAGAAATACTTGCTTTTTTAGAAAAAATTAAGTGAAACTTGCCTTTCTAAGATGAGTGTATGCCACTCTAGAAGAGAGTATAATACAAGATTCCCCATAAACTCTTCAAAATTGTATAGGATGAGTTTAGTAAACCCTACTGATGGGTGGATCCAGGGATGCCGTTATTAGTGCATACAAACAGAACATTAATGCACACATAAGTCCTTTAATCTTCTTTGAGTAAAAATTTCCCAGCCATTCGTTGGAAAAAAAAAAAAAGTTTCCAAGCCATCAAACTTGCTATCATAAGTTTTGATCATTTACAATTGCTACAATGGAGTGGGAATGATAAGTATACAAATGAAAATTGCCTGCAAGTGCCTCACAAATTCAAGTTTACTGGAGATGAAATTGCATCAGGCTTATGAAACAGAATAGAGAGCCTCTATACGATGAAATCCCTAACAGACTGAATCTTCTTGAAGTAGCAATTGTGTTAAAAAAGTTACTGAAGAGAAATATAAATTACGAACAACAAAACACAAATCATAGACCACGCAATGTTTATCCTAGAAAAGTTAAAACCCTATCCAAGGAAAAACCAGCGAACAGAGTATTCTATTAGTATCCCTTTTCCAAACCCAGCCAAGCCGACCAAGCGAGCCTTCACCGCTCACATCCCTAGCACTCTTACAATGGAATCTTTCCAAGACTTTTAAAGGCTTCATACATGGAACTAATTGGCACAAAACCATGTGAAAACAAAGCCATGTGCCCAAAACCACCATTGTTACCTTGACTCTTTCACCAAATCAAGTTTACATAACAACCCCCCCCCTAAAGCTTGACTTGGGTTTCCCTTGACCAAATACAGCCAAGTAAACCAACACCACTCACTCCAGGCCCTATCCCCCTCAAATTTTATATCCAAGGAATCTGGTAATTCGGCATGCCCTCCTATCACCTAGGTCTAACACCAGACTTTTTAGTAAATTCTCAGGGGTACACATGCCTTACCATGTCCTACAACCATATGCCCATTTATATGTAAAACATTTTCAACTCCATTATAATATTTATTTCTATTTGTTGTTGTTGTTTACAATACAACAACCAACATCCCTCTCTTCCACAAGTCACCCATTTCACCACTGACAATCTACATCTGAAGCAAACAAACCATGATAAATCATCTCAATGAAGCATTTTGTCAAACACTTTGCATGCATCCTTGACATAAATATAATATCAACGGGAGGCTTGGCATGGGTTTTCTTTCTTGTACCCCTCCTTGCACATATCCATGGCTCTTGTTGTACTCAACACCTTCAATGCAGCTACCACAGCTGCTCTCCATATTGGCTTGTGCTAACCACATGACATATGACATCAGCAGCATAAGGGCTCCTCCCTGAACTCTAATACCAATTGTTAAAAAAATTATTAAAGAGAACTATAAATTTAGAAACAACAAAACACAAATCATAAATACACAATGTTCATCCTAGAAAACCCCAATCCAAGGAAAAAACAGCTAACAGAATACCCTTGGCCAAACCCAGCCAAGTGAGCCTCCATCGCTCACATCCCTGGCATCCTTACAATGGATTATTTCCAAGCCTTTTAAAGGCTTAATTACATGAAATACACAGGCACAAAACCATGGGAAACCAAAACCACCAATGTTATTTTGACTCTTTCATCGAGTCAAGTTTGCTTAACAAATTGTACAATCTACAGATGAAAAAGGCACCAAAATTGTTGATCATTTGAATGTATTTAACATTCTCATGTGCCAGTTGACTGGTATGAATGTGAAAATCGATAAGGGAGATAAGACGGTGACACTATTGTGTTCATTGTGTGAATTTTGGGACCATATAGTCACTTCCATTAGTTTTAGTACAATTGATTCTCTTGACTATGACTCTGCTGTGAAAGCATTGTTGTTTGAGGAGGTGCAAAGAAAATCCAATATAGAAACTTCCACACCTAATGCAATGGTGGCTAGAAGTTGATCCAGAGAAAGAGGGGAGAAATTGAGAGGTACATCAAGATCTAAGTCAAAAGGCAAGGGTAAGCTAAAATGTTGGTATTGAGGTAAAACAGGGCATCTCAATAAAGATAGTCGAAAGTTGAAGGAATCCATGGAAGACCCCAAAAGGAAGCAAATCCGATTGAATCAAGTTCAAGTATGGATGATGAAGTTATACCTATCTATAATGTCTCCCAATATCATCAAGAATGGTTATTTAATTATGATGTTTCACATCACATTTGACCACATAGGAGTCAGTTCTCTTCATAACAAATTGCTAATGGTGGCATTGTTCTTATGGGGAACAATGTGTCTTGTAAGATTGTTGTGGTTGGGAGCATTAAGATTAAAATGCTTGATGGTGTTGTAAGGACACTAACAGAAGTAAGACATGTACCTGAAATCAAAAAGAATTTAATTTCTTTGGGAGTTATGGATTCTACAAGTCAAGGTCGAGCACTAGAAGAGTCCAATGGCATCCTAGTGGTTATGAAGGCTACAAAATTTGGAAGGCAAAGCTCAAACAAATGAAGCTATCTAAAGAAACTAACAAATCTACTCATTTATGGCATTAGCAACTAGGTCATATGAGTGAAAAAAGAGCTAAACACATTGATAAACTAAAAATTACTTAGATATTTGAAATCTTTAAAGTTAAATTTTTACAAACATTGTGTCTTTGGGAAGCAGTGTAAACAAATGTTTAAAACAAGGAGTCGTACAAGTAAAGGTATTATTAATTATGTCAATTCAAATGTGTGGGGGCCATCTCCTACAGTTTCTTTTGGTGGAACCTCTTATTTTGTAACATGTATAGACGATTAGTCTAAGAAGTTGAGGGTCTATGTTCTAAAAAGGAAAGTTGATGTGTTTAATGTATTTAAACAATTTGGAGTTTTCGTTGAAAAGAGAATTGCCATGGCAATCAAGTGCTTGAGAACGGATAATGGAGGTGATTTCACATCTTTGGAATTTGAAAAATATTGCAAGAAAGCTGGGATCAAAAGGCATAAAACCACAAGTTACACTCTCCCAACAAAATGGCATGTCAAAACACACAAACAAGACTCTTCTAGAGAAAGCAAAGAGCACGCTCAGTAATGCCAATTTGCAACAAGAATTGTGGGCAAAAGCAGTCACCATTGCTTGTTATTTGGTTAATCGGTCACCATCAGTTGCAATAGATTGTAAAATTCATGAAGAGGTATGAGCGGGTCATCCTTGTGATAGCAGATTTCAATTTGTGGTTATGAAGCTTATGCTCTTACTCCTAAAAAGCAACATTCTAAGCTAGACCCCAAATCAAAGAAGTATTTTTTGTTGGTTGTGAACATCTCGATAACATCCCGATTTTATCTCAAAATCACGATTTTTTGGCCTAGCTGATGTTTGCTGATTTTTAAAGATATTTTTTATGGTATATTAATTTTGCCGATGTTTTCCTATTTTTTACCGATATTTTCCCGATTTTTACGATTTTTTGGTTTTCCAAACCCTTGCCGATTTTATCCCGATGGCGATGTTCGCAACATTGACTGTTACTTATGATCATGTAGTTAAAGGATATAGATTGTGGGATCCCACTACCCACAAAATCATCATTAGCAGAAATGTAGTATTTGATGAATCCTCTCTCATAAAATCAGATGATGTAGAAGTTGAAGTGAAACAAGAACAAGTATCACAATATTAAGAAAATCAATTGGAGACTTGGCCATCAACGAAAACAAGGAAGCGAGATGAGGCTTCTGAAGAAGAAGAAGATAAGGATACAAATGTCAAAAAATGTATAGGGAAATATGGAAACACCATATCCAACACTGAGGAGATATACACGGGAAAGAAATCCTCCTCAGTGTTGAATTTTGTGCAACTAAGGGAGAACTTTCCCTAGAAAAACACTCTATGAGTTAACCCCTTTCACCCTTCAAGCGAATTATTTCTCAAGCGCAAATTATTTTTATAAATGCAAAAGTTATTTCAAAATTGTTTTATAAAGTTATTTTGACATGTGCAAAATAAAATCACTTAAGTGATCTTATTCAACATGTGCAAAAATGGATCGCTCTAGGAGCTTCCAAAAATCAAAATCTAAGTCGAATTAGGGATTTTGTCTCAAAGATTTCTATATATTGAAGAGAAGCATTCATATGCAACACATTGAGTTCTCTCTCTCTTGCTTTGGTGATCCAGCTCTCGTAGTGGTGATCAAGCCCTCACATCAGTAATTTATCTCTCTTATTGTTAGCAGATCTATTGTAGATTTGCAGATCTGATTATCAGTGGCAGGTCTCTTATCATCATTGGCAGAATGATTAGAAAAACACTCTATGAGTTAACCCCTTCACCCTCGAAGCGAATTATTTCTCAAGTGCAAATTATTTTTATAAATGCAAAAGTTATTTCAAAATTGTTTTATAAAGTTATTTTGACATGTGAAAATAAAATCACTTAAGTGATCTAATTCGACATGTGCAAAAATGGATCACTCTAGGAGATTCCAAAAATCAAAATCTAATTCGAATTAGGGATTTTGTCTCAAAGATTTCTATATATTGAAGAAAAGCATTCATATGCAACACATTGAGTTCTCTCTCTATTGCTTTGGTGATCCAGCTCTCGCATTGGTGATCAAGCCCTCACATCAGTAATTTATCTCTCTTATTGTTAGCAGATCTATTGTAGATTTGCAGATCTGATTATCAGTGTCAGATCTCTTATCACCAGTTGCAGATCTAATTATGAGTGGCAGGTCTCTTATCATCATTGGCAGATATGATTATCAGTGGTAGATCTCTTATCATTGGCAGATCTCTGATTATCAATGGAAGATCTCTTATCATCACTGGTGATCTCTTTTGCATTGCTATTAAAGCCCTTGCATCAGTATTTTATCTCTCTCACTGATAGCAGATTTATTAGAGGCGTGTTATTTCATTTCATCATTGGCAAATCTAGTGGAGATTTCTCTCTTGTATTTCTGGAGATTTCTTTCTTGCATTATTGTTTGACAGTTTCGTATTATTGGCTTGATCTCTATCTTGTATTATCATTGGTGGCAAATCTCCCTTGTATCGATTTTTGCAGATTTCATATTACAAGTCTCATCCTCTCGCACCTAGAGGATATTTACTTATTATTTGTGGCTAGATCATCTTATTTTGAAGGCATATTGTCTTGGATTTCTAGCACGCATCTAGAGACTTGTCTATCACATTCGTGAAAGCTAATCTTCTTCTCAAAGTTGTAATCTTTGCTGAAGGATTGAAGGATCTGTTATTCTACATTTTTTATCAGATCTCACACTTCAGAAGAATTGTCCTAGTTTGAAAAGGGGCAATGTTGTTGTCATTGAGAAAAGGGTTTTGTACACTACGTATGTATCTTTGTTGAACATTTGATGAAGTTCTAATAGAAGAATATTCTTAAAGGGTTTTGCCTCACAGTGGGGTTTTTCCATGGTCTTGGACCAAATCTGTTGTCTTATTGTTCATTGATTGTCTTCTATATGGTTATTGGTTACTGTCTGCACTTAAAGGTTGAAGATCTAATATAATTAATTGCAAAATTGCAAAATTTAACATGGTATCAGAGTTGTGGTGAAGATAAGCTCAAGAACAGTACGTTTAAGGCAATTATCTGCTGAAAGACCTTACTTGTTGCTCAAAATACAACAATAGATCAGTTCAAATGGCTACATCCTTCTTCAAGGACAATGAGAGATTGACAGGGGCTTCAAATCATGCTGCTTGGAAACTCAGGTTGGACACCAACTTGGATGGAGAAGATGTTCTAGAGTATGCCAAGGAGGTGTACCCCGGCCTCCTGAAAACGCCCCTGCTGCTGCTAAAGCAAGATACAAGAAAGGTGAGTTCAAACCTCGCAAAATTATCATTGATTCTTTGAAAGATCATCTTCTTACCTATATCTCCAAACTGAAGACATCTAAGGAAATGTATTACAAGATTTTTGGCATGTTTGAAGTCCAAAACCTGAATCACGTCCTTGACATGAAGAAACAACTCAAAGATATCAAATTGAATAAGGGAGAATCTATTCAGTCTTATTTTATAAGGATTACTGAACTTAAGGACCAAATTTTGTCTGTTGGCGAGCCCATGTCTGATAGGGAATTGGTACACACATCCCTTGATGGACATCCTGCATCTTGGGAAGTATTCATTACTACTATTAGCGATAACAATGTTCTACAAAATTTTGATGAATTGATCGAAAGATGCAAGCAAGAAGAATCAAGGATGATTTCAAGGGGCAGAATTCAGAGACATGAAGAAGGAGAACCATTTGCCTTCATTGCACAAGCAAAGAAGAAGAAAGGAAAGGGAAAATCTTCTAAGCCAAAGTACAAACCCAAGTTTTTCAAGAAGAGCATGAGGAATGTCGAATGCTTTAATTGTCATAAGCAAGGGCACTATGCTCGAGATTGTCTAGAAAGAAGATCCTCTTACAATCAAGGGAGTAGCAGCAACTACAATAATCAATTTCCTAATCGAAAAAGGAGGAATTATGGAGGAAGAAGATATGAAGGAAGAAGCAATGCTCGTAGTGATTGTGATCAAGAGCCTCGTCTTCAAAAGAGATATAGAAATACAAGTTATGAAAATAATGTTGTTGCTTCTCACTCCAAGTACTTTCTAATTTCAGCGTTGTCTAGTGCTTCTCCTCCAGATTCTTTAGATGGTTGGTTAGTCAATAGTGGTGCCTCTAGACACTTCTTTGGTTATAAAGAAGTCCTCTAATTTTGTTGCGAGGGAGACTAGTTTAAACATTATCCTTGGAGATAACACTACATACCCTGTAAAAGGGTTTGGTTCAGTTTCTTTTCATTTGGATCTTGGAGAAACTATTCACCTTCAAGATGTTTTATATGTACCTGGTCTAAAGAAAAATCTTGTAACTATATCTGCTTTAGAAGATAAAGGAATGAAGGTGGCCTTTATAAAAGGAAAGGTGTTAACCTGGCTAGAGAAAACAAACATGAAAAATGCTTTTACTCTTGGATCTAGAGTCGAAAGGCTTTACAAGGTCAATGGGAGACCTATTAAAGTTATGGCTCAAGAACACAATTTCAATCAAATCTAGTTATGGCACTACAAATTTGCTCATCTTCATTATAAGACACTGCCCAAAGTAAAGAAGATGGTTTCTGGAATGTCAGAAATCCAATCAAAACATGATGGTGTTTGCCCCGGTTGTGAAAGTGGAAAGAAAACGAGAGGGCCTTTCCCCTCTAGCAGTACCAAAACTCATGACATCCTGCAGCTAATTCATTCAAATTTGTGTGGACCTATGCCAGTGACATCCATAGGTGGATATTTGTATTATATCACCTTTGTGGATGCTTTCTCTAGAAAAATGTGGATATACTTTCTAAAGCACAAAGACGAATCCCTTGATATGTTTAAAAATTTCAAAGGATTGATTGAAAACCAAACTGGAAAGAAAATCAAAGTCTTTAGATCAGATAATGGAGGGGAATTCATTTCAAATGAATTCATTGACTTTTGCAAAGAAGCAAGTATCAAGAAAGAGACAATTGTACCAAATCATCTTGAACAGAATGGAGTGGCAGAAAGAAAGAATAGAACTATCACAGAGGCTGCTCGTGCCATGCTACATGATCAGAATGTGCCAAGGTTCCTATGGGGAGAAGTTGCCAACACTGTCGTATATGTACAGAACAGGACTCCTCATCGAGCATTATATGAAAATACTCCTGAAGAAGTATTCACAGGCAAGAAACCTAATGTCAATCATTTAAGGATCTTTGGTTGTCTTGTTTATTTTCATGTACCAAAAGAAAAGAGGAACACGCTTGAGGCTTCAGGTAAGAAAGGTATGTTTGTGGACTACTGTGAAGATTCTAAAGCTTTTAGAATTTATATACCCGGTCAAAGAACAATAGACTTCAGCGGAGATATAAAATTTGATGAAGATTTAGCTCTTGAAAAAGTAAGAATTAGTCCTCCTATCTCTTCTAAAGAAACAAATGATGATGTGGATCCCTCTACTCATGAACTTGGTCATGAGGGACTAGATGAACCTATTGAGCCTATGGATCCATTAGATCCTCCTCTATATAGGAAAAGGCCTCTATGGCTTCGTGATACTCTACAGGATGCTAAAAAACATACTGCTCCCAAGGGCACTTTGAGAGAAAGCAAGAAGCCTAGTCGATATCAAAACTATCTTGTAGTTATGAGTTTTATCATACATAGTGAACCTCAATCATTTGAAGAAGTAGTAAAGCACCAAGTATGGAAGGATGCCATGACAATAGAATATGAATCCATTATGCAAAATGATGTATGGGAAGTTGTTCCTAGACCTCAAGGAAAACCAGTTGTGACTTCAAAGTGGTTGTTCAAAATAAAACATGGCATGGATGGCAGTATTGAAAAACATAAAGCAAGATCTATGGCTTGAGGATTCTTTCAGAAAGAGGGAATTGATTATGAAGACATCTTTGCTCTTGTTGATCGTTATACCACCATTCTCTCTATTATTGCTCTAGCTGCTAGTCAAGGGTGGACTCTCCATTAGATGGATGTCAAGACATCTTTTCTCCATGGTGCTCTTCAGGAGGAAGTATATGTTGAACAACCTCAAGGCTTTGAGGTACATGACAGAAGAACCCATGTATGCAAATTGAAGAAAGCACTTTATGGCTTAAAGCAAGCACCAAGGGCTTGGTATTCTCACCTTGACAACTACTTAGTACAATTGGGATTCACGAAGAGCAGTGTTGATCCAAACCTCTACTTCAAAGTTGTACAAGGTATGTTGTTGATCTTGGTATTATATGTTGACAATATGTTTTTGACAAGTAATGAACCTTAGATGATTCAGTGTAATAGGGAAATTGCCTCTGAATTTGAAATGAAAGACCTTGGGATGATGCACTTCTTTTTGGGCTTGGAGATCTAGCAGAGACTTGGCGAAATCATTCTGTCCCAAAGGAAGTATGTTGTAAAGCTATTGGAAAGTTTGGAATGGTAGAGTGCAAATCCATGAACACTCTATTGGAGATGAACTTCAAAAAACGTTGTGATGATGAAGTTAGACCTGATTTATCTGATCCATCTGAGTATCATCGGTTGATTGGAGCATTGATATTCCTAGTGAACACTCGTCCTTATTTTGGTTATGTTGTAAACACCTTGAGTCAATTCATGACCAAGCCTTTACATAATCACTGGGTTGTTGCTAAACACATGCTTAGATATCTACATGGGACAATTAACTTTGGTCTTCGATATACTGTTGGCAATATAAAGTTGCATGGTTATATGGATGTTGATTGGGCAAGCAACATTATTGACAGAAAAAGCACTTTAGGATGTTGTTTCAGTTCGGGATCCGCCTTGATCTCTTGGATGAGCAGGAAACAAAAATTAGTTGCTCTCAGTTCTGTTGAAGCTGAGCATATTGCTGCTAGCTTAGCTAGTTGTGAATTTGTCTGGTTAAGAAAACTCTTTGGAGAGTTATTTGAGCAAGTCATGGATACTATAGTGATACTCTGTGATAATGTAAGTGGGATCTGATTGCCTGAGAACCCCATATTCATGACAAATCCAAGCATATTGAAATCAAATATCATTTCATTCGAGACATGGTACAGAGACGAGCAGTGAGACTCCACCATATTCAGACTGATGAGCAGATCATTGATATACTTACCAAAGCACTATCGAAGAAGAAATTTCTAGTCTTCAGAGATATGTTTGGATTAAAGGATGTAGCCCTTCCAAATCCGAGACCCGACTGATCAAGAACACTAAGATGTGTGCTCTTCCCCCTAGGTTGAGCTACCAAGGATTAGGAATTGAGCTAGTGAGCTCCTGGGGATGAGAGACCTTCAATCAAGAGTATGCCCCAATCATGCATCTTGTTTCCCACCCATCTAGCCAATGGGTGTTAGCTACTTGAGATCAAACTATGATCCTTACCAGTCATGGTAATTAGCATGTCGCTCAAGTTCGAAGATAATGGTGTTCTTGAATTATTATGGATATGTTGAGCTATTATGGATTCTTAGCCTTACTGGCTGAGCAATGGTTTCTTAGTCTTCATGACTGAGCAGTATTCATTCCAAGTGGTAGAATGAGTCTTTCTAATGGTATTTGTTCCAATTTGTAGCATGTGGCTCCCTGATGCCAAGTGGAAGCATCTGGCTCCCTGATGATATTTAGGCTGGGTTGGAGCTTGAGACTCCCCGGTAATGGTTTCTTAGCTTTTATTTGTCTAAGCTAGATTCAGGGTGGTAGCTGAGGCTCCCCTGCCATGAGTATTCTTCTTTAGATTCAAGAATGTTCAGCATGAGCCATGATGATTTACAAGTACAACAGTTTTGACACTATTGATGGAAATTCCTCCCTAGTTGAGGAGTGTTGAATTTGGTGCAACAAAGGGAGAAATTTCCCTAGAAAAACACTCTATGAGTTAACCCCCTTCACCCTTGAAGCGAATTATTTCTCAAGTGCAAATTATTTTTATAAGTGCAAATGATATTTCAAAATTGTTTTATAAAATTATTTTGACATGTGCAAAATAAAATCACTTAAGTGATATAATTCGACATGTGCAAAAATGGATCACTATAGGAGCTTCCAAAAATATAATTTGAGTTTGGGATTTTTTCTCAAAGGTTTCTATATATTGAAGAGAAGCCTTCATTTGCAACACATCGAGTTCTCTCTCTTGCTTTGGTGATATAGCTCTCGCATTGGTCAAGGCCCTCACATCAGTAATTTATCTCTCTTATTGTTAGCATATCTATTGTAGATTTGCAGATCTAATTATCAGTGGCAGATCTCTCATCATCAATGGTAGATCTGATCATCAGTGGCAGATCTCTTATCATCAGCGGCAGATTTGATTATGAGTGGCAGATCTCTTGTCATCAGTGACAGATCTGATTATCAGTGGTAGATCTCTTATCATCATTGGAAGATTTGATTATCATTGGCAAATCTCTTATCATAATTAGAAAATCTCTGATTATCAATGGCAAATCTTATTATTAGTGGCAGATCTCTTATCATCACTGGTGATCTCTTTCGCATTGGTGATAAAGCCCTTGCATCAGTATTTTATCTCTCTCACTGTTAGCAAATTTATTGGAAGCCTATTATTTCGTTTCATCATTGGCAGATCTAGTGGAGATTTCTCTCTCGCATTTCTAGAGATTTCTTTCTTGCATTATTGTTTGACAGATTTCATATTATTGGCTAGATCTCTATCTTGTATTATAATTGGTGGCAGATCTCCCTTGTATCAGCTTTTTGCAAATCTCATATTACAAGTCTCATCCTCTCGCACCTTGAGGATATTTACTTATTATTTGTGGCCAGGTCATCTTATTGTGAAGGCGTATTGTCTTGGATTTCTAGCACGCGTTTGGAGACTTGTCTATCTCATTCGTGAAAGCTAATCTTCTCCCGCAGTTGTAATCTTTGCTAAAGGATTGAAGGATCTGTTATTCTACATTTGTGATCAGATCTCACACTTAAGAAGATATGTCCTAGTTTGAAAAGGGGTAATGTTGCTATAATTGAGAAAAGGGTTTTGTATTTTGCTTATGTATCTCTATTGAACATTTGATGAAGATCTAATAGAAGAATATTTTTAAAGGGTTTTCCACCACAGTGGGGTTTTTCCATTGTCTTGGACCAAATATGTTGTCTTATTGTTCATTGAGTGTCTTCTATATTTATTGGTTACTGTATGCACTTAAAGGTTGAAGATTTAAGATAATTAATTTCAAAATTGCAAAATTTAACACTAAGAGGTATGAAGATTATGTTTCATCTGTTGCTTTGATTACTAATGATGGAGAACCTTCATGTTATCAGCAAGAAATGAATGATATCGAAAGCGCCAAATGGAAAATGCCAATGAAAGGAGGTATGGATACCTTGGAGAATAACAAAACATGGGACCTAGTAGAACTCCCAAGGGAAAGAAAGGTTGTTGGGTGCAAGTGGGTCTACAAATTGAAGAAAGGGTGTTGATGGCAAAGTGAGAGATACAAAGCAAGACTTGTTGCAAAAGGATATCAGATGGAGGGTATTGAATTCCATTATTTCTTTTTGCTTCTTGTCAAGCTTGTCAATATTCATGTTGTATTAGCATTAGTTGCTCTATTTGACCTTGAGTTAGAGCAGTTAGATGTTTAAACAGCACTTCTACATAGATATTTGAATGAGGAAATATATATGAAACAGCCAAAAGGATTTGTTCAAGATCATAAGAGAAGATTTGCTTGCAAGCTCAAAAAGTCATTATATGGCCTGATGTAATCTCGTATGCAATGGAACAAAAAGTTTGATTCCTTCATGGTGAGCCAAAACTTTACTAAAAGTGAGTATAGCCATTGACTTTACTTCAAAAGTTTAAATAGCACATTCGTTATCTTAGTGTTATATGTTGACAATATGCTTGTTGCAAGCAAAGCCATAGTTGATATCAATAGGTTAAAGGCCCCTTTGGCTATGAATTTTGATATGTAGGATCTAGGAGCAACAAAATAAATTTTGGACATTGAAATATACAGAGACAAAAAAAATGGTAAGCTTTGGTTATCACAACAAAAGTAAGTGGAGAAAATGGTCATGAAGTTTGGTATAAATGATATGAAACCTGTAACTATCCCTTTTGCTTCCCATTTTAAGCTTTCTTCAAGATTATGTCCTAGTCGTAAAGAAGAAAAGGATTATATGTCTCATGTACCATGACAATGCAGTAAAAATGGTCATGAAGTTTGGTATAAATGATATGAAACCTGTAACTATCCCTTTTGCTTCCCATTTTAAGCTTTCTTCAAGATTATGTCCTAGTCGTAAAGAAGAAAAGGATTATATGTCTCATGTACCATGACAATGCAGTAAGTTGTTTAATGCATGTGATGGTATGTACTAGACCAAGTATTTCACATGCATTTGGTGTTGTCAGTAGATACATGGTAAATCTAAGAAAAGATCATTGGGCAGCAATGAAATTGGTGCTTCGAAATCTTAGAGGATCAAGTAATTATTGCATCACCTTTGATAGTTGTAGCAATACAGTCTATGGTTATGTTAATCAGATTTTGCAACTAATTTGGACAAAGGAAGACCTATTTCAGGTTATTTCTTTACTCTAGCTAAAGGATCTATTAGTTCGTTGTCAAAGCTTGAAAAAACAGTTGCTTTATCCACTACTGAAGCAGAATATATCACTGTCTCACATGCATGCAAAGAGGCAATTTGGTTAAAGATTCTTTTGTCTGAGTTACCAAATAAGCAAGACATGATGAATGTATTATGCGATAGTCAAAGTGCTATACATCTAACTAGTAATCCAACTTATCATAGCAAGAGTAATCAGAGTGATAATTAATACCACTTTGTAAGAGAGGTTATTAATGGAGGTGGAGCAAATTTTAAAAAGATTCATACTCGAGAAAATTGTGCAGACATGTTCACGAAACAATACTATTAGAGAAGTTACAGTGGAGATTGGTTTCTCTTGGCTTGCAGAAAAGGTGATCAGCAAGGTATCAAGAAAATTATTGCCAAGGTGAAGATTGTTGGTTTTTGACAACAAAAATAATGTTATCCTCAAGGATGACTGTTCAACTTCCAAAACAGTGGGGTGGGGTGGGCAGGGCATGGCAGAGCAGAGGTGGTTTCCGGTCTACATTCTCCAATGCATGCCAAATTGTACTATGTGGTAGTGAACCAAGTACCCACAACCCCACAAATTCTTGACCAATAAAACAGCCCTGTGTGTGAATCTCTTAAGTGTCTTTCATCTTTCTTTGTTCCCTGCACTTCAAATTCTGGTGTGCGGGTTTCAAATCAGTAATAACAAAATAGCCAAATCAGATATAGAAGTATTGAACAGCTTATTTGACTCTTGAAAAGCTGCATGACAATACCATTCAAAAAAACTGAAAAGCCAAATAATCGGGATCACACATGCATATAATCCAACCAGCTTGCAGTACCATCCACTTGTGCTCAAACAAAAAGAGCTCCAATGATGGGGAGCAACCAAAAGAAACTGCATTCTCATGTAATCCGGTCCCAAAAAAATCTAAAAACCTTAGAATTCCACATCACACGCTTAACTGTGTCTGGCTTGCAACATACTTCAAAACAGCCATCCGCGATCAAGATAGCCCTTAACTGCTAGACTATTGTGAAGGACCAAGTACCCAAGAACTTGAGCCTAAAAGAAAAGCGTAACAGGTAGACATTTTGACATATCCGAATCCACCATATTCTGTGATCATGAGCATTCCATTTCTGATTAATGCCGTAGGCTATTGATCAACTTGGTCTAGTTTTATCATAATGCATCTTTTAGTGATGATCCATAGACAAAATCCCATAAAACCACCACCAATCCTTCCAAATCGGCCCACAAGAACCATTTTTGCTCCGTGTCAAAAAACGCTTCGTCTCTCATGCATTACCAGACTCCAAGATTCGAAAAAAAAAATTGGGTCATTCGGAAATTATATATTATAATACAACGGTTCAGAATTGAAAAACCTATATGAATTAATCATACCAAATTTCCGTATTCAAAAATTTACTCGAACAATTATGAAATCTGACTGTTTCAATCAATGATAACCGCTGATAAAATTGCAAACCCACATGGATTCCACACTGAAATTGTCGATCCAAACAGCTTTCGAAAAGCCCCAAGAAAGGATCACTAAAACTAGCATAAGCGATCATCCATTGAATGATTTCCCAAAAATTGAACAATTGGATTTTTAAATTAAAACCCTCAAACAGAAGATCAGACCCAGCCGAATCAGAAATTAAATAAAAAGATTTAAAAAAAAAAAATGGTTATTTGAATTGTGCATCAGAAAGGACCCCAAGGATGGTATTACCTGCAGGAGTCTTCTTTTTTCCGAAGATGAAGCTCATATCGATTGCAGATGATCACAGACCTTGATCCAACCGAAAATATGACCCTTCAAAGCGGAGATTTTCCCGTAAAATTCAACAAAAATTATTCAATTTGCAATAAGCCAAAGATAGAGGTAGTGTGACTTTCTGTTGGAACGTTAAAAATTCGAGATGGGTAGAAAGAAAAGCTCTGCAATGGAGAATTATTTCGTTGCCTACAATCATATGGCTCTGCGTCCCCCGCACACAGCTGCTCGATGGATGCTACTCCGTCCAATTAGGCCACCGAAAGAATGAGAACTTGCAATGGAATGCTGGACTAGGGGCCTTAGGTCTCCTTTTCAGAAAGTTTGAATTGTTAATATTTTCTTAGGAGCAAGTATTTAGCGTGCCATGTAAAAGCAAATTGGTGGATAGGAGATGGAAATTAATTAACCTAAATTTCAAAGAAATTAATAATTTAATCTATACCAATGCAAGCCGACCCAAAATCCATGGTATATAGTGTCGGTAACGCCTTTTAACGCGTAAACCGTCACGAAGCCAGCAATGACTTGTAACCTATCTTTGTGTCAGTTTCTTAGAAATGACGGATAGTTTTACAATTGCTATTTTTTATTTATTGAGCTTTCTATGGTGTAAGAGAAACTTATCTTCATTGCATAGGGACAATTTCTCTCCTATGTAAGAATCCAAGAGACTCCATCCGAGTTGAAGACCCGGATGTGACAAGGAAACACTGAAAGTTGAAACAATGAGGTGACACCCAACTCCAAGGTAAATTAGCATAGAATATTTGGTATAGACAAACAAATGATAGAGACATTCATTTATGGAAAAAGATTTTTATTCATTTAAAAAAAAATTACCACCACATTTAAAGATTCAACCCTTCATAGAAAGGAAGTGTAAAGAATTTTTTATCTAAAAAAATTATCACCACATCTAAAGATTTAACCTTTCATTCTTATTTAAGGTGTTTTTTCTATATGTTATTGGAAAATATTCATATTAACCAAAAGTTACATCTAATTTAGTATTGAAATTAAATACACAAAATATTAATAACAAAGAGCTCAAAAGTAAGTTAAAATATGAGATCGATAGTTAACAGTAACAAAATTTAAACCCTGTACTTATCTTTTGAAGTCACTAAGCTAGATATATAAGTTTATGAAACAAGGGTATAAGAAATGTGGTTTCAAACCATTAAAGGAGTGCAACATATGGCCAAATAACAATATATGCCTAAGGGATGTGAAAGTGAGATATTACATACCCTCCCTCTAAAGAGAAGCATTGATCTTCTTGCAACTTTATTCATCAAACAAATACAGTCACTACTCCCACATAGCATTTTCCCTTTCTCAAGTAACTAAGTCAGATTTATCTCCATTGAAAATTTACTTGAATGATTTTGGATCTACAACATTAAGACTTTCCCACAAAGAACACAAAGTGGATCAACTTAACTCTCAATCCAATTCCTTCAAAAGCAAATTATGTGTTTATATATTTAAGAAAAAACATGGAATATATCATACCCTTTATACTAGGAGACAATGCAAACTTTTATGTAGTTGACCCAATTCTATCTAATATCTCAGGAGGACCATAATATTAAGGTAAAAACTTAGTATACCTAAAATTTAAGGAATTTATTTTGGCTTCATAAGTAGGAAGGTGTTCTCTTCAACTAAAAACTCACTTTGGATATTTATGAACAATTGCATAACTATTTTTCCTATCCTATAATACCTTTTTTATTTTTTCCTAATCTTGAAAAGTCGTTCTTCCAATTCTCTCAACATATCTGGCCCAATCACAACTTTTTTTATTAGATCATTTGAACATAAGAAGTGTTACATATAGAGTGATGCATTGTGGTTGTTACTATTTGCAAACTCTACTAAGTGAAGGGATTTCTCCCACTTGAATGGTTTATATACAACATACATTTGTAACATATCTTCAAAATTTGACTCGCTCATTTTTTTTTCCCATAAGTTTGTTGATGATATGATGCGCTAAAATTTAGTTGTTTTTTCATTGCTTGAAACATGGTCCTCCAAATATCAAAATTAAATTTTGTGTCTCTTTATGAAACAAAATTTTTTGGCAATTTCATTTAAGAAAACTTCTTTCGTTAGAAAAAAATCAACAACATTCAATCCTTTATGTGAGGTTTGGATATGGATTAAATGTGTCACCTTTTTTAGTCTATCCATGTTATGCAACCAGCTCACAAAATAGAAGAAAAGATAGATCAATAACTTAGAAATCGGCCTCTTCGAGGGGGAAACCTATTTTACATTACATAAATGAACAATTCTTGGATGATACAAATGACAAAACCTACCTTCTATATATAGGAGTCTAAGGGGTCACAATATAACAATATGCGGACCACATGGGCACAACAATAACAACAATGGGGCTACACCTATGGGGCACAATAATAACAATATGGGGACTACATGAGCACAACAATAACAATAATGGGGCTACACTAACAATAACAATAAGGGGCTACACTAGTATTATAGGGACCTAACAATCCACCTGTTTGTTGAAATTCAACAAGAAAATGCAACACACACAGTAGTGTGGGATCACAGGTCACACAGTGATGGATCCTAGCGACACATTAGTGTGCAAAAAAAAAATTTAAATAAATTGGAAAATTAATTATAATCTTATCTCATAACAACTTGTAATAGTTAACTAAGTGTGATAGACTTAGTTAGCTCAAGAATTCCGAATTGAGGGTCTAAGGACAGGCATGTAGAATGATTCTATTATTAACAGGGTCCAGTTGCAGTTGTAGCACTAGTGTAGTGTGGGTGGAATCAGTTAACTCACAATAATTGAGTTAAAACCAGTTTAACTAGTTCTAATTGTTTGATAAGCTAGTGGAAGATCAAGTGAATTAAAATAGATTTAATTCACCAGTAGTGATATACCAAGTAATTGATGATTCACTAATTATAGTTGCATGCATGCTAATTCTGGTGGATACCCAGTTGAGACAAAGGTTCAAGGCTAGTAAACTATCAGTTGTATTTTAGGCAAACTGCCCAGGTGCAATTATAAAACCATGGGAATCCCATGATGAATTGTGCAATTAAGGAATCTTGAATTTCCTATTTAATAGGGGTTTAATTCTCTAGGGATTGTGTAAGCAGGGCAGGCTGAGGGTAGGCTGATAATTGGCTATGTGTTTGTCCAATTTTGCCTAGATTAGTGTGAAGCAATTGGTAGTGTGTATGAGGTTGTGGTGAGCATAAATACATTGTATTGTTTCACGATTCCTTGGTTGATTATACAATAAAGATGAAGGGGTTTTGAGCAGTTTCTTTCCCCAGGAATATATGGTGTTGTGTAATGATTTACTTCTTTCTCTTACTTGCATGTGATTGGGCGATCGAGTTTTATATTCTGCAAATATTGTAGAAGGATTCAGTATCTTGCTTTAGTACATTGCATGATCAGATTGAGTCCATTGATATAATTTCTACATGGTATTATAGTTGTGTCAGAGATTTTCTACATGGTATCAGAGCGTCAGGAATCACAATAGTGGAGAAGAAATTGAGTTTGTGTTGAATAGTATTCAAATTTGCAGGTACTTTCTTTGGAGCTATAAGCGGATCAAGATGTCTTTCAATGGCTTGAGACTCGAGTATGCACTCGAGGGCAGTTCGAATTATATTGCGTGGAAGGACAGGATGGAAGTAGTGATGGAGGACAATGGGTTGAAGGAATTCATAAATAATGATATTCCCAAGCCCGCGGTAGCAGATGCCCAACTTCTTGATGCATGGAAGAAGAAGGTAGCAAAGACGAGGAGGATCTTGTTAGAGGGAGTTCGAGATCACATTGTCTCAAGTCTCCATGGAAAGGCAACTCCATATGCTATGTGGAAGGCCTTGACAGATCTGTTTCAAAGCAGCAGTGACCACAGAAAATTGACACTCAAGGACAAGCTCAGGAAAATCAAAATGGAGAAGGGCGACACAATCCAGAAATACTTAACCAAGTTCACTCAATGTCGAGATGAGCTTGGAAGTGTTGGGATTACTGTAGCTGATGATGACTTAGTGAGCCTATCACTTCTAGGCCTTCCCAAGAGATGGCATAGTTACCAGGACTCTGTGAATGGGAGGGAGAAGTTACCAGATTGGGAGTGATCATGGTCAGATTTGGTACAAGAAGAGTTTCGGCAAAATACCAGGGATAGATCCTCATCCAAGACTGATGATGAGGAAAATTGTGCCTTGGCTGGCAAGGCAAAGAAGGGGAAGGGGAGGAAGTCCCATTCCAAATATGAGACCGACAAAGAAGGCAAGAAGCATGACATGTCAAAGGTGAAATGTTGTCAATGTCGTGATCATGGACATTATGCCACAAATTGTCCACAAAAGAAGAAGAAGAACAAGAAGGCTATGGGAGCTGCAGCGAGTGAAGCTTTGGCCTCACAGTTTGAGTTGGACTTCTCTCTCATTGCATGCATGGCGTCAACTGTGATGGGATCTATTTGGTACTTGGATAGTGGAGCATATTTCCACATGACTGGAAACAAAGAACTCTTTAGTAGCTCGGAGGAGAACGGATCTTCAGATGCACATTGAGATGGGTGATGACAGGAGGTATAACGCTACCGGGATTGGCACAATTAATTTCTAGAGACATTCAGGTAAACCTTTCTTATTAAAAGATTTCATGCATGTACCAGGCTTGAAAAATAATTTAGTTTGATTTTCTATGTTGGAGGATCTTGGATATGATGTGGTTTTCAGTGAAGGAAAGGCATTCCTTCATCACAAAGCCACAACACAGGTAAAGAAGATTGGGGTTCGTGTAAAGAACCTCTTCAAAAGTCTATTATTGTTTTGTAAACCTTCGAAAAGCTTTTGACTCGGTCCCTAGAGAAGCATTATTCCAGAGACTCAAAGATATTGGCATCTCAGAGACCCTCTTGTCAGCCATCATGTGCTTATATGAGTCGGTCCTTAGTCGTCTGCACATAATACATGGGCTATCAGATTTTATTCGAAGCACTATTGGGGTAAAACAAGGTTGTCCCTTGTCCCCCACACTATTTGGGATCTATATTGACGAGTTGGAGTCCTTCTTGCGTGAACACATCCAGGATGGTGATGGTTTCCTTATACATCATGTCTTGATTTCTATCTTGTTGTTTGCAAATGACGTGGTCCTTCTAGCCCCATCCCCTAACGGATTGCAAAGGCAGCTAGATGCCCTAGCCCTTTTCAGTGATCTTCAACAGTTGACGGTTAACCTAGGTAAAACCAAGGTTATGATCTTCAACACATCGAAGAAGTTCCTCTATGACCTCCATTTATTTTTCAGAGGAGAGGAGATTGAGATCACCAATTTATACAGCTATCTGGGGGTACTATTCACAGGACCTCGCTTTAGCTTGCGACCTGCACTCCAGCCTCGAATCAACAAGGGCTATGGATCCTTGGCCCTTCTCGAGAGACAATGTTTTCGGAATCATTTTCAGGACATATTAGCCAAGATGTCACTGATGGAAAGTCTTGTTCGACCCACAATTCTATATTGTTCGAAGGTTTGGGGTCCTAGCTTACTAGAGTTTGATTGGCCTTCTGTAGAGAGAGTGCAGATCACCCTTCTTCATCGCATCATTCGGTGCAAGTAGAAAGTTCCTTAGCCCATCATTCTTACAGAGTTTGGAGCTCGCCCATTTCGCCTTGAGACAGTGTTTGGTATCATCTCTCTTCTTCACCGTGTTCAGGGTTTTGCGAATACAGCGAAGGGGCGGGACCGATATCCATACTTGGCCTACCTTTCATCAAAGTCCATTGCAGTAGCGAGTCCTTAAGCTCGATCCCAATGTTGGTATGCTGGAGTCTCATATCTCCTTGCTTCAGTTGGTATCAAGATAGACCAACTCCCTCCATTCAAGTATTCTTTGTGTACACCGGGCCACCTCCTACCAACCAAACATGAGATGAATAAAATCATCCGAGAGGATATTTACAGGATATATGTACAGGTTACTTAAATAAACCCTTAGGATGGGTTGTGTCCAAAGATGGCTTTCTATGTTGAGCACTTCATGTTGTTGAGAGATGGACTCATTGTTCGGCCCCATTACACGCTTCGCCATTGGATGCATGCACTTCAAATTCCCTTGGGTAAGATCAGAGTAGGTTCTCATAAATTGCAGATTGAGACTGGCCATCAGATTTCACGGTTAGACGGGATTTTCCAATTGTGCCACCTCCGAGAGATTGAGTCAGAGGAGCACTTCATCTTCCGCTGCCCCATTTACTATGAGATTCATGGGAGATTCCATTGCTTGTTCAGAGGGATCCATACCTTATCTAGCTCCTTTCGATACCTAGACCAAAGATGTCTAGCCTTGTACATACAGGAGGCCATGAGACTTCGCATGTAGATTCTCTAGCCTCCTCCTAGAGCAGATCATGTGCAGCGGATTATGTCGTTTTTTACAATGCTCCCGTCAGCCAGAGGCACGAAGCGACAAGTTAATAACATTGTTGCCTTAGACTCTAGATTAGTGCAGGCTAGAGGGGCCATCCCCCTAGCACAGGGACCCCTGAGTCATTATCAGACCAAATCTCTTACTAGCAAGCAATTGAGATCACCCAGTCATCAGCGACATATCACTTCTTCTCAGCAGTGGCATAATAAAGGCTCCAGATCCTCCCTTAGCCCTCCCTCGGGACAATACTCCATCTTGAGTTTTTTTCATTCGACCTCGAGTGTTAGGAGAGAGATTTAGTGGACCATTATCTTGTGCCCTCTGCACTTGGAGTCCAGGAATTTCCTCATTTCGGTTTTCAGGAATTATGTTTTTCTGCTTTATTTATTATTTCTTGCTCTTTATATAGGAGACCTTTTGGTACTCCTCCTTGTATCTACATCATTGTACTTTGCAGTCCCATTTACCTACTTTTGTGGTCATTCGTTGGAAATCAATATAATTATCTTATCTTATCTTATCTACAAACTTTATGTAGATGGTTGCGCAACATGGAGCAGTAAAGTAGGGAAGGTGGTGAGCCTGGATACAGGTGAGTTATGGCACAAGAGATTGGGCCATCTACACCGCAATGCTTTGAGGATCATGCAACAGATTTCTACAGGTCTTCCAAAGGGTACTCTTGCGCAGATAGACACATGCAAGGGATGTACCATGAGGAAGTATACTAAGGCCACCTTTCATGAGAAGGAGAATCGAGCAACATCAATCCTTGAGAGAGTTCACTCGGACGTGTGTGGACCATTCTCTATGCCTTCCACAACAAAGCACATGTATTATGTGATTTTTGTTGATGAATTTTCTAGAAAGTGTTGGATCTTCTTTCTGCAGAAGAAAGATCAAGTGTTCTCCAATTTTTGTGAGTTCAAAGCACTGGTAGAGAAATATACAAGGAAGAAGGTGAAGGCTTTAAGGAGCGACAATGGTGGTGAGTATATCTCTAATGAATTCAAGAACTTTTGTGCCAAATAAGGAATTCAGAGAGAATTGATTGCACCTCATAACCCACAACAGAATGGGGTTGCAGAAAGAAAGGACAGATCAATTGTGGGAGCAACACGAGCTATTTTACATGTTCAGGGCCTACCGTTGCATCTGTAGGAAGAGGCATGCAACACAATGGTATTTGTGAATAACTGGAGTCCTCATCGGATACTTGGCATGAGTACACCAGAGGAGGCTTTTTCAGGTAAGAAACCAAATGTTTCATATTTTAAATTTTTTGGCTCATCTGTCTATTGCCATGTGACCAAAGATGCCAGGAAGAAGCTAGAACCAACAGCTGAGGTTGGGATATTTGTGGGGTACATTGATACTCCCCACAACTATCGGGTGTATTTATCGGCTAACAAGATGACAGTTGTCAGGAGAGATATTAGATTTGATGAGGAGAAATCCATGTGATTGTCCCTTGAGAGGGAGCTTTATTTTCATGCAGATGAGGAACTCTTAGTTCTAAAGGATGAACCTCAGGATGTGGAGCAACCATAAGATGAGGATCGTGGAGTGGAAGAAACCACTCATGCAAAGCCATCCACCAGAAATGGTAGGAAGCGCACCAGAGAGGCTGACATGTTGATGTAGATGCAACAGAGCATGTAGGAGCACCTACGTCACAGCTCAGGTAGAGAAGGTCCCTAGACAGCTACACTGGATACATGGATCTTATGAGCGAGTGTATTGTGACAGAACTATAGGGTGATTTAATTGTATGTTAAATCCCTATCATTTTAATATGTCAACCCGGGGGTTTCATAAACTTAGAAGCAAACCAAAATATATGGGACCTCAGATGAAACTGTTGTAGAAGGTTTCTTTAGGATGGAAAGTGTTACACGTCATTTTGTCACCATGACATTTGACTGTTCATATGGGTCTATCACCATCCATATCATGTTCCCTTAGAGGTCAAAAGCACTCATGTTCCTAAATCAAGTCTTGGAAATTGGAGAAATGCTCTGTAAACCCTTAAAAGATTGCCTACGCGGTTTTTCTAGCCTTTTCCTGTGCATGCACTGATGCTCTTTCCATTATCCATGGTGATCATCGCTCTATTCGCCACTAAAACTTGCACACCCCCGTGAAAAGCATGTAAAAATAAAAAGTAACTTCTAGAAGCCTAGTTGGTCGAATATTCTCTCAACTAGAAGCCTCTAAAGTCGCGCTAGTTCGAGCTTTATCCCTCTACTCATGGAGCTTATCCCTTGGTCCAAGGAAATTGATGCAACCATAAGGCCGCATATAAACAAAGATGTAGGATTAGCAGAATTAACTCCACAATTAAACACATTAAACTATATCATTCATCAAATGCACACGAAAGCTTTAAAACCATAAGTGGCTCTTCGATAAATCGTTACCTTTGTTATCACTCTAGTAAATTTTCTATCAGAAATATTTAAAACTTTGTAAATTACTAGAGGTAACCAAGAACCACTTTTAGAATTCAGGATCTAGCCTTCCTGAGTTTCGGAGAGGGATCTCTCCATATGATTTAGATTTGTTTAGGTAACAGATATTAGGCTAGCTATGATTGTGCAGTTGGGTTTGATTTTTAAAAAAGTTTGGTGGGAATAAAGAGATTTCAAGGTAAACCAGAAGGATCTACCAGAACATTGGGCAATGGAGTCAACTCTCTAGGCAGGCAGAACTAAGAAATAAAACTTAGAGATGCAAATGTGCTAAGGGCAAGATAGGTGACCTTCTAAGGCTTTGTATAGGCTTGATTGATGGAGTGGGCGGAATCTGAGCAAAGGGGAACTTAAGAATCCTTAAACTACAGATAAGAAGATTGAAGGAGGAGATCAAACTGGGACCTAGAGAAATTAAGAATTATATGGTCCGGTTATCAAGCAGAAAACATCAAAATGCCAAATAGTTTAAAACAAGGAGCTTATTATCACTAATCATGTTTAATTTTTCCTTAGTTGATCATTACAGACTAGAAAAACATAATATGAATGAATGTAAATTTTAAAGAAATACACTGAAAACAAGGAAAGAAACAAGACTTATCTTGTCACCACGAGAATCCTTAGCTATGATGTCTCTGATCTCTTTCCATTATGTTGCTTTCGCTAATTGACTCACCAACTTCAATATAACCAGCAAATAAGACTATAGTTGTCTTAAGAAATTTTTATTCACTGAATGCTTCGAATTGTGAAGTATTTATACAAAAAAATTGTTTACAAAATATCTCAGGAATTGAGATAATGTTTTAATAAAAAATAGGAAAGAAAACTTAATAAGAGGGACAGCTGCAAAATAGTTTGCAAGCTGTTACCTTTTACAAGCAAAAATAGAACTGATTATTCTAATTTGAACTAATTGTTGTTGTGTTGTGAATACTGCTGGCATTAGGTGCATCTTATTGTGGAAAGTGGTTGAAGAATTTTCCTTCCTTTAACTTTCAACGCTGATACTCTTTATTCGTCTGATTTGAGCTGTTTTACTGTGGTAATTAAAAAGTAACCAACAGTAACTTTATTTTCACTAATACTCTTTCACCTACTGATACAATTTATCCCTGTAATTTTTACCTTTGAGGTAACGTTAAAAAATGAATTTCCAAGTGATTTTTCTGTTTTTTATCCATTAAATTCATAGCAGATCTGTGAATTCTTGCCACTTTTCTGTAGAGGGGATCTTCATAGTCTTCAATTTTCTGTAACTTTCATCTGCCTCTGTATACTTAGCAAATTTAGGCTTGATAGTGAACATATGCTTGATCTCATTATCTAAAAAGAACATATTTTCAAAATACTGAAGAAGTATTTTGCTTGTTGGTGATCCTTGAGGCAGTGGTTGTCTGGCTTGCTCTTTTGCATAATTTCTAATTTTTAGATCATAATCTTTCTGAGGCATTAACTTGTCATTCAATGCGTGAATATCTGGCAAACCTGCTTCTGATAATGTTTTGTATTTGGCTAAAAATCTTGAGATGGATACATTCATGTCTTTACACCGGTCCTCTAAGTTACTCATTATGTTTCTTTTGTTCAGGACTTTTTTGATTTGAAGAATGGTTTCTGTCCTATCAAAAATTTTCAATTCTTCCGACTCTTCTCTATTTTTACTGTTTAAAAAAGCTATGAGTTGGATTTCTTGAGCTGGTTTATTGTCAATTTCCCTTTTAGTCTTATCAATCTCTGCAGTAGAAACTTGAAGTAACTCCCTCTGTTCATAAATTATCTGAATTGAAGGCCTTTGAGAATGAATGCCTTCAATAAATTTGGTCCATAAATGATTTTTTATGTAGGCCACTTGATCTGTAAGATTTACTTGTGCTTGCAGAATCTTTACCTGTTCTTGTAGTCGATCGGCCCTTTGCTCATTTCCTTTAGAAGTAATCAAAGCATCATTTCTGGAACTTTCTAAATTTTTAATAATGCCTTTCAAACTAATAATTTCTTTATCTTTAATAGATATGTCTTCCATGGCTGATCACGACTGCTTGGTCTTGTAGTGTGCTCATCTGTGAGGATGAAGAAGAAGAGGTAGAGATTTTCTGAGAAGTAATTGGCACTGCAGTTGCCATTACTCCTTTCGGTGCCAAGTGTTCTGCCAAAGTAGATGGTATAGCAGTGCTTACAGTGGGGATCATTGTAGGAATAACCACTGGTTGTGCTTTTCTTAGTTCTTCATTCTCTTTCATTAAAGCTTCTATTTGACTTTCCATTGTTTTTATATGATCTGTCATTTGATGTACAAGCTGCTTTAATTCATCATTCTCTGTTTTTTGCTGTAGAATTTCTTTTGCTTGAGAGTTTTCACTCGGAGGCAACTTCAGTTGTTTTCTAAGAGCAACTATATCCTCATTTTTCTGTTTAATTAGGACTTTTTCCCCTTCAATGTTGGCTGGGTCACCCCCTGCTTCAATCATTATATCTTCTAGTGCTTTTATTCTCAAATTATTAGCATATAGTGAGGCCTTGTCCAACTTCATTTGATTCTGGAGGTTGAGTACTATTTTCTCAAGCCCAATTGATTTCATAGTCTTACTGACAATTTTGGAATATAGCATTTTAGTATTGCTCCTATGAAATTAAATTTGATCCAATTCATGAATGGAATTAGCATCCACTTCAAAATCTATTTTGGAATAATCTGCCACTGATTTTGGCTCAGCCACTGTAGGCTTCAAGAATGACATCACCAATTTATTAGATGAATAATCAAATGCTGAAAGAAGTATGTCTTTGTTTCCAGGCTTTTCCTTAAGAAATCTAGAATAAGCTTCATTCTTGATCTCTTCATTCTTCTCTTTAATCTGTCTGAATCTGATCTGAATCTATGACTCTGTATTGTCAGTTTCCTAAGAAGAAGGAGGCAAATCAACAGTAGCCTGGTTTTCCTTCATGACTGTATCTTTTTGCTGTGTTCCAATTTTTAAATTTTGAAGCTCTTTTAATGTTTCAGTGACTATTCTTGTTGCTTCATCGTCTGTTTCATTATTTTCAATATTTACAGCTTCATCCTTTTCTTCTTCTGTTAACTTACTTCTTTTACTATAAGGAATTCTGAATTTTTTGTCCTCAATAGTCTCAGCTATGAAACTATCTCCTTCTCTGTCTCTTTTATGTACATTATCAGTATCTTTGCTTGTAGAAGCCACCTGTGTTTGTTCAATCTATTTGCCTTTGTCACTATCTACCTGTATTACCTGTACTGCCTGTGAATCATCATCAGATAGGGTGTTTGGCTCCCATTCAATTTTATTTGCATATCTTTCAATATGGGGCTTAGGATCATGCAAATAAACATGCAACTTGCATTTTACCCTTATTGTACTCAAAATCCCTCGTGGGTCATAATTCCATGTAAAACTACATGGGAACTTGTACTCTTTAAGTTTGACATTTATTTCATTGGCAGCTTCTCTGTTATTCACAATGAATGGCCCAATTTGATTTTTCAGCTTAAATTGGGTCTTTTTCCTGGAAGCTATGAAGTTGATTTCATCTACATTCAATAGCTATCTCAGATATTCCAAAGCAAATATTCTTGTAGTAACAAATCTCGGTAATTTATATGGGGCCAGGGATGAGCCATACACTCTGATTTCTGTGTGATTTTTATATAAATAACAGTCCCCAATTTTATAGCTCTCTGATAACTGAAGAATTCTTCTTGTCTCATCATTAATCCTGGGGATTTCCTCTTTTTCCAAAAGATACATGGCAGGAGCTATAAATGAGTCATTGAAAACTGTAAAACTATACTCTCTGTTCTATTTTCTTAGAATAGATGACCAAAATACTACTGACAGAACCTTTCCTTCTGCATCCACTTTCTGACATTCAATGGGGAATTTATCTGTTTGATAATATAGGAAGAGGTGGAATAGATAAGAGGAGTATCTGAAGACTCCTTCTTCTGATAACCTGGACAACTGATAATGCATGTTTTCAGCAATGAATCTAGCAAAATTGAACAGAATGGATGGTGATTGACCAGGGCTTAGAGTTGACAGAAAACCTAGGATAGCCACATCAGTGAATTCATCACTGGTGTATCCTAGTATGAAGGAGAGCATTGAGATAATATGCCTAGTCTCATTTGGGAAATCAGAGGTATCAAAAGGAGGATTTAACTTAGGAATATCAACTTGCTTTGGACAAAAAGTCTGGAATATTTTGAATATGGTATTGAA
The DNA here is from genome assembly GCA_034641835.2 of Pinus albicaulis. Lineage (NCBI taxonomy): Eukaryota > Viridiplantae > Streptophyta > Pinopsida > Pinales > Pinaceae > Pinus > Pinus albicaulis. The sequence goes on from CM076581.1 coordinate 1,442,170,126, forward strand.
ATTCAAGTCAAGATATAGTTGGGTTAGATCTTCTATTGATAAGGAAGCAAAATTGGGGTCATGATTGATTTGCAGCATGGAATTTATTAACTCTTCAGTAATGTAAAACATGACCTCTTTTTCTTTGTTTACAATGCATCTATGTTCTGGCATATAATAGGCTTGGCATAATCTGATAAAGTCAGGAACTGAATGAGTGAGAGGGACAATATATCTAGGCAGATTGGATTCCCAAACTGGAATATCTTTGTCACCCTTTCCACTGATTTGCCATAGCTCCAATTATAGACAACAAGCAGGTTAAATTCTACATTAGGGTCTAGTATTCTATAGTCCAGATCAACTAAAGGGCTATTCTCTGTGGAAATGACTGGAGGCTGGACTGGTCTGACCACTTCTGTAGAATCAGTCGTGAGTGCAGGGGTTGGCTTGTCGATTCTGAAGGGCTTATGCTGAGGGATTTTTCCAGAAGATTTCTTTTGAGATTTTGGGCCTCCATTCTTAGGGGTTACCTATTTCTTTGTCATTTTAAATTTGAACGAAGCAAGCTTAAATGGTTTGCTAAGTTCCTTTATGAGAAACAGGGGTTTCTTGGTGAATTTCTATTGGAAAATCGGGTTTCTGAGCAGGGTTTTGGGTAATGCAAGGGTTTTAAAGCTCAGAACGTATATTAGGATTGATTTCAACAGTAAAACAAATCAGGGTCTGGGAAAAACTGCGAGAAAGGGCAATTAGGGATTCCAGGGAAATCTTGACAGAGTTTCCCCTGTAAAATGGACACTTTTATGCAGTTCAATTGTACAATTTTGGCAATTATTTTGAAAATAACGGAAATTTTGAAGTCTTAGAGTGCAAGCTCGAAGAAAAGTACCTGGAAAACCAATGAAATTTGGTTGCAAACGTTTGCAGAGGTGCGCAGTCTTCAATTCTTCAAAAATGGCTTCTCAGAGGACAATGCAGCACTTTGTAATTGAAATTCAGGGCAATGGGCGTTGAAAAATGGCACTGGTAAGTTAAAAAGGGCTCTGCGTGGTTTTCTCAGGGTTTAATGGCGCAAATTCAAAGAAAAGGGTTTATGGATGCTTTCACAGGTTTTAAAGGAAAATGGTGAAAATTTGAATAAAAACTTTAAACTTTAACGCATCGAACGGATGGTATAAACCATAGTTAAATAACATTAAGTCGTGGTTAAGCGGGTGAGGTTTAGGGAATACCGCCAGTGGTATTCGCGTTGGTGAAGGACAGTAAGTGGTAATGAGCTTTTTGAACTCGATACAACGTAGTTGCGACACGTAAGCGCGGGGTGGTTTTGAAAAACCACCCATTTCGCGCGGCTTTGCCAAAACATCAAACGTTTATGTTTGGAGCGCGAAAATAAACAATCGCCGTTGGATCGGGCGCTTGGGAGTGAACGGTCTAGATTAAAAGGGAAAGTGTGGGGATAACGTTTTATCGGGTTGGATGTGAGCCGTCGATCTTGGGAAATGAAAGGAGATCGAACGGTGGAAATCTTACGTGATGAGAGTAGGATAAATGTATTGGGATCTTTCATGCAAGTGGTTGACTGTAGGATCAAATGGTCTTCTGGGGATCATACGGTCAGAAGTGACTCCAATGAGTTATATAGAAATGACTATTTTGATGAAAAATAGAATGATCAGGAGGGTTAATCAAGGAATTAACCGAGGTTAGGGACTGGGATTAGAAGGAATGTATGCGGGGAAGAAGATAAGGTTAAGGTTTTGACCTTGGGTTAAGGGACTTGGAGCAGGAATATACAGGGGAAAGGTTTATTTTTTTATTGAAGTTTAGTTTAAAGGTGAAACTTCAATGATTTTTTATTTAAAACATATAAAACATATGTTTTACGCTTTTTCTTCATATTTTATTTATACGGTAAATTAAATAAAAAAGACTTAATTACCATAGGGGCGGGATTAAATATAAAGATAAACTTTTAGCCAAAGGGGTTATAAGGGAAGTTTTATTTAAGCATGAGGGAATAAAATACTTTGGCTTAAGTTATAATAAGTGGGTTTTTTGGGATTTATTTATAAAAGGAGTTATATAATAGGAAAAGGTCAATTGTAGGGATTTAATACATAATTTAGAGTTAATATGACAAGGGGACAATGTATATTCAAAAACACATTAATATAACTAAGAAAGTGAAGATTAAAAAAAAAATTTGCATTATAATAACTTCATCACTTAGACTTAGGATAAAATGTGATTTTGAGGGCTTTATGCTTTGAAATTATGTGGGAGGTTAATCAAATGAGGATTAGAGTATCTTTAAGTAAAAATGAAGTTTTACTTAGGATTTTTCAAGGGAAATGAGTGCATGAATGGTAAATGATGTGATTAAGGGATTAATATAGACATTTCACATTTTTAACTAATCAGTCATAGAGCCTTGGGTCCGATCCCAACAAAAGTCAAGGAAATGCCTTGAGCCTTTCTGACTGATGGTCTAGAATGTTTCATGACTATGAGAAGGGGAAGTTAGTTATTCTGAAGCTCATGATGAATGATATTTACATTGAGACTTTTCACCTCCTTCTACCTACCCATCTTACCATGCTAACATTTTTTCTTCTTTTTTAACAAGGCGCATTTAAGCTAGAAACCTTCACAGCATTTATTCTTTCTGAAAGCAAGTAAACTATCTAACTCTACACTTATTTCATCCATGAATCTAGATTAAACTGTTGGATTCACTTTATTTCTCTACCTAACTACTGAATTGTCATGATTAAACTATATGACAACTCATTATTCTCTATCTATAACAGGGGAAATTGAAAAATGATAAGTTAAGATTAATCTGTTTAACTCATCATAGACTAATGGCATTTATGCTTGCTCACTTTCATGTTTTATTCATTTTCTTTGGGGTATCTTATTTTTTCTAAGTCCTTTGATTTTTCTTTTAGGAATTTTTACTCTCTTTTTTATTTTTTTACAAAATATGTGAATACAACTTGCAGAAGGCAAAGTATGTACAAATTTACAAAATTACCAATAGTCAAGTCAAAATTATGACCCCTATATTATAGGTTGCTAACAACCTTTATGCATTGCCGCACCTATCACCTTACCTTATTTTCTACACGGCTTCACATTATACAAATAATTCAGACCTGTGGTTTATGGCCTATATAAACCCCTTTATCACGCAGTGCATTTAATTATATCAGATCACACAACGCTTTCTTTATCTCTAGTTTCTCAGAATTGAAACAATACACAACATTCCCAAATACATACATACGGAACAGATTCTCGATTCCATATGCCGATAACTAATCAAAATTCATCACTGTATATATATAGCTCAAACTATATCGCAGTTCGGAGAACATACGATACCACCTATCGCAGCCTATAACAGATAACATCCACATTAAACATTAAAGTTCTCGACACAGAGTTGAGATAACGACATTGCATCGCATATTCCATAACTTACCTTAAATCGGCGTTTTGCGGATTTACCTTTCCTCCTTAACATTATCCTTTATCATATACGATATGCTCTAAAGCGTCAGTCTGACACGTGGACACTCTTTATCGCATCGCAAACAAAACCTTTTACCGTGTGAAGCCTTAACGGTGTTCTCTAATATCTGCGATGTGCGAACTCGCGATCCACCCGCATTGCATCGCAAACTATTTAGCATACCATGCAAACTCCTTAACGTAACTTCTAAAATCTTTGATGTGCGATGTGGCACCGCACTGACACGCGTCCACATTCACAACTTTCAAACTTGTGCTTGTGTTGTAGTCTTCGTCGTTTAATCTCTCACCTTCATTTCTGCCCACGCTAATCTCTGCCATTTAAATCTTACAAATTCAATTATGCAATTTAATCTTGTCGTCCATTCACCTCTTTGTAAATCTCTAAGTATTCTCTGCATTCATCGATTCCTCTGCTTTATGCCTCTCTGCTGCTCTGCTTTTTTCTCGCTACTCCTCCTGGTTTATTCAGAGTTCTTCAATGCTATCTCTTTGAGCTTGTTACTATTTATTATTTAGATAATAATTACACCATCTCGCTTGAATATAGAGCACTCTCTGTCTTATTTCTCCGAATCAGAATTACTCAACTTGTACATAATTTATTTGCACAATTTTACTTCCACAAGCTTTATTCTCAGCTAATTAATTCCTAGAATGGAATCACCCAGATTCTGCCTAGCCATAAGTCCTTTATCACTCAGAAAGACTTATACAAGCAGTTAGAATTTGTTGCTGATATCAAATTCTTTCTATTATGGATCACTCAACACATAACAAAAATGACACACAGTCAAATGGGAATTCGATTTCTCATTAAAAAAATAAATGTACAAATACAAGCAAATATGTTTACAATCTGGTTTGGCCTGATCTACCTTTACATGGCCCTTTTCTCTTCCTCTCTCTCTGTATATGCCCGTAGGCTTACAATTAAATTTCTCTCCAAGAATATCTTCGTTTATCTACTATTTGTGCCTTTGAGGCTTTACAATTATATACAAAAGGTTCTGTAACCAATTTTGGTTTATATCCATAGGTTACTCAACAAAATCCTAAAAATCCTCTAAGTCCTCACTTAATTCCTAAAATCTCTTTTTTATACCTTGAGGATCTCAACATCCAACTAAATCCTAAGGATCCTCCATAAATTATGAACTACTTTCTAATCTAAGATTTACAATATTTCAGAATATCTCAATCCACACCAATCACTCATGTTCTCCTACATTCGAGAAAATTGACAAATTTGCCTCTCAATATTGAATTAAATCCTATTATAAATGTCTCACCTAAATCACTCAAAATATTGAAAATTATATTAATTAAATACTTAGGAAACCAACTCTTTTGAAAAACACAAGACCCCCTAGATTCTATTAAATGTACAAATTTTCGGAACCATGATGCTCCTGCATCATAACTCAAATCCCTTCATGAGAGGAATCAACTCCTCTCATAATGGATCTGAAACTACTTCAATATCCCTATATATTGAGCTCAAGTTTAGGTTCAAGGGTAGAGATACCTAGATACCAATGTGAAGAGAGACTGATTTGCATAGTTTCTAAGCGGGAGAGAGTTCATAAAGTTCATATTTTCTATACTAGTGAGTTTTTGTTGACACATTGAAGATCACATCTTTGTGCCCATGACTTCATACTGGTCATTCTAGAGAGGAAGGCTTATCAGATTGAAGGAAAATGATTGCTCACACACCTAGGAGGAATCTGTACAACATCAAGGCATATGGTTGTAAGATTTCCCTTTCTAATTTATGATAATACATATGGATCTCTTTTTCTCATTGTCTTGTTTCTGAAATGATGTCAATACTTAGATTCCTTGATCACTAAGTTGGATTAATATTTATGCTTATTATATACTGCAGATGCTGTTGGAATAGGGTCTCGTACAAGAGCTGCGAAACTGGTCCATTTTGTATATTTTTTATTTTATTTAGTCTAATACAGGGGTTTTGGGGTGGGTCAAATCCCCTAATGCATTGTAAATGGGTCAAGGGTAGACCAAGAGTCCGCAAACCACGGTTTGCGGACCATTGGATGTGTAGGATAAAATAGTATAAGTAGTTGAACCTTTTTGAGTTGTAAGACAGACTGGGATTAAGAATGATGCAAATTGCGAATTAGTAGATCTGTTTGGGTTTTTGGGGAAAGGACTCCTGCTGGCTGTGTGCGCGGAGATCCTCAGTCCTGCTGTGTGCGGACCCTGCTGTTGTGTGCGCAGGTTGGGTGTTTTGGGTATTGTAAAAGGAACTGAAGGACTAATGAATGCGAAAGGCTGTTGAAATCTCTAAATCTATTGGATCTGTGATATATGTTTCTGTATGCTCTGTGTCATTGATGTAAGCTATGCAAATACTGGTGTTACGTGTTTATACTGCGATTTTGGTCTATTATGGTATGCATAATTCTATATTGAGCCCCGCAAGTAGCTGTGTTGTGTGTTTATGCTGCATTGATTGTTGATATGAATCTATTTATTAGACTTGATGCAATAATAGCTGTGATAGTTGCCTTATTTTCCTATAGCTATGATTTGTTGCAATTATACATGATATTGCACATGTGGATGTGGAGGAGCTGATAGATTTGGGTTCTGTAATATGTGATATGGGTGCCGAAAGGGCCAATAGTATAGGGGTTTGTTGGCAAACCTTAACCTCCGAACCTGGGTCAGGACTCCTCGAGCCAACATATGATTTCATCATTTGTCTTGTCTGTGATTGCAGGTTCTACTCATCATTGAAGAACTATTTTGGAGTGAAAGAAAAAGGACTACATCAGACATCTAGATTGAAAGGTAGGATCATGTCCTCTCTACTTTCCTGATTGTAATCATATTAAAATACAAATAATCTAGAGAAAGAGATATTCAATGGAACTTTGTTTCTAGTTACTCATTGGAGTACTAGGGAGATCGCTCTTGCCCGCAAGAGGGATTAATCCCCGTAACAAATTGGTGACCATACTGGGGATTAGGGCTTAGTTTTCTTTGTTTGTGTTCATTTTGAAATTCTAGTTTTATGATTTTGACTTCTCTAAATGTGGTTGGGTAGATGAATTTTTAGAATCTCTGAGAAAGAAAACCTATAATTTATTTTTTCCAACTTTTTCTTTGCCTGCGCAGTTTTCTGTGGAAAATAGAACGTCACCTTGCGCAACTTGTCAGTTCAATCCAGTGCACATGTGCACTATTTTTAACTGAGAGGCTGCGCACCCCGTGGAAAATTTTGAAAAAATTGAAATTCTCTCTTTTAGAGCTAGATAACCTAATTCTTGAAGTTTAACGTGATTGACTCCAGTTGTCAGAACCTATCTGAGAAATCCTCTTCAGTAATTTTGAGTCTTGTGTGATTAATCATCCTTTTTGCATTTTACAAGTTAAGGTTTACCCTAGTTTACTGTTCCTCTATATGGAAGATACATTTTTTTACCTCAGATCACTGGTTTTATGATTTTGTCTCCTTGAGCCATTAGGATTATAGCGAACCTTACTTTTTATGAATATATGTTCCTTATTCATTTGCAAAAAGGAAAAGCTTTTAAGACGCTGAAGCCTGATTTGTCACAATGTACTCTTTCATGATTTCATTTCTGCTGGGATAAGAAGAAACATTCTTAGTCTGATTACGTAAATCATTTACAAAACATTCGTAGGTATCCTAGTTAGGATTCATAATTAGAAATTTTATTTGATTTTGAAGTTTATACTTTTTAGGGTCTTTTAGAAATTGTTTTCTTTTAGGAATTGTTTGTTTGTCGAAATTGTAGTTTCTGGCTTTGTTATCAATGAAATTTTCTTCACAAAGAGAAATTGATCATTTTTGGAAATTTAGTTCTTAATGAATTTGTTTTCTTTTCAAAAAGAATTTTGTTTAAAGTGTGAGGAAGTTTGTGTTTTTCAGTTCAAAAAATCTCTAAACTTTCTCATAAATAGAATTCATTGAAAAGGAAGAGTTGCATTTTGTATATTGATGCATTTAGAGTATTTTGCGTAGGGTCACAATATCATCAAAGTTTCACCCCCATACCCTTTGCGTTAAATAACAACCAAATTAATACAACGCCTAATAGAATCAATCTAGACATTTTTGCAATTTCTAGGGCTCATTCCACCAATTTAGCTTAAGCGAGTGTTTTGGAATAGATTGTAATAAATGTTCCAAAGCAGTCAAAACAAACAAATAGTATCTTGTGGTAGGGAAATCCAATTGTTTCATTTGTACTCTAGGAAGCTCTTCTTAAAAGATTCAATCACGAGGTCATGTCGGACCCAGTGAGGTAATCATACCTATCTCATTGGTGAATATAGAAGACGTGCATGTAATACAAACGGTAAACCTCAGATTAACCATTGTCGAGGAGCCTGGGGTCACTTGTTGGCAAACCTCAGATATACCATGTTGAGGAGCTTTCAAGGGGATTGAGCTTGATACTCTTCCCTTGCGTGTATATCAGATCGTAGACTAATCCCCTAGGTGCATTTGTCTCAGTTGGTGACCTTAGTGGCCATAATATTTAGGATTTTTCCCAAGGTGATGGTGGAGGGAAGGTCCCACTGTACCTGGAACAGACGTTGGGTAGACTCACTTGGAATTTCCAGAGGGTACTCTTCACTTCGAGATGGCATAGTGGAGGCACTTGCACCAGAATGTTTCATTAAGCAGGTTGTCAGGGTAACTGTTCCAACTGCCAGTTTTCCACAATAACTTCTGCAATGTTTGATTTCATCACCAACTAGTGTTTTTATTTTGGAAACATATTGTTTGTGTGTGTTTTGTTTCTTAGATTTTGTAGGCGCGTGTTCAAATTTTTTGATTTCTTAGCGACCTTAGGTGTATTCTATTGAAATATTTTTCGTGTGTTAAAAATTAACTGTGGTTGAATTACTGAGACACTCACGTAGAATGCAAAGGAAACCCCCTGAATATACACCCAGTTAATTGGAAAAGATTAAATATGAAGTAGTTCAGCAATTAGGAACTGGGTATACTAAACAAGGAGAAACATCTATAGTAATACATCCCGATTTCGAAGTTAATCAACCTCAGACAATAGAAATAAATCAAGAACAACCAAAATTTTCTTAAGTAATCACAGATGAATCTATTACCGGCGAATTGTTAGATACTCAATTCATTGGGCTCGAAATATCTAAACCTGAAACTAAGTCTACTTCATCTGATTCACCTTCGGAATTCATAGCCCGAACTCCTGGTCATTTTCGTTCACCTCGAGTGAAACTTCACATTATTGAGAATCTTCCTCCTGGCCTAATTAGTATTGAAGATATTACTGACATGGAAGAAGATATCACAATTCCTTCGCGTCAAGAATCTTTAGATCTAAGGTATAGTGAACCAATTTACCCTTACATTCCTTTTAGACCGGATCCTTGGTATCAACAAATTACCAAATTTATACATAAAACTAGTCTCAATTATTCACCACGCTGCCAGAGGTAGTTACATGGCTTCATCAAGCATGTCTAGTGAGTCATCCATGTTTTCTTCATCACTAGAAACTTTTTTGTGTGGTGGTCCATCAGTTCCTGCTGGATACCAATCGCTCTATAGTACTTTCTCAGGAGCATCTCCCTTTTCTGAAAATCTTACACAATTAACTGGTCTTCATGAATCTACCATCGAATCTTTGATAATGGAACAAGTCTATATGATGTCCGAAAATATTCCTCAAACTAGTTCTCAAGGTGGCTATACACCGCCTGGGGGGCAACATACTCCTCAAGGACAACCTCTTCAAGGGAAGTACCCTATTCAAGGGAAACAACATGTTCAAGGGCAGTACCCTATTCAAGGGAAACAACATGTTCAAGGGCAGTACCCTATTCAAGGGCAACAACCTCTTCAAGGACATTAGCCTCTTCAAGGGCAACAGTTTTATCAAGAGCAACCATCCTTTCAAGGAGGTCAACCTTTTACTGGAACTTATCCTGGAAATTATCAAACTTATGTTCCAATACTTCAAACTGGTTACGGTCAACCTCATGCATCACAAAATTTAATGGGAGCTCCTTACCCAAGCGTTAATACTGTGTGGAATTCGTTGTTGAATCAACAATCTTTGCAACATACTTTACAAGAACCTTATAATAAACCTGGTCATACAGCTGGACAATTTGGTTATCCCTAAGTCCAACAACCTGTTCAGACTACACTCCAATTACCCCTCAGGTATCTGTACCTAGTAGTCAGCAAGCTGGTCCGAGTACTCCAAGTGCTCCTATCCAATCTGTTGGGAAAACTTCTTTTCAACAACCAAGTACACCTATCCCTGGAGTTTCTCAAACCCCTGTTGCTACAACCCTTCAAACGACTGCATCAACTATTACATAGGAAATCCCTCAAGTTACTTCTTATCAAATTGGACCTGCAGTTCAGTCTGTTATTCAAACCTCTGTAGGACAACTTGGTGCAACTACAATTCAAACAAGCCAACCTTTTGTAGGTCATTTTGTGCAGAGTCAACCATTTCAAGGGAAATTTCAATATGGACAAACAGGACAAAATCCAGTGTACTAGAATCAACCAACCCCGGTTATACATATCAAATACCAACTCAACCTTAGGTTGGTACGACTAACCCTAGATACCCCGGAGGTATTCCAATCCCATCTGCTCAGGCTATTCCAGGTTATCTTGGATATCCTCCTCCAGGTACTAGTATTGTTCCTCAAGGTTATTAGTTTGCGCAACAGGACCATAACCGTCGGTTACCATTCATTGCAACTTTAGACTTACCAGATTTGTCTCGCCTCACAAATGATCCAATTTATTATCTTCCGTACTGGCCGACAATGCCAACCAAGTTGCCTAGTGATATACCTAAGTTTGAAGGAAAATCAGGAGAAGACCCCTCAAATCATGTGATGAATTATCATCACATGATTCCATTCGACTGAGACTTTTTCAGAGAACATTGATCGGCTTAGCTGCAAAGTGGCATATCGAGTTACCACGTAGCTCTTTCAATAATTTCAATGCTTTAGCAACATCCTTCCTAACTCACTTCCAGTTGCCATTCTGTTATGACAATGGCACGAAACTTTTAACTTCATTAAAACAAAGTACGCCTACATGCATTTCAGATCACATACATGAATGGCGACATAGACGACGTTTAGTGAAGGTTTTTATTTCGGACCAATTTTTGGCAAAATAGTTTATTAAATCATTACTTCCAAATATCACTGAAGATGTAGCCAAGGGAGGTGTTGTCACAGAAGAACAGGTCATAGCTCAATCACAGTACTTAGACCTTGTATACACATAGTCTGGTACTCTATTTGAAAAAATTCATGATTTACCATGCCCAGGTCAACTTATTGCAACTCCTTCTGGTTCTCATTATGCAGATGGTGTAATTGGTACAGTTAATACTACAAAGAGTAAGAAGAAGTCATCTAAATCTACTTCTCCAATTATAACTCTACCAGATTCACCTAAAGGAGATTCTTCCCTTGAAACTTCTACCGAAATTCACGTTGTAGATTCGTCCACAACTAAAGCTAAATCCAGTAATACGAAGAAAGGGAAGAATAAAAATAAACAAAACACATCTCCTAAAGAGAATACAAAAAAATCTGAACCATCAAATGAAAAACGGAAACCTCGTTATCCTTGTCTTATCTGTGACGAGGATCACTACACCAAAGAGTGTCCATATTGGGCCGAGGTATCTAAATTTGTCAAAGGTTCACCCACACCTATTTTCTTGAAGGATCCTTTTCCATCTGATCGACAGATATTTTAATGATGTCTCAAGTCATGGTTGCAACACGATCTCAAGGCTATGGATTTAAGAGTCCTGTAATTGGTAAACAGACTAAATCATCCAGTCAAACACCAGCAAAAACTCCTTCAGTTTCTGAACCATTACAAATAAAGAAACCTAACTCTAATTTGGTGAATAAACCGCCTGCCAAAGGTGTACTTCGAAAATCGGCTTTGAATCAACCTGCGAGAGCCGCTCATAATTACAACATTGTTGAAGTTTTGTCCATATCCCCTTCATCAATGTCAGCACTAGAGGTCTTGCAATCTTGTCCAGCTCAAAGGAAATTACTATTATCAACAATAGGAGCTATTGATCCTCAAGACTCGAATCTAATGGTCTTTGATCTCAAAATTTTGTACCTAGACTCCCACATCAAATGGCTTTTCAAATTCCAGTATTAGTCAAATCAAGACGATTTTTTCGCACTGTAACTGATGAGGGGGCATCTACGTGTATAATGTCATTAGCATGTTGGAAAACCCTTGGTTCTCCAACACACAACCAATCACCAAGTAGCCTTAAAGCCTTTGATCGAAGAGGTTTTCACCCATATGGAATACTCCAGGATATGCCTATAGAAGTAGAAGGAAAAACCGTAACCCTAGATGATTTGAAAATGGGTTGGATAACTTGTTATGCTTTTCAAGAACCTCCCACTCAGTTAAACAAATAAAAGATCTAGCTTGTACTTGACTTTTGCGGAATTTTATACAACATGAGTAACATGAGATTACTGTGTCAAGAAGTCAAACCACTTCTTACCAAGCCACTTCCACGACGACTTTTGCTACTGAAAATATTCTTCATGTGAAACATCCGTTCTCACATCAATGATGGAATACTTGGTTCCAATTTCGCCAGTCTTGCTATCCTCTTGCTTCAAATGCTTAGGATGCTTAGTTGGATGCAATGTCCAACATTGGGAAACAACTTGTGCCCCCTTATGGAAATGTGTGCAAGTCTTATGCACCTTCTTTGCAAGTTGCCTTTGCTTCAACTGTTTCCTGTATGCCTTCATCCTCTTCCAGCATCTCGAAACAACATGGTTACACAGACCATAATATACACAACAACTCTTTCTTCCATTCAAGCATGCAGATTTTCCATGCTTATCAGAAACATAATCAACTTGACTATGGGAAGAATTATACCTCATATGTTTCTTTGCATGTCCATCCTTTTTACCTTCTTGAGGAGATGAACTTGTAGAGGTTCCAACTTTCTCTTGAAGACTAACATCAATGTTCATGTCTTGAAAGTTGTTTGAACTCTCATGCTTGCCATAAGATGCATGTCTACACACACCTTGCTGCAACATAGGCTTCAAACATTGTAAATCAACTTGAAAAAAAACTTGACATGTTTGTGGTTTAGAACTTGGAACAAAATTTCTCTTTGAAGTTGCCTCACATGCCTTCATGGCTTTGGAGTCTTCGCCATTAGATTGAACATAACCAAGACCAAAATTCTTAGGTCGTTCCTCAACCAAAATAGGATCAATCATGCCTTGTGCATGTTTGCCTAAATCCTTGCCTTCATAGCCCATTAAAACATTAACATGGACCATATACCTCTAGTGTGATTTTCAAGTGAACCAACACATCTATCTGAAGAAGAAATTGAATACAAATTAGAGTGAATTACCTCTGCTTAACGCATGTTCTTAGTTAAAGCCTCTTGGGCTTGATGGAGCTGCATCTCCATCTCATGCATTATTTGAAGAATTACTTCCTTCTCTTGCTTTATAGCAACCAATTGATCATGAAGTCTAGTGCTTTCTCTTCTATCTTCAAACATAATTTGCACCATATCCTTCAAGATGTAGAAGTCTTTCTTCATGTCTTTATCGAAGAATCTTGTGAAGGAGGAGAATTTTGAAACCTCACTTGAATAAGTTGTCATTATAATGTAAATTAACAAAACAAATTCAACAAAAATTCACAAAGCTTTCAAAATAATTGACAAAGCTTCTGAACAAAATGGTTGTAGAGTCAAGCTCTTCTTCAAGTAGCCTTTTTGCAAACATCCTCTTGTGCTTCAAGGGTTACCTTGAGGTCCCTTGGGTAAGGAAGATGCCTTCAGCCCTTCTTCCTTCTTGTCCTCTCCTGGACTTAGTTAACAATAGCTTTCCCTTCACCTCTAGTAAACTCAAGCAACAGTCAGTTTGCAAACAGTCAAATCCTTTGCGCTGTTTAAACACCTTTCAAGTAAAACAAGCAAGCTATTGCTCTGTCAATCAAGAAACCAAGTGCTCTGTCAATCAAGCAAGAAAGTTCTCTGATACCAACCTGATCTGAAAATGGGTTGGATAAATTTTTATGCTTTTCAAGAACCTCCGCCCACTCAGTTAAACAAATAAAATATGTAGCTTGTACTTGACTTTTGTGGAATTTTATACTTGAAACAGGCGTATGTTTTTTAACTGTTTAAGTGCCTTAACTCTATTTTTTTTTGCTGAAATTAAAAATTTACAACAGCCATATAATGCAGCAAATAAACATGAACACATAACAACAAATTTAATCTAGGAGTTCACTCGAATATCGTGGGCTACGTCTCCTTGAGCTCTTGTCATCTTGACTTGGCTCTTTGGGATTATGGAAAAATTTCCTTTAAAAGTTACAAAATCAACTCCAATGGTTAACTGAACTGAACCAATGGGTTTAGAATACCATCTATATCCCTTTCATGGTTGTCATCACTCTCTAAAGAGATATAGGCTTCCTTAGACTTCATTCCTTCTGTTGGTGCTCTTGAGCTACCCTGAGCTTCTCTATGGCACTAACTTTTTCAGAATCCTTTTTCTATACCTAAAACCTCACCTAATATCTCCATCACATATCAAACCTCCAAAATGGACTGATCATTTTCTCAAAATGAGCACTGCATCCCCAATCTAGACCTCCCGCCACGGTTGGCCCTAGGCTACCCAAAACTTCCCTGTGGCTCTTCGAGCTTTACAAGTCTTCAAATGGCTCTAAAAATCCCTTCAATGGATTCAAAATTCCAAATATAGTCAGAATAGACTATTGGTTCGCTGAAATTGGCCTTTGGCTGCTCCGGTTTCGCCTCCAACACCTAGCGGCACCCCTTGGCTCTGTGGTCAAAGAAAACTTCTATGTGGGTTATCAACCTCTAGAAATCCTAAAAAGTTTCTGAAAAAATCCTCCATTGGATTCATAATTCTCATTACAGTCAGAAATGACTATTGGTTTGCTGAATAAGGCATCTAGCTGCCCTAGCTAGGCCTCGAACTGCTGCTGGCACTTATTGGCCTTAGTGGCCCTTGGAACTTCACTGAAGCATCTCAGCCTTCAAAATTCCTCTATAGGCTCTGAAAACCACACCATTAGTTCCAAAACATCTGAAACATCCAAATTTGACAATTGTATTTCTGAATAAGGCCTCTAGCTGCTCTGGATAGGCCTCAAACTATTGTTGGCCCATGGTGGCCCTAGTGGCCCCTAGAAATTTTCTGAAGCAAAAATCTGCTCAAAAGTCATCTGATGGCTATAAAACCCTTTTCAATGAGTCTGGAATGTCTGAGATAGTCAAAATTTACTATTGTCACTCCAAAATTGGTCGAATCTAGCTCAAGATAGAGCCTAAACTCATTTTGCCTAATGACCCCTAAAAATCCTCCACTAAAAAAGGTGAACTGCACTTAATTGCAGTTTAAAATAGAAAAATGCCAAAATATGAGGGTGCACCTAAACTACTGCCAAATTAAACCATAGAAATAAATACTGACCGTTTGCATGTGATAGGCCATTCGCGACCGTTACAATGTTTCAAATGTTGGAGGTTACGGTTTTCATAAACTACGCGAAGATCTGCACTGAAACGACCATATGTGACCGCGTTGACCGGTGGAGGTTGTGATTGCATTAGCCAACGGTTTAAAATTAGTGTTGTGGTTTGTTGACAGGTCATGTGATCACTCCACGGGCCGCCTACGGCCCCCCCCCCCCCCCCCCCCCCCCTCCCCCCTATGTGCAAATGTATTAAAACATAAATATTGTCATGATCCTATAGGGGCAAGAAACTTTGTGTAGTAGAGTTGGTCGAAGACTTTGCATGCAGGCGGGGAGGTTCCGTGTTTGACTCCGGTCGACACCCAAAATTTTTATTAAATAGTCTCGGGGACATGTGGCGGCCTCAGGGCTGGCCACATGTCACCCTCTCATTGGCTGAAAACAATATGTTCAACCCAACTGCTAATAAACCTCTGCCACTTGTCCAAATATTACTAGTCCAAGAGGAATATTCTAGGGAATATTTTGAGGAATATTCTAGGAATATTCTAAGAATATTCCATGGAATCTTCTCTTTTTAAATTTCCCAAATTCCAGTCAAACTTGGTCAAAGTCCAAAAATTGCAGTTTACTGGACTTTTCAAACTGTGATAACTTCTTCATATGGTGTCGGTTTTTCGAACCATTCGCGGCGTCAGAATTAGGAAGGCGAGATATATCTGGTTGCTCAGGTTTGGCACACTTTTGAACACTTTGAATTTTGAGCTATCACTTAGGTCCTTGATCCAAATCTGATCACTAGAGGTGGAAGTTGTTGATGCCCCTCTTGATTACAACCTTATTCTGGGTCGCAGTTGGTCTTATGCTATGACTGTTGTTGTTTCATTAGTCTTTCGGATGATAATGTTTCCTCACAAAGGAAATATTGTTAAAATTTATAAGTTTTCTTACTTCACTTCAAACCCTACTTCTACAAATAGTATCCAACATGTTAGAAAATTGATTATCCCGTACGAAGATGTTGGCGTAGGGCTAATGAAGGATTCCGCTCTCATGGGAACTTTCACTATGCCTTATCCCAACATACCGTGAACTATTTCCAATATCAATATGATCACATCAAGCACTATGCCATTTGATGACACATGGATTGTGCATTTAGAATCAAAATTGGACTCATATGATGGCGACATGCCTTTAAGTCCTTTTGAATTGGCATATGTAGCAGTACAATCATGTCCTGAAACTACATCAACTTCTACTGATCAAATGAATGTGGTTAGTGAAGAATTATATTCTATATCAAGCTCAACTTTGACATCATTTATGTATCCTTTTCAACATGTATTTGCAACTGATGAAAACATTTGAGAAATCTTGTCATCGGAAGAATTGCCATGGGACAATCTGCATCATCGATCTTCTTTTTTTCCTGACCTTGATAAACTTGAAAATGATTTTTCATCCAGCTTTATGATTGATTATCTCAAGGAAGCTCAAAATCCTACATCAATTATACATTCAGATTCTAAGAAAAATTTGGGAAATATTTCTACAAGTATTCCTATTGACATATCGATTGAACCTGGAATAATTGAAAACATTCATATAGGTGCTTCTTGTTTGATTGAAGAGATCAAAACTTATAAAGCCCTATTTCAAGAATTCCGAGACATTTTTGCCTGGTATTATGAAGAGATGTCAAGTATCAATCCTAAGATTTTTATTCATGAAATTAAGACCTACCTGGATGCTAAACCTATTAGACAGAGATTATGTCCAATACATCCGCGGAAAGCCACAACAATCAAAGCTGAAGTGCAGGATTTATTTATCCTATTCCTTTGACAGATTGGGTATCTAATATAGTTCCCATAATGAAAAAACAAGGAACTATCAGAGTTTGTGTCGATTATCAGGATATTAACAAGGCTTGTCCCAAAGACAACTATCCTACACCCTATATCGATCAAATTGTTGATGATTGTGCCAGAAACGAAATATTCTCGTTTATGGATGGTTTTTCTGGTTACAATAAAATCAACATACTCACAATAAAATCAACATACTCCCTGATGATCAACCTAAAACATCATTTATATGTCCTTGGGGCACATTTTCATATTGTAAACTACCTTTTGGACTGAAAAATGCTGGAGAAACTTTTCAAAGAGCTATGTCTTATGCATTTCATGATATCAAACATATTGTATAACCTCAGATGACTTACCTGCTCATTATTTATGCAGACAAGATCATCCTACACACTTATGTGATATCTTTATGAGATGTAGGCACTACAACATTCGTTTGAATCCACACAAATGTGTTTTTTGTGTACAATTAGGACGTTTGCTTGGGTTCGTGGTTTCGAGAGAGGGCATTCGTGTTGATCCATCGAAGGTTGAGGCTATCATTAACCTACCTCTTCCTTCCACTCTTCACCAACTCCAGAGTTTGTAGGGGAAAGCAAACATTTTACGTCGTTTTATCCCGAACTATGTAGAGTTAACGAAAGGTTTTACCCTGTTGTTGAAACAAGATGTTCCATTCATTTGGGATGAGATTGCCGATAAATCTTTGATGCATTTAAAAACGTGTTGACCCTTGCACTGTTATTGCATCTACCCAATTACCACCAGAATTACTTTTTGTACTTAACTGCATCTGATTCCATGATTGGAATGGTTTTGGTTCAAGAGGATGAAACTAAAAATGAACATGTGATATATTACCTAAGTCAGAATCTCAGCCCGACAGAAATCAAGTACACACATGTGGAGAAATTGGCCTTGGCAGTTGTTCAAGCTATCCAATGTTTTCGTCATTACATATTATTATGTAAAACCACAATGATAGCTAATTGCAACCCGATGATGTACATTTTAAAAAAACAATTGCTCGGGGGAAAATACTCCAAACGGATCATTATCCTGCAAGAGTTTGATTTGGAGTTCGAGAAATACAAGTCTAAGAAATCACTGGTATTTGTCAAACTTATGTGTTATTTTCCCAATAATGAATATGAAACAGTGGCAAAAAATCCTCTTGATGATGAATCTTTGTTTCTAATCAGTACTTTAGATCCCTGGATTGGAGATACCATTATATATCTCCAGACCCAAACCTTTCACCAGAGCTTTCATGATCATATCGACAGAGAATCCGATACCAATCTCAGCAATACAATATTTTTGGTGACACTCTTTATCGTCGTGGTGCCAATTATGTGTTTCGACGTTATATAACTCATGAAGAGGCTGAAAGGGTTTTGAATGATTTCCATTCTGGAACATGTGGTGTTCATATGTCTGGGTTTGCCATAGCCCAAAAGATATTGCGCGTTGGTTATTTTTGGCCATCTTTATTCAAATACTGTATTCTTGCGGTTCGAAAATGCCACAATTGCCAGATTTTTTATCAAAAGATGCATGTACCTCCATCTCCTCTTCACCCAATCATTGATGTTGGTCCTTTCGCCAAATGGGGCATCGATTTCATTACATCTAACCCTCACTCGACCGGGGGGCATGGGTATATTATTCTCGTTGTAGATTACTTTATCAAATGGGCTGAGGCGATGCCTACATTCGCGACTGATGGAAAAATTGCAACAATTTTTATATTCAATCATGTGATTGCTCTGTTCAGTGTCCCTCAAGCTATCGTTACAGACCATGGAAGCCATTTTCGAAATATTATGATGACCGAAATTTCTGATCAAATTGGCCTATGCCATGATAATTCTATACCATATTACCCATAGGCTAATGGTCAATTTGAGGTCGTCAACAAGGTTTTAACCACCATGATTAAATAGATTGTCGGAACTCATAAATATAATTGGCATACCATGCTTTTTTCGGCATTATGGGCATATCGTACCTCTGCAAAAACTGCTACAGGGTTCACTCCTTTTCAACTTGTTTATGGTTTAGAAGTTGTGCTACCCATTGAATGTGAAATTCCATCACTCAAATTAGCCATTGAATTGTTACCAACTACCTCTGAAGAGGAGAAATGCTTTCTATACCTAGCATAGTTAGATGAGACTCGTTGCACTGCTGCATTAGCTGCCGAAGCTCATAAAAAACATATTAAAGCTTAGTATGATCAAAGTGTTAACCCTCGCATTTATTCAAAAGGTGACCTAGTTCTAGTATATGATCAAGCTCACAACAAGATAGGCGCTCGTAAATTCGAACCGAAGTGGCACGGTCCCTATATTATTAAGCGTGTGCTTGCAAAAGGAGCCTATGAATTAATTGATTATGACATCGTCTCTTTAGATAAACCCATAAATGGTATTTATCTCAAGCGATATTATGCATGAATTTTAGTGTGAATATCTCCCTTGTACATTAGTTACATTTTAGAACGATGTGCCTTAGATTAGACAAGTGTGCCTTAGGATTATTTATTTTTGTCTTACAACTTTTACTAATTTTGTTGCTTATCTTGATTACACTTGATATTGCAGATGTCGACATTCCTTCAAACTTACATTAGTTTTGTTGATGCCCCCTATCGTAGTACACAAAACATCTTTTCCGCAGCTTGGGTTATCTATTCACCCACCGATGAGTTAGTCTCTATACATGGCATATGCCTTGGTCAAACAACGAACAATATTGTAGAATATAGTGTAGTCATTGAGTTATTATCTGATTCCATCACATTTGGTATTCGACGTTTGACTATTAAGTTAGATTCAAAACTCATTGTATTACATTTAAATGGTGTTTATGCAGAAGAAATCCAGCGTTATTAAGAATGTTTTTGAAGGTTCGTCTCTTGGAAAAACAATTTGATTATATCAAATATCAAAATATTTCAAGAAATTTAAACATGTTGGTTGATGCATTAGCTAATTGAGTTTTAAATAGATATCCGCAACATTAAAAAGTAAAACAAAACAACATTTGATACATGTTAAACAAGATACTTAGAGAACGAAAATAGTAATATCATTAGTTTAAATAGTTTGTGTCAAAAAATATTACATCGTCTGTGATCATAGGTATCAAACACCTTATGACCTAAAAGATACTGATACAAAAAACAAAATGTCAATCTACATTGACCATCATCTATCCATGATGATGATCATGATAGAAAACTATGGCAGGTGCCACCCTGTGCAGAAATATTTTGAGTGGACCTAGGACGCCAGTCACATGTCTCTGAAGCCTGAGAGGTATATCATCTATCCCCGTCTCTGGAATATCAATAGTCAACTTCTCTAGGTTCTGCTCCAGCTCTACCTGGATCTCTACTACATCATTTTGTGGTGGGATTGCTGTAGGTTGTGCCTCTCGCCTATCAAATCGATGGAGCGTTGATGGTCGTGTTGGATCGACATCTGCGTTTAAATGTTTTGTCAGTATTGGACGATAAAAATCAAATAAAATTAGATAACATAAAAAATTCAAAATGATTCACTAACCTGTCTCATCCCACTGTGCCCCTAGTGGAAGAGATGTATCAGGATCACCTCTAAAATCTATCCCTGGCTAAGGAAAATCTTCAATCATGAAGATCTGATTCCTAAGACATGTGAAAAATTGAGGAGTAAAATGAAACACTACACCACCATCGCCACCATGGCGAGCCATCATTGCTACCCAGCGCAACATACGTGGTTCTTGAGGACCTGTGGAATCCACCGGAGACTGTTGAGGTGCAAGGAGTAGGATCCTCTCTAAATCAAAAGATACAAGAATGGCCCCATATCCGAAGTTTTTCAACTTCCCATTCTTAGCTCTCGTGAGTTGGCCCTTCATATTAGCCAACACTCCATCACTCCAGTTTAAAATTGTTCCCCGAAAACATTCAACTACGGTCTGCATCTGTGCTTTGGTAGCCACATGCGGAGCTGTACTCCCACATAACCTAGTAACCATGAATGCTATGATCTTGAGGTCCAGTCGCATAATAGTTTTGATATCAATGCGACCGTTCTTTAACTCTAAATCTTGGCTACAATATTGAGCCTTGTAAGTAGCAGTGGGAAGGCCTCCTGGTTTGGTCCCAAATAAGGAAATGTCGCTCCCTCTACGAGGCAATCTAGTAAGGAAATATATGTCATTCGGCTCGATCACAAGTCGATGGTCTCCGATAATGAAACATTGATCTCGGACATCCCATGCATGCACTAGCTAGGTCATCATCTCAACCTGTGCTTTCATACCCTGAATCGCCCAAAACTTATACAAGCCACAATATTTTAATGAGCGCATTGTTGCCGGATCATCCATGGCTTCATTTTCCACGAGTTCATGCTCTCTTTCTCACCATTCCAACATGATTTTCAACCTACACATCAGTAAATTAATCATTAAAAATCAGTTGGGAGAATTTTGAGCCATTTTTATGGAGATATTTATGTTTTTCAAAACCCCACGGTGCTTGCGCATGTGAGATGTTTACACAGTGTGTTTTTGCGCACACGTTATACAAAAAACCCGCAACGTCCCAATGATTTTTCTGTTGAAAAATCATCGGGGTGCGCAATTTTCGCCACGATAACCCGCGCAACCCCGAGGGAGGATTTTAAAACATGTTTTCCCTCTAAAAAATTCCCTAAAAGCTTAAAATAAAAAATTAAATGGATGAAAACACAGATAATGATGATGTGGATTACCTGGTGTGGATAGTTCTTGAAATGGTTGGTTGGTTCTCCTGATATCAGCTCCAGAATATTTTGGGCAAAAACTCTTTCTGCTCTGTTCTAAAAATCAAAAGGTGAAAATGACTTGTTTAAACTTCTTTTTGTAGTTTTAAATGAATAAAATAATATTATTTTATTTATTTTTAATTTTAAAAAGTCAAATCAAAATATTTTTCCTTTTTGAGAGTAGATGTTTGTAATTATTCAAGTTTTTGTGTAGGACACAATATTGTTGTGAAAAGAATCATTTTGACATTGAGTAGACTTTTACCACTTTTTCGGGCCCTATAAAAATACTAAAAAGCGAAACTCTAGAGTCCTCTTTTAAGCCCTTTTCAGACTCTCTGAACATGAAAATATTGCCAAGCACTTATCTATTCGAACTCATTAAAATAAATGATTAGTCGTCCATTTAGTATAAGTTTATCCCTTTTCCGGACTGAATTGGACTATTTACGAAAAAGGTATACATTGACTAATCATGGTCAATAGAGTTCTCTCCTGAATTATTTTATCCTTTTTCGGGCTTGAGCGACTAAATTTACGAAAAAGAAAAACCATGGAGTTTACTTATGTTTTTCTTCTGACTCCCTAAAAATGAAAAATGTTGAGTTTCTCCTATACTGGACTCATTAAAACTAAACAATACAGGACTTGTCGATCACAACAGGACCAAACCACTCCTTCTAAGGGTTTATTTTTAATACTAATATAGACTCATCCGAAGGATGAACTACACAACAAGCAAATGTTATCCTCCTCAAGCTTAACAAAAATAAAGAGGTACTTGCTAGTAATGGTGGGGGAAAAAGAGAGAAAAATAATCCATTTGTCGTCCTTGTTTTAGAAAGCAGCATGTCTCTCTTGAACACGACACTTTGCTACACTTGTACCTGGGTTGGGAAATCCTTTGTCTTATAACTGACCATCCCTAAGTCAGTCCTTGCAAAAAATTTCTTCAAAAATTGACCTAATGGTTTCGTGTCTTAGGCTTTCCTACGACGGATCACTTTCAATCAACATAAGCTCATTATCTAGAAATTTGATCTAGAATCCTAATAGTACCTTGGAATATTCATGCCTTAATGGTAGGTTTCTCGCCTTTGATGATAGGTTTTCATAATTAACCTTCGATCGAATGATTCTATGGGTGTTCGACTGCAAATAATTCATTCATACTTCATAGATTGTACTGAAGTAATTTGAGGACCATTGTCATTATTGATGGGTTCTCTCACACTTGTTAACGATTATCATCATTGACCAGTAATCAAGTGGTTTCTACCATGTTCAACTCCAACATAATCAATCGCATGGATAGATTCGTACTAGTTTGAGAAGCGGAAATCAAGAGCCTGGATTAAGTTTTCACCATCCGGGCTGCAAAGAGTTTTGTTATTCATAATATAGTATACTTCTTATGACAGATGGTTGTGCCCATACTGTGTCTACTTTTGATGTAGTACTAGAATCATATTTGTACCAGAACATTTAGTTAGTTTTTCTCTGAGTATGGGAATGCCTACCTCAGTGATGATATATTTGCATTGAATGTTTTTGCAGGTTTTTAACTGGTGTCTCAAATCCAATCCTCAGAATGATAAAACACTTCACTCTTCATAAAAAATTTCTCAGAATTTGCAATTTAGGGGGGAATCTGTTACATGTCATTTTGTCACCATGACATTTGACTGTTCATATGGGTCTATCACCATCCATATCATGTTCCCTTAGAGTTAAAAAATACTCATATTCCTGAATCAAGTCTTGGAAATTGGAGAAAAGCTCTATAAGACCCTTAAAAGATTGCATGCACGGTTTTTCTAGCCTTTTCCTATGCATGCATTGATGCTCTTTCCATTAGCCGTGATGATCGATGCTCTGTTCGCCACTAAAACCTGCGCATCCCCATGAAAATCATGTAAAAATAGAAAGTAACTTCTAGAAGCCTAGTTGGTCAAATATTCTCTCAACTAGAATCCTCTAGAGTCATGCCAGTTCGACCTTTATACCTCCAGCATGGAGCTTATCCCTTGGTCCAAGGAACTTAAATCCCTTCATGGGAGGAATCCATCTCTCTTAATGGATCTGAAACTACTTCAATCTCCCTATATATTGAGCTCAAATTTCAAGTTCAAGGGTAGAGATACCTAGATACCAATGTGAATAGAGACTGATTTGGATAGTTTCTAAGTGGGAGAGAGTTCATAGAGTTCATATTTTCTATACTAGTGAGTTGTTGTTGACACATTGAATATCACATATTTGTGCCCATGAATTCATATTGGTCATTCTAGAGAGGAAGGCTTATCACACTGAAGAAAAATGATTGCTCATACACCCAGGAGGAATCTGTACAACATCAAGGCATCTGGTTGTATGATTTCTCTTTCTCATTTATGATGAGAAAGGAGTAAGGAGTCACTCCATGAATGCAAAAGGAGTAAGCCTTACACATCATGGTTCATTTCAAGTTTTTAAAGGTTTTGAAAATATTTTAAATGGTGGGATGACTTCTCAAATGAGTTTGAAATGATTACTTTATCCTTTAAGACGTTAATGCATTTGTCAATTTGTGGCAATTACAAATTGTATGGGTAAATGAGTAGTATAGGGAGTAGAGTGAAACAATGGAGAGGAGGTGGATAGCTGGTACCTATTCTAGGAAATAATTGGATCCTAAATCAGTAACACAACTATAATTATGACTCTTTACACAAACTCTGTTTATGTAAAGTAAACAACACTCAGAAAGTAGATTGCATGCATAAAGTATTCCACAAATCCTTTATGGAATCTTCATTAACATGTTCTACAACATAAATATAATTTGCAGAAAACTAGGAGGCTAATAATTTACTGTTAGATCCTCTAACAACTCTCACTCACACTTTACTAGTTGTTGCAATTTATAATCAGAAGGAATTAATACATAAGACGAAATACAACATACATTAGATGTTCTTGAATCAGAAAATATTCCAGCATGAAGTGCATAAAGGCTTTTCTTTATTATAATGAATCTTCAGGCAGATCAACCTCCAACTTGAAATGGTATTTACAAATGATATATCTAAGAAGAGAGGCACTAAATCCACCTCTTTTAAAAAGAAGGAAACATTAATCCTTCAATTACAAGTGTCAAAATACATTAGAATCTTATCCCATTTAAATCTAACTGAAAGAACTAAATTCCTGAATGTGTTGTCTTGATGCTTCTTTTTCTGCTATCTTATTTCTTCACGTTCCTAGTTCTTAAATTGCCATATATTTTTATTAAATGAAATCTGCAATAATTTTTTATCTCTGAAATATCTATAACCTTCAACTTTCCCCATGCTGACAGATGTCAAATAATTCTAGAAACTGGTGTTGTTTGAAGTTCCTGTAAAACCTGTAATTTCTTCTGAAATATCTCCTTTGTATTTGAAGACGTGCTGATACAAATGGTGATGGTGGTGGGCGTGGGTTTGATGCAGGAATAGAATCATAAGAGGAAACTGCAGTAGTGGGGAATGAAATGAAAGAGCGGGAAATATGGAGGTTGAACAGGTTATGGAAGTGGATTAGAAGATATAGCAGAGTTTTATTCGTCATTAACCCTTTTCCTTTATAATGATAAAACCCCTTTCCCTTTTAAAAAAATAGTAAAAATCTCTTTCCAAACCTTTTGAATAGAATTAGCATGGAAGGGACTTGGGGTGGAATGATAAGAGGACACGTCGAATGTAGGCCATCGGGAGAGATTATTAAATAAAAAAATGAGCGAGAGGGGAAAACCTTTTATACATATCTATCACAGATCGGGGTTGAAATAACTTTAAACATAAGACATGAAAGGGAGGAAGTGGGAATATCAATTTGCGATGGGAGTGATGACTTGGCAGTGGTGGGGTCTACTAATCGCATCGGGGAATGGAAACAGGATCGCAAATCGCAATATCGAGATAATAGGGAATTGGAGGAGTGAATAGACTTTGTGTTTTGAAATTTGTGAAATCACAAATCAGGAAGTCAAACTTATCACATTTCAGAGGTCATAGGTCCATCGCAATTGCAATCGAGAGTGGTGAGACTTATCGCATTTCGCAAGTCAAAGTTTATCGCGAATCGGGGATTTGGAAATATCGCAATCGGGGACCGGGAAGGTTATCGCATATCGGGTATTGGGGAGTTGGAGCAGACAATGGAACGATTGGGGATTGAAAATGAAAAATGCGATAGCGGTTGATGAAATGACATGGAGAGGGTCCCACTTTACTATTGCAATCGGGTAAATGGGAAAGCGAAAGTGAATGCGGTAAGTGAACTTTGCGAAATTGCGATGCGAAAAGGTAGGCGGGGCCCATTAAACGACATTTTAAAAGCGGATTAAGTGAAAACTTCGTTAAGTCAATGAATATGGTAAAAGCCGCCCGAATCATAATATAAAGTATTTTTAAAGCATTTAAAATGTTATGAAGCGGATCAAAGGGAATGATGGGTCCCACCAAATGTCGCATCAGGAAGTTTGTAGGATTCAACAATTTTAACATGAAGGAAGTTTGAAACTTGCGATATGATGATTGCAATGAAAGGTAAGGGGTCACAATATGGTTAAGTGAGAAAATTAATATAAATATAATATATGATATATTACAAAGGTTTGTTATGAATTAGGGGTGGAGTTGCGGTAATACAAAATATTTGTGGTAAGGTTATTTTGTGGGGGGCAAAGCTGCTATAAAAGTCCCGAAAGCATAACATATTTGGGTTTGGATGGTTTAAAAGGGAAATATTTAAAAATGGGATTTGAGACTCGGGTTTTATTTTAAAATAGAAAATAAAAATAAAAAGGAACTAATGACTTAGCAGAGAACTGTGCTAACATTGGCTCCACAAGGGATAAAGCTCTCCCTGTGAGGCTCTAAGAATATTTTGTAGTTTCAGTGCCTTGTCATTGGACTATGGAGTCATAAGCTAGATTTCAATCCTCTGCAACTTATTTCAACATGACTGAAATACGGAAATCAAACTGCAATCTAAAACTAAAAAGAAATGCTCGAGTGGCGAGGTTATTCATCCTCCTACTTCTAATCACCTAAAAACTTGCCTAATCAAGTATAACTCGATTTCAAATGCAACCATAAAATCATTTGACCACTAAAGAGAAACTCTTGCATGCAACTGTTTGAAAAGATCCACAAGGGATATAATACATGCAATAAGAAATGAACTGGAAACCTATACTTACTGCTATAAACCGTGTGTGTAATTTCAACTGCTGCTATATTGGAGACCCCTGCTAAAAATGAATCCATCCACTCAAAAACCAGATCATAAAACATATGAGGAATGTTTAGCTGATCCAAAAGACCAAGCTGTTGTTGTTTAAAATCTGCTATGTCAATAAAACTGGGTTGCTCTTGTCCTCCTTGCAACAACTCATTAACTGCATATGTTTCATTACATTTAAGGGAAACAAAACCTTCTTTAAGTTGTTAATTACTTTCTTGGACAACAAACTTGTTAGAGGCACTTAAACAAGTAGAACTAAATGGAAAAAATATATCAGGTTCCAAAGGAAGAACATGATGCTCATTATATTCTTCATACTAAGTACTAGGAAGAATTGGATCCGTATGAATCTTATCTGGATCCATACCTTTTCAAACTCTTCATAAAATTTTTCCATAATACTGCTAGAAGAGTCTACTCTATCATTCTGAACATAACACTCAAATTATTTGCAGCAGTTATTAAGAAACAACTGAGATGAATATAGTCCTTTACAATAATGATGAAAAATTTCATGAAATTCCCTTAAAGAAGAAATAGTACTAGCAAGTAAGGACCATAACCATTTGCGCACATCTCGATCAAGGGAAAACAAAAATATTTTCATGAGGACATCTTTACGAAACACATGCAACAAGTGCATAAGCTCATAAAATGCAATCAGGTACTTAGCGGGATGTTCATCTTCATCTCCTAGAAATCTTAAAAGATGATGTTTCCATTCATCTGTAGAAGGCACCGAATTAGGAAAACCATGAATTGCCGAAAAATTTAAAGGAGAAAACCTTTGAGCTAAGATGGCAGCAAATGCTTTCGACATTCTGAAAATATGGAGCCACCACTAGATTCTTTGTCATGGAGTCGCGAGGTGAAATATCACAATCTTCTTCAAGTCACTAATTCTTGTTCATCATCAAGAATGATCATCAACAATAAAGAAAAATACTCGGGAGAATACTTCGTTTCAAGGCCTTCGTCTCCCTATCCCTAGTTCTAGTCCTTCTAGGAGCCAGAACTTCTCAATGGAGTCGCCAGGTGTAAAGCAACCTAAAAATACAGATGGAACTGTACACCTCAGAACTAGACTTATAACTTTGTTGTTCACCGAGGGATAAACTTCAATTCACCTCCCCGACAATGGTGCCAAAGATGTTAGCGCAAGGAGTCACTCCTTGACTGCAAAAGGAGTAAGCCTTACACATCATGGCTCATTTCAAGTTTTTAAAGGCTTTGAAAAGATTTTAAATGGTGGGATGGCTTCTCAAATGAGTTTGAAAAGATTACTTTATCCTTTAAGACTTTCATGCATTTGGCAAGTTGTGGCAATTACAAATTGTATGGGTAAATGAGTAGAATAGGGAGTAGAGTGAAACAATGGAGAAGAGATGGATAGCTGGTACCTATTCTAGGAAATAATCAGATACTAAATCAGTCACACAGTTATAATTATGACACTTTACACAAACTCTGTTTATGTAAAGTAAAAACACTCAGAAAGTAGATTGCATGCATAAAGTATTCCACAAATCCTTTATGGAATCTTCACTAACATGTTCTACAACATAAATATAATTTGCAAAAAAATGGAAAGTAGATAATTTACTGTTAGATCCTCTAAAAACTCTCACTCACACTTTACTAGATGTTGCAATTTATAATCATAAGCAATTAATACATAAGAGGAAACACACCATACATTAGATGTTCTTGAATCACAAAATCTTCTAGCATGAAGTGCAGAAATGATTTTCTTTATTATAATGAATCTTCAGGCAGATCAACCTCCAACTTGAAATGGTATTTACAAATGATATATATAAGAAGAGAGGCACTAACTCCACCTCTTCTAAAATTAAGGAAACATTAATCCTTCCATTACAAGTGTCACAATACATTAAAATCTTATCCCATTTAAATCTAAGTGAAAGAACTAAATTCCTGAATGCGCTTTCTTGCTGCTTCTTTCTCTGTTATCTTATTTATTCACATTCATGGTTCTTAAAATGCCATGTATTTTTATTAAATTCAACCTGCAATAATTGCTGATCTCTGAAATATTTGAAACCTTCAACTTTCCCCATGCTAACAAGTGTCAAAGAACTTTAGAAACCGGTGTTGTTTGAAGTTCCTGTAAAACCTATAACTGCTTCTGAAATCTCGCCTTTGTCTTTGAAGACATGTTGATACAAATGGTGATGGTGGTGGGCGCGAGTTTGATGTAGGAATAGAATTATAAGCAGAAACTGCAGTAGTGGGGAATGAAATGAAAGAGTGAGAAATATGGAGGTTTAACAGGTTATGGAGGCAGATTAGAAGAGATAACAGAGGTTTATTCATCATTAACCCTTTTTCTTTATAATGATAAAACCCCTTTCCCTTTTAAAAAAATAGCAAAAATCTCTTTCGATTGGTGGAAAAAACCTTTTGAATAGAATTAACATGGAAGCGAGATGGGGTGGAATGATAAGAGGACACGTCGAATGTGGGCCATTGGGAGAGATTATTAAATAAAAAAATGAAAGAGAGGGGGAAACCTTTTATACATATCTATCGTAGATCGGGGTCGGAAGAAATTTAAACATAAGACATGAAAGGGAGGAAGTGGGAATATCGTTTTGCGATGGGAGTGATGACGTGGTAGTAGTGGGGTCTACTAATCACATCGGGGAATGGAATCGGGATCACAAATCGCAATATTGGGATAATAGGGCATTGGAGGAGTGAATAGACTTTGCGTTTTGCAATTTGCGAAATCAAAATTTGGGAAGTCAAACTTATCACATTTCGAAGGTCATAGGTCAATCGCAATTGAAATCGAGAGTGGTGAGACTTATTGCATTTCACAAGTCAAAGTTTATCGTGAATCGCAGATTTTTAAATATCGCAATCGGGGACTGGGAAGGTTATCACATATCGGATATCAGGGATTTGGAGCAGGAAATGGACATATTGGGGATTGAAAATGCTAGCGATTGATGACATGACATGGAAAGGGTCCCACTTTATTATCGCAATCGGGTAAATGGGAAGGCGGAAGTGAATGCGATAAGTGAAATTTGCGAAATTGCGATGCGAAAAGGTAGGTGGGGCCCATTAAATGACATTTTAAAAGCAGATTAAATGAAAACTTTGTTAAGTCAATGAATATGGTAAAATTCGTGTTACACTAAAATTTGTCACCATGACATTTAGCTGTCTATATGGGTTCATCATTACCTATATTATGCTCCCTTAGAGGTCCAAAACCATAAAGTTCCTAAATCAAGTCTTGGAATTGGAGAAAAGCTCATTAAAACCCTAAAAATCCTAACTCCGCACTTTTCCTAGTTCTTACGTGTGGTACCGCGGTTTCTTGCTCTATAACCTGCGGCACATCCCGCACGTTTTGTTTACTGAAACTGTGGACCCCCGAAAAGGGTAAAATAAAAGAAAAATTAAGTTCTAGAAGCTTAGTTGGTCGAATATTCTCCCAGCTGGAGGCTTCCAGAAGCATAATCAGGTCGAGCTTTGCCCCTTCATTCATGAACCTCTATCCCTTCATTAATGGAGATTATCCGTTGGTATTTGGAGCTAAAATCCCTTTATGAGAGGACTTTATCCCTCTCTTTATGGAACTGAAACCTCCTTCATTCTCCTATAAATTGAACTCATGTTTCAGTCTAAAGGGTAGATTGATAGACTTTGGTGGATTAAAAAATTGCTGAAGAAATCATACTCTCTATACTTGGCATCATTGGTATGAGAACGATCACATACTCATATCTATATTTTTTTGCTAGTTCAGAGAGGAGAAGGCTTGTCAAACTGAAGGAAAACGACTGTTTAGGACCCCGGAAGAACCTGTATAACATCAAGGCGACAAGGTTGTAAGGTTACTTCTTATCATACAAGTTAATACAAATGGATTCTATTTTCTCATTAAGTTTTTCATGTATCTATTTGAGTAATTTAATTCTTGGATTCCTTAATCACTGAGATAGATTAGTGTTTCTGAATTATTATATCTTGTAGGTGTTTTTAATCCTTTTTTCTGTCTTTGAATGCAGGTCTTACATGCTGAATTGATCTCTTTTGGAGTGATTGGATTGAAGATTACAGCAAGTGTTGGACTTTAGGTAGGACCATCTCCTCTTACTTAGTTAATTAATAATTCTGAATCACAATAGTCTAGAGAAAATGGTTTGCATTTGGTTGTTTGTTTCTAGATATCCTTAGGATACTAGGGAGATGGTTCTTGTCCGCAAGAAGGATTTTATCCGCATAACAAAATGGCAACTCTATTGGGGAAAAAGAACTTAGTTTTCTTTTTTAATTTTCAGTTTGACTTTTGAATAAATTCTTTGATTAGGTCAAAACTGGGTTGGGTCAATGACTCATTAGAATACCTGATTGTAAATCTGTAATTTTATTTTTTCTGTGTTTTTTCCTGGCTTCCGCACTTTTTGTTTAATAATAGAGCGGTAGACTCCGCATATTTTAGTGAAAAACATTGCGGTACCGCACCTTTTTCCATTAAAAACTGCGAACTTCTGGAAAATTTGAAAAAATAAAATTCTGTTTTCAGGAGTCCAATTACTTGATTCAATGTAATTACCCCAACTTGTCTTAAATGTCAAATTATTCTGTATGAGTTTCTTTTAGCAATTTCTCAGTTTGAAGTGATCTTTTTAGCTGATTTGCATTTTATGAGTGAGTGTTTGCCCTATCTTCTTGTTGCTCCGAATTAGAAACTTTATATATCTCAGCTAATTGGTATGTCATCGTTTTCTTGTTGAGCCATTGAACTTGATGCAAATCTTTCTTTTATGAAAATTAGATTTTATTTTCATTTTCAAATTTAGAAAACCTTTTCGCTTGATAAGGTTTGAATTTCACTTTAGAACCATTATTGGATGTTTTTGATTTCTTGCTGAGATAAGCAGAAAGTTCTTGGTTAGATTACAAACTAAGCATAAACATCCTAGAAATTGTTTATATAGAGTTCAAAATTAGAGTTTTCTTTTGGTTTTAAATTTTGTGTTTTTAAGAGTTTTAGTTTTCTTTTGGAAGAAGTTTGATTCTAGTTTCTGATTTGAATGGTATAAGGAATTTCATTTTGAACAAGTGATCTTTTTTCTGTAAAATTGAGTTCTCAAGAAATTGTCTTCTTTTCAAAGTTTCTTGTTTATCAAAGAAAGAATTGATGTTTTGAAAGTTATTAAAATCTCTCAAATCTTTCCTCTAAATAGGTTTCATTGAAAATAAATGAGTTTCTTTTCATATAGATGCGTTTTAGCGTATTTTTGAGTCGGGTCATTAAACATCATCGAAGTTTCACTTCCATACCTTTTGACCTAAGAAACAACCAAACTAAAAGTAACGCTTAATTAAAATCAATCTAGAAATTTTATATTTTCTAGGGCTCTTTTCCACCAACATAGCTCAGGCTAGTGTCTTGGAATAGGTTGTAGTTAAAATTCCAAGGAAGTTCAAACAAACAAGTAGTAAATCTTGCGGTAGGAAAATCCAATTATAGCATGTATGCTCTGGGAAGCTCTTCTTAAAAGAGTTAAGCACGAGATCATGTCCGAACTAGTGAGGTAATCATACCTATCTCATTGGGAAAGATAGCAGATGTGCACGTATTAAAAACGATAATCCTCGGATAGACCATTGTCGAGGAGCCCGGGGTCACTTGTTGGTAAACCTTGGATTATTTCAGGGAACCTTCAAGGGGATTGAGCTAGTTACTCTGCCCTTGCGTGTATATCAGATTGTAGACTGTTCCCCCAAGTATATTTTTTCCAATTGGTGACCTTAGTGGCTATAAAATTTAGGATTCTTTCCCAAGGTGACAGTGGAGGGGAGGTCCCACTGTACCTGGAACAGACGTTGGCTAGACTCATTTGGACTCTCCGGAGGGTTCTCTTCACTCGAGATGGTTTAAGTGGAGAAAATTGCACCATTCTGTTTCATTAAGCAGGTTGTCGGGGTAACTGTTCCAACCGCCATTTCTGCATTAAAATTCTACGATGTTGGATTTCATCACCATCTAGTGTTTTTAGTGTGGGAATCTACTGTTTATGTGTGGTTTGATCTCTTAGATTTTATAAGCGTGTGATCAATTTGGTTGTTTTCTTAGAGACTTTAGGATATTTTGTTGAAATTTTCTTTGATTTCGTGTGTTAAAAGTTTTAATTGTGGCTGAATTACCTAGACAATCACGTAGAATGTAGGGGAAACCCCCTTAGTACACACCAAGCTAGTTAGAAAGACTTAAATCTGAAAAAGGACAGACATTAGGAACTGGATCCACTGAACAAGAATAAACATCTATAATTTTTCATCCTAAATATGAAGTATATCAACCTCATACTGCAGAAAGTACTCCACATGGAGTTTCAATTCCGAACTCATTGAACTTGTTTCTACAACTAGTGAATTATCAGATTCGGAACCTGAAGTTTCTAAACCAGAGAACGTAACGATTATATTTGAGATTACTTCTCCGTTCCTTGATCCAACCCCTGATCGTCCTCATTCACCCAGAGTGAAGTATCAGATCACAGAAAATCTTCCTCCCGGTCTCATTAATATTGAAGAAGTTACTGATACTGAAGAAGAAGTAGTTCTTCCTCCTACTTAGGACTCTTTAGATCTTAGGCCAAGTGAATCGATTTATTATAGTTCTTTCAAACCAGATCCTTGGTATTCTCAGTTGGCATACTTTCTACACAATACTGGTCTAAACTATTCGCCACCCCGAATTCCTTTTTACGTTATACCAAGAGGTTACAGACCTCCATCAATCATGTCTGGTGAGTCATCAATGTTTTTTGCAGCTCATGAAACATATTTATATGGTGGTCCATATATTCCTGCGGGATACCATTCCCTTTCTGGTACTTTCTCAGGAGTAGCTCCTTCTCCCGACAAATGCACACCATCATCTGGTCCAAATGAATCAAATACCGAAACTGTAAATGCAAAAAAAAATTATATGATGTCTGGAAACATTCCAAACCCTGATCCTCAAGGTAGTAATTACAGCCTCGGGGGCAATCTCAAGTTAGTAATTTGCAGCCTGGGGGACAACCTCAAGGTCAGTACATACCTCAGGGTCAATATCAACCTCAAGGTCAGTATCCAACTCAGGGTCAACAACCTCCTTTAGGGCAGCAGTTCTACCTGTAACAACAATTGTTTCAAAGAAGTGGGAATTATCCAGCTAATTATCCAACATATGTTCCAAATTATCAACCTGGTTATGGTCCTTCTAATCCATAATCTTCAATGGGACCTTCGTATCCCGGAGCTAATATGATGTGGGATCCATCCCAAGTTCAACAGAATTTGCAACCTAATATGCAAGTACCTTATTATCAACCTAGACAACCAATTGGTTATACCCAAATCCAACAACCCGTCCAACCTATTGTTCAGGTACCTGCATCAGGTACAGTTCAACAGCCTGGTCCGAGTACACTTAGAACTCCAATGAAAACTGCTGCACCAACTTCCATTCAAGCTACCACACCTATTCCTGGAATATCTACAACTCCTTTTTCTATAGCTCCTTAAGTATCAATACCAATTCCTCAGGTTTCCGCTCCACAGTTTGGACCTACAGTCAAACTACTGTTCAGATACCTGTAGGTCAACCTGGTACAAGTACAGTTATAACAAGCCAAACTTAGATTGTGTTAGCCCCCCTCTGAAATTCTTGACAAGCAAGCTGGGGGCTGAATTGTTTTGGAGCCTTCAAGGAATGTCTTTCCCTTGAAAACCCATTCTCCTTGAAGCCTCTGAGTGCTTTGCCTTATATAAAGTCTATCTGCTGCCCCATTTCTCAAAAGGGCCTATATTACCTCTCATATCCCTGCAAAATACCACTTTTCCCCCTAAACCACTCCAAAATCCCCATCAAATTCTCCATACACCCTTTGTTTCATTCAAATACACCTTGGTCCTTCTATCGTTGCCCTCCCATAGTCTCAAAATACATCATAAAGGCTTGAAAAACCCACTTTAAAACCTTATATTAAGCCTAGCCCCTTTCTCCATTAACCACCGCACCTTTCTCTCCCATAAGACCCAGCGCCAGAACCACTCGCTAAACCCGTTGGGTGCTTACCTCCTCCACCTCATCTGCCACCCCATCCATGGTTTTACTCACAATTTTAGTGTTTTGCAGGTTTGAAAATGATAAAAAGACCGAAATAATGTGCGGCCTCTGATGCAAGGACAAGGAAATCAGAGAGGATCATTTGCAGTAGCGGGATTGATGAAAAATGACTCGGGAAAATGAAGACTAGACGTGCATTAAAGAGCAGGAATTGGTGAATTTTCTCGCTGCGGCGGTGAATTGGTGGCGCGCTGGTGGCATGTGGTGGTGCATAGGTGGAGCCACCACAAAAATGGTGGTTACGGGGGCTGCCATTTTCCCGTACGCATCAAATGAGGTGAGGCCCCGTAGTCATTACCGACCGTTGATTTGCGGTCAATGCCCGATCATCTGGTCAGCTATGGGGGGTGTTGATCACCGCCAGCTTGCTGCCGAGTTAACCTTGCGCTGTTCAGATCTCCGCCGTCCAAATGAATGTATGATCCGACAGCGCGGAGCCCTTCCGATCAGTGGTCCCCACTCCTGTCCCTGCACACTGTTCCAAATCCACCGGTATTTTCCGCACCACCATTTGCGAGCTGGCGATTTTCTTCCATCGCCCAACGATTCCACTGGGCGCCCACTGCATGTCCTCTGTACGGTGGAAAAACCACTATCTTCTCGTGCGTTATTGTTCAGCCCAAACCATGCAGCGAAATCATTGTGCGCCGTTGGATCTCGCGCGCCCCATTCAACGGTCAACATCCACCGAAGTTGCACACTAATTAACCCCATCCATCGTACCAGCTGACCCTCCGTCCGTCGCTCCCCGTCGTCGATCTCCACCCAATCGACGGTCCAGATCCGTCCATGCATTGTTAACCATCCCGTTGCCCCCGAGCCGCCACGTCACTCCACGTACACCCCCCGTACAGTCTCTCATTCTCTTGCACATATATGTTCAAAGTTCGTGTTTTTTGATGTTTTTCATGCATTTTCGCTCTGTGTTCCGCCAACCCCAACCAAAGCTTGTTTCACCATTCCGTCACGATTTTCCTCCAGTTCTCCATCTGCATGGCTTTTTCCCGCGACCACAGTGAGTCCTCGCCTCCCCCATCATTCACATCCATGGTTTTCCTCATCCAGTTCGTTGTTTTGCAAGGTTGCTAGAGGTAAAAAAATCCATGTTCAGGTCGTACCATCTTAATGGAGAAGTTTGTAGACAGAATTAAATCCGAGGGCCGGCGCTGCTATAGAATTGTCAAGGAAAGCGGCTGACGGGAGTTGCACTAAAGAAAGGCAGGATTTCAAACTCTGAAAGTCTTCCATCACCATTAAAACCTGAGATAACCTGTCAGAGATGGAATTGAAGTAGCGGAGTGTCCTAGTATAGAGCAGAGAAATTAAGGCAAACTAATGAAGATCTTAAGCCTTTAATCAGAGGTTTAGAATGCAAAGCAGCAGTTTGAAGACCCCGAGGATCTATCCAGAAGGTCCTGAGTGCAGTAGCAGAATGTCCCTGAAATAATTTCCGCCGTAACTACAGTTGAAAGAAATCAGAACATTTATGAAGCAGAATTTTCAGCAGTTATTTACCATTTGTTTATTCCCCCATAAGTAAAACAAAGTATGGCCACCAGGGTGCAGCACAAGTCATGTCTGGAGTAAAGGAAAATCTGAAGAAGATCATCCCTGCATGAAGAGGTGACAGACATTAAATACTCAGTATTCAAACGGAATGAGTTTCGGCCCTGCATTCATTTTTGTGTTTAATGTTACTTTTAAATTTCCATCTACCCTCTTAGTCGATCTTCTGTCGATCATCTGCTATAAAGCACAGAAGGAAACATTGTAAAGGTTGTTGATGAGATATCAGTGAAACGCAAGTATTTTCCTCGAGACAAGTTCTCTGTGTAATATTGTAAGATAGACTGAGACTAGATGTATTCAGAATGAATGTTCAAGCTATGGGCTATGATGTACCTGATTGGTGTTGTTTTTAATATGACAAGCATGTTTCTTTGGATCCTGATCTAAAGCAACTGGTGATGTTTTCCTTTTTCTGTATTTGTGATTGACTTTCTCTCATTTCATTATTTTTCTTCAGGCTCGCATCATAAGTTTGGCATAAGATTTACCCTTGATAGGTACCTTATGTTGCTGCTCTCCCAGCCTTCTATGTTTTCCGCTTATATGTGTATCTGAATATTGATTTCAATTGGTTTAACCAGTGTAGTGGATGTTATTGCCTGCTCTCTGATGTATGAATTAATGAAATCTATGTTTAGATGTTCTTTTTGGGATTAGTTGAATGTGTTGAGAACACTGGAGGTCTAGAACCTGGTCTCTGCTCCTCTAGGATCTGTCCATCTCAATTAGCCCTTTCCAAGATCCCTTGTATTGCCTCTGATTTTGTCCAAGCAGGCCTGGAGTTAAATGACCTCTGGTCTGATCTATAGACAGAGTTGGTTGGTTCTCCTCCTTTCATTTTCTGTCCTTAATGTCCCATTCCAAATATCTCCTTTAAGATCCAAATGCTCTAGATGACTAGCCCAACTGAAAGCTTGCACATTGAACACAAGTAAACCCTTTCTTGACTCCATTGCCCAATGGCCTTGATGTTCTCTGAGTTATCTACCTTTGCCTAGCTTCCCTTTTGCTCATCCTTGTCTTGTATTGGACACTTCTTTCCTGATTCCCAACAACCAAACTCAATCAAAAAAACAAACCCTGAGCCCCATAACTAGCCTAACATTGAAACATTGAGCCTCAAAGACATATGCTTTGGAAAATATAGAGAGATCCCTCTCTGGACCTAGGAGGGCTAGATCCTAAGGTCTGAAAGTGGTTCTGATGTTGTCTCATCTTTTGGTCTTGCCAATCTGGCCAAAACATGGGAACCCCAACATATTGTTTATCCACCATACCAAGCGAAGTATCAATATGGACCTGTAGCACAAAATCCAATATATCAGCATCAACCATACCCTGGGTACACGTATCAGATACCTAATCAACCCCAGTATGGTCTGGTTAATCCTAGTTATCTAGGGGGCATTCTGATTCCAAATGCACAGGCTATTCTAGGATATCCTGGATATCCTCCTCCTAGAACTGGTATAGTTCCACAAGGTTATCAATTTAATCAACAGGACCCTAACCATCGGTTTCCATTCATAGCAACTTTCGATTTACTTGATTTATCGCGCCTTACGAATGATCCAATCTATTATCTTCCGTATTGGCCGCCAATGCCAAATAAGTTGCCTAGTGATATCCCTAAGTTTGAAGGTGAATCAGGAGAGGATCCTTCTAACCATGTCATGACATATCACCTCTGGTGTGCATCCAAATCTTTGATTGAAAATTTGATTCGATTAAGACTTTTTCAGAGAACGCTAATAGGATTAGCATCCAAATGGTACATTGAATTACCACGTGGCTCGTTTAACAATTTCAATGCCTTAGAAACTACCTTCTTAACTCATTTTCAGTTTCCAGTCAGATAAGACAATGGCACGGAATTATAAATTTATCTAAAACAATCTACGTCAACTTACATATCAGATCACATATATGAATGGAGACGTAGAAGATGTTTGGTGAAAGTTTTTATTTCGGATCAGATTTTGGCAGAATGGTTTATAAAATCATTACTACCAAAAATCACTGAAGATGTAGCTAAAGGAGGAGTTGTTACAGAAGAACAAGTCATTGCTCAAGCTCAGTACCTTGACCTAGTATATACACAGTCATGTACTTTGTACGAGAAAATTCCGGATTTACCACGTCTTGGTTAGATAACGTCAACTCCCTCAGGGTCTCATGCTGCTGATGGTGTAATCGGTTCAGTTAGTACTAATAAGACTAAGAAGAAATCTTCCAAGATTACTTCTCCTATAATAACTTTATCTGATTCACCGAAAGGAGATTCTTCCCTCGAAAATTTTGCCGACATTCACATTGTAGATTCATCTACAACTAAGTCTAAATCTGACAATAAG
This sequence comes from Pinus albicaulis, assembly GCA_034641835.2. Classification (NCBI taxonomy): domain Eukaryota; kingdom Viridiplantae; phylum Streptophyta; class Pinopsida; order Pinales; family Pinaceae; genus Pinus; species Pinus albicaulis. The sequence continues at coordinate 1,442,209,257 of CM076581.1, forward strand.
AAGAAAGGGACGAATAAAATCAAATAGACTTCATCTCCCAAAGAAAAAACTGAGAAAAATGAGCCATTTGGTGATAAAATGAAACCTCGTTATCCTTGACTTATCTGTGACAAGGTTCATTTCACCAAGGAATGTCCACATAGGTCTAAGGTATCTAAGTTTGTCAAAGGTTCACCTATGCTCGCTATCTTGAAGGATCCTTTTCCTGTTCAAGATAGCAAAATGATTGGATCTTCTTCTAATACATCAGCAGATATTTTGATGATGTCTCAAGTAATGGTTGTGCCTCGATTGCAAGACTATGGAAGTAAAAATCTTGTTACTAGTAAAGAAGTAGAAAATTCTAATTTAGTACCAGCTGCATCTCCTCCAGTTTTTGATCCACTTCATATCAAGAAACCCAATCCTGATCTAGTAATTAAACCTCCTGCTAAAGTTGTACTTTGGAAATTAGCTTTCAATTCACATATGAGAGTTGCTCAAAACTACAACATTGTTGAAGATTTAGCTATGTCTCCTTTAGTAATGTTGGCCTTAGAAGTGCTGCAATCATGTCCGTCACAAAGGAAATTACTCTTATCAACTATTGGAGCTGTAGATCTTCAGGATTCAAACCTCATGGTCTTCGATTTAGAAAATTTTACACCACGGCTCCCTCATCAAATGGTTTTTCAGATTCCAATACTAGTAAAAAACAAACATTGTTTTCGTACTGTAATTGATGAAGGGGCGTCTATGTGTATTATGTCATTAAACTGTTGGAAATCACTTGGTTCTCCGACACTTAATTAATCTCCGAAAATTATCAAAGCTTTTTATAGAAGGGGATTCCATCCATATGGAATTTTGCAGGATCTACCTATAGAGGTCGAAGGTAAAACTATTAATTTAGATGTGGAAGTTGTTGATGCCCCTCTAGATTACAACCTTCTTTTGGGTCAAAGTTGGTCTTATGCTATGACTGTTTTCGTGTCATCCATATTTCGATTAATCATGTTTCCTCATCAAGGAAAGATTGTGAAAATCGATCAGTTTTCATATTATTCGTCTGACCTAGCTTCTACAGATAGTATTCAACATGTTGGAAAATAGACTATCCCTTATGAGGATGTTGGAGTAGGTTTAATCAAAGATTCCGCCTAATGGGACTTTTTCTATGCCTCCACCTAACGTACCATGTACTATTGCTAATGTCAATATGATTACATCAAGTACTATTCCATTTGATGACCCTTGGATAGTGCCTTTAAAGTTAGAATTGGATTCTTTCAATGGCGAGATGCCTTTGAGTCCTTTTGAGATAGCATATCAAGAAGTATAGTCATTTTCCAATCCTTCATCAACAGATTCTAATCCAATGAATGTGATTAATGAGAAATCATTTTCACCATCAAGCTCAGCTATAACATCAATTCCTGATCCTTTTCAACAAGTTTTTTATACTAATGAAAGCATTCGTGAATTCTTGTCCATAGATGAATTACCATGGGATGATATTCATCATAGGTCATCATTTTTACTTGAGCTTGATATATTTGAAAATATTTTTACATCTATTTTTACAATTGAGTATGTCAAATAACCCCAAAGTCCAATATCGATTACAAATTCGGATTCTGAAATCAATTTGGGAAATATTTCTTCGACGGTTCCAATTGACATATCAGTTAAACCAGGAGTTGTTGAAAACATTCATATAGGCGCTTCTTGTACATTATAAGAAATTACTACATATAAAGCCCTATTTCAAGAATTCTGTGACATATTTTCCTAGTCTTATGAAAAAAGTCCAGGAATTTATCCCAAGATTGTCATTCATGAAATAAAAACTTACCGACATGCTAAGCCTATCAGGCAAAGATTACGTCCGATACATCCATGAAAAGCTGCTGCTATTAAAGCCAAAGTTGAGAAATTACTAAAAGCAGGTTTTATTTATCCAATTCCTTTAACGGATTGGGTATCTAATATCGTTCCTGTTACTAAAAGACAAGGAACTATACGAGTATGTGTTGACTATAGGGATATTAACAAAGCCTGTCCAAAAGAAAATTATCCAACTCCCTATATCGACCAAATCATTGATGATTGTGCTGAAAATGAAATGTACTCTTTTATGGATGGATTTTCCAGGTACAATCAAATAAACATACTCCCTGCTGATCAACCAAAAAAAACATTCATTTGTCCTTGGGGAACTTTTTCTTATTGTAAAATACCCTTTGGATTAAAGAATGTTGGTGCAACTTTTCAAAGGGCAATGTCTTACACTTTTCATGAAATTAAACACATTGTGCTGCCTTATCTCGATGATTTACCTACTCATTCATTCTACAAAGAATATCATCCTACTCATTTACGAGCAATTTTTATGAGATGTAGGCATTATAAGATTCAGTTGAATCCCCACAAATGTGTTTTTTGTGTGCAATCTGGTATATTACTGGGATTCGTTGTTTCCAAGGCTGGCTTCATGTTGACCCCTCAAAGGTTGAAGCTATTATCAATCTACCTCCTCCTTCCACACTTCGCCAACTCCAAAGTTTGCAAGGGAAAGCAAACTTTCTGCGTAGATTTATCCAGAACTATGCTGAGTTAACAAAAGGTTTTACCAGGTTGTTGAAACAAAATTTTCCTTTTATTTGGGATGAGATCGCTGATCGATATTTTGATTCTTTGAAACACGTGTTGACCCATCACCGTTACTGCATCCACCAAATTACAACCAGGATTACTTTTATACCTAGCAGCCTCTGATTCCACCATTGGAATGGTATTAGTTCAAGAGGATGAATTCCACAATGAGGATGTGATTTACTATCTTATTCGAAATCTCATTCCGACCGAAATTAAATATTCGCATGTGGAAAAATTGGCCTTGGCAGCAGTTCAAGCTGTCAAAAGATTCCGTCATTACATATTGTTACGAAAAACAACTGTGATATCTAATTGCAACCCGATGATGTATATTTTGACTAAACAATTACTCGGGGACAAATACTCTAAATGGATTTTTATCCTTCAGGAGTTTGATTTAGAATTTGAAAAATCCAAATCAAAGAAATCACTGGTGTTCACCGAACTCATGTGTGACTTCCCAAATACTGAGACGGAAACTGTGGTAGAGCATCCGATTGTTGATAAATCTCTGTTTCTTATCAGTACATTAGATCCATGGTATGGAGATATCATCATTTATCTCCAAACCCAAACCTTTTGGCCTGAAATATCACGTTCAAATCGACGAAATATCCGTTACCAATCTTAGCAATATAATATTGTTGCAGACACACTTTATCGTCGTGGTGCGGATTCTGTATTTCGATGATGTGAGGTTGAAAAAAGTTTTGAATGACTGCCACTCTGGAGTGTGTGGTGGTCATATTTCTCGGTTTTCACAACCCAAAAGATACGTTGGTTATTTTTGGCCATCATTATTCAAAGATTGCATTCTCGCGGTCCAAAAATGCCACAACTGTCAGATATTTGATCGAAAGATGCTTGTACCACTAGCTCCTCTTCACTCCATAATTTTTGTCAGTCCTTTTGAAAAATGGGGCATTGATTTCATTACATGTAACCCTCACTCAGCTGGGGGGCATGGGTATATTATTCTCGCAGTAGATTATTTTACCAAATGGGCTGAGGCGATACCTACATTTGCGGTAGATGGCAAAACTGTAGCTACATTTGTATTCAATCATGTAATTGTTCGTTTCGGTGTACCCCAAGCTATTATTACTGACCATGGGAGTCATTTTCGAAATATCATGATGACCGAACTTTTCGATGAACTTGGCCTGCGCCATGATAACTCTACTCCATATTACCCGCAGGCTAATGGTCAGGTTGAAGCCGTTAATAAAGTTTTAACCACCATGATTAAAAGGATAATCGAAATTCATAAATAAAATTGGAATACCATGCTTTTTTCAGCACTATGGGCATATCGAACCTCAACAAAAACTGCAACAGGGTTCACTCTTCAATTAGTTTACAGTTTAGAAGCTATGTTACCTATTGAATGCGAAATACCGTCACTCCAATTAGCCATAGAGTTACTACCATTTACCTCTGAAGAGGAAAAATGCTTTTTGTACTTAGCACAATTAGATGAGACTCGACGCACCGGTGCATCAGCAGCTGAAGCTCATAAAAAATGCGTTAAAGCTCAGTATGATTGAAGTGTTACACTTCGTGTTTTTTTAGAAGGTGACCTAGTCTTGGTATACGATCAAGCTAAAAATAAGCTAGGAGCTGGGAAATTCGAACCAATGTGGCATGGTACTTACATTTTCAAGTGAGTGCTTGTAAAAGGGTCTTATGAATTGACTGATTATGACGGGGTATCTTTAGATAAACTCATAAATGAATTTATTTGAAGAGATATTATGCTTGATTCTTGTGTGAAAATCTCACTTGTACATTAGTTATTTTTCTAGTTAAATGCCTTAGATTAGATGAGTGTGTCTAGTTTAAGTTTGTGTTTACTACTGTCACTGCTTATCTTGATTACTCTTGATATTGCAGATGTCGACATCCCTTCAAACGTACATTGGTTTTTCTAATGGTGCATGTTGTAGTACACGGAATATTTCTTCCGTATCCTAGGTTATTTATTCACCCACTAATGAGTTAGTTTATATGCATGGGGTAAGCCTTAGTCAAACAACGAATAATGTTGCAGAATATAGCGTAGTGATTGAGTTATTATATGGTGCCATTTCATTTGGAATTCGACGTTCAAAACTCATTATATTACATTTAAACAGAGTATACACAATTAAAAATCCAGTGTTATTGAGATTATTTTTGAAGGTTCATATCTTGGAAAGGCAATTTGATTACATCGAATATCAACACATTCCAAGAAATTTAAATAAATTCGCTGATGTATTAGGTAATAATGTTATAAATAGACATTTGCAACGATAAAACAATATTCAATATGTGTTGAACAAGATAGCCAGAGAAAGTAGTAATATCATAGATAGGAGTTTTTGTTTTAAAAAATATTGCATTGTCTGCAATCATAGGTTGAAAACACCTTATGATCTGAAAGATAGTGATACAAAAAACAAAATACAACAGTCCTCAATGATCATCCACTATCCATGGTGATGATCATGGTAGTAAACTATCGCCCACACCACCTTGCGCATGAATCTCCTAAACTGGCCACGAACACCAGTAACGTGTCTCTGGAGACGAAGAGGAATATCATCTGTCGATGTTTCTGGGATATGTATAGTCAACCTCTCGAGGTTGTGCTCCACGTCAGTAAATATTTATGCTACCTGATTTTGTGGCTGTGCAACTGGCTTTGTTGGCTTTCTTTCAAAACGACAGAGAGTGGTTGGCCTTCGAGGACCAACATTTGCATTTAAAATTTTGTTATCAGTATTGGACGATCAAAAAATAAAATAAAAATTAGAGTTTAAACACATCAAAATGATTCATTTACCTGATTCATCCCATTGTGCCCCTGGAGGTAAGGACATCTCAGGATCATCTCAGAAATCTATGCACACATACGGGAAATCCTCAATAGCAAAAATTTGGTTCTGAAGCCAATGAAAATATGTTGGAGTGAATCAAACTACCACACAACCATCATCACCATGGCGGGACATCAGTGTAACCCAGCATACCATACGAGGCTCTCTAGGTTCACCAAGATCAACAGAGATCAGTTGAGGGGTGAGGGATAGAATCCTCTCCAAAGCAAAATAAACTAAGATGGCACCATACCCAAAGTTTTTCAACTTTGAGTTTTTTTATTTGGTTAATTGGCCTTTCATATTGGCCAATACCCCTTCACACCAATTAAAAATGGTAGCTCTATAACAGTCAACTGCTGTCTGCATCTGAGACTTGGTAGCCACATGTGGAGCTGCACTCCCACACAACCTGGTCACGGTGAACGCAATGAATTTAAGATCAAGACGTAGGATAGTCTTTATATCTATATGGTTATATTTGGGATCAACTTCTTCACTATAGAATCGTTGTTTATAGCTAGCAATAGGAAGGCCACCTTGCCTAGGTCCAAACAAAGAAATATGTTCACCTCGTTTGGATAAACCAGTGAGAAAGTAAATGTCTTCAAGCTCAAGTTATAGCTTGTGATCACCAATGATAAAAAATTATTCTTGGACATCCCATTTGTTCACTAGCCAGGTCATTAGTTCCACTTGTGCCCTCATGTCCTAAATTGCCCATAATTTATACAATCCACAATGTTACACCATTTTTTGGTCATCTAACCTTTCATCATTAGATGGACCCAAGTGCACCATGTAAGACCAGTTTTACCCCAAGTAAAACTGCTTTCACTATGTTAATTAGGAAACCCCAAAAGGAATAATTAATTAAACCATAATTTAATTATTATTCCCAGTCATGTTTAACCCAAAAAACAAAGAAATTAATGAGATAAACCCATAGTTATCTTATTATTTTCTAGGAATAATTATTTAAATAATATTCCTTGTTAAATATGACCAAATCAACCACCATTAATCAAATAAATCATTATTTATTCGATTATATCCCAACCACTTCCTTAAAAAGATAAATAAATCATTTATTTATTTATTTTTCACTAATCAAGGGATTTGACCCAAGTCAAACACCCTTTCCCTCCAACAAATAATAATAAAATATTCCATAGAGGTGAATCTAGATGTGATTAACATTATTTTAATCATGCACCAAGATCTAGAAGGACCCAATATTTTGTTATAAATAGGAGGGTTTTCCCCATCATTCTTCACCTTTTGTTGCCTATTAGATCACTCTCGATCTATACACTTGGTCTCATTTTCTACCATTTTGCTCCCATTGAGCTCTATCTTCTACATTGGGTTTTCTACATCTACAAGAGAGAGAAAGCTTAGATCTGAAGTGCTGAGGACTACAAAGAACCCATCCCATTGAGGAGATCTGGATACACCTTCTTGTTTCCTCCCAGGTGCCCTGTAATATAAAAATTCATTCAAAATCGTGTTCTTGTCTTGTCTGTTGGATGCATGGAGCAAACTCTTTACTTTTCTGCTTAATGTCTTTCCATTTATAGATCTGTTTGTTGCAGCATTTTAACTACTAATTGCAGATATGAAGATGTTTTGCAGCCTCTATTGTTGTTAGGGCTATTAGTTATGCGTAGCTAAAGTGGTTCTTTTTCGTACACTTCGACGAAGAATTCATACTAACACACAATTTCTCAACACACGCATTGTGGCCGGATTATTCATAGCTGCATCGTCTACCTCTTCGTGCTCGCGTTCTCTCCACTTCAACATTGTGGAATAATCTGCAAATGGACGAATTTGAAGGTTAGAAGCTTTTAGAGTGAGAATTTTTAACCATTTTTTAGAGAATTTAATAATTTTCCTTTTCTCATGGTACCTCTGTAGTTTTTATATAGATATAGTGCAGACCCTTGCACACGCTCTTCATAAAAACCGCGGTAGCCCGATAATTTTCCTTTGGGAAAATTATTGGGGTTCGCAGGTAACCAATACATGACCCGCAAACCCCCGAGAGAGGAATTTTGAACCTATTTTCCTCTTAAAAAATGATTTCAAAACTTAAAAAGAGAATTCAAATGGATGAAAATGAAGAGAAGAGTGTTGTAGATTACATGAATTCAACAATTTTTTATTTGAGCGGTCGGTTCTCCCGTTATCACCTCCGGAACTTTTTCTGCCAAGAGCTCTCAACTTTCAACTCTGAATACAAAAGGTGAAAATGACTTTGTTGAACTACTTTTTATAAGATTTTTTGAATGAATAAAATATTATTTTATTTGTTCTTCACTTTAAAAATTTATTTTTCAAAATGTTTTTACTTATTGGAAACATGTATGTTTAATTTTTCGAGTGTATGTGTAGAAAACAGGTTTTTCAGGTGAAAATAATTATTTTGATGATGAGTACACTTTTATCACTTTTTCGGGCTCCTGAAAATTACGAAAAAGTGAAACCCTGGAGTTCTCTTTTAAGCCCTTTTCAGACTCTCTAAACATGATAAGATTTCCGAGTACTTGACCATTCGAACTCGTTAAAGGAAATGAACAGTCTTCCTTTCAATATAATTTTACCCCTTTTCCAGACTGAAATGGACTATTTACAAAAAAGGTATACATTGACTAATCATGGTCAATAGAGTTCTCTGCTGCATTATTTTATCCTTTTTCGGGCTTGAGAGACTAAAATTATGAAAAAATACATCCACAGAGTTTTCTTAAGTTTTTCTTCTGACTCCCTAAAACTGAAAAACATCGAGTTTCACCTATACTGGACTCATTAAAACTTAACAGTAAAGGACCTATCAATTACAAACAGGAACAAACCACTCCTTCTTAGGGTTTGATTTTAATACTAAGTTGGACTCATCTGAAGGATGAGCTTATACAACAAGAAAATGCTATCCTCCTCAAGCTTGTCAAAAATAAAGAGGTACTTTCCAGAAATGGTGGGTGAAAAAGAGAGAAAATGAATCTAATTGTCACACTTTGTTCCAAAAGTAGTATACCACTCTTGAACACGACACTTTTGTCACACTCATACTTGGGTTGGGAAAATCCTTTTTCTAACAGTTAATCAAACCACATTGAAAGTTTTCAGCCAATTTCTGGGTATTAGCTTTAGGTCAATTGTCACCAAACCATCTGCAGTGTCGTTATGTGTTCAAGAGATAGTTCAAATAAACCATTCATTGTAAATATTTGTCTGCATTCGCATTGACCATCCTTGAGTCGGTCCTTGCTAAAATTTCTTCAAAAATTGATCTAATGGTTTCGTGTCGTGGGCTTTTCTATGACGGGTCACTTTCTATTGACGACAACACATCATCTAGAAAGTTGATCTAGAATCCTATCAGTACCTTGGGATCTTCATGCCCTAATGGCAGGTTTCTCGCCTTCGATGACAGGTTGCATCATTGACCTTCGATCGAATGATTCCGTGAAGTGTTCGACTCCAAATCATTCATTCGCACTTCATGGATTGTATTGAGTACTTTGAGAGCCATTTTCATTATTGGTGGTTTCTCTCACACTTGTTAACAGTTCACATCATTGACTGGAAATCAAGTGGTTTCTACCATGTTTGACTTCGACACAATCAATCACATGGATAGAATCGTACTAGTTCGGGAAGCAGAAATCAAGACCCTGGATCTAGTTTCTACCATCCAGGCTGTGAGGAGTTTTATTATTCATGATATAGTAGACTACTTATGACAGATGGCTGCGTCCATGTTGTGTCTACTATTGAAGTAATTCTAAAATCATTTATGTATCAGAACATGTAGTTAGTTTTGATCTGAGTATGGGAATGCCTACCTCAGCGATGATATACATATATATGTTTTCATTGAATGTTTTTACAGGTTTCGACCGATATGTCCACAACCCAATCCTTGGAATGATAAAACACTTCACCCTTCAGAACTACTTCAGACTTCACGCTTTAGGGGGCAATCTGTTACACTAAAATTTGTCACTATGACATTTCGCTGTCTATATGGGTTCATCATTACCTATATTATGCTCCCTTAGAGGTCCAAAACCATAAAGTTCCTAAATCAAGTCTTGGAATTGGAGAAAAGCTCATTAAAACTCTAAAAACCCTAACTTCACACTTTTCCTAGTTCTTACCTACGACACATCCCGCACATTCTGTTTACTAAAACTGCGGACCCTTGAAAAAGGTAAAATAAAAGAAAAATTAAGTTCTAGAAGCCTAGCTAGTCGAATATTCTCCCAGTTGGAGGCTTCTAGAAGCGTAATCAGGTCGAGCTTCGCCCCTTCATTCATGAACCTATATCCCTTCATTAATGGAGATTATCCCTTGGTATTTGGAGCTAAAATCCCTTTATGAGAGGAATTTATCCCCCTCTTTATGGAACTGAAACCTCCTTCATTCTCCTATAAATTGAACTCATGTTTCAGTCTCAAGGGTGGATTGATAGACTTTGGTGGATTAGAAAGTTGCTGAAGAAATCATACTCTCTATACTTGGCATCATTGGTATGAGAACGATCACATACTCATATCTATAGTTTTATGCTAGTTTAGAGAGGAGAAGGCTTGTCAAACCGAAGGAAAACGGCTGTTCAGGACCCCGGAAGAACCTGTATAACATCAAGGCGACAAGATTGTAAGGTTACTTCTTATCATACAAGTTAATACAAATGGATTCTATTTTCTCATTAAGTTGTTCATGTATCTATTTGAGTAATTTAATTCTTGGATTCCTTGATCACTGAGATAGATTAGTGTTTCTGAATTATTATATCTTGCAGGTGCTTTTAATCCTTTTCTCTGTCTTTGAATGCAGGTATTACATGCTGAATTGATCTCTTTTGGAGCAACTAGATTGAAGATTACAACAAGCGTTGGACTTTAGGTAGGAGCATCTCCTCTTACTTAGTTAATTAATAATTTTGAATCACAATAGTCTAGAGAAAATGGTTTGCATTTGCTTGTTTGTTTCTAGATATCCTTAGGATACTAGGGAGATCGTTCTTGTCCGCAAGAAGGATTTTATCCGCATAACAATCCACCTCAATCATAATATAAAGGATTTTAAAAAAAATTCGAATGTTATGAAGTGGATCAAAGGGAATGATGGTTCGCAGCAAATTTCGCATCGGGAAGTTTGTAGGATTCAAAAATTTTTAACATGAATGAAGTTTGAAACTTGCAATATGTCGATTGCAATGAAAGGTAAGGGGTCACAATATGGTTAAGTGCAGAAAGTAATATATGTATAATATACGATATATTACAAATTTTTGCTGTGTTAGGGGTGGAGCTGCAGTAATACAAAAGATTTGTAGTAAGGTTGTTTTGTGGGGGGCAGAGCTGCTATAAAAGTCGTGAAAGCATACCATAATTGGGTTTGGATGGTTTAAAAGGGAAAGATTTAAAAATGGGATTTGAGACTTAGGCTTTATTTTAAAACAGAAAATAAAAATAAAAAGCAACTAATGACTTAGCAGAGAACTGTGCTAACAATACATATGGATCACTTTTTCTCATTGTCTTGTTTCTGAATTCATGGAAATGATGTCAATACTTAGATTCCTTGATCACTAAGTTGGATTAGTATTTATGATTATTATATACTGCAGATGCTTTGATAATTTTTCATGTCTTTGATTGCAGGTTCTACTCATCATTGAAGAACTACTTTGGATCGAAATACAAAGGACTAGATCAGACATCTGGATTGAAAGGTAGGAGCATGTCCTCTCTACTTTCCTGATTGTAATGATCTTAAAATAAAATTAATCTAGAGAAAGAGATATTCAATGGACCTTTGTTTCTAGTTACTAGTTGGAGTACAAGGGAGATCGCTCTTGTCCGCAAGAGGGATTAATCTTGGTAACATAAATAAAGAAAGGAAATGCATATTACAAGTATAACTAAAGAAAACTGCAAAAGAAATCACATGTAAGAAAACATAATTAGATTCCAAGGGTGGAAGTTAGATTCTGAGTGTGGAATGAATGAATGCCATGGCCTTTCTAAAAATTTATAAACTAATATTTGAACAACTATAAGAAGCAAACGATGGTAATCTAGAAAGCGGGTAAACCTAGATCAACTATTGATTTAGTTATCAAGAAAGTAAACTATGAGAACTAGCAAGCAAGAAATTTAATGATAACTAAAGTGAAAATATATTAGAAGCAAACTATGATAATATAGAAATAAATAAACTAATCTAGAAAATAGTAAATAGCAACTAGTGATTTAATGGTCAAGCAAGCAAACTAAGATAGCTAGTAAGCAAGTAGTTTAATGAAAATCAAATTAAATCTAGGAAATGAAATCACACTTGCAGAAAGTAAAGCACACTTGTATAAAAATAAAGCACACTTGCAGAAAATAAATCACACTTGCATGCAAGGAAATAAAAGAAATCAAACTATATGTTACATATGTATGCGAATTGTGGTTGATGGGGATTTGTCCATTCCTCAATGAGAACACATGAACAACTGTGACATATTAAGAATCAAACAACGCTCATAACTCACGAATTGGAGAAAATGATATTACTCATGCTGAATGAACAATCATAAATCTGATGCTAATGAATAATTGACAACATGTTAGCATCCTTTGAAGGATATTACTCCTATTTATACAAGAATTAGGGATATCTTATCAATAAATGTAAATCCCTTAAATATCTACTAGATCCATACTTGTCTCAACTTATCCCTAAATACTAGGTACAAATCCCATGACATATCAAGATATCCATGATCTTTCTCCTTGGAATATGGTCCACCTCTTGAGTTGAAATTAGAATTTGTGCTTGGGAGGCCAAGTAAGACCCATGTAGAACCTCCAAATAAGCCTACACATGTCATAAAACTCATAACACATATATTTGTATATGAAACCATGTAAATTTCCTTGTTTTAATCATAAATTCACTTAAAAATACATAAAACAAATAACTTTGGAAAATGATTATTTTAACCCGTATGATCATGAATATGGTTGATTGATGTAGGGTCTTAGGCTATATAGTTATGAAATGAGAGATAAATGGTTATGAAATTATGGAAATATGGATGAAGATGGAAGACAATTTTGAAACTCAACATACCCCCCAACTGAAGTTGTTGCATGTCCTCATGCAACTATTACATTGATGCATTTGTCCATAAGTTTATCTTCTTGAAACGCTTTTCTTCTTTATGAGCTTTTGACATGTATTGATTTTCTTCAAACTTTGTGTCATCATATTCTCTTTTGAAAAGTTTAATACATTTGATTGCAACATATATTTTTGATGGTTGGTTCTTGTGTGAGAACCAAAATTTTTGAGCATTGGTTCTTGTGTAACAATAATTTTATTTTTGTTGCATCAAAGTGCATGAAAACATTGAGAGTTTTCTTTTCAAGTCCTATAATAACTATCAATGAATTGATAATTTTCAAAGCATATAATCTTTTGGAATCATACTGCAACAATAGTTAATTGGGAAGAATATGCGAGTTGGAATGAAATGAAAATGTGTGATGATGTATGACATGTGAATATGAATTGGTGTCCCTTACCCCCAACTAAAGGTGTTTTTTAGTTTATGACAATATGAGAAAGGGAGTGAGGAATTTTCCAAAATTACAATTTTAGCATTTTAAGGAATTGCATGACTAAAAATTGGAAAACAAAATACCTTCACTTACCTTCAATGTGGATGAGTTGTGTTTACTGAAGAGTGTGGCTGCTGGTGTTGGATCATGGAGTATGTAAACAAAGGAATTTGATTTTCTTTGTTCTCTTTATGTTGATGACAATATTGTGATCTTTATTGTTGCTGTTACAAATTGACTCTTGCTACAAACTACTAAAATGATGTAGTCCTCAATTGTTACAAAACTCGATGGCACAATTCTAGTCACGCGAATAAATGTGTTGATGTTGAGCATGAAGATAAGTCATTGGATTACTGGCCATTAATGAATGTCATTAACCAATGCAAGGCAAACTCACCATTAATGTCAATGATTGCCAAGGTACTTGAGTACATCTTTCAAAGTGTGAATAGATGAGATGATATCGAGCCACTAACGATCAAGGGACATTAACGTATTCCCATGATTGTTAGCGAGAAAATTTTTCATTAAGGAATACAAGCCTTAAGGTAATTGAAATAGAACTCTAGCCTTGAACCTAGATAATGTGCTGATGTCGATAGGCCAAGACTTGTTATAAGGGAGGCCTTAATGAATCCTCCATCATCTAACACGAGCATAAAACAATAATTTTAAATGACTATGAATGATTTTTTTTGCAGTGGATCAAGGTTTATTTGAAAAAATGAAAAGGAAATGAATGAATCATCTTTGTAGGGGATATGGATGGTTTTATAGCTGGGTTACAGGTTAGTGAAAGTGAGGCAGGAAAATGACTATGAAGGAAAATGAGATGAAGATTTTATTAACTTAATAAGTAGGAATGCAATGGTAAGACTGGTATTCGAGAGGTTTTCAAATAGTGTGATGGATCTAATTTAGCATTCTTTATCCAAAATCATGTGCTCATGCTTTGGATATTTCATATTTGATGTTGCCCTGATCATTTTCTTAAGAAATGTGGTCTTTGATAGACATTGTTTGCTTATGGTCATCTGTTTGTCTTCCAAGAACCTGCAAAAATTTAGTACTTTTCTGCAATGAAATGTAAGATTATCAAAAGAGAGAGGTGATCTATCTCTCTATTTATGAAATTTACAAAAAAAACTGAGAATTAGTACTAATAAAACAAATTCACGAAAGAAAATCAAATGAATATTTACCTGTTTCGAAACTAGTGCATTGGTTTACTTGTCATGTCTTGTTAGCAATTTATTCATTCTTTAATTGTTTCAAATGACGATGAATACTCTATCATCTCGTATTTTTCGTCAAGAAATTTCCAATGACGTTTGAATCATGTCAAACAGACGTCGTATGAGAAATTTATTGTCGTTTGAAGTTTAAGCAAAACAATGAAATTGGGGTGTATGGGTGCCACACTAGGGAATGCCACATGGAAGCACTGGAAGCTGCCACATGGAATACATGCTGTTGTAGATGCTAAATTAGAAGAGTTTACTGGATTGCTGACTAGACAGGGTGATGTGGCAGACAACTAGGCGATGACTATGCAATATTGGCTAATGGTACATTGCCACGTGGACCAATGGAATGTCGCCATGTGGTAGCAAAACCCCAACAAACAAAATTCAAGATTTTGGGAGAAGCTTCCAAGTGTCTAACTGCTCTAGGGAACTTGTCAATCAATTTCATGACACCAAAATATTTGAATTTTATTTGAACTCATCCTCTTGACAAAAAAATGGATTTCACAACCAATTTTTTTTTTCTATAAAAATTGTGAAAATATTGATGCCAAATCTTAAATTATTTATTTTATTTTATTTATTTTGTTGCAGGTTGAAAGCATGGAGAAAATTTTCTAACTTCTCTGTCTACAAATTTTGGACTAATTTATTTTCTTTGAGGAATAATTTTTAAACAGGCGTTTTTTTTTATAAATCCGGCCGTCACAAAAATTTCTGAGAAAATAGCTGATTTTAAATCAACGATATCTCCCTCATCCGGACTTCGATTCGACCGATTTGTTTTTAGAATTTGGGTGTTTTTTCGTAAAGAATTCAAATATGATTTTTTTCAAAATGTTCACCAAAATCTCCGCCCACAAATTATAAAACAAATATATTTAACAATTAGAGATGATTTTTTGTTTTAAATTTTAGATTCAATGGTATACTTAGATCTCTTAGTCATTTTTATTGAAATTTTTTAAAACTAACTTGGTTCAATCTTCTTCTCTTATCTTCCAGATCGCAGAGAGCGCAAGAAGAGAGCATACTCAGAAGTTTATTAATCAATTTTTTTATTTTTTATTTTTATATATATTTTTTTAAATTTGAATTCAGAAAATAAAATGAAAAGAATCAATCTCACCTGAAATTATTGCTCTTTAATCTTTGTTTGTGCTCTTTTTTCACAATCGTTTGTTTTATTGCATATTCCTGCCAAGGGTTAGTAAATAGGTGGCTCTTACTGCACCACAAAATTGCAAATTTATCCTAAAAATCACAAAAAAAGATTTTTTTTTTGTTAGTCCTATTTTACTAAAGAAATGCAACATTCTCTTAAGTATAAGAGAATTTCTAATGCATCCATTTGCGTAGAAAAATCATGAGTAAACTCATATCCAATTTTGAAAAATAAACCCTAGTGAATTCTTGGACATGATTATGAAGATTTGATGTTAAAAATTGTAGCCTAATGACTAGTTGAGACCAAATTTGAGTGTGATCTTTAGCTTTTTTATCTTCTTCAATTGTCATAGCACAAAGCTCTTCAGATATTTTTGTTGCAATTGGATTTTTATTGTGTGTGTGTGTGTGTGCTATTTTTTTTAAAAAGTGAATGGGGGTTTTGATTTGTCGATGTTTTGTTTTATTTCTATGTTTTCTATATGCAAATTCAAAATAAGCTTAAATGAAAATGACCCTAAATGAAAAATTCTTCCTAAACAATCCTCCTAACTTAGTTACATCTAATTTTGCTTCCCCGCAACGATGCCAAAAATGTAGGGTGATTTAATTGTATGTTAAATCCCTGTCATTTTAATATGTCAACCTGGGGGTTTCGTAATCTTAGAAGAAAACCAAAATATATGGGACCTCAGATGAAACTGTTGTAGAAGGTTTGTTTAGGATGGAAAGAAAGAAAGGAAATGCATATTACAAGTATAACTAAATAAAATTGCAAAAGAAATCACACATAAGAAAACAAAATTAGATTCTAAGGATGGAAGTTAGATTCTAAGGGTGGAATGAATGAATTCCATGTCCTTTCTTAAAATTTATAAACTAATCTTTGAACAACTATAAGAAGCAAACTATGATAATATAGAAAGCGGGTAAACCTAGAACAACTATTTTAGCTATCAAGCAAGCAAACTATGAGAACTAGTAAGCAAGAAATTTAATGATAACTTAAGTGAAATCTATTAGAAGTAAACTATGATAATATAGAAAGCAGTAAACTAATCTAGAAAGTAGTAAATAGCAACTAGTGATTTACTTGTCAAGCAAGCAAACTAATATAGCTATTAAGAAAGTAGTTTAATGACAATCAAATCAAATCTAGGAAATGAAATCACACTTGCGGAAAATAAATCACACTTGCAGAAAGTAAATTACACTTGTAGAAAATAAAGCACACTTGCATGTAAGGAAATAAAAGAAATCAAACTATGTTATAGATGTATGCAAATTATGGTTGATGGGGATCCGTCCATTCCTCAATGAGCACACATGAACAACTGTCACATCTTAAGAATCAAACAACACTCATAACTCATGATTTGGAGAAAATGATATTACTCGTGTTGAATGAAAAATCATAAATTTGATGCTAATGAATAATTAACATCATGTTAGCATCCTTTGAAGAATGCTCCTCCTATTTATACATGAATTAGGGATATATTCTCAATAAAGGTAAATCCCTTAAATATCTACTAGATCCATATTTGTCTCAACTTATACCTAAATACTAGATACAAATCCCATGACACATCAAGATCTGCGTGATCTTTCTCCTTGGAATATGGTCCAACTCTTGAGTTGAAATTCGAATTTGTGCTTGGGAGGCCAAGTAAGACCCTTTTAGAACCTCCAAATAAGCCTACACATGTCACAAAACTCATAACACATATATATGTATATGAAACCATGTAAATTTCCTAGTTTTAATCATAAATTCACTTAAAAATACATAAAATAAATAACTTTGGAAAATGATTATTCTAACCCGTATGATCATGAATATGGTTACTTGATGTAGGGTTTTAGGCTAGATAGTTATGAAATGAGGGATAAATGGTTATGTAATGATGGAAATATGGATGAAAATGGAAGACAATTTTGAAACTCAACAAGAACCATCCTCTTTTGAGGAAGCAGTGGAACAACTATCGTGGGTTGATGCCATGGTTGAGGAGCATGACTCCATTATCAGAAATAGTGCATGGGAAGTGGTCCCAAGACCAATGGGGAAGTCAGTGGTTGGATCTAGGTGGATCTACAAGGTGAATCAGGCAACATATGGGAGTGTGGAGAAAGAAAAGGCTAGATTTGTGGCCCAGGGATTCTCACAGGTAGAGGGGAGTGACTATAAGGAGACTTTTGCACCGGTTTCAAGGTACTCATCGATTAGATCTATCCTTTCACTCTTAGTGCAGATGGGATGGCAGATACATCAGATGGATGTAAAGACAACCTTTCTCAATGGATTTATTAAGGAAGAAGTGTACATTGATCAGCCAGAAGGTTTTGAGACCTTTGACAGGGAGTCACATGTGTGTAGACGCAAGAGAGCACTGTATGGCCTGAAGCAAGCACCTCGTGCTTGGTACACGAGGATCAACAACTATTTCACCAGGTTGGGCTTCACAAAGAGTGAAGCAAATGCGAAACTATATAATATTGTGGTTGATGATAAGCTTTTGATTATTGTACTTTATGTAGATGATCTTATACTGACAGGTGATCAGAAACTCGTAACTTCTTGCAACGAGTTTCTTGCAAGAGAGTTTGAGATGAAGGAAATGGAGCTCTTGCATTATTTCCTAGGCTTGGAAATATGGCAAAGAGATGGGGAACTATTTGTATCTCAAGGTAAGTATGCCAAAGAGATTCTGAGGAAGTTCCACATGGAGGGCATCAAACCCATGGAGATTCCTCTTGCAGGTAACTAGAGGAAGGAAGATGCTACTTCAAGTGAGGTAGTGGATGCTACTACTTACAGGCAGCTTGTGGGTTCTCTTATGTATTTGGTGAAAACATGACCAGACATATGTTACAAAGTTAACCAGCTTATTCAAGCTATGGTTAAGCCTACCAAGCTCTTTTGGAAGGCGGGGAAGCATGTTTTGAGATATCTTAGGGGCACTACAGAGTATGAACTATGGTACATATGGACAGAGGGAGTGAAGCTTCAAGGCTTCACTGATGCAGATCGGGCAGGTAGTCCATCAGACATGAAGAGCACATCAGGGGGCATCTTCAACATAGGATCAAAAAAAATTTCTTGGTACAACAGGAAGAAGAGATTAGTTGCACTCATTTCAACCGAGGCAGAGTACATGGCAGCTAGTCAGGCTGCTTGTGACGCCATCTGGATGAGGAAGATACTTGTTGGTTTGTTTGGTCATTAGATGGATCCAATGATGATACATGGTTATAACCAGATTTGAATAAAACTCTCAGTTAATCCAGTATTCCATGACAGTTCCAAGCATATTGACATCTGGTACCACCATCTCAGATATTGTGTTCAGAGGCAAATTATGTTGTTGCAATACATTCCCACAAAAGATCAGGATGAAAATATCTCGATGAAGGCGCTTGCGAAGATAAAATTTGAATACCACAGAGGCATTATCGGGGTAGCATATAATCCCTTTATTATTAAGAGGGAGTGTTGAAATTGAACAAGAAAATGCAACACACACACACACTAGTGTGGGATCACAATTCACACAATGATGGATCCTAGTGACACATTAGTGTGCAACCTATTTTTTTAAATAAATTGGAAAATTAATTGTAATCTTATCTCATAACAACTTGTAATAGTTAACTAAGTGTGATAGACTTAGTTAGCTCAATAATTTCGAGTTGAGGGTATAAGGATAGGAATGTAGAGTGATTCTATTATTAACAGGGTCTAGTTGCAGTTGTAGCACTAGTGTAGTGTGGGTGGGATCAATTAACTCACAATAATTGAGTTAAAATCAGTTTAACAGTTCTAACTATTTGATAAGCTAGTGGAAGATCAAGTGAATTAAAATAGATTTAATTCACCAGTAGTGATCTACCAAGTAACTGATGATTCATTATTTATAGCTGCATGCATGCTAATTCTGGTGGATACCCAATTGAGACAAAGGTTCAGGGCTAGTAAACTATCAATTGTATTTTAGGAAAACTTCCCAGGTGAAATTATAAAACCATGGGAAGCCCATGATGAATTGCGCAATCAAGGAAGGCTGAATTTCCTATTTAATAGGGGTTTAATTCTCTAGGGATTGAGTAAGCAGGGTAGGCTGATAATTGGCTATGTGTTTGTCCAATTTTGCCTATATCAGTGTGAAGCAATTGGTAGAGTGTATGAGGTTGTGGTGAGCACAAATACATTGTATTGTTTCATGATTCCTTGGTTGATTATACAATAAAGATGGAGGGGTTTTGAGCAGTTGCTTTCCCCAAGAATGTCTAGTGTTGTGTAATGATTTACTTCTTTCTCTTACTTGCATGTGATTGAGCGATCATGTTTTATATTATGCAAATATTGTAGAAGGATCCAGTATCTTGATTTAGTACATTGCATGATTAGATTGAGTCCATTGATATAATTTCTACATGGTACTATAACTGTGTTAGATATTTTCTACACTGTTGATGGCCAGAATTGACATCATCAACATTCGGGGAATCCACCCGGTCAAAGCCCCAATTAGACCTTTTTTCTTTGAAAATGGTGGTTATGACTGGTTCAAATGGGTTCCCAGTTACCCATTCAAAATAAGTATAAGTGAGTTGAAATGGGTGATAAAATGATTATAAAATCTATAAATGAAACTTAATTATGAAAAAATAATATATTAACTTATCCATAGTACCCGAGTATGCAAATCACATGTGCTAAAATGATAATATTGATCTATAACAATAAAGATCATTACAAAAAAATATTAGAATAACGAATTAAGATATTGTTTTGATTAAATAGTTAATGAAAACAATTTTAAATTTTCACATATGACAAATTTAAAAATATTGTTCTTTGCAATTGAAAGAATTAATCATGACAAATTCAAAAGTGATAAGTGACAAGATTAATATTAAACTATACAGAAACAATATTCAAAAATATATAACAATTCCTTTAAAGATAGAATACATACTAACAAGATAAAAGTACCGGATCCTGTTATAGGCCATTTTATCGCATCCAATAAATATGCCTACAAATCAAATCAATCCACATCCGTTAACATGTTGTCATCATCCCTACACAAAACCCTAAGCATGACATTTACAAATGACTGAGTTTCTGGGTCTAAATGTTTAAAAAATAATGCTTTTAAGCCCCAACACAACCTTCCCCTTTAGATATTTGCGTTCAGTGGTGGTTGCTTCATTTTGCACCAACGATGGTTAGCAACAACTTTCTCCCTGTTAGTTTTTGCAGCATTGGATGTATTCTAGCCATAAAATTTGGTGGAGAGGCTAGAATACATGAGATCTCCAAAACCGGGAAATAATTTCTAGGAATTCCACCTAGAGATGACTTAATTATATTATTAACCTATTTTTTAATGTTTCTTAAGTATTAACTTAGGAAAATTGGTTAATTAATCAGAATCAAGTCAAGGTGAGAATAGTCTAGAAACTCGCACATATCGACTTCAAGATGATCCTAGCCATTGATTAAGAATTAATCTTGGTTGTTGGAGTCTCAATAGAGGATTATAATAAGAAGATGATGGGCACTTGGGAAGAAGCACTAGTAGTTTGATTTCCTTGGAAAATAATTTTCCAGAAAGAAAAAACAGTTGTTGGAGAGCCAAATATCGAAGTAGAGACAGTGAAGGGCAGAGACAATGACCGAGAGGATGTTTTCCAGATCTGGAGAGTCAATAGCAAGGAGGCTAAGTTATTCCCAATGAGGCATCATAGAGGATTACGTAATTGCTTCAGAAGAAAAACTTGATTTAGCCAGAGGAAAATTCATTTTCAATTCCAGAGGTCAGACATAGGTTCCAAGGTGTCGAGAAGCAGTTTATTCAGGAGAGATAGGAAGAACGACTTCATTAGAGGTAGTTCAGAGGCTAGATGTCATATGGCATGTGCAGAGGTTGAAACAGAGGGTCCAAGAGGATGAGATTTTGGAAGGAAATTTATGTCAGGATTACTTGTGGAAGAAGGGTAATTCCCTTAAATAATTTATGTAACACCCTCTTCCCACATCTTCCAACTAGGTTTAACATGTGACGAGAGGCTACTATATGGGATTCAAACTCCTAGGTGACCTTAAGGAAGTGGAACTGATGGAAACACAACATAGATACCTTGTACATCATCAATGACACCCCCAAGAGCTAACCCAACCTTTCAGGCCTCTTACCCCTGGGTCACACTGGAATTTTGGCCTCTTTTGAGCCATAGCTGCAGGCATAACACTACATTTCAGGGGCTAGAAGGCTATAGTCATAGGCACAACACTGCATGCTCGTGACCAGTGCAAAAAAAAATCAGTTTTGTACCTGTGTCTTCGGGATTTGAGCCACCTTTTAAGGCCCAGAGCCTAGGTCACTGCCCAAAAATTCATGAAAACTTAAGGGATGATAAATAAAAATAGTACAATTATACAGAATAAATCACATAAACAAGAACTCATCTGGATGCCTCCTATCCATGAAAATCATTTTTTTAAACATGTCACAAACAATCATGAATGTAGGATCTCATCAAACACATCAATCACAATCAATCCAGGGCTTCCAGAGGCCAAACCACCTCAACCCACAACCAATGATTCCACCTCATGGTTGAAAATCACAACCATCACAGATTGGTCTCTATCCAAGTTACTCTAGGGCTCTAGGACTAGTAATGCAACCCCAGTTGTTTCTGGGCTCCAAAGCGTTTGACCAACTAATGCTCCAAGACTAGTAACTCAACCCACCTAGGTCTCCAGAGTGTTTGTCCAACCAAGGCTCCAGGACTAGTAACTCAACCCAATAACTGTCTTTCGGGCTCCAGAGCGTTTGTCCAACCAAGGCTCCAGGAACTAATAACTCTACCCAACAGCTAAAGGAATCATGAGAACCAACTAGAAAACAATCAATGGAAATGAACCCACAACACCATGGTTATCCAGGAAATGGAAAGCTTAGGAAAATCTACATGCGCACACCATGCATGCCAAAAATAGTGAAGAAAACATACATGCAACTTGGTACATGCGCTCATAACCTATTGTAGATGTTGATCCCGATGTGCTCTACGATTTCCTGCTTTTCCTTTTCCTTCTTACTCCAAAACACCAAGTATCCACACTCTCCAAGAGTGTTCCAAGAAAACTCTAAGTATCCAAGAGTATGAGAGAGAGAGATGGAATAATGAGAGTTGCAACAATGAATTGACAAAATCTTACCAACTGATCCTCAGAAGCCTTTCTATTAATCATACCTATATTTTCTTCTATTTTACATGGGTACTGCTCCCGGTCATTGGAGGGCAAGTACCCCAAGCTCCGCTGCTCTTGGGAGCTTTGGAGCTGGTACGAAACACTCCAAATATGGCATAAACCTTGTTAGGAATGTTGGAGCTTTCCAGGCACTGCTTTTCGTAAATTTTTCCGTTTCCGAAACAAGTTTCAGGTGGGAACATGGATCAGGAGCCTGTGGGAGCTTTGATCCATCAAGGAGCATATAGATGCTCCTCGATGGATCTAAGCTCCCACAGGCTCTCGATCCACACATACCCGAAAATCCCGGGAAAATTTTGGCCAATTTTTTATTTTAGGTGGAAAACATGACTCAGATTTGGCGGCAAACCCGTCATAATTTCTATAAAATTGTCCCTCTTCAACGCTGAATTCATCCCTCTTATTGTGAGACGTTGTGTTGGACTATGTAGTAAGAGTCAAGAAGCTGTTGTGTTGGATTGAGTAGTGAGGAGTAAGATGCAGTGAGGTGCTGCCTTGCCAGTGCATTAAGTAAGCGTTGTGTTGCTGAGTTCAGTGCATTTCTAGTGAGGTGTATTAAGTAAGACGCAGTGAGGTTGATTAAGTAAGCATTGTGTTGCAACTTGCTTCGTTCAGTGAGGTGTTGTGTTGCAAATTGTAGAAATTATACAAACATAAGTATATCAATGGATTCAATCTGATCTAACAATGTACTAAAGCTAGATACTGAATCGCTTCTACAAATCAATGGTGGAAATTAAACACAATCGCCAATCACATGAAGCAAAGAAATAATCAAATAAAACCATGAAACATATAATTTCTTAGGGAAATCTTGCTTCTCAAAACCCCTCTATCTTCTATTGTATATTAACCATGGAATCATGAAACAATTACAATGCACTCTTCTCAAAAGAGTCTCCTACACTCTGCTAACTGTCTCACACTGTTCTGGAAAAAACTAACCAACACTTAGCCAATTCTCAGCCTCTAAACAGTCTTCCTTTCTTGCGCAATTCCTGATGAATTCAATCCCTATTCTTTAGGAATTTTGGCCTTCTGAAACTGTGCAAGGATCATGGGCACTCCAATGGATGTATGGTTGCATGTAAGCAACCTACTAATCACACAACTGATAGTTAACCTCCCTTTCACCTTTGTATCAACCAGGTATCCACTGGAACTGACATGCATGCAACTAATAATAGTAAATCATCATTTGCATGGTAGATCACTGATTGTGAATTAAATAATATTTAATTCACTTGATCTCTCACTAGTGCAACAAATAGTTATAACTAGTTCAACTGACTCTAACTCACCTAACTGAGTTAACTGATTACACATGCATTAAACTAATGCACCAACTGCAATTAAAACTACATAACTAATAGAATTACTCTGCATGCCTCACCAACCACCCTAAAATTGAAATACATGAGCTAATTGAGTTTATCACACTCAGTTAACTATTACAAGTGATCATGAGATAATATTACATTTTATTGTCCAATTTAATTAAGGGAAAATTAAATTAGACACTGCACCAAATTTAGCCCACACTAGTGCAGGTGCTGCTAGGACCTTTTGGTCCCACACTAGTGTAGTGTTGAGATTCAACAAGATTATGAGCTTAGTGAAAATTAAGCACCTTCACTAAGTGGGGCTCGCAGGCTATTTTTAGGTGTATGCCTATTTTTAGACATGGTGAGCATATTCTATAAGTAGCAGGAGGCTATTTGTAGATGGTTGATCAAGTTGGAAAAATAGATGAGATTCTATATTTCAGAAGATTGGGCGAAGTCTATTTATAGATCGCTAATCTAAAAATAGATGCATGTCAATTATTATTATCCCTTAATAATAATCCGACAATATATATCAACTTATTCTCTTGGAGCACTTTATTTCAGTGAACAGATTTAGAAAATCAGTGGGCTGAAGGAATTTCACAATTCCTAGGGTGGTTGGTGACTCATGCATGGAGGACTCAGTTATAACTGATAGTGGCAAGTTGTGACAGAGTTGGAAGAGTAGTTATGTGAGCTATTATTTAGTTTAACTCAGTTAAGTGAGTTAAACTCAGTTGTGCTAGTTGTATATAGTTCTAACTGAAGATACACTAGTGAGATTTTAGTAAATTAATTATTTAATTAATTCACAACTAGAGACTCACTCGCAACTGAAAAAATACAACAGTTAACTACTTGCTTGTTAGCTCTAGTGGAGACCCAGTGGAGAGATAGGTGAAAGGGTGAGATGGACTATCTGTTGTGACTATAGTGATGCATTCAATGCATCGAACACACATTTGATATGCCAATGAGGATTGTGCAGTCAAGGTAAGGCCATATTGAATTCATTCAGGGGTCTTCTTTAGCAAGGATTGCGCAGTGGAGGCGGGCTGTCAGGAGGCAAGAAATTGGTGCATAGATATGAAAATTTTTGCATGATAGTGTGTAATGATTGTTGATTGTACTGAGAGCTTGATGTACTAAGCTTTGTATGAGAGTGTTACATGTTCCATTGATATACATAATATATGATAGTTGGGGTTTTTAGCTTTAATATTTCCCGTTAAACAACTATGTTTATGTGCGATTGATTTGCTTTATATGTGTTTGCAATTGGCGATTTAATTTCCACAAAGAATTAAGTGGAAGGATTATGTATTTAACATAAGATTAATTTTTTAGATTAGGGGAGTCTGGTAATATACATGCATCTTGTATAATTTATACATGGTATCAGAGTAGTGTTAATCACTGGAGATTGCAATATTGAAGCGATGCTGAGTTTTGTGCTGGTGGACAATTCGAATTTGCTGCAAGAATTTCTTGGCGCGACAGTTAAGTATTCATTGAAATGGATTTCAATGGGTTGCAGTTGGAGTATGCCCTTGAGGGTAGCTCAAAATACATAGCCTGGAAGGACAGGATGGAGGCAGTACTTGAATTTAATGGTCTAAAGGAGTTCATCGATAGTGATGTTCCTAAGCCTATTTCTAGCGATGCCACATTACTTGACGCCTGGAAAAAGAAGGATAAAAGAAGAATTTTGTTGGAAGGTGTGAAAGACCATATTGTGTCAAGCCTTCATGGGAAAGCCATTCCATTTGCAATGTGGAAGGATTTGGCAGATATTTTCCAAAGAAGCAGCGACCATAGGAAGTTGGCGCTGAAAGATAAGCTCAGAAAAAGGGCGACAATATTCCAAAATATATCACGAAGTTTGTCCAATGTAGGGATGAGTTGGGGAGTGTGGGAATCACAGTTGTGGATGATGACTTGGTGAGCTTGGCTCTCCTTGGGCTACCGAAGAGTTGGCACAGTTATTAGGACTCTGTCAATGGACGAGAGAAACTGCCGGATTGGGAGCGACTTTGGTCGGATCTAGTGCAGGAGGAGATAAGGCGAAGTACCAGGGATGTCTCTTCATCAAAGAATGATGATGAAGAGAATTGCGCTTTGGCTACCAAAGCAAGGAAAGGGAAGGGGAATAAATCCCATCCAAAATCTGAGGCTAAAGGAAAGAAGCTGGATTTTCCCAAGGTGAAGTCTTTTCACTGTCATGAACATGGGTATCTTGCCACTAATTGCCCACAGAAAAATAAGAACAAGAAGGCTGCTGGAGCTGCAGCTAGTGAGGCCTTTGGCTCACAATTTGAACTTGATTTCTCTTTGATCGCATGCTTGGTTTCAAGCGCAATGGGATCGGTGTGGTATCTTGATAGTGGTGCTTCCTTCCACATGACGGGAGACAAGGAGTTGTTTAGTGACTTGGAGGATAAATATCTCCAAATGCATATAGAGATTGGTGATGATGGAAGATACAGTGCGACCGAAATTGGAACCATTACCTTTGAGAGAGAGTCAGGCAAACCATTTCTGTTGAAAGATGTTATGCATGTTCCAGGTTTGAAGAAGAACTTGGTCTCGGTCGTGATGTTGGAGGACAAAGGTTATGACGTTGTTTTCAGCGAGGGAAAAGCTTTCCTGCGACATAAAAGAATGGGTTAAACCAAGAGGATAGGGATTCGAGTTAAGAATATCTAGAAGCTGGAGGTAGATGGCTGCACTGAAATGATGGGAAAAGTAGAAGAAGTGGTGAGCCGGGATGAGGGCGAATTATGGCACATGAGATTGGGCCATCTTCACCATGGTGCCTTAAGGATTTTGCAACAGATTTCTACTAGACTTCCCAAGGGTACTCTTGTGCAGTCAGATCAGTGCAAGGGATTTACTATGGGTAAGTTTGTGAAGACCACCTTTCATGAGAAGGAGAAACATGCTTCGGTGATCCTGGAGAGAATTCACACAGATGTGCGTGGACCTTTCTCGGTTTCTTCAATAGCAAAACACATGTATTATGTTATATTTGTTGATGACTATTCTCGTAGATGCTGGATCTTCTTCATGAAAAAGAAGAGTGAAACATTCTCAAATTTCTGTTAGTTTAAAGCATTGGTGGAGAAGGAGTCAGAGAAGCAAGTGAAGGCTTTTTAGAGTGATAATGGTGGTGAATATATCTTGAACGAATTCAAATACTTCTGTAGAAAATAAGGAATTCGAAGAGAACTCATAGCGCCTCATAACCCACAACAAAATGGGGTCATGAAGAGGAGGAATAGAACGATCGTGGGTGTTTCACGAGCTATGCTACATGACTAGGGCCTACCGATGCACTTGTGGGCGGAAGCATGCAACACTGCGGTTTATGTGCAAAACCGTTGTCCTCATAGAGTACTTGGCATGAGTACACCTGAATAAGATTTTACTAGTAAGAAGCCTAATATTTATCATTTGAAGATTTTTGGCTCATCTATTTACATTCATGTGAAAAAGGATGTCAGGAAGAAGCTGGAGCCGACTGCAGAAGTTGGGATATTTGTGGGGTACATAGAAACACCCCATAATTATAGTGTGTATTTGCCAAACAATCGGATGATTGTGGTGCAACGAGATATAAAATTCAATGAGGAGAAAGCCATGAAGTTGTCACTTGAGAGGGAGATAAACTTGCATGCAGAGGAGGAACTTCTTGTTCCCAAAGATGAGCCTCAAGATGTGGATCAGCCACAGGAGGAGGATCATGGAATGGAGGAGTCCACTCATGTAGAGCCAAACATCAGGACATGCAGAAGGCATACCACAAAAGCTGAGAGGTTGAAGCTTGATGTGGCACATAATGTAGGAGTCCCTACATCACAGTGCAGACAGAGACAGTCACCTGACCGATTCACTAGATACATGGCTCTCATGAGAAAGTGTATCGTGACAGAGCCATCTTCCTTTGAGGAAGCAGCGTAGGAGCCCACATGGGTAGATGCCATGGTGGAGGAGTATGACTCCATTGTTAGAAACAATGCTTGGGATATTTTTCCAAGGTTGGTTGGTAAATCAGTGGTAGGTTCAAGATGGATCTACAAGGTAAAGCAAGCTGTTTATGGGAGCGTTGAGAAGTATAAGGAAATATTTGTTGCCTGGGGCTTCTCACAGATTGAGGGGATTGATTATGAAGAAACCTTTACACCTGTCGTACGATATTATTCTATAAGGACCATCCTTGCTCTCTCAGCTCATATGGGTTGGCACATTAATCAGATGGATGTAAAGACTGCGTTCCTTAATGGGATCATTGAGGAAGAAGTGTACATTGAGTAGCCCGAAGGATTTGAGATCCTCAACAGTGAGTCGCATGTGTGCAGACTCAAAAGAGCGTTGTATGGGCTGAAGCAAGCACCCCGTGCTTGGTACACACATATCGACAGCTATTTCACTAGACTTGGCTTCACCAAAAGTGAGGCAGATGCAAACCTATACCAAATTGTGGTGGAGGGTAAGATTTTAATCATTTTTCTTTATGTTTATGATTTAATACTAACGGGTGATGAGCAGTTGATATACTCATGCAAGGAAGATCTTGCAAAGGATTTTGAGAGGAAGGATTTGGGCCTCCTTCATTATTTCCTTGGATTGGAAATATGGCAGTGAGAAGATGAACTATTTGTGTCTCAAGGCAAGTATTCTCGGGGGATACTTGGTAAGTTTCACATGTAGGACTACAAGCCCATGGATACTCCTCTTCCAGGAAATTGGAGGAAAGAGGATGCTACATTGGCAGAGGTAGTGGATGCTATTGTCTATCGACAGTTGATGGGTTCGCTCATGTATTTAGTTAATACAAGACCGGACATATGCTATGTGGTGAACTAACTTAGTCAAGAGATGGTTAAGCCTACCAAGCTCTTCTGGAAGGCAGGAAAGCATGTCCTAAGATATCACAGGGGCACATCTGAGTATGGATTATGTTACAAACATATGGATGAGGTGAAGTTTCATGGCTTCACGGATGCAGATTGGGCAGGTAGCCCAATTGACCGAAAGAGCACATCAGGAGGGGTTTTCAGTATCAGATCTACAACAACTTCTTGGTATAGTAGGAAACAAAGATCCATGGAACTCAGTTTAGCGGAAGCATAATACATGGCAGCAAGTCAAGCTACATGTGAGGCTATCTGGATGAGAAAGATCCTGGTTGGTTTGTTCAATTCTCATTTAGATCCTATAGCGATACATTGTGATAATAAGAGTTGCATTAAACTCTTGATTAATCATGTGATTCATGATATATCTAAGCATATAGATACCCAATATCATCATATTAGAGATTGTGTGTAGTGGAAGATCATGTTGCTTCAGTGCATTCCTACGGAAGATCAGGATGCAGATATTCTAACGAAGGCGCTCACCAGGAGCAAATTTGAATACCATAGAGGCAGGATCGGGGTGAAGGATAATCCCTATCTTTTTGAGAGGGAGTGTTGAGATTCAACAAGATGATGAGCTTAGTGAAAATTAAGCACCTTCACTAAGTGGGTCCCGCAGGCTATTTTTAGGTGTATGTCTATTTTTAGATATGGTGAGCATATTCTCTAAGTAGAAAGAGTTTATTTGTAGATGGTTGATGAAGTTGTAAAAATAGATGAGATTCTATTTTTTAGAAGATTGGACAAAGTCTATTTATAGATTTCTAATCTAAAAATAGATGCATGTCGATCATTATTAGCCCTTAATAATAATCTGACAATAAATATCAACTTATTCTCTTGGAGCACTTTATTTAAATGAACATATTTGGCAAATCATTGGGCTGAAGGAATTACGCAATTCGTAGGGTGGTTGGTGACTCATGCATGGAGGACTCAGTTATAATTGATAGTGGGAAGTTGTGACAGATTTGGAAGAGTAGTTATGTGAGCTATTATTTAGTTTAACTCAGTTGTGCTAGTTGTATCTAGTTCTAACTGAAGATACACTAGTGAGAGTTTATTAAATTAAATATTTAATTAATTCACAACTAGAGACTCACTTGCAATTGAAAAAATACAACAGTTAACTACTTGCATGTCAGTTCCAGTGGAGACCCAGTGGAGATATAGGTGAAAGGGTGAGATGGACTATCTGTTGTGACTATAGTGATGCATTCAATGCATCTAACACACATTGGAGATTCCAATGAGGATTGTGTAGTCAAGGCAAGGCCATATCGAATTCATTCAAGGGTCTTCTTCAACAGGGATTGCGCAGTGGAGGCAGGCTGTCAGGAGGCAAGAAATTGGTGCATAGATATGCAAATTTCTGCATGACAGTGTGTAATGATTGTTGATTGTACTGAGAGCTTGATGTACTAAGCTTTGTATGATATTGTTACATGTTCCATTGATATATATAATATATGATAGTTGGGGTTTTTAGCTTTAAGCTTTCTTGTTAAACAATTGTGTTTATGTGCGATTGATTTGCTTCATATGTGTTTGCAATTGGCGATTTAATTTCTGCAAAGAATTAAGTGGAAGGATTATGTATTTAACATAAGATTAATTTGTTAGATAAGGGGAGTCCAGTAATATACATGCATCTTGTATAATTTATACATGTAGGTGCTGCAATTTATTGTTGGACTTCAACACAACTTGCGAGTGAGGTGTTGCGTTTCAACTTTCCAAAAGTCATTCACTGTTCGACGTTCAACGTTCATGTATAATTTGTCGACCGTCGACTTTGCTTGCTTTCCAGCTAAACATGTTCATTGTTTACAGTTTAATTATTTAATAAATTAATACATTACAAGTCGACATGCAAGCAACAAAATATTGTTAAAACTTAATTTTTATTTTTTAACTTTTCTGATTCAGTGATTTCTCATTCGCATTGATTTCATTATTTTAACTTCTGATTTCAGCATTCTAATATTGATTGTTATGTCTTCACTGTTCATTTTTGAGTGAAACATTAAACCACTAACATCATCTAACTATTAGAGGTGAAACTGGAAACCCATTTTATTTTTTCACTAATTGCTGGTCCGCTTTAATAACTGATGGCAACCGACTTACTAAACTTAGAGTTAGATATGAAACTTTTTTATGATTATTTAGTGGTTTTTGTTCCTAACCGTCATAAGGATTTTTTTATTGGGTGGGTAGGCATCATCGTTGCAATACGTGGCAATATTTTTGATGTAATAATAGAAATTTAACTTCATGATCAGTTTTCATGGACTGTGAACATTTTTTGAACTATGAATAATATTGGGACATTAATATTGATGCTTTTTTTTGCTGGGATTTAAAGATCCTATATGCTAAACTTTGGGATTTTGTGTCCAGTTTTGGCATTCTGTAATGGTGTGGGAAGCCTATGAAAAATGTAATTTCCATTCTTTTGGCAAATAAACATTATAGTTTTTTGCTTTGGGAAAAAAAATATTTGCTAGCCAAGTGAGATGTTGGTCGATAAAGTACAATGCATTTTAAAGAGTTTAGATAAAAGTTGCTCGATAATGGCCAATGCATTGCTAATTTATTAATAAAGGTTACGATCATAGATGCTTTAAATAAAGTTGCAAGTTGTTCAACTTGTGCTCTGTTCCCCCTCAAAATGCAGAGCCATTTTGAGATCTTCATGGGTAGAATAATAATTATAATACTCATTTATTTTTAAGATTATGGTTATATTAGAGATCAGATCAAATTTATATACAATTTTAAATTTTTAAACAAAATTTATTTATAACTTTTGTAGTTATCCCTAAATGTAATATTTAAATTTTATATCCTTCACACTTCATCCGTTCTTTTTCAAGTTTTCATATATGTAGAGTTCTCTTAGATTGCAAAGCTTAGGTGATGAGGTATTAAGTTATTGAAGATGTCGAAGTCTCAATGACTGGACAGAGCACTGATTTGTATTAGTATTAAAAAAAATCATTTTGGTTGATAAAGTAATTAGTAAATTAAATTTCAATGTATTTTTTGAATCTAAGAAAAACATTTTAAATCCTGATTAATTTGTTATCATTGTCAAGTGATGAATCTAAATCTTTATTTCAATTTAATGTTCATGGTTTGAGATGTTTTATGCTCCCGTTAAAAAAATGATATTCAAAATTTATGCTCTCATAAACAATTATATAATTATTAGCAATAAATTAATAATAAAATATTTAATATTTATTCTTGGGTTTGCAAAGCAATGTGGCATGTTCTGAAAAATCTCCTATATAATAACACTGTGATAAGAAACTTTAGTATCATGACTACGAGCAACCTTCAAAGAGTGGTTTATTAAAAATGTAAATTTGCAATCTGGTTTATTATTTTAACTTTTAATTTATATCCATAATCGTAATGGTTACCAATTATTGCAAATGTAACAAAGAGGGTTTAGATGCATAACGAATCAAGATCCATGTAAATGTAGTAAAGAAGGTTTAGCTTGATCTGTGCATGAATTTTGTTGAAGGAATTTGAACTAACTCAATTAGAATCTAAATTTTAACCCATTTAATTTTTAAAGCATGTTTTAATATGCTTAGGTGGGTCTGTGTATTGTTCCTACTTAGTGCACTCCCTATATGTATATTAATCATGTTGTCTCCCTGTGATTTGCAAGAAAGGCAACACCAAATGCTGCAGGGGCCACATCAGAACCACTTTGGAATCCTAGGATCTAGCCTTCCTGGATTCAGAGAGGGATCTCTCTATTAGTGTATTTAAATGGTATATATTTATGTTTAATTATGATATTAGGCTAGTTAT
The DNA here is from genome assembly GCA_034641835.2 of Pinus albicaulis. Lineage (NCBI taxonomy): Eukaryota > Viridiplantae > Streptophyta > Pinopsida > Pinales > Pinaceae > Pinus > Pinus albicaulis. Next base: position 1,442,242,172 of record CM076581.1, read on the forward strand.
GAAGCTCAAAAGAACTTGTTTGTTTGATTGATTGGTTGGGATGGATATCGGAAAAGGAAAAGGTCATTAGAAGGGTGAAGGTGAGAGCAGGTTGAAAAATGTTTCAGCTGATAGGATAGATCAAAAGACAATATCAATCCATTGGGCTATGGAGTCACAAAAGGATTTAATTGTACAACAGTTCTATAGGGTTTCCATGGGGCAAGTCATCTATATCAAAGGATCTCTTTAGATTGATTTGTGGCATGAAACATCAAATTGTTGTGAAAAAAGCAAAGCTAACAACCAATTAAGATTCTATTAACTTCACTAAACAAGAAAAGCCTTTCAAAGTAACTGTTTGAAGTAAGCCAAAGGACAGGGCATACCATAGACTTCTTTGGACTAACTTTTACTAAAGCACACTTTTCAGACAACAATCCGGTAATCTAAAAGACTACCTTCAGAAAGGAGAAAACATATAAGAAAACGAAGGGCAGCCTAAGATCAGGTAAGAACTTTGAATCTATCCTGTTTTTGGCATACTCTAAAGGGAAACTTTCAAAACAACTGTTAAAGACATGACCAGAGGACATGGCTAACCATAGACTTCCCTAGTTTAGAATCTACTTAGCATGCAATGAAAATATCATTCAAGAATAATGTCTCAAGTTTTACACAGCAAGACATGGGCTCACCAACATTCCTTGACTGGTTACACTCTACTGAATCATTCCCAAATTAACTATTAGAAGAAAACATAGAGATAAAGCTTTCAGACAGAAATAGGGTACTTTGCAGTAAATCCTACTCTAAATTTTCTGTTCTTTATCAGAGAAAATGGACATCATGAAAAACATAAGGAAAACAAATACAGTGAGGAATAACATCACCATTAACATAGAACAGGATCCCATGAATCAACTTGTATTATTGATGTTCAAACCAGTTACATTCTTTAGGTCCAACAGGTCTTTACAGCTCTAACTTCTCTTCTCAGCCTAGTATTCTTCAATTATATCACAACACTTCAGCAGCTTCAGCAACTATTTACACTTGATAATAATTCATCTAACAACCAACCAACCAACCAACCAACCAACCCTTTACAATGTGTTCCTCATGGAGTATTTATAGATGAATGAGGAGGTGGAGTGAAAGAAAGGGTTCTAATTTGTTCATTTAAGACAGAGTAAATGCTTTTCGACCTTAGGGAATTTACATAACCCAAGGTAAAGAGTATTTGATGTTTCAACTCTGTTAAATGAATGTTTTATCAACTTCTGAGCTACTTAGTCACTTTTGTTGACTTTTAGGCATATTTGGTAGGCTGGCAATAACTTCTGAGCTGTCTTTGTAAAATATCTCTGACTGTGCATTCAATTTGTATGCTTTTGAATTAAATAGGACTATAGGTGGCATTTTTGGGTTATGGGGGATTATTTGCTTCACTGATTTGGCATTTGAAGCAGTCCCTTTGCTGATCTAGCTTATTTTGTGGCTTTAAACAATGATTTTGGCCTTAATTGTGCTTTAAGGCCTTTCTAATCATCTTTTGTCTTCAAACTGTGTCTTTATCTCATTAAACTGCAGATTAAGCCTTTGATCTTCAAATTTTATGCTTAACCTTTAAACTTTAATCTTCATCTTTAATCTCTAATTTTCTTCACAGTTCTTCTGTACAGGTGGCTTTCTGCACTGAAGGGTTTCGCTGGAGTAACCGATGTTCATGACACATTGATTAAACATGGAGATTCAACCCTTTATGTCCTTTTCTGTGATATCAAGCCTCAAAGGATCGTCACCCTTGGCCTTTAATCACTTTCCTTGACTGTAGGATGGATTTTTCGTTTAACCACCATGAAACCTGCACAAATCGAACAAATGTTATGAAAACCTACGAATATTGGGTTTAACTACTTTAGAGGCTCGGCGGAGGTGAAGGAGTTGTGCAGAGGAGGAGGAATGCATGGAGGAAATCTGAGAACCAGGGTTTCTGTTAGGTCCCTATATTACTAGTATAGTCCCTTATTGTTGTTAGTGTAACCCCCTTATTGTTATTATTGTACCCTTGTAACCCCCATTTTGTTATTATTGTGCCCTTAAATTATTATTGTTAGGTCGGCTAGGATTACATTGTGGCCCACTAGGATTACATTATGGCCCCATGGACTCCTATATATAGAAAGGAGGTTTTGTAAATTGTATCATCCAAGAATTGTTCATTTATGTAATGTATTGGAGGTTTCCCCCTCGAAGTGGCTTATTTCTAAGGCATTCATATCTCTTTTCTTCTATTTTTGGAGCTGGTTACACAACATTTGGTATCAAAGCTTGGGATTCTAGGGTTTCGCTGCTCCAAACAGGTCATCGTGGCATTTTCGCTATAAATTTTTTTCTACGAAGTTTCAGAAGCTGAAATTTTTAGGGTGCGAAGCTGAAATCCTGAGGAAGATTGTATAAAAATTTCAGAGCTTGGTTCGCAATATTTGCGGAGATATCATCTGTGGAAGTTAGGTATTTTTTCAAGCTCCTAAACAGGTCATCGTGGAATTTTCGCTATAATGTTTTTTTTGCGAAGGTTCAGAATCTGAAATTCGTATGGTGCAAAGCTGAAATCCTGAGGAAGGTTGTCAAAAAATTTCAGAGCTTGGTTCGCTATATTTTTGGAGATATGATCTGTGGAAGGTAGTGCTTTTTCAGGCTCCTGAATTGCATCTCAAAGAGGTGATCGTGGGAAAAGTTCAATAACTCTCTCTCTGGGCATTGGATTGGAGTGCCGTAAATTAGTCGCAGAGTACACGGTTGTGGTTCTTGGCTATCAATTCAGAGACAAGACGAAAACGGTGACCGTAGCAAGTTCTACATTTACAAGAGTTGAACCAGTCCGGAAATTAGGGATCCGTGGAGATTCTGTAGACAACTTTATCTTAATCAAAAATCGGATCGGACATTGCATTCAAAAAGAGAATTCGGAGGTCTTGATGGTCGGATATTGAAGATGCGTGGGTCTCATCACAGGCTAATGTAGATATAAAAGCTAGTAAAAGGTGTGTATTTTTTTTTCCGAATTGCATAAGTCTTGTTTGAAGAATCAAGTTGAATTGTTTGCAAGGGCCTATTGTAGAATAGATATCAATATTGGAGTATGAAATGGCCCCTAAAAAGAATTCAACACCCATTAAGCCTTTATAAGGCTCTACTATTACTCATGAAGATGAAGAATGGCAACATGACATATCAAAATTACAAGAGCAAATGCAACAAATTTCGCTCTCGCAAAGAACAACAAACAATGAAATGGAAGTTTTGAAGAAAGGCATGGAAACTAAGGTGGATGGTTTGAAGAAAGGCGTGGAAGCTAAGATGAATGGTTTGGAAGCTAAGATGGATGGCATGGAAGTGGGCATGAAAGCTAAGATTGATGACATGGAAGCTAAGATCGATGAGAAAATGGAAAACATGAAGAATTTTCTAAAAGCAGACATGGAAGGTTTGACAAAGTTTATACAAGAAAGGTTTCCTAATGGTGAAAAGATAGTAGAAGAACCTCATGACGAGAACAAAATAAATGTTAATTGTGATTTCATAAACTCTAATGTTGGCGGGAAGAACCACCATATTCCAAAGATGGATATGAGGAAGTTTTATGGAAAGGATCCTGTAACATGGATACTACGGATGGAGCAATATTTTGATCTCCATAACGTGCAAAACACACAAAAGGTACGCATTGCAACTTTACATTTAGAACAAAATACATTTGTATGGTATCGATGGCTTTGCTCCCGTAAAAAAAATTTCACTTGGTCAATTTTTACGGAGGAAATGATAGCACATTATGAGGATACAAAGAGCAACACCTTCTTTAGCCAATTGATAAATCTCAAACAAAAGGGTTTAGTGGGGCAGCACATTGAGGACTTCCAAAAATTGAATAGAAGGGTAACTGATATTCTAGAAGAACACAGGATCGATCTCTTCATAGGCACTTTAAAGAATAACATCCAACACGAAGTTCGCGTTTTGGAACCGGATTCATTGGAGAAGGCATTCGAGTTGGCAAGAAAAGTTGAATGTAAAATAATGGCGACAAGGAAGCCTACCACTCAATTCTATAAAGAAGGAAGTGTTGCTACGCCTAGATTTCCACAACCTACAAGGTTGACACCACAACAATTGGAAGAAAAAAGAGCAAAAGGGCTTTGCTACGGTTGTGATAGAAAATACACTAAAGGTCATAAGTGTGTTGAGAAGAAATTATTTTACATAGATTGTGAAGAGGAAGAAGAAAATGAACAAGAAGAGGATATACACCGGGAACCAACCCTAGAAGAGGAAGAAATGAGTCTGACCATATCGTGTAATGCATTGGCAGGAATTACCACTCCTCAAACTCTCAAGATAGAAGGACATATCAAGAAGAAAAAGGTAATAGTGTTGATTAATTCAGGTAGTACCCATAATTTTATTCATTGTAAGGTAGCCAAGGAATTGAATTGTTTCCTATACCCAACACCAGAATGTCAAGTGATGGTTGCAAATGGAGGAACTATAAATTTCTCTAGAAAATGCCATAATATGAAGCTAACCATGGGGGAATATGTATTGAATAGTCCAATGCTTTCCATTCCTATGGGAGGTGCTGATGTTGTACTAGGAGTACAATGGTTACAATCTTTGGGGACGGTAGCTTTTTAATTTTCAAGAACTTTTCTTGAAATTTTTTTCAGAAGGAAAGGAATTCGAATTACGAGGTATTGCAGGGAAGCCAGGAAAGATAATAAGCTCTAATGCGACCAAACTTCCCAAAGATGAAAAGAAAAGCAAGCGTAAATGCACAGTATGCTAGAAGTTAAGGCATCAAAATCATCTATTTCTGTAGATCTCCAACAAGTCTTGGACAATCATTCCAAGGTGTTTGAAACTCCCAAAGGACTCCCACCTATTTGTGATCATGATCATGCTATTCATTTGATTACAGGAAGTGTTCCTCCAAACATCAGGCCTTATAGATATCCTTACTTCCAAAAGAGCGAAATTGAACGTATGATTGCAGAAATGTTAGAGGCGGGTATAATTCAACCTAGTCAAAGTTCTTTCTCTGCTCCTGTAGTATTGGTACACAAGAAGGATGGATCATGGCGAATGTGTCCGGATTATAGGGAGCTCAATAGGCTCACCATTAAAGACAAATTTCCCATTCCTGTGATTGATGAACTATTGGATGAATTACATGGAGCAATTTATTTTACCAAGTTGGATCTTCGTTCAGGATATCATCAAATTAGAATGAAGACTGAAGATATTCCAAAAATAGCATTTCGAACTCATGAGGGTCATTATGAATTTTTGGTCATGCCTTTTGGCCTTACCAATGCACCTTCTACATTTCAAGGGTTGATGAATTCATTTTCAAACCCTTCCTTAGAAAATTTGTGCTAGTATTTTTTGATGATATACTAATCTACAGCAGGTCTTGGAAGGATCATGTTGAACATGTTGACAGGGTGCTCAAACTATTGCAGGAGAAACAATTATATGCAGAAACATCCAAATGTTTCTTTGGAGTACAAGAGGTGGAATATCTGGGTCATATTGTATCTCACGAGGGTGTTAAAGTAGACCCTAACAAAATTAAAGCCATTAAAGAATGGAAAATCCCCACAACCATAAAGCAGTTGCGAGGATTTCTCGGGTTAACAGGGTATTATCGCAAGTTTGTTAAGAATTATGGGAGAATAGCAGCACCTCTAACAACATTATTGAAGAAAGATGCATTTCATGGACTCCTGAAGCAACTAAGGCCTTTGAACATCTTAAAGAGGCAATGTGCCTAGCACCGGTCTTAGCTACGCCAGACTTCACAAAAACCTTTATTGTGGAATGTGATGCCTCAAGAAATGGAATTGGTGCAGTTTTAATGCAGGAAGGAAGACCCATTGCTTTTGAAAGTCGTCCAATCAAAGGAAAGTATTTACATAAACCTATTTATGAGAAGGAAATGTTAGCAATACTGCATGCACTAAAGAAATGGAGAACTTACCTAATGGGAAGACACTTCAAGGTAAAAACTGATCATGATAGTCTTAAACACTTTTGGAACAAAGACTATCTTCAGAAGAGCAGCAAAAATGGGTCACAAAGATGTTGGGTTATGAATTTGAAATAATCTACAAAAAAGGAAAGCTTAATGTTGTTACAGATGCACTCTCAAGAAAGAATGAAGAGGTGGAAGCATTGCTTTGTGCCATTTCTATTATCCAACCAGATTGGATAACCAAAGCAAGAGATGAATGGAAGAAGGAAAAAGATGTATGGACACTCATTCAAAAGTTGCGGCAAGATCCTAGTACATCTGATACATTTAGTTGGAAAAATGATTCCTTATGGTACAAAGATCGCTTATATCTTTGTAAGAATTCCCAACTAAAACAAAAGATTCTTCTGGAATTGCACGCTTCTCCTTTAGGAGGACACTCAGGATTTTTAAAAACTTACCACAGGGTGAAGAAAGATTTTTTTTGGGATGGCCTTAAATCTGATATTCAAAAGTTTGTGGCGGAATGTTTGGTTTGCCAGCAGAATAAAGTGGAGACAATTAAGACCACGGGACTTCTACAACCTTTATCCATTCCAAGTCAACGTTGGGAGGAGATTTCAATGGATTTTATCACAGGTTTACCTAAGTCCGAAGGAAAGAATGTCATCATGGTGGTAGTTGATAGACTTACCAAGTATGCACACTTTTGTGCATTATCTCATCCATTTAAAGCAAGTACGGTTGCTACTACATTTATGGACAGAATTCAAAAGCTACATGGAAGCCCAAGGATTATTGTGAGCGACAGAGATCCCATTTTTACTGGAAATTTTTGGACGGAGTTATTTTCTTGTTTGGGTACTCAATTAGCTCATAGCTCATCTTATCATCCTCAATCTGATGGTCAAACGGAGATAGTAAATAAATGTTTGGAAGGATATCTTCGTTGTTTTGTATCTGATAAAAAAACACAATGGGTCAAGTGGTTACCTCTCGCTGAATGGTGGTATAACACTTCCTTCCATACTGCAGCAAAAATGACCCCATTTATGGCACTTTATGGATATCATCCACCATCGATTACATCATCTTTAAGGGAAAATTTGAAGGTTCAAGCAGTCAAAGATCACATCGAGCATCAGCAAGAAGTTCTCCAACTCTTAAAGGATAACCTGAATTTGGCACAAAATCGAATGAAACAACAGGCAGATCAACATCGCAGCGAGAGAAGTTTTGATGTAGGAGATTGGGTATTTTTACGACTACAACCATATAAAAAAATGTCCCTCAAGCAAGCTAAGAAGGATAATAAATTATTGCCAAAGTACTATGGTCCTTACAAGGTGTTGCAAAAGATTGGTACTATGGCATACAAATTGGAGCTTCCTGCTTCTTCACAAGCGCATCCAATTTTCCATGTTTCATGCTTAAAGAAGGTTATAGGTGAAAATCTTCGAGTTCAAACAATATTGCCCGAACTTGATGAGGAAGGAAAAATCATATTGGAACCTGAAGCAGTCACGGAAACAAGAACTCGACAGATACGAAATCGATCAATTTCAGAGTATCTCATCAAGTGGAAGAACTTACCCACTGAAGATTCTACATGGGAGGATGAGAATTTTATACAGAAGCACCCAGAGCTACTCAAGCATTGAGGAGAACACTTTTTTGAAGGAGAGGGGCATGTTGGGTCCCTATATTACTAGTATAGTCCCTTATTGTTGTTAGTGTAACCCCCTTATTATTATTATTGTACCCTTGTAACCCCCATATTGTTATTATTGTGCCCTTAAATTATTATTGTTAGGTCGGCTAGGATTACATTGTGGCCCCACTAGGATTGCATTATGGCCCCATGGACTCCTATATATAGAAAGGAGGTTTTGTAAATTGTATCATCCAAGAATTGTTCATTTATGTAATGTATTGGAGGTTGCCCCCTCGAAGTGGCTTATTTCTAAGGCGTTCATATCTCTTTTCTTCTATTTTTGGAGCTGGTTACACAACAGTTTCAAACTTGAGTTTAGCGCGGAAACGATGATGAGCGATTTCGGAAATACCACAGGTGGTATTCACACACGGAGAAAGTGGTAAGTGGTATTGGCTTAATCGAACACGATACATGTCGTAGGCTGACGCGTGTCCCTCCTAAAACCATTGTTTCGCATTGAAGTTGCGCGATGGAAGGTTTTGGGCGAATTTGGCGCGAAATGGAGTGTAGACCGTCCGATCTGGGGGAGCTAGATCGACGGCTATGGATGCATGCGATCGAAGGAAAGATGTGTGGCAGATGAATGGTGGGGTCCAATTGGTGACGTCATTGTTTTGTCGTTCAATGGAGAATTTTGATTGGCTAGGTTAAGTGATAGAAATAACGATGGTCGTCTGATCTTAAAGATTAACGATGGAGATTCGATGTGGGGAAACAAAAGGCGAGGGGAATAATATGAAGTGAAGGGGATGGGGAAAGCGCTGGGGCATAAATTTATGGAGGAATAAGGGAACCGCGGCGAAAATAAATAGGGCTAAGGTTTTAGCCAAGGGTCGTAGGCCCTGGTCTTATGGAGAAAAAGGGCAGAGGTCTTAGGGCTAAAGGCACTTAAAGCCTATCTGATAAAAAGGTCAGAATTATGCTAAAAGAGGGTTTTTAAGGTCCATTTTTAGTGTTCCGATAAGCATAAAAAGGGTTTTAAACCATTATAAAGGGATTTTATAAGGCTTAAAGGGGTTTTTATGGGAAATGAAGTAAAAAATGGGTGAAATAAGGCTTATGAAATGAACTGATGGAGAATGGCTTGGAAGCAGTTTTCTTTGTATCTTGGCAGGGTAATCTTGGAGGCCTTTAGTGAAGATATTTCAGTGGAGTGACTCTTTGCCAATAATGAACACAGTGGGCTTTCAAGAACTCACAATTTTTTCACAAAATTTTTTTTCTTGAAGGCTAATAGAGTTGTTTTAGCCATCATATGATATGACAAAGTTTATTGATTCCTGACAGTGGCTCCACTTGGGGAGGGCAGATCTTTGTAGGTGTCAAGAATCTCAGAGATAAATCTTTGGAAAGTAGACCAGTGCCTTGTATTTTGCTACACTTTGACAACCTCTTTCCTTTGATGATCATGCTGCTTAAAAAGATGATCTACAGAATCACAACAAGATGATTTTTCTCCAAACTTCTACCTACACATCCTACTTTTCCTAACATTTTTCTTCATAGGGTGCACTTGGACTTGCAAACCCTTTTACATCAAAATTTTATTCTTTTCAAGAATAGGAAAAAATAATCTATTGCTACCCTTATAACTTCCATGAGTTCAGATTAAACAGTTGAACTCAAAAATTTTCTACCTAAGCTACTATCTGTCAAGATTAAGCTGTTTGACAGATCTGCATTCTCTATGTTCTAAAACAGAAATTTAAAACATAGTCAAATCAGGATTGAACTATCTAATATGTTATGGTGTCTATGGCTATATGTACAAGCTGCACATAGAATTTATTTGCAGAAATTTAAAACAAAATTGTGAAGGCTTAAGATCTAAAAATTATGAATCATTCTTTTTTCTTTTCCAGCTCTGATTTTGATCTGTTTAGAGCTATCTTTTATTTTTCCTTGGTTCAGATTTTGAGAATTTTAGAACCATATTATTTTTCTATCCTAATCTATTCTACTGATAAGCCAAGATTTTAAAGTTTTGCAGATCTTCTTTACAAACCCATCAGCATAAATTCAAATTTATTCAGTCATGATTAGGCTGTATGACTGAATAACAATTTCTCAAAGAAGTGGCACTTGAGTTTGCACACTTTCAGATTTTCTCTTTTTTGGTATGGGGTTGTACCTTTTCTTCTTTCTATCTGCCCTCTTTTCTCTTTTTTTAGTGTTTTTTTTTTGTATCTCATTTTCAAACTTTCTTTTAAGCAGTGTTATTTACAATGAATTGGAAAGAAATTTGAACAAAAAACCATAACAAAAATAATGTTTGAGCATCCTGCCATTGACAGGACCTCCAAAAAGTTCAGCTCCATCCATCTCTTGAAGAAAAAAGGCATTGTTACCATCAACAGAATAAATGAGATAAGGGCCTTTCCATAAATTTTCAAACTTTTCATGTTTGCCCTTAGATTCTTTCATTGAATCCCATTTTAAAACCTTGTCACCAATTTTAAAATCACTTGCCTTTGTTATTTTATCAAACAACTTCTTGATGTTTTCTTGTACTTGTTGTGCTCTGTTGTATACTTCATCTCTGGTTTGCTATAAATGTACAGTCTGGTTTATTCTTCTTGTCATATCATTTTCTTCAGATTGCACTTCCTGGATCAACTTCATGACTGGAACTCCTAGACTGGTTGGAAATATTGCATCTGCTCCATAAACTAGCTGATAGGGAGACATCCCAATTGACTTTTTGACTGTCAATCTGTCTGCCCAAAGTGCATGTACTAGTTTGTTGTGCCAAGATTTTTTATTTTCTTCCAGAAACTTCTTGATTATGTTTACCAAACTTTTGTTTAAGGATTCTGCCAGCCCATTACCTTGAGGGTAATAAGCTGTAGAATGGCCCAATATAATATGATATCTATGACAAAAATATACCATCTTTTTGGATCCAAATGCAGCAGCATTATCAGTGACAATATTCCTAGGACAACCAAATCTAGAAAAGATATGATTTTCAAGAAATGAAATGATGACTGAGTCTGTGGCATTCCTAGAAGGGATGGATTCTATCCATTTGGTAAAATAATCTTTTGATGTGAGGATCCATTTGTTTTGGGCAGATGAGGCAGGATGAATTTCCCCAATGAAGTCTAGATCCCATTGCTGAAAAGGAACTTCCACAATGATTGGTTGCAAGGGTAAGGGAAGCAGTGTTCTTTTGCCTTCAAAGATTTGACATTTATGACAGGCAAGGACAATTTTGTGTATATCTTGAAAGAGGGTGGGCCAGTAATAGCCAGCTCTAAGGATATTGTTCAATGTAGTCTTCTAGTAGAGGTGGCCTCCGCATTCTCCTTCATGAAATTCATGCTTGATCTTATCTGCATTATTTTCAGGCAAACATTTAAGAAATAATCCACCAGCATTTTTCCAATATAAAAATTTATCTAAAATGCAGTAATTTACAGCTTTCAACTTTAAAAATATTGCCTTTGTTTTAGACAAACTAGGAGGGACATTGAGATTAAACAGCACATACAAAATATCAGCATACCAAGATGAATTTAGAAAACGATCTTCAATAAGTGGAGCTGTCAACTCCTCCTGTTCATCTAATGCATTAAACATGTTTATATCAAGAGCTTGAAAGTTGGATTCAACCATTATTTTTGCTAGTGCTTGAACTTTGACGAGCTTAGTGGGCTTAATTTCTAAGTCATATTCTAGTATTACAACAATCCACTTTCCTCTTTTGCCATCTGGATCTTGGGTCAAGATGTCTTTTACCACTGAATGAGGCACAAATGCTATGATGTGTGAATGTAAAATGTAAACTATGAAGTCTTTTAAGGCTTTTACCAAGACAAAGGCTTGTTTTTCCATTATGTTATACTTCAAAGGTGCATCTCTTAATGCCTTGCTAAAAAATGCAATAGGCTGCTCTTGTTCCTTCATGTTTTTCTGTAATAGGACAACAACCACTGTATGTTCTGATGCAAATGAAAAAATGAAGAAATCTTTTGTAAAATTAGGACTAATGAGAACTGGTGTTTTGGTAAGTGCTTGTTTTACCAGCTCGAATGATTTCTTTGCTTCTAAGGTCCATTTAACTCCTTCTCTTTTAAGCATATTTGTCATGTTTCTAAGGAGTTCAACTAGGTTGGGTATGAACCTTCTCAAGAAATTAATCTTCCCAATGAAAGATTGAAGTTCCTTGATGTTTCTAGGATGGTTGATTTGAAATATACCTTCAATCCTCTTTGGGTCTATCTTTATTCCCTCTTTAGATATGATATGTCCAAGAAGTTTACCTTCTTGGAGACCAAACAATATTTTCTTGGGATTTAAGGATAAACCATATTTTATGCATTTCTCAAAGACTTTTCTTAAATGTATTAGGTGTTCTTCATCTGTTTTGGAATAGACTGTGATGTCATCTAAGTAAATCACAATGAAGTAGCCTATTTCTTATAAGAATGCAATATCCATGGCTCTTTGGAATGTGGCACCAGCATTCATTAAACCAAAAGGAATTTTCACATACATGAAAGTGCCCCAAGGAGTGGTGAAGGCTGTTTTTAGTTGATCATTAGGGTGTAACAATACTTGGTTATATCCGGAGAAGCCATCTAGCAAAGAAATTCTTCTAGAACCTACTACCCTTTGCAAAATATGATCCATTTTGGGAAAGAGATAATTATCCTTCAAGGAGGCTTTATTTAAGTTTCTGAAATCAATACAAAGCCTTATTTCTCCTGTTTTCTTCCTAATTGATACAAGATTAGATACCCAATTTGAATATATCACTGGGACTATGATTCCAGCATCATACATTTTTCTAATTTCTTTTTCAACCAGAGGTAATTGAACATGATTGTTTCTGCACAATTTTTGTCTAAAAGGCTTCTGGTTCTCTCGAAGGGATATCTTATGCTGAATTATTTCTGTATCATATGATTTTAAATCTTCATAACTCCATGCAAATACATTAGAAAATTCCCTAAACAACTCAAGATATTTCAACTTAATGTGAGCTGGCAGTGTTTTGGATAATTTAATCATTTTAGGCTTTTCTTCACTGCCTATATTGCACTCTTCTACTTCAGCTTCAGTGGGTTCTATTTTTGGCTTTTTCGCAACATCATTGAAGTCAAACAATTCTTCTAAGGGGACCAACCCTTTTGGCAAGCTTTCAGTTTTAGATTGTAGCACTTCTAGATCTTCTTTTCCTAAATTTGTGTAGTTCTCTGTTTTATGTTTGGGTACTTGGGTTAACAGATTTATATCAGCAACCTCCAGAGATTCTTCTTCTTTAAAAAGTGACGTTTCCTTAATATGACGGTCTTCTTCATACTCTGAATCTAAGTTTGGCATTTCAGATTCATTTCTGGACTGTAGGAAGTCTTCTATTTGTTTATCTCCTTCAAAAACTTGCTAGTATTTTTCATTGTCTGGGACTACTGGTATATATTTGACTTGGACTGTGTATTATTTTCTTTCATAAGGCTTCAAACATGTACTAGCAGCAAAGGCTAATCCACTGGCAAGAATGTTTTGGTTTCTAGGGACAAAATTAAGTTGGAATTCAACAAATGACTTTAATAGGTCCATGGCATCATCTCTATAGGCTCTTAGTCTGGGATGTTTGGCAGTATATTCCCCATTTACTTGCCTAATTATCAATTCTTAATCCCCATGAAATGTTATCATCTTGGCTCCTAGTTTTCTTAACAAGTGTAGTCCTAAGAGGAGTGCTTCATATTCTGCTATGTTGTTGGTGTAGTGAAAGTTTAATCTATTGAATGACCTTGAGTGTGGTTATTCTCTATATTATGCACCCATATGCCTGCTCCTGCACCAGTTTTACTGCAAGACCCATCAAAATTCATGCTCCAAAGAGGATTTTTTTCAGATTCATCATCAATTTCTTCTTTGTCCTCTTTGTTTTGTTGATTTTGACTGTCACTATGTTCTTTTTCAGGATCTGCACTATGTTTATTTGTGTCTTGTTCCTCAAAGTTTTCAATGTGTTGAGGAATTTCCCTTTGATTGCTATGATTGGCACTATGTTGATGACTGTTTTCTAGGTTAAGACCTTTATTTTGCATGCTGTGATTTTCTGAATTAGCAAATTGTTTTGTGGATGATTTTTCTTTCCCTTCCTCTTTTTCTATGACTGCCACTAAGTTGGTGGATGTTTCAATTTCTAATCCTTTCTCATTAGGAATCTCATAATTGTAAAGAATGAATGAGTCAAGGTCAGTATGTATAGAATAAAGAGGGGAGTTTTCTAGTCTTTCTTGGCTACTCACCATGTATTTCATGTGTGTTTCCCTATAAAGTCTTCTGGGTTGACTGAAGACAGGGATGGTGGCATAAGTCATATCCATTTGCATTGTGCCTTGCAATTTAGCACCCCAAGATCTAGATAGTAACATGCCATATTTGGGGGGTATATCAGCCAAAACAATGTCCATTACCAGGCTTTTGGCTAGGATTTGTGCTAGATTGACACAGAGATCTTTTATTAGGCCTAAGCATTTGACTCTGCTAGAGTCAAAGGAGTACAAATATTTGTAAGGTCTAGTTACCTCAAGGCCTAATATTTCCATTATTACTTTAGGCATGAGGTTATGTGATGCTCTTGATTTAAGCATGGCATTGTGTAGAATGTTATCATGGATGTTGAGACTAACATAAAATGGAGGAAATGCTCCTTCTTGAAATTTTCCTTCAATTTTTGGTCCAAACAGAAGCTCAGGTTGGTCATCATTTAAGTTAATAGAGTCATTGTGATCTCCTATGTTCAATGCCTTTAAAAATTGGGACCTATATACATCTTGAGTGACTAACTCAGTGAGAAGGATAGATATTTTTATCTTTGCAATTTCACTCTCTATGCTGAAAGGAGTTTGAGTTTTGGAAATGTTTAATTCAGCTTTCTTAGTCACTGTTTTCTCAGCAAAATCAGCTTGCTGATTTCTATTATTTAGAGTAGTTAAAATGGATGTTTTAGGAGCATTAGCTGAGGTGCTAGTGCTGCTAGGGTCACCACTATGTTTGTCATGAATTTGGGTGTTTTTTCCCTTGTTTTTATCAGAACCTTCAGCCACTATGTTATCGTTTTCAGCTGTCTTTTTGTAAGTATTTGCAAGGTTGTTTTTAGTAGAAATTTCAGAGGTTTTCCTTTTGGGAGTGTCTTGATTCTTTTTACTTCTCAAGTCATATTGTTTGTGTACATCCATTATGGCATTTTCAAAGCCTAGTTTATAATCTTCTGATTCTAGGCCTTCTTCCTCATCAGGTATGTATATGACTTGTTCTTCTTCATTGAGGAAAACAATATCCTCATTGTTTACTCCAAACATGTTCATGTGATTTTCCTCTGTTTATTCAATCAGTCCCTCATCATCATCAACATAATTCTATTGAAAAGGAGGTCTGATTTGCTGATCAGGACCTCATTGTGTCATTTGAGGGGGATTCCTTCTAAAATTTTGGTTCTGATTTTGATTTTTGTTTTGAGGAGCTGTTTGGTTTTCTTTAGGATAAGCCCTCTCATTCATGTTTATTCTTTCCATCATAATTTCCATAGTTATAACCAAATTATCAATTTTGAAGTCTGATGTGGAAGCTCCTGCTTCATCTTTGTAGGTAACCCTTTTCTCTGCTTTTAATCTAGCTCTTTTCTCAATCAAATTTTCTTCTACACTTATGGCTCCTCTCTTCATATCTTCTAAAGTTAAGGGGTCTCTTTCTCTTAGCTGGTAGGACATTTCTGGGTCAAATCCTTTAGGAAAATTAGCTAATGCTAGGTCTAGTGGAGGTTTCATGTCTGGGGGAAGTGCATTGTAAACACTATTGAATCTAGTGCAGTAATCTTGGACACTTTCCCTAATGTTTCTCTTGAGGTTGCTATATTCTGAAAGGATTTGGAGAGGGTTTCTCTTGACTTCCCATTTGTTTAGAAATAATTGATGGAAAGCAGGGAGGTCATTGATACTATTAGGGGTCAAGCATTTGAACCATTTTCTTACTTCTCCCCCTAAGCTTTGAGCAAACATTCCAAGTTTTATAGTTTCATCATCTATTTCTTGTCTGTCAAAGTAATCATTCATTCTATCCACATGTTGTTGAGCTGTAGTAGAACTACTAGCATCATATAACGGAATTTTGGACTGATAGTCCTGTGGTAGAATAGGTAAAGGTAAAGGAAGGACTAAGGGAGCATACCATGTTGCCATGATATGAGGTTGTGGAAAAAATGGGGGGTTTACAGGCGGAGGGAGGTGATGAAGTGTAGTGGTCTGAACTGTGTGTTGGCTATATGATGCAATGTGTTGTCCTTGATGGAAACCTACTTGATGAAGTTGTCCTTGATGGAAATTGACTTGATGAGTTGTCTTTGGATAAGCAACCTATTTGTTAATAATGTAAATCTGATGTATCTACAGAGCAGTTCAGAAGTAACAAAGAAAGAAATTCCAGTAAGTGCGAGAGTAATGATGAATTAGATATGTCACAAAGCATACGTGGGTTTGTAAAGGCAAAGTAGCATATGTATGTGGAAAAGTACGTACCAAGTAGCGTATGCCTATTTGTGCTCTAAATTTATAAAACTAGGGGACAATACCATGGTATTGGCCCACTGTATTGAGCGCTGGATTATCTATTTGATCCCGTCCAGGAATACCATCAGTGGTTGAGTGGTTTTGACTCATGGTATTGATAAAGGCTAAAACTATATAAGGAGAAGAGGATCATAGTGCAATGTGTGCATGTGTAAGGGTTGTTAATAAATAAATCTCTTTAAGAGATATCTACATGGATGAACTCTGTTCTTAATTGTTAGATTTGAATCTATGATGCACCCATGGATATAATGATTCAAGATCTCTAGATCTGATGATGATGAATCTCCAGAATGACCTACTGAAGGGATGGTGAAGAACTGGCGCAAGTCTGCTGAATTAAATGAATAAATCTGGGTAATTTTTATAGATCTGGTCTGTTCTGCAAAATTTATTCTTACAAATCTATACGCTAGTTGGTTTCAACAAAAGTGCATATATACGTAGGTTCGCTTCATGAAAAGTGCGTATGGCAGTTAGGGTTTTTTGAAAAAGAGTATACATAGAAGTATACAGAGGTTGGTGTGTAGAAAAGCGCATATGTACGCAGCTTCAGTGAAGCAAAGTAGCGTATGCTATTTTAATCAATGACTGTTCAGGGTTGAGTTTGTATCTACACATCTATTATGAAGTCTGGGTATTGAATGCATAATTCACTCTGAAGTATATCTACATGGAATGGGTTGCAGTTTATTGATAGATTTGAATTAATAATGCTCTTATGAATAAAAAGATGGATCAGGATCTCTAGACCTGAAATGACTATGTATTTTCTAGATCTGTTTATGGAATGTTTAGATCTGTGATTTAATGAATGTATGCTGAAGTGAAGGGTAATATCTGAGCTATTTATCTGGTCTGAAGAGTTGCGCAACCCTGCGATGTTTTCAGATCTATACGTAGGTTCATCGCAGTGAAAGCGCGTATATACGCGGGTTAGTTTCAGCAAAAGCGCGTATGGAATCTAAGGTCAGTCCTGAAATAGTTGCATATATATACGCAGGTTCATTTCAGCAAAAGCGCGTATGAAATCAAAGGTCAGTTATGAAATAGTTGCAGATCTATATGCAGGTTTGTCTCTATGAAAGTGCGTATATATGCAGGTTCGGTGAAGTAAAAGCGCGTATGGAATGTAGGTTTTGCTGAAGTGTGCAAAAGGAAATCTCTGATCTGTTTTGCTGTATTACTGTTTTCTGTCAAGATGTCTTCATACAGATTTGAGTTGTTTGAATAAAGATTATGCTGCTAGTTGATTATGATTAAAGATCAGTTGTTGGTTGATTGGTTGTTGATTCAATGAATGAATTGATGGAGTTATAAGTTTCAGTTTGATGTTCTTTGAGCTTAAATGTGTGGAGTGGGTCCAGTCTGAAAATCTGATGAAAAGAGGCCTACAAGTTGTGTTGTGTGGAAGCTGTTGGATCCAGTATGAAAATTTGATGAAACGTGGTCCATGGTGGTGCTGAGGGTCGAAGCCTTCAGTGAGGGGGTTGTAGCTCCCTTCCAGTGGTAGCTGGTAAACGAGAGCAGGGGGTAGTAGCTCCATTCCAGGAGAGGCTAGTAAACAAGAGCAGGGGGTAGTAGCTCCCTTCCAGGAGAGGTTGGTAAACGAGATCAGGGGGTTGGAGCTCCCTTCCAGTAGTGGCTGGAGAACGAGAGAAGGTTGCAGCCTTCTGCAGGTGGGTGCCTGCGTGCTGGTATTAGTCTGCGCTAGTACAAAATTGTAAGAAGTTTTCTTTATAATAAATATTGAAGACAGAGACGATAGCATCGGTGGTTTTCTCCCGAATTGGGTTTCCACCTTAAATACTGGTGTTCATGTGTGTTGCTTATGTGTGATGGTTTATTCTGTTATTACTACACATGCTTACTGCTTACTAAACATCTGATGAATGAATGATGCAATGATCTAAGTAAATAATTAAATGCATAATAATATCTCTGGACATACGCAAGTTTTCTTAAGGATATCCGCGTGTATACGCGAGTTGGGTTTAGTAAAGTAGTGTATGGTTTTAAGAGAAAGAAAAAGTAAAAAGTTTTCAGTCAGCTCTAAATACTGATTCACCCCCCCCTCTCAGTATTTTTCCCAACAATTGGTATCAGAGCAGGTCCTTCTACAGAAGCTTGATTGCTTGAAGGAGATCCGTCACAATGGGAAGGAAGCAAAAGAAGAGGGCTACTCAAGGAAAGAAGATATCTTAGAAATCGTGTACAACAGAAAATGAAGGTGATGCAAAAGGTATTAATCCTTGTTCTTGTGATTCACTTCCTTATGCAAGCAATGGTGAAGATAGTGAAAATGATAGTGAAAGTAACAGTATGGGTCTAGAATCAAATATCAAGATCAATGTTGAAGATCAATTTAAAAAGAAGGAATCTATCTACAAAGATATGATATCTAGAATGAATGGACAGATAGAAATGTATCAAAGACTGCAGGATAAAGTAACCAATTGAAGTAAAAGACTTGAAGCAGAAATCATCTCTCTCAAAACAGATTTGGAAAAATCAAATAAGAAGAATGAAGAACTTTTACAAAATTTTGAAGAACAAGAAAATGGGTTGAAAGAAGAGATTTTAAAATTGAATTATCAAGTAGAAGAAGGAAGAAGGGTCGAAGAAAGTATGAAGAAGCAATGCCAAAGATTGGAGGTTGAGGTAAACATTTTAAAAGGTAAATTAGAAAGAAAAATAAAACTCTTAAGTTTTAAATTAGTCATAAGATTAGGACAAGATTCTTTAGTAGTCCAAGAACATCTTCTGAGCAAATTTGGGTTTTGGTTTCATAAGAAAGCTAGTAAAGGAAGAATCTAGTTACAGAAGTGCTAAAGATTCAAAGGATATCAATACAAAAACACAGAGTGTTTGAGAAAACAAAGATTAAAAAAAATGATCATGAACTCTCAAAAGAAATCATTCCCTCGTAACTATGGAAGCATCAATCGATTCTCTCCTTTGATCAATAATGTTGAATGCTTTAAATGTCATAATTATGGGCATGTTGCAGACAATTGCAAAAGCAGATTGTTTCAGTCACAAACAAACATATTCTACACAGAAAGGTACTCAGGTTTCTTTAAGGGATATTGTTTTTCATGCAACAAGTTTGGTCATAAATAAACTGATTGCAATAGAATAAGGAATAGAAAAACACATTATGATCCCTATGGTTACTTTTCTGGTCACACAAGATGTTATGCTTGTAACAAGTATGGACATGTAGAAAAAGAATGTAGGATGAATAGATCTGAGAAATTGGATAATTTCCAGCACACAATAAGAAATTTCAAGAAAAGTTGGAAAAAGAAGGAGGACCGGTCAAAAATGTAGGGGATAATAATCCTACTGCAGTCTTCCGCTTCTAAAGCTTACTTCTCATAATGACTGCAGGAGTGATGTGAGATACATTATAGGAATAAGTAATGTATCATCACAAGGGGAGCAATACATGATGATTCCCATGGTTGGTTTGGTAATTCTGGTTGTGTTTATTTCTAACAGTGCATCTAATGTGACAACAGAAGACAGGTACCGAATGTAAAAATCCAGGAGAAAATGAAGCTGTGAAATTTTCAGTATTATACTTTTCATACATGGGTTTCGTGAACTAAAGCCGCGTATACACGCGAGTTCCGCTGGAGACAGTAGCGTATGTTTTTATTATTATAAGAAAAACAGTAAGACAACTAAATATCAGGAACACAGGTTCAGGGGGAGCATCAATCTAACTACTAATGATTGCATCGCTGGCATTGTATTTGCTTATTCCTTGGTTCTCGTAATACTCATGCTCAAATGATGATGACATGATACATGGTTTCTTATGATGAGATTATGGATGAGCCCTGATTGCTTTTTGCTGAAGGGTATCTTTTGTTTTCACACATGGATGAGATGGAAGTCTTATGATTCGGAGATAAGGACTCTTGTGGGATCTTCTATCTATCTAGAAATTCTATCCACTATTGAACCACACAATGTCAATCAAGCTAGCAAAGATGAATGTTGGATTCAAGCCATGAATGAAGAGCTTGATCAAATTGAAAAGAATCACACTTGGGAATTAGTACCAAGACCTCATGACAAAAATGTCATTGGAACGAAATGGATATTCAAAAACAAGTTAAATGAGAATGGGGATGTTATAAGAAATAAAGCTAGACTTGTTTGCAAGGGGTATGCTCAACAGGAAGCTCAAAGGAAATAGATGGCATTTTCTTATGCAGCAAAATATCTTAAGCAAATTAGAAAGTGGCAGGGGAAGGGGTGCAAACACAATAAGTACCAATGATATTGGTCATAATCCCTCAGGTTCTCCATGATAGTCCTCAGGTGAATCAACCCGAAATCTGAATCCTATGATAGGAAGTCTTTTGTATCTCATTGGGACTAGACCGGATATTATGCATGCAGTTGGGATTGTTGGACGATTCCAAGCCAATCCAAAAGAGTCTCATCTTCAGGCTGTCAAAAGAATATTCAAATATCTACAAGGAACTCAAGAATTTGGACTATGGTATCCAAAGAATCCTAATCTTACTCTTCATGCTTACACTGATGCAGATTGGGCTGGAAATGTTGATGATCGGAAAAGCACAAGTGGTGGTGCATTCTATATGGGGCCCCGGTTGGTATCTTGGTTCAGCAAGAAGCAAAGATCTATTGCCTTATCTACAGCAGAAGCAGAATATGTGTCTGTCGCATCATGTTGCACTCAACTTCTATGGATGATGCAAACCTTACAAGACATTCAAATCAAATGTTCACCTCCTATATCCATTATGTGTGATAATACAAGTGCCATCAGTATTTCAAAGAATCCTGTTATGCATTCCAAGACCAAGCACATTCCCATCAAGTATCACTTCTTACGTGAACAAGTGCTTGAACAAAAGTTGAAGTTGGAGTATGTTCCCTCCAAAGAACAAGTTGCTGATATATTTACCAAACCTTTACCCAGGGAAGTGTTCGAATATCTCAGACAGAAGCTGGGAGTAGTCTCTGCCATGTAGAAGATCAGATCTACTTAAATATAGAAGATTAAATTGGACACGCGGATTTCCTGAAGGACAGTTGCGTATATACGCGAGTTTATACACAGAAAACCGCGTATGGGTATTTGCTGACAATTTTTTTTTGGGTCAGCATGCTTCAGCACAGCTGCGGTGCTGTTGGGTATCTCTGGTGATGTTGCAGCTCTCATATTTCTGATAAAGATGCCTTGATGATTTGTTGTTGAAAGTGTTCAGGATGCACAGGCTAAGGGGGAGCATTGGTCATGTGGAAAGGATGCATTGTTGGCATTCTAATTATTTGTTGTAGTCTGATCTCATGCTTGAGATTATTTGATCTTGATTGTATAAGTCATTTCTGTAATTTGATGAAAAAGGTCATGTTGAGACCCATGATGTAAAAATTGTAATATTCAGTCATGTAAGGACTTCTTCAAATTTGTAAACCCACTTGGTTAGGTAGTTGAGTCAAAATGTGCAAACCCACTTGGTTGGGTACTTGAGTCACATATGTAAATCCACTTGGTTGGATCATTGATGTAAGTATGAGTCCTTGGTAATAAGAAAGGTCATACTAGGTTGAGTTATAGAGTCATGTACTTGAGTCCTTGGTAATAGGAAAGGTCATACTAGGTTGAGTTATAGAGTCATGTACTTCATTAAAAAAAAATAAAAATAAAATAAAATATATATATATATATATATATATATATATATATATATATATATATATATATATATGTTTGAAGATTTAGCATGAACTTAGGGGGAGCAAGCATGGTAACTTCAGTACACATCAGATCTACAGAGCTATTCTTTCTACAATAGAATAAAAACCTTGTTTGGTTTTGATCCGCCCTTTGCCCTTGATGTCAAAGGGGGAGATTATCATGGTGTTTGAATAATGGTTATAATCAATGTATCTATCTGTTGTGGTGATCAAACACCATCATGTTTGCCATCAAGTCCAAAGGGGGATATTGTTGGATATATGATGCAATGTTTTGTCCTTGATGGCAACCTACTTGATGAAGTTGTCCTTGATGGAAACTGACTTGATGAGTTGTCTTTGGATAAGCAACCTATTTCTTAATAATGTAAATCTGATGTATCTATAGAGCATTTCAGAAGTAACAAAGAAATAAATTCCAGGAAGTGCCAGAGTAATGATGAATTAGATATGTCACAAAGAATACGCGGGTTTGTAAAGGCAAAGTAGCGTATGTACGCAGAAAAGTACGTACCAAGTAGCGTATGCCTATTTGCGCTCTAAATTTATAAAACCAGGGGACATTACCATGGTATTGACCCATTGTATTGAGCGTTGGATTATCTATTTGATCCCTTTCAGGAATACCATCAGCAGTTGAGTGGTTTTGACTCATGGTATTGACAAAGGCTAAATATATATAAGGAGAAGAAGATCATAGTGCAAGGGTGTGCATGTGTAAGGGTTGTTAATAAATAAATATCTTTAAGAGATATCTACATGGATGAACTCTGTTCTTAATTGTTAGATCTGAATCTATGATGCACCCATGGATATAATGATCGTTCAAGATCTCTAGATATGATGATGATGAATCTCGATGACCCTACTTGAAGGATGGTGAAGAAGAGTGTAGTCTATTTGAATTAAACACATATAAATGCGGGTAAGTTTATAGATCTGGTTTTGATTACCAAAATTTATTCTTAGAATCTATACATTAGTTGGTTTCAACAAGCAGTATATATCTTGGGTTAAGCTCGCCGGCAATCGTATGGCGGAGTTAGGGTTTTAGAAAGAGTATACATAAAGAAGTATACGGGTTGGTGTAACACGAGAAAAGCACATGTCTGTGACTTGATGAAGAAAAAGTAGCGTGTGCTATTTTAATTAATATTGTTGAGTTGAGTTTGTATCTGCATATCTATTCTAAATCTGGGTGACAAGATAGGAGAGTAGTCTACCAGAACAGCGTTTTTATGGAAGGTGGCAGTTTTTGCAGCTATCGGGCAACAAGTGTCGAATTACTTGCAATGTTTGAAATCCATTTTTGAGGTTGTAAATGGATTCAGCACTACCAAAATCCCTTAGGGCACTCAAAATACTTAAGTTTAACAACTGCAAACATGATTCTGATGAAATCTTTGCCGGATTTTTTAAAAATCTTTGCCGGAGTCCGGGCTAAAACGTTGCCTGGAAACGACAGCCCTATTGAATGCATACTTCACTCTGAAGTATATCTACATGGAATGGGTTGCAGTTTATTGATAGATTTGAATTAATAATGCTCCTATGAATAAAAATATGGATCAGGATCTCTAGACCTGAAATGACTATGTATTTTCTAGATCTATTTATGGAAAGTTTGGATCTGTGATTTAATGAATGTATGCTAAAGTGAAGGGTAAGATCTGAGATGTTTATCTGGTCTGAAGAGTTGCGCAGCCCTGCAATGTTTGCAGATCTATACGCAGGTTCGTCGCAGTGAAAGTGCATATATATGAGGGTTAGTTTCAGCAAAAGCACGTATGGAATCTAAGGTCAGTCCTGAAATAGTTGCAGATATATACGCAGGTTCTTTTCAGCAAAAGCGCGTATGAAATCAAAGGTCAGTTCTGAAATAGTTGCAGATCTATACATAGGTTTTTCTCTGTGAAAGCACGTATATACGCAGGTTCAGTGAAGTAAAAGCGCGTATGGAATGTAGGTTTTGCTGAAGTGTGCAAAAGGAAATCTCTGATCTGTTTTGCTGTATTAATGTTGTCTGTCAAGATGTCTTCATACAGATCTGAGTTGTTTGAATAAAGATTATGCTGCTAGTTGATTATGATTAAAGATCAGTTGTTGGTTGATTGGTTGTTGATTCAATGAATGAATCGATGCAGTTATAAGTTTCAGTTTGATGTTCTTTGAGCTTAAATGTGTGGAGTGGGTCCAGTCTGAAAATCTGATGAAAAGAGGCCTACAAGTTGTGTTGTGTGGAAGCTGTTGGATCTAGTATGAAAATTTGATGAAACGTGGTCCATGGTGGTGCTGAGGGTCGAAGCCTTCAGTGAGGGGGTTGTAGCTCCCTTCAGTGGTACTGGTACGAAGCGAGGGGTAGTAGCATCCCCTTCCCGGAGAGGGCCCAGTAGAGATCGGTTGGAGCTCCCTTCCGGTAGTGGGTGGAAAATAGAGAAAGGTTACGACATCTGCGGTGGGTACTGCGTCTTCTTTGTTAATGAATGCACTAGTACAAAATTGTAAGAAGTTTTCTTTATAATAAATATTGAAGACAGAGACGACATCAGCGGTGGTTTTCTCCCGAATTGGGTTTCCACCTTAAATACCGGTGTTCATGTGTGTTGCTGATGTGTGATGGTTTATTCTGTTATTACTGCACATGCTTATTGCTTACTAAACATCTGATGAATGAATGATGCAATGATCTAAGTAAAGAATTAAATGCATAATAAGATCTCTGGACATACGAAAATTTTCTTAAGGATATCCACGTGTATATGCGAGTTGGGTTCAGTAAAGTAGCGTATGGTTTTAAGAGAAAGAAAAAGTAAAAAGTTTTCAGTCAGCTCTAAATACTGATTCACCCCCCCCTCTCAATATTTTTCCCAACACTGTGGATGTATGGGTGAGTGGAAAAGAAGTACTCATACTAGCTAAGTACTGTTGAGCTGATTTAGGATGAGAGAAAGCAAAGTTATGAATGAAATGAAGATCAGGTGGGGTGGTTTCTCTATTGCTGCTATGTTGTAAATCTTCAGGCTCAAATTCTATCTGATCTATACCACTGACTGACTTGGTTCTAGATGGATTCTTTGTAGAAGGCAAGTCAACTTGTGTATCTTATAGAGCTGTAAGATTTTCAAAGACAGAGTTCGCTATGTGAATTGTTCTAACAATAGTTGGATTTAAGGATGTAGGAGACCTCCTAAGGATACTTTTTGGATTATCAACTATCTCAGGAGGATTTGGGTCAGGATAGGCTTTAGTATGAATTATTTTAGAAGCCACTATGTTATGATTTTGGACCCAATGATATGAAAAGTTCAGCCAAATATGACAGTCTTTAGAAGGCAAACTATTCTAGTAAGAGACTTATTCCTCTAAGTTTCTCTTAACTGGATTTGTGCGATGTTATGATAAAACAAGCTTCCCAGTGGAGTGTTTGGACCACCAATAGGATCAGGAGGCCTACTGAAAACTAGTGGAGTCACTAGGCAGAAGATTTTTACTTGTTTTAAGGTTGATTTTTGTAGGTTTTAACCCTGAACAGAAATTATCTACACACGAATATTATAACAGAAAATAAACAATAGCGAGAGCATAGAACATAAAACAGATAAACACAGAGATTTTCCCCTGGATCCCAAATTGGGACGACCAGCTTGATTTATCATTATAATCCTTTTAGTGTTACAACACATATATATACATGCCGAAGCATACATAAACCCCAATCCATTAACCCTGGATTAGAACATAACCGTAGTTCCCTTGACCGGATCTACAAAATACCAGGGGTCGAAAACCATCGTACCCAAAAACCATGTGCAAACTCATGCACAAAACATGGGTGGGTCTGCAAAATTTTTTTTTTGAGGTAACTGGCGCCCCCACACAACGCGTGAGGCTAGTCGTGGAAAGAATATAACACATACCCAACATTCTCCCACTTGTTGTTTTCTTTCCACAGGGGGCCACAGGAGAGCTTAGTCATTGGGCCAATTTTTCAACACCCATTGTTTCTCTACACCAAGAGAACTTCTGAGTGCTCACAGACTTCGTCAATGCATCTGCAACATTCTTCAAAGTGTCCACCTTTACCAGCAACACCCTTTTAGCCTCAACCATATCTCTAACAAAGTGATATTGAACATCAATGTGCTTTGTCTTTGAATGATAAGCGGGGTTCTTAGCCAAGAAAATTGCACTTTGGCTATCACAGTCTATCCTTATAGCTTGTTTTACCAACCCCATACTTGAACACAATCTCTGCAACCAAATTGCTTCCTTGCTTGCATGAGTGGCTGCTATGTATTCTGCCTCTGTAGTTGAAAGAGCCACTACAGACTGTCTTTTACTCATCCAACTGACTGCGCCTTCAAATAGGCTAAACACATACCCACTTGTAGATCTTCTTTGGTCCAGATCTCCAGCCCAGTCTGCATCAACAAAACCACGAATGTCCAACATTCTTTCTAATCCTAGTCTTCCTTGGTAGCACAAGCCATAATCACTAGTGCCACGTAAATATCTGAAAACCCGCTTCACTGTTGTCCAATGCTCCTTCCCTGGGTTTGACATAAACCTGCTCAATACTCCCACTTCATGTGCAATGTCTGGTCTAGTACAGACCATTGCATACATCAGGCTACCCACTGCACTTGCATATGGAACACGGGACATATACTCCTCTTCTTCTTGTGTCTTGGGATACTGTTCAACAGACAACTTTACACCTACAGGAATAGGAACATTCACCGGTTTACTATCCTGCATATTGAACCTCTGCAATATAGTCTCGACATACTTCCTCTGGTTTAACCAGAGCTTCCTCTTTGCCTGATCTCTCTTAGTTTCCATGCCCAAAATATAGTTTGCAGCACCCAGATCCTTCATGTCGAATTTGGAGAACAGTTGGGTCTTCAAATCTTGGATAATTTCTTTGTCATTTCCAATCAACAACATATCATCCACATACAAGACCAAATAATAACACGGTCACCAATTAATTTAAAATAAACACAGTGATCCTCCTTGCTTCTGGTGAAGCCAAGTCCCCGTATATAGGTATCAAATTTCTGATACCACATCCTTGGTGACTGTTTTAACCCATACAGAGACTTCTTCAACCTGCATACTAGTTCTTTCTTACCCTTCACCATAAAGCCTTCGGGTTGCTTCATGTAGATCTCCTCTTCTAGATCCCCGTGAAGAAATGTTGTCTTCACATCCATCTGTTCTATCTCAAAATCAAATGCAGCAGCAACAGATAAAATTAATCTAATAGAAGTAACTTTGGCAACAGGAGAGAAAATATCACCAAAATCAATTCCTAGCACTTGGGAATAACCTTTTGCTACCAACCGAGCTTTGTATTTCTCCACCTTGCCTTCTACATTCATCTTCTTTTTAAACACCCATTTGCTCCCTATGGGCTTCCTTCCAGCTGGAAACTCCACCAGATCCCATGCCTCATTTTTGTGCAAGGATGCCATTTCATCAACCATGGCGCGTGGGGCTAGTCGTGGAAAGAATATAACACATACCCAACAATTTTTGTCCACCATCAGAAAACATAAAATTTTCTTGGGCAACATTTGATTTGTTAAGTTTTAAATGAGGTTTTCTAAGTTTAGAGTTTGTCTGCAATGTTTAAAACTCAAAATTCCCTAGTATGGTCACCACTATGTTGGCTCCCTGTGATTTGCAAGAAAGGCAAGACCAAATGCTGCAGGGGCCACATCAGAACCACTTTGGAATCCTAGGCTCTAGCCTTCATGGATTCAGAGAGGGATCTCTGTATTAGTGTCTTTAAATGGTATATCTTTATGTTTAATTATGATATTAGGCTAGTTATGAAGCTCAAAAGAACTTGTTTGTTTGATTGATTGGTTGGGATGGATATCAGAAAAGGAAAAGGTCACTAGAAGGGTGAAGGTGAGAGGGGGTTGATAAATTTTTCAGTTGATAGGATAGGTCAAAAGACAGTATCAATCCATTGGGCTATGGAGTCACAAAAGGATTTAATTGTACAACAGTTCTATAGGGTTTCCATGGGGCAAGTCATCTATATCAAAGGATCTCTTTAGATTGATTTGTGGCATGAAGCGTCAAAGTGTTGTGAAAAAAGCAAAGCTAACAACCAATTAAGAATCTATTAACTTCACTAAACAAGAAAATCCTTTCAAAGTAACTGTTTGAAGTAAGCCAAAGGACAGGGCATACCATAGAATTATTTGGACAAAATTTTACTAAAGCACACTTTTCAGACAACAATTCGGTAATCTAAAGGACTACCTTCAGAAAGGAGAAAATATATAAGAAAACGAAGGGCAGCCTAAGATCAGGTAAGAACTTTGAATCTATCCTGCTTTTGGCATACTCTAAAGGGAAACTTTCAAAACAATTGTTAAAGACATGACCAGAGCATAGGGCTAACCATAGACTTCCCTAGTTTAGACTCTACTTAGCATGCAATGACAATATCATTCAAGAACAACGTCTCAAGTTTTACACAACAGGACATGGGCTCACCAACATTCCTTGACTGGTTACACTCTATTGAATCATTCCCAAATTAACTATTAGAAGAAAACATAGAGATAAAGCTTTCAGACAGAAATAGGGTACTTTGCAGGAAATCCTACTCTAAATTTTCTGTTCTTTATCAGAGAAAATAGACAACATGAAAAACATAAGGAAAAAAAATACAGTGAGGAATAACATCACCATTAACATAGACTAGGATCCCATGAATCAACTTGTATTATTGATGTTCAAACCAGTTACATTCTTCAGGTCCAACAGGTCTTTACAGCTCTAACTTCACTTCTCAGCCTAGTATTCTTCAATTACGTCACAACACTTCAACAGCTTCAACAACTATTTACACTTGATAATAATTCATCTAACAACCAACCAACCAACCCTTTACAATGTGTTCCTCATGGAGTATTTATAGATGAATGAGGAGGTGGAGTGAAAGAAAGGGTTCTAATTTGTTCATTTAAGACAGAGTAAATGCTTTTCGACCTTAGGGAATTTAGATAACCCAAGGTAAAGAATATCTGATGTTTTAACTCTGTTAAATGAATGTTTTATCAACTTCTGAGCTACTTATTCACTTTTGTTGACTTTTAGGCATATTTGGTAGGCTGGAAATAACTTCTGAGCTATCTTTGTAAAATATCTCTGACTGTGCATTCAATTTGTATGCTTTTGAATTAAATAGGACTATAGGTGGCATTTTTGGGTTCTGGGGGATTAATTGCTTCACTGATCTGGCATTTGGAGCGGTCCCTTTGTTGATCTAGCTTATTTTGTGGCTTTAAACATTGATTTTGGCCTTAATTGTGCTTTAAGGCCTTTCTAATCATCTTTTGTCTTCAAAATGCGTCTTTATCTCATTAAACTGCATATTAAGCCTTTGATATTCAAATTTTATGCTTAACCTTTAAACTTTAATCTTCATCTTTAATCTCTAATTTTCTTCACAGTTCTTCTGTACAGGTGGCTTTCTGCGATGAAGGGTTTCGCTGGAGTAACCGATGTTCATGACGCATCGACTAAACATGGAGATTCAACCCTTTATGTCATTTTCTGTGATATCAAGCCTCAAAGGATCGTCACCCTCAGCCTTTAATCACTTTCCTTGACTGTAGGATGGATTTTTCGTTTAATCACCATGAAACTTGCACAAACTGAACAAATGTTATGAAAACCTGCGAATATTGGGTTTAACTGCTTTAGAGGCTCGGTGGAGGTGAAGGAGCTATGCAGAGGAGGAGGAATGCGTGGAGGGAGGGTTCCATGGAGGAAATCTGAGAACCAGGGTTTCAAACTTGAGTTTGGCGCGGAAACGATGATGAGCGGTTTCGAAAATACCACAGGTGGT
Organism: Pinus albicaulis; assembly: GCA_034641835.2. Classification (NCBI taxonomy): domain Eukaryota; kingdom Viridiplantae; phylum Streptophyta; class Pinopsida; order Pinales; family Pinaceae; genus Pinus; species Pinus albicaulis. The sequence continues at coordinate 1,442,272,114 of CM076581.1, forward strand.
ATTCGCACACGGAGAAAGTGGTAAGTGGTATTGGCTTAATCGAACGCGATACATGTCGGAGGCTGACGTGTGTCCCTCCTAAAACCACTTGTTTCGCGTTGAAGTTGCGCGATGGAAGGTTTTGGGCGGATCGGGCATGAAATGGAGTGTAGATCGTCCGATCTGGGGGAGCCAGATCGACGGCTATGGATGCATGCAATCAGAGGAAAGATGTGCGGCGGATGAATGGTGGGGTCCAGTCGGTGACGTCATTTTTTTGTCGTTCAGCGGAGAAGTTTTATCGGCGGGGTGAAGTGATAGAAATAATGATGGTCGTCTGATCTTAAAGATTAACAACAGAGATTCGATGCAGGGAAACAAAAGGCGAGGGGAATAATGTGAAGTGAAGGGGCTGGGGAAAGCGTTGGGGCATAACTTTATGGAGGAATAAGGGAACCAGGGTGAAAATAAATATGGCTAAGGTTTTAGTCGAGGATCGTAGGCCCTGGTCTTATGGAGAAAAAGGGCAGAGGTCTTAGGGCTAAAGGCGCTTAAAGCCTATCTGATAAAAAGGTCGGAATTAGGCCAAAAGAGGGTTTTTAAGGTCCTTTTTTAGTGTTCCGATAAGCATAAAAGGGTTTAAAACCATTATAAAGGGATTTTATAAGGCTTAAAGGGGTTTTTATGGGAAATGAAGTAAAAAATGGGTGAAATGGGGCTTATGAAATGAACTGATGGAGAATGGCTTGGAAGCAGTTTTCTTTGTATCTTGGTAGGGTAATCTTGGAGGTCTTTAGTAAAGATATTTCAGTGGAGTGACTCTTTGCCAATAATGAACACAGTGGGCTTTCAAGAACTCATAGATTTTTCACAAAAAATTGTTTCTTGAAGGCTAATAGAGTTGTTTTAGCCATCATAGGATATGACAAAGTTTATTGATGGCTAACAAATCACACATTAAATCATCCAAATTAAATTTTAAATTTGAGAATTTGTATTTTAAATTTTAGTATGTTTGCTAATTTGAATTTTTAATATAATGATTTGTAATTTACTAATTTGAATTTCACTGAAAACCATTATGAAGTTATGAACCCAAGGACTTCAATAGTAGTGAGCTAATAGTAGGATTAAAATAAAATTTAAAAACGACAGATTATCTAGTTTATTAGTTTATGAGATGCACTAATCATTGACTAGTTTATTAGTTTATGAGAATATGAAAATTAAAGACAAGTATTCAAAGTTTTTATTCATGATTTATGTACATAGTAAAATCTATTTTTTTGTTCCACTTCTAATATTATTTTGTATTTTAATGTAAATTTGTAATATTGATACCATGGATAGAGAGTTGGGCAATGAATGTGGTAAAAACAACAACAGGATGAGACCCCCACTACATCCACAAGCTCCACAAGTTCAACAATAGAATGCAGAGGGAAAAATAGGTACCCACAAGCAATCAAGCACCAGTTCCAAGAAGCCCTTAATAAAGTTCATGAAGAAAATAACACAAAACAAGGAAAAAAACATCGGGGGCTATGAGGAATAGCAATTCACTTTGTGTGACCATGTTTTTAAGGGTAGCTATACAAGATAATGGCATCATATTTTGGGCATACCTGGGTTAGGATTGAAGGCTTGCACATGCAGCCTTGAACAAAGAATGGAGATGAGTAAGCTTCACATGAAAGAAAATGGAAACTATGAATGTGATAGTAGCATTGTATCTCCTAAAAATAAGAGAGGTATACATGAAGATTCATCCCAATGTATGAATGAACAAAGTCATATCCAGATTGAGACTAATCAAGGGAGTTATAGCACTCAGAGGACTAGTGTAAATGAATCCATTCAAAATATGTACAATGTATTGCATAGGGATGAAGTAGATGATGCCATAGCAGATTTTTTTTATGGTGAATATAATTTCATTTAATGCCACTCGTTCACCATACTATAAATAAATGGTGAGAAACATCATAGCTGCAGGGACAGGATATGCACCCCAAAACAAAATGAGGACTTTATTATTAGATATAGGGGTGACACGAATGCATGGACTTATGGAGGATCTCAAACAATCTTGGGTTCATTCAGGTTGTTCAACTTTCATGGATGGTTGGAAAGATATTCAAAAAAGACCTTCGTTGAATGTTATTGTCACATCACTAGAAGGGCCTTATTTTTTAAAAGCAATTGATTGTAGTGGAAAAAATAAGGATGCTAATTTCATGTTTCAAATGTTGAAGGATGCAATTGATGAGGTTGGTCCTTTAAATGTGGTACATGTCATCACATATGCAACACTTGTTTGTAGGGCAACGGGATTGATGATCCAAAGTCGATATAGGCATATATTTTGAACTCCATGTTGTGTAAATGCCATTAAAAATCACTTAAAAGACATTGGTAAAATACAATGGATTGAAAAATTAATTTCAGATGCAAGGGAGGCACAAATGTTCATCTGCAACCACCATGCTTCCTTGGCAATTTACAGGATGTATTCAAAGAAGCATTTTTTAAAACCTGCAAAAACCAGATATGCCACATATTTTATTTTTCTTGAGCGTATGGTTGAGGTCTATGCATCTTTACAAGTGATCCGAAAATATCTCTGCACGTATGAGCTTTTTACTTTGTGCCATGTTGACTTGAAGTTGGCGAAAAAGTGTTTAAGTGGATGAAATTATGGTTAACGAGTTTTTATTTCTCACACAATTGTTATGTATTTTGTGGGGAGGCTCATGAATTTTTCATTATTTATGATTAAATCTTTTCATGAGATGCTCATGCATTTTATTATGAATTTTATGAGCCTTTATTAAACTCATGCATTATTATTCACTTTTGATAAAAATGATTAATATTTGTGAGAGAAAATTTGTCTCACGTATTATTCATTTAATGTAATTATGGAAATTGATTTTTATGTGAGAAATCACCTCACACCAATTTTCTATTTTTCTCAATTGTAGGTTGAGAGAATCAAGGGCATGGTTGAAGAGTGTTTAAAGTGATTTTGAGACTTTTCCCAATTATGAGCTTGAGATAGTTGGAGATCCTACCTTCATGGATCTTGTTTTGCCTTCTTTGTAATTAGATCCTACAATTGTGGATATGGTAATTAATGCTCTTTGTTGGAGAGTGAGTAGGGAAAAACTATAAATATTCCTTATCTGAGCCATGTGAAGGAGGTGGAAAAGAGGAGAGAATGCTTAGATATTGAGAGCCATAGTGCTTAGCTAATGAAGGGCCATAGTGCTTGAATGTAAGAGAGCTTTAAGAGATTACTTTGGATAAGGAATATAGAAGATCTGCATTCTAGTTGAAGCAGATCTGGAGATGTAGCCCCAGAGGTGGAGGGGTGAACTCCGTCATCAACATCGGTTTCCCCTCTCTCATTTACTTGAATGTGCTTCTTGATATTTTAAGTTCATTTACTTATGTTTATGTGTTTCATGCATTATAATAGATGAAATAATGTGCTCAATTAAACTTGTATAAGCCACAGTCAATTAAAATATCCTCACACCGTAAACGATGGTTAGAGACTTGACTCGTGATTGGATCAAGTTTGGTATCAGAGCAGGTGACTGCTTTGCAGGATGGGCAGAGGAGCGAAGCACGCTGAAATAATTGCAAGCATGGAACAGTGAACATGTAATAATGGAGGATGTCAAAGACGTGTACGAGGCCATGCCAAGGATGTCCAATAGGGTGGACATGTTGTATGAAGCTTATGATAAACAAGCATCAAATAACGCTGAGTTGAAAATGATTCTACAAGAGGAGAAGGAGGACAAGCAGTGATTGCAGCTTCAATTGAAAGCCACACCAGAGGCATTGGAAGAATTGAAGTGCAACGACCAAAATATTCAAACAGATCATGATGCATTAAAGACACTTCTACGAGCCAAAGAGGAGTTATTTTCTAAGTTGCAGAAGTTTGAGACAATGGATGCTGCATCTCAAACCGAGGTATATGATGTTACTTCATGTTATGTTCTCTCTCAATATGAAACTAATGTTGGCATGAAGATCCTCACGAAGATGGGGTATAGAGGAGGTGGGCTTGGCATAAATGGCCAAGGAATCACCCAGCCATTGGAGGTTGTACCAAGACAACCATTTGCAGGTTTGGGTTATGGACAGGATGAGAAATGAGAATGCTCGAAGGTAGCTGAAGCAAAATCCATCTCTTCATCACCCGATTCCAAGAAGGGAATCAAGCCACCTAGTCCTCACCAGTTCAAGGAAAAGTCAGGAAGGTATAACAGTCATTCAAATTCTTCTTTTGCATATAAGAGAAATGATTGCTTCCACAGATATTCTAATCGCGATGTAGTTAAGCATCACACAAAGAAAGTGTGGGTTAAGAAGATAGATGTGTCCATGAGAAGTGAGACCAAGAAGAATGAGAACCTTCTAAATCCTCCTATCATGAAGACATAGTTGAATGGGAAACGACATAATTTCTGCACTTTCTGCAAAATCAGTGGCCATTAGGAGAAGAAGTGCTGGAAGTTGCACCCCGAAATTCAACACACGTTAAGTATACATATGGTGAAAGAGATTGTGAAGAAGGAGGCCCCATCCACCATTCGAAAAGCACGATTACGAGAAGAAAGTGCTTGGTGTTTGTTTGGTAAGAAGTTCATGATGTTTCTATAATTTTTATTTATGCTCATTTGCAAAATTTCGAGTTTTATGGGGCCATGTATCCCTCTGTTGATGGAAACAATCAAAATTTTTTCGATTAAAAATAAAAAAATAATGGCACTGTCGCTTCAAGACACCCACGATGCCCCTATTTTTCCCACGAACGATCTGTCGGAGGAATTCAATTGGAGAGAAAAGGGAGCCATGATAGAGGTTAAGAATCATAGGATCATATGGCTCCTGTTGGGATTTCAGCACAATTGGGGCACTGGAGGGTGAAAATTTCCTGAAGACAGGAGAGCTGGTGAGCCTGAGCGAGCAACAATCGGTGGAAAGTGATATCCTTCCAACGACCAGGTTGCTTGGTACAAATAAATGAACCAATCTTGGAACAAAATAGACCTCGGATATTGGCTCACAAAGAGATTTTTGGGCTATCTCAGGCGCAACAATATCTATAATTATGGCTCCACCCAGTCCAAGGTTCGAATCCTAAAATCGACTGTTGTTATTTATATTATGTGTGATAACGTTAATTCATGCATGGGGCACTGTGATTGCGGAGATGGCACCACCCACAACAAGAAACGCCTATGCGACAATGATGTACATGGGGACGCCAAGAGACTATGGGTTTTATGTGGTTGTGTGTGTAATTCATTGGTCCCTCCACCGGCTCAATGTGGATGCAGACCTTGTTGTCATTGCATCCTAGGACGTTCCATCTCCATGGATCAAGATACTAAATGGAGATGGAGCCAAGGTAGTCACAATAGACAACCTGGAAAATCCATACAGACACCAACACAATTTCATCAAGTGATTTTCTCTCACTCTCAATAAAATATATGCATGGGATCTCATCTAGTATATTGAGTGTGTTGTCATGCTCGATGCAGACAATTTGTTTCTGCGGAAAATCGATGAGCTTTTCCAATGAGGGCAGTTCTGTGCCATATTCATTAATCCCTGCATTTTTCACACCGGGCTCTTCGTTTTACACCCATCGAAGCAGACCCATTTTCCATCCAACAACAAATGGAACCTCATAGAATGGGTTTTATCGCCTTCTGCTGGGATACCAAATGGACCGAGTCAGTCGATTTTGGTAGGAAAGAGATTAGTTGCTGAAGCGCTTTTGGGACATTTTGCAACTGAAAATGGTCAAGTATCTAAATCAATTGATGGTATTTCTAGATTTCTGCCAATGCATATGGGTTTATGGTGAGAATGCACAGAAGCTAAAGTTGAAGGTTTTCTTGATCCCAAGAAGATGCAGATACGACTGGTCAATCCAATCAAAATGGAAATGAATTTAATGCCAGATGTTAGTTACATCTACTTGAGGCAGATTAATCCTTTTCTCGATGAAATACTTGGTCCTGCAGAAGTGAATGAGGATATGCAATATATAGTTGTAACAAAGCAGTGTCATCACTTCCAAATGGAGGAGCTGGTAAGGCACTTGCATTTGGGGCCAAGAAAAAAGACGGTGATCACTATCAATGCAGAGAGATTCAGTTAAGCTGAGTTGTCATGAAATATTTGATGCCAACAAATTAATTGTTGAAGATACGTATTACTGGAATTAGCCATCCCACCGATGCGTTGTCATTAATTACACCACCAATGATACATGCATAGATTTTGTTCCATCTTTTAGAAAATATTGTTGCGATCATCTACAGATTTTGTAGGATCATTTCCTCCAAGTTATATTGCGTCGATATTTGTTGGGGGACAAGTTGGTCAATTTTATATTTGGATATTTGAAATTGCTATTTTCTTAGCTTCAGATTGATTGCATTGATTAAGAAGATCCCCGACAATTGGAGATATTTTAATATTGCAGAGTGAATGATTTTCAGTGGCATTCCTTTATGATAATAACATGGTTATGTCTACACCCGTGGGAAAAGGAGAAACTGCAAATGATTTTGATGATGACCGCTCCAACATAAATCATGCACAACAAAATTTTAGTAATTAGCTTACAATAATTTTAATTCTCTTGTCTTGCACTTTTCTCCGTTTTCCGCATGCCTTTTTCTAGGTTGCATTTGCTTCTAACCGACAGATATGTTAGAATGTCTTCCATGCCTTCTTCCGCTTCAATTCACCTGTTGTTATTTTCCAGGGCCTCCTATGATTCATCTGATATGCTGGAACATATTGCTCGCCCTTTTGGTGATGAATTGAATAAGTTGCATATTGGCCATGCATTTTATTGAAAATCTAGCTATGCACTGAAACCATCTCTGAAAATGGTCTTACGATCTCAATTGAAGCATTCATTTCATTTCCAGATTACGTTGTGCATTGAGTACATCTATAGAACAACTCTTGGTTGTATGGTGTGGTTGCATCTTCAAGATAAGTTTAGGTCGGCTTTGGCTGCATGGTGTGGTTCTGATCTACAGTGAGTGCTTCGTTTTATCACTCTTTCAAGCGAGCTTGTTACTTCTTTCAAGCGAGGTCTGCTGTTAATCTCTGATTGGTTATTTCTAGTCGCAGTATATGTTCATGAATTTTGGGGTCAAAGACATCTTCCACGAGATATATAGAAGGAGATTTAATTCGCATGTATCAAATCCTATTTTCAATTCATTATGAGCCTGTGCACATATCAGTACCATAAATCTCCTTCTGCTTGTATTCCTTCAAGTCCAAGAATTGCAGTGTCTACTGAGTTGGCACAATGAGGTAGTGGATGACATTGCTACCAACGCAGTTGTAGTGGGTTCACTTCTTTCTTAATTTGTTTGCATTGGCCACTATTGTATTTCTGTAAGTCCAAGAATTGCAGCGTTGGTTGAGTTGGCACAATGAGATAGTGGTGACGTTTCTCATTTGCATTGTTGCAGTTGTAGGTGTTGGCATTTACATCCTGACTCCTAAGGACAAAAGTGAAGGAGTATTAAAGGGATGTGCCTTTTTCAGATATTTGTGTTGCAGTAGTTGTAGGTGTTGGCATTTACATCCTGATTCCGAAGGACAGAGGTGAAGGAGTCTTGAAGGGATGTGCCTTTTTCTGACATTTGCGTTGCAGCAGCTGCAAATGTTGGCGTTGCGTTCCGATTCCGAAGTACGTGGGGTGAAGGAGTCATGTGGAATGTGCCTTTCAGAGACATTTGCATGCACTTGATGTTGGATTGAAGCTGATACTTTTGGAGACCAAAAGCTTCTTTTGTGGGGAGGTGTGACCTGAAAGGATCTCCACACGTACGAGCTTTTTAATTAGCGCCATGTTGATTTGAAGTTGGCAACAAAGTGTTTAAGTGGATGAAATTATGGTTAGTGAGTTTTTTTTTCTCACACAATTATTATGTATTTTGTGGGGAAAATGTCTCATGCATTTTTCGTTATTTATGATTAATGGTTTTCATGAGATGCTCATGAATTTAATTATAAATTTTATGAGCCTTTATTAAACTCATGAATTATTATTCACTTTTGATAAAAATGATTAATATTTGTGAGAGAAAATTTATCTCACGTATTATTCATTTAATGTAATTATGGAAATTGGTTTTTATGTGAGAAACCACCTCACACCAATTTTCTATTTTTCTCAATTGTAGGTTGAGAGAATCAAGGGCATGGTTGAAGAATTTTTAAAGTGATTTTGAGACTTTTCCCAATTATGAGCCTGAGATAGTTGGAGATCCTACTTTCATGGATCTTGTTTTTCCTTATTTGTAATTAGATCCTACAATTGTGGATCTTGTAATTAATTCTCTTTGTTGGAGAGTGAGTGGGGAAAAACTATATATATTACTTATGTGAGCCATGTGAAGGAGGTGGAAAAGAGGAGAGAATTCTTAGCTATTGAGAGCCATAGTGCTTAGCTAATGAAGGACCATAGTGCTTGAATGTAAGAGAGCTTTGAGAGCTTACTTTGAAGAAGGAATATAGAATATCTACATTCCAGTTGAAGTAGATCCAGAGATGTAGCCCCAGAGGTGGGGGGGGGGGGTGAACTCTGTTACCAACATCGGTTGCTCCTCTCATTTACTTGAATGTGCTTATTGATATTTTAAGTTCACTTACTTATGTTTATGTGTTTCATGCATTATAATAGATTAAATAATTCTCTCAATTAAACTTGTATAAGCCACAATCAATTAAAATATCCTCACACTGTAAATGATGGTTAGAGTAGTACTTGACTCAGGATCGGAAAAACAAACCACTGTTGTTTCTTTAGAGTGGAATGCATGGAATGAGTCTAAGCCACCTCAAGCGAAGAAGATAAGAGAAATGATTCTTAATGAGGATTGTTGGGCTGATTGTAAATATGTTGTCTCTTTCACGGCTCCAATTGTGGAGTTGATCAGGTATGCTGATTCAGATTATCCTTCTCTTTGAGAAATATATGAATGTATTGATACCATGGTGGGAAGGGTAAAGCACATCATTCACCAAAGAAACCCTTCTTTGGAGTTTTTCCATGAAATCCACAAGCTTATAGAGAAAATATGGCTTAAACTCAATACCTCCCTTCACATGGCTGCATATGCCCTTAAATTAAAGTGGTATATGAAAAGACCAAATAGAATTCTTCCTATTGATGATGAAGAGGTAAAACAAGGGTTTCTTAATGCTATAACTAAGATGTATACTTATGATGAAGCAAGTATGATACTGGAGAAATTTATTAATTTTGGTACATTAAGTCCTCCTGGATTCAACCAAGATGCAAAGAAGGACATCAAGCATTATGCTCAGAAGAAACACCTTGGATGGTGGAGAATGTATGGGGGTCAGGTTCCAGAGCTCCGAAATCTTGCTTCACATTTGCTATCTCAGGTTGTTAGTTCCTCAGTTGCTGAAAGGAATTATTCAACTTATAGTTTCATACACTCTGTTAAGAGGAATATAATTAACTCTAAGAGAGAAAAGACACTTGTTTATGTTCATAGTAGTCTTCGAATTTGTTTAAGGAAGCAACTTGAATATTTAGAAGAACCCGTTGCATGCTGGGATGTGAATGCTGAAGATGCTACCCAAATTGATGATGATGATGACAATCCTTTACCAAATGCATGATTGGATGGCATACCTTTAGATGACATTGTTGCATCTGATGATGATGACATTGATCCAGTACCCAATGAGGCTCAAGCTTCTATGGATCTCCTTGATGCTAAAGATCGTACTATTTGATCATAAGCTTTGTATTTTTGTTGCTATATTTTGGCTATTTGGCATTTTGAATTATGTACTACTTTAGGCTTTTGTCTTTTTATGTTTTTTTCTAGTATGAACATCAATATGGTTTGGATGACTTTTAGTTTTGGTTTTAACTTTATATGGCTGTCTCTTGAGTCTTGAAAGATGAATCATTTAAAATTTCAATTTGGTATGTACATTAAAACATTTAATATTTACACTATTTAAAAAAAGTATATATATATATATATATATATATATATATATATATATATATATATATATATATATATATATATATAGATAATAAATTTGATTTTTTAATATATTATATTATTGCCGCTCCCAAATTGATGTTTCCTATAAATTTGGGCAAAGCTTCTAGTCGTACCAGATACTCGTTCCCACGTACCCGAAGTACCCATGTACTGGAAACTCGTGCAACATTGATTTTCTTCATTTTCCATTATTTTCCTTCATTTTCCTCCTCACATGCAACCTGTGACCTTTCACCTTCCTTTTCTCCTATTTTCCATTATTTTCATAAATAAAATGTCAATTAATGCCTCATGCATTTCCAAAGCCTTGCCTTTGCCTTTTCCAATTTCCTTTAGCCATAATGACCGAAACGACACCCCACTAGGATGTTTTTCCCACCATTCAACATGGAATACGTATCCCATATGTTAGAGTCCTGTAATTTACAGTATCACAAGGTGACTGGATATTTCTTCCTTGAAGATTTTCATATATATATATATATATATATATATATATATATATTTCAATATTCAAAACATTTCCAAAGAATAGAAAAAGAAACAAAAAAGAAAAGAAAAGAGGGTGTAAAAAAAAAAAGGAAAAGAAAGCCCCACAAAAAATGAATATTTCTGAAAGTGCTACAAATTAAAATGCCACTACTCTTAGAAATATTTGTTCAATCTTACAATTTAAGCATGATTATACAATTTTTGAATTTTTGCTGATAGGTTAGAAAATGAATATTTGCCAAACTGTTTAATCTTGGCTTATCAGTAGATAAGTAGGAAATGACATTGGTCCAACAGCTTAATCTGAACCAATAGGAGAAATCAGGGATAGATGGTAGGTTAAAATTTCAAAAAATGAAAATGTTTCAAGGTCTGCAATTCTAAATGCACCCTACAAAGAAGAAAAAATGATAGATGAATAGTTTGGGTAGGTAGAAAGTTCAAGGAGAAATAAATGAAAGGAAAAGGTGAAATTATTCCACCAGGTACAACATCAAAATCTCATTTTTCCTATGATAAAAGAAGAAAAATCAAAATGAAAGAGTATTCATACTCTAGAATTCGAAATCAGGTGGTTCCATGAAGTTGGGGACTTTATGTTATATTTCTTATTCTAAGTCCCGATAGTATTTGTTTCTCTTTATCCCCACCCCGCTCATATTTTATTTAACCTAAAGTTCTACACTACCCCCCGACTATCATGATCCCGACCCCACCATCCCATCACACATCCTGTCACACATTCCATCCACACTAACCACCCCGCAACTGCCCACCGTCTCCACTCCCCGATACAAATCTGATGGCCCATAATGCCTTTCGGACCCCCCTCACCCTCCGAACTTTAACAACTAGGGGGGGGGGGTTCGAAATAGGTGGTACCCGATACCACCACTCCCGTTACGTGTCACCCCCAAGATAGTTCGCACCACCCTCGTCCATTACTAGTTACTGCCATCACCCCCCCAGAAAACCGCTCCCGCCACCACTCAAGCCACTGCGCCCATTGACCATTGTCTATACCATTGGCGCCACGTCCGCTCCCGCCTACCCACTTCAACCAATCACCTCACCTCCCGCCAACAAGCCGTTGAACCCTTAATGGCCAGAACTTTATCCAATGGGCCTGCGCCTAATGAAAAGGTCGACTAATCATCATTTAAAGCCCAAATTTGTCACAGAGGCAGAATTTACTTTGCTAATTATGTTAAATTATTGTAGGGATTTGGAAAGATTTGTAGGAAATTTATAGTGAACACCAGTATAAAAAGCCTACAATTGATCAGTAGAAGAACTCACAATGCTTTGCAGAGTGAAACACACTTCCGCTTGTATTATCTCCCTTCTCAAGTGCTGATCTATATCATTTTCCCTTCTCTACTCCCTTTTTCTTACATCCCATTATTAATTGCAGATTGAGAATAAGCTACAAAAGACAAATCATGCCTCTTAAGAAGGACCAGGAGCCTTTGAACCCCATGGTTTACCCTTAGGTGGACTTAGATCATACAAACCTGGCAGACCGAGATTACAAAATCCATGAGACAGAGTCAGACTTCGATTTATTCAATGTCTATTGCTAGCTCGAGGAAAATTTTATCGATGAAGCTGATGAAATTAGCTTGTGGGAGACTCAGATACCTCTTTACATCTTTCCAAAAACCCATAGTTTCCCATAATTCATCAGGAAATGCTAGGCCTTCTATGATATTAATCAGAGAACCATAGTCACCCCAACAGGAGAAATACTGTTCACCATTAATGCCCAATCCATTCAGCAAATGATGCAGGCCCCCACTCCTGAGCAAACAGTTCCTTTCTCTTTTGAAGCCCCGAGGAAACTTTATCTGAAAATTGACTTTGCCAGCAGAGCCAAAAATTTGTAGCTTTTCATGGCCACAGATTCCCCTACCAAGAACCCACCCTATCCTTCATCTATCTTTCTTGATAGGAGCAAGCACATTTTCACTGTTTTATCTTATTTATTGGGGTATCATACTGATCACTGGGTAGATGAAGATGTGATAGGATTTTTTCCATTCTTTCCTCAGATGCTAGACCCACAGTCATGTTTGACTATGCCCAGTTTCTTGCTGATGCCATTCATGAACAATTTTAAAAGTTTAATACATAGGAGGTTTTCAAATACACCTTTGTATTAGTGTATATGTTTGTTTATTTCCAGTCCAACAAGTTTCAGTTTCAGATGACCAAGGTAAATGAAGATGCTAAGCCTCAATATGTCATCTTCTGGACCACCTTGCTATTAAAGGATCAAAATAGTTATACATACAAGGATTTTATGGATTTTTTTGTGCACCCAGCCATCGACACACTCAACAGTGCAGCAGAGCCCAGGATAAGTGAAGAAATCAGGAAAACCATGTAGATAATAGAGCAAGTGAAGACAACAGATTGGTACTTGTACCAAAATTACACAGAGATTCGAGTCTATGGGAGTGAGATAGCCCCGTACAAATTGCCAAAGTTCCTCTCCATGAGGGTCTTTACACTAGAGTACATAAGGAAAATGATACATGAAGATGAGCTCCACTTTGTTTCTGCAAAGAAGAAGGCTCTATTCAAGATCGAGACACAAATTGGGCCTTTCATCTGCAACAGTAGAGCAGCAGGGGAGGAAGCAGATAAGATATTGAAGGGGATGGGTTTAAATCATAGTTTCACTTGGTCTTATGACCCTGTAGGGATTATCTCCAAGAGAAGGGTGGAAAATAGATCCACACCGTATGTTCACACACACACATGCCTACAATTGAGTAGTATGCCAATCAAACAGAATGGGTGACCAACACCTAAAAGAAGATGAAGAGCAGGTGATCTCCACTTTAGGCATCCAGAACCCAACACCACAAGAAAGGAAGAGTGCAGAAGACAAAGAAGACAAGGGGAAAGATTAAGAGAAAGAGGTAGGGAGCAAGAGGCCAAGAGAGGATCAGTCACCTTCGGTGACTGATACCTCTAGCAAAGAATTAAAATTGAAATATAGGAAGAGGGCTAGAATTCACATGGATATTGATCAAGGAGGAGAATCAAAGCAGCAGACAGTGATTCACATTGTAGACACCTCTAGTTCATCTCCAGTGGGTGGTCAAACAATGACCTCCCGTACATCTTCAGCCACAATGTCACTACAACGACAGGGTTTGCAGACATCTACTTCTAGCACCACCATAGAAAGCCAAGAAAAATTAGTTTATGACACATTCATGGAGATAAAGATGAGGAATGAGGTGCTGAAGATTAACACCTAAAATTAATTCTGGAAGCAGACCTCAATTTCACAGGCAGGCTACTGTCTGCCTTTGACACTGAGAAAGAAAGGCTATAGATGGCATTTTTAGAAGCCTTGGTCCCACAAACTCAAGGAGCAGGAGATTAAAATAAGGCATCATTTGAGTTCAATACCAAGGAAATCCTTCCTATTGACCAAATGGAATTACACAAGTAGACCAGAGAGATGGTGGCCTCCACCTTGACAAGTACTGCTATGAAATTGTCAAAATTGCAGGTGTCTTTATCCAATACTCAATCACAACTCAAGATGGAGAAGATATCTGCCATGGCTAAAGACTCAATGATAAAATATTTATAAGATTTAATAGTGAAGCTTGGGTATGACCCAACCAATGCTCAAGCTGTGGAGGAGATTTGAAGAAAAAGAATGTTGACGTAGCAGCCCTCAGAAAACAACTCAAGATGTCAGCAACATAAGATCCTTGGCTAAAGGCATCTAGTGGGACATATCAAATCTTCAAGGCCATGGAAAGTAAGACCCTGCAATCACAAGAGATAAAAAAATTGGAGACATAGATTTGAATCCTGAGGGATGAAAAGGCAAAATCAGAAACTACCCATGATATAACAAAAAAGTAGATTGAGAAGTTGGAGAAGGCAAAAAAGGAATTTTCAGCCAGCAGTATTTTGGGCCAAATGAAGCTAATAATTTGTGTTATAGGTAAATTTGGGCACCATTCCCAATGACACAATTGGCCCGAACGTCATCTCTAGAACCAGGCTGATCGGTCTGCTCATTCCCTATCATTTTCGGTTGCTACATGCCCAAAAGACAGAAACGAGAACAAATCAAACGGAGCTTTTTTCATCGACGAAGGTTTCTAAGGTTTGAAGCTTATTATATAACATGTAAGGGCTCAACAACGAGGCTCTGAGAGCCTATTTAAGTAGCATATGTGGAGGTATTTAATGCAAGGCTGCTGCGCAAAGCACTTAAAACATTCAAGGTGCGTTGGTCACATTGGGAGCGAAATTCTCATTGTTTCGGAATCTCCACTTGGCCAGTGCCTTCTAGAAGAGTTCACATGTGTCAAGCTTTGGATCCAAGTGTCCATTTGACATCTACATGACTGGAAACATGTATTTCCTATTATTGGAAAGTCATTGATTGCAAAACAACCTACAGTTCATCTAGAAATTGAGCACAGATCTAAGTTCTTGAAAAGGAAGAATTTGAGTAGAGAAATGCTGGAGAATTTTCAATTGAGAGCTAGATTTGTATATCTGTTGCTGGAGAGATTTATACTGTGATGAGGCTTGGGGATGTTGTTGGAAGGGTCACTTCAAATCAGTCATTTGGTTGTAACCTCTCCTTCTATCATCAATAAAGAGTACTGCTTATTTTTCCCTATATGCATCTGTATTGACTTTGATTTTACATATTTTAAGATCTTAGTTGATGTATATGGTTTATGCTTTATTGATTTAGCTAAATATATTCAATAGATATCTATATTATTGCATCTTTTGTTGTTTTAGTGTTCTTTCTTGCAGGAAGCATTTCGCACAAACCGCTTGAATTTGAACCTGTAACGGAAGCGACAGATCAAGTAAGCCTTCAATTATTTCTGTGTATCTATTCTGAGTTAGGAAAAATAATCATGTAGTCTTTCACCTGTTTTTCTAAACTAGCACCTGTCTAGGGAAGCGTGATTTATCCGTAATTCATAATTCTGGCCCAACAAACTAGCGACTCCGCTGGGGAGAATTTCTCTTAGTTCTAGGTGTTTAAGCCTATGATTTTCTTTGTTTATCCACCCAGTAGTTGTTACTCATCAAGATTAAAATTTTTCAAAGCCAAATTAGCAAAGACAGTGTGTTAAAAAGTAGTATTTTTCTTTGTATACTGCACCCAACACACCCTTAGACAAGACACAGTGCTTTGCAGAGCACTGTCTCCCTTCCTAGTCTGCATTGCAGAGCACTGTCTCCCTTTAGAGACTGCATTGACTCCTGAAAACACCCAAATTCCATTGAATTTGCCTTTGAAATTTGCTTCAGTTTGTTTTATGCTGTGTTTTGAAAAGTTTTCTTCTCATATTGACCTGTGACTCTATATACTTCTTCCTCCTTTGACTGCAAATTTGTTCAATGTTTGTTTAAAAAGTTTTTCTTTATCATTGACATGTTGATTTCAAAGTAATTTTTATGGTCGCATTAAGAATCATTTGCTTTCGAAATAGGAAATTGTCGTAAAATCTTCATTTCCTTGATAGGAGAAATTGTTGTTGAAGTCCTCGTTTTTCCTTCAAAAGAGAAATTGTTGTTTGTATTCTTCGTTTCTCGAAAGTAAAAAGAATTTGAATTGTTGATTTAGTGCACCTAGTTTCTTTTCTACATTCATAACATTAAAGAAACTAAAAAGAAAAACTTGCATTTGCATGTAGAATAATGTGTGTTTTGCAAAAGGAACATTAGGAAATCTGCATTTAGTTTGTGCTCATTGATTTGTTTGCTCACAAATTATTTTCTCTCTTCCTTTAGTAGCTAGGTTTTTCATTGAAGAATTTGAAAGTGAAATATTGTTTATCATTATTAGCTTGCATTTTAGGAATTTCATACACATAATCACGGTGAACCTTTGAAAGGAAAATTGTAAGCAAGATCAACATAAAATTAACCTCAATTTACCTAACAAAGCATTGGAACCATAACGATAACATTTAGAAGGTCTAGGATAGAAACGTGTTCTAGCGTCGTAAAACATAGCAGCTGTCGTTAACTTGTCTGTGATACATTCCGAGTGTGATACCTCACTCCACGTACATAAGTATATCGTAGCTCTTCCACATACTTTCGGGTATATCGGGTGGTGTTACAGTACGATAAATATAAAGGGGTGCTCTCATTGTGCGGTTTTGCATTAGAAAATGATAATACAGACTTGGGCCTCCACGTACCTTTGGGTATATTTGGGAGGACAAATTTTAGGTTCTATCAATCCATAGTGAACCGAGTCGGCCGCCTTGTAAATTGTGATACACCGAACACAACATTCGGGGAGATTGCTTGCCCGTACTTCTTGGTTCACCAGAAGGTATTCTGCAGTTCACAGTTTCTTGGTAAACCATTTTGCCTAGCATTACCCTTTTATTTTGTTTATTTTTTTTTGGTTAAAATTAATCAATAATTGTGGAAGAACAAAATACTATCCCTCGTTGTTCACATAGATTAGCTTTAAAACCACCTTTACCACCAGAAGTTACTTCTGGTAGGCGAAGGCGATCACGATCTGTCGATTCAAGTAAAATCAGTACCTCTGGTGAAACATCATTTTCCCATAAACCAGAGTTAGCTTAAGTTGTTTCTACACATCCCGGTTCATCTACTGTTGTCGAAACGGAGTCTTCACAGCTAACCATGGTCACGATCCATCCAATCAGTGAGACCATACCTCCCGAACCTGACGTTGTTTAACTGGAAGTTGATCTAGATCCCATTATGCTTTAGGGGGCAGCTGTTATTGGTAAAAATGGACATCATCCCCAGGACCAATTAAATAGGGTCTATCATCCCCTTATATTTCAGTTTCTATATTCCCTAAGTGGAGAAAATTTTGATCCCAAATTCGAACAACCAGAAGTTGTTTTTGTATTGGTCACTCCACAATCTATTGTAGCTATTTAGTCTCCCATATCACACAGTCAACCACCTAAAATATACTTTGGGCCAGATGGCGAAGTTCTTCCACCTGGTTTGATTTCGATTGAAGAAATATCACAAGACGAGACACCTTTAACTCCAAATCATTTTCGGTAGGAGCTTTACCTGTACGAGTCTTTTCCTCAATCACCTTCCTCTGCGTTTTGTTGATCCTGTTTCATTTCAAGTTCCCGTATATTCTATAGGGTATACACTAGGTCATTTGACCATGGTTGAGATAACATCCCAAAATGAACCATTTATTTCAACTGCGACAACATCTACTGTTGCTTCATCTTCGATGTTTTGTCCATTGAATTCACCCATGTCATCATATGGAATCCTATCTGGTTCTTCCTTTATGAGTACTAAACGGCTTGATCCTTTATTCACATCTTCAGTGCAATATAAAGTTGATCCCATCAGTTATTCTCCTTGGTGTCCGGTGATACCACAGAAATTACGCTCGAAAATTCCAAAATTCAATGGAAACCTCGGAGAAGACCCATCAACGCATGTTATAACTTATCATTTGTCGTGTTCATCAAACTCATTAAATGATGACTCTGTTAGAATACGTCTTTTCCAGCACACACTCACTAGTCCAACTGCACAATGAGGATGGTTCTTTTACTGTGTCAACCTCATTAAAAAATGAAACAGGTTTTGAGAATAGTTTTTTTTTCTTGTGTCAACCTCGTTAAAAAATGAAACAAGTGCCTTTGATGAAAGTTTTTTTACTATGTCAACCTCATTAAAAAATTAAACAGGTCATGAGCATAGTTCTTTTCCTGTGTCGAGCTCGTTAAAAAATGAAACAAATCCCCTCCTAATTACGACGAGTCTTCCATCTGATCTCGTAAATGAACCTTCATTCCATCCAGCTATTAGTAACCAGTAATCTACTTAGGTGAATGCAATGAAGCTTGGGGGGCACCTACTCTTGTAGGGGGCATTTGACATGTGCTCTTGTAGGGGGCATTCAAAAAATTCTTACCTATTTTCACCCAATCAACTGCTGAAGTTCGGGGGTAAAAACAGGTTCAGAGCTCCAAAATGAAAATGGTAACTATGGAATGATAAAAATGAATAGTGAAACTACTTTTTATAGTCATTGAATTGTTTGTAAGTTAAATTTATTGCTATGCCTATGGTTTTATTATGTTTTTATCATGAAACAAGTATTTTTAATGCATTTGATGTTGCTCTAAAATAGGACATAGAAATGATGAACATATTAGTCGTGCAGATTTATTCAAAGAATGACTTGACCACAAAGCATACTTTTCATCCTTACTTTTCGAGCTTTGATAAAAACGAAAAAGGATTTGAAGCGCACTTTTATCTCTTTTTCGAGCTTCGATAATAGTGAAAAAGGAACCCTTGGAGTCTTCTTTCAGCTCTTTTCAGACTCCGATAATGTGAAAAGAATTTCGAGCACTTGTATTTTTGAGCTCGTTAAAGTAAATGAATTGATATCTACTTAGTATAAGTTTAACCCTTTTCCAGACAGAAATAGATTTATTTACGAAAAAGGAATACCCTCGTTAAACATGACCAAAGATGTTCTCTCAGATATTATTTTACACTTTTTCGGGTCTAAGAGACAAATTTACGAAAAATTACTTATGGAGTTTTCTTTCATCCTATTTTTAAAACTCTCTAAATATGAAAAAGGACTGGGCTATCACTGTCATTAAGCTCGTTAAAACATAAATAGCGACGGGCTTGTCAATCATGGCAAGAATCGAGTTTCATTCATCATTAGACTCGTTAAATTGTTAAATAGCGATACTTTATTTGCTTGAAGGGTTGAATTATAGATCAAGCAAATGTTATCCTCCTCAAGCTTGTTAAAAAATAAAGAGGTAATGGTTGACAAATGACAGGGGAAAATTTGGGAAAAGTGAGCAAGAATTCTTTTTGATAGCAAGTCGCTCTTGAACATGACACTTCTTTCACTCCATGTCTGTGACTATTTGGGTTGGGTAATCATCTTGATGGTTCATTCAAACCTATGGTTCATCATACCTTCACTTTGGTTTTGGGTCAATGCTGCCAACTAATCACAGTGTCGCCGATATGTTCAAGAGAAGTCATCCAGTGATTTAAAACTCATCCTCTGCAATACTCATAAACCGTCATTTTCATGACTGTCATCCCTGAAAATTGCTATATCAAGTCATACCCTTGTCTCCGAAATTAGTAACTCCTATTTTTCAATAAGGTGACTTCCTGTCGACAACAAATCAATATCCAGGAAGTTCACTTAGAAACGTCAGATTCCAGTACCATGAGTCTTGTTACGGCATCGACAAGATCCTCGCTTTCGAACCTTTGACCGAAAGATTTTGTTTGGCGTTCGACATCAAATCATATATTCACACCTTACGAAATACACTGCAGTACCTTGAGGAACATTTTCATCAATGGTGGTTCTCTCGTGTTTGTTAACAACTCACATCATTGGCTGGTAATCAAATGATGTCTTTTCATGTTCGACTACAAATGATCGAGTGAATGAGATAAGAAGACCTCGGATCTAGTTTCATCCATCCGGGCTGTGATTTCAGGATTGTTGTACACATCTTCTGTACAGTGACCTTACATACATATTGTCATCCAAACATGGGCCTATATCTGTAGGCATGTATGCATTTGGGCAACATTCCAATGAAGACGACTTTCTGAATTATGTACATGTTATTAGGTTGTTTTATGTGCTGAATATGGGAATGCTTACCCTCAGAAATTATGATCAAAGAGGATATATCATGATGTAATGTATTGTAAGATTGATGCAGATGACCATTTTTCTTCATCTCCAGACTCATTGCAGTGTAAAGCATCTCAATGAAATGTTTTTATTATTTGGATCTCATGCTTTAGGGGGAAATTGTTATAGGTCAATTTGGGCACCATTCCCAATGACCTGGTTAACTAGGCATCATCTCCAGGACCAATGATCAAGGGTCTATCATTCCCTATCATTTCAGTTGCTACATGCACTAAGACAAGAAACAAGAACAAATCAAGCAAGACTTTCATCAAGCAAACATTTCTAAGGTTTGAAGCTTATTATATAGCATATGAGAGCTCACCAACGTAGGCTCTAAGGGGCCTAAGTGCATTACATATGTAGGTATCCCCATGCAAGGCTGCTCTACAAAGCACTTCTCGACATTCACAGGTGCGTTGGTAACATTGGGAGCGAAATTCTCATTGTTCTGGAATCTCCACTTGGCCAGTGCCTTCTAGAAGAGTTCACATGTATCAAGCTTCGGATCAAGTGTCCATTTGAAATCTACATGACTGGAAACATGTCTTGCCTATTATTAGAAAGTCATTGATTGAAAACAACCTACAGTTCATCTATAAATTGAACACAGATCTAAGTGCTTGAAAAGGAAGAATTTGAGTAGAGAAATGATGGAGAATTTTCAATTGAGAGCTAGATTTGTATAACTTCTACTGGAGAGATTTATACTATGATGAGGATTGGGGACGTTGCTGGAAGGGTCACTTCAAATCAGTCATTTGGTTGTAACCTCTCCTTCTATCATCAATATAGAGTATTTCTTATTTTTCCCTATATGCATCTATATTGACTTTGATTTTCTATATTGTAAGATCTTGATTGATATATATGGTTTATGCTTTACTGATTTAGCTAATTAGCTTGAATATATATCTATGTTATTGCATCTTCTGCCGTTTTAGTGTTATTTCTTACAGGAAGCATTTTGCACAAACCACTTGAATTTGAAGCTGCAACGGAAGCGACAGAAGGAGTCATTTGGAAGCGACTGATCAAGTAAGCCTTCAATTATTTCTATGTATCTATTCTGAGTTAGGAAAGATAATCGTATAGTCTTTCACCTATTGTTATAGACTTGGGGCAGTATCATAGAGTCAGTGGATGAAATTTGGCATTCCATCCACATTATTTTTGAACAAAAAGAGTTAATTGACAAATGCATAGTGGCTATTGAGAAAGCAAATAAGGAATTAGGAAACATGCCAATCACAACCCCCAAGATCATAAAATTCCCAGACTCCAAAACCAGTTTTGAGCTTGAAGAGCTAGACGTACAAGAAATAACAACAACTATATTAGAGGTGAAAAAGGTCCTCACTAAGAGGAATTTAGTGAGGCAACTAGAGGGAAAGTGTCATGAATTGGACATGGCCATCAACATATTCTTAAACAAAAATGAGCCCCTGAGGGAAAAAGGGCTGCCCTCACTGTATGTAATTAATAAAAATCTGGTCCAAAAGGGAGATTATATGACCAATCTTAGGGAAGCAGCTAAGGATACCACCAAATTTTCCAACATCAAAGGGAACGTGACCGGGAAAGTTATCATGGATGTCATGAGAAATGATATCTTTATTCAACATAAGTTGAAGCATGTTTTTCTCACCAAGCCCACTTTCAAAAAATACATAGAGGTGGATGAAGTGTACTGACAGGTCATAGGTACGAGAATTCCAGAAAATAAGGAATGGGGAAAATTGTGCATGTACCAAGATTGAAACGACACGATGGACACATCAACACAACTACCGATTGATTAGAAGTGGCAACATCACATCATCTTTAATGATACAACAAGAGGAGGCCCAAAAGTAGAGCCAGATTTTAGAGCCACCCATCGTTGCCTCTTTGTGACCACCTCAGCCACCTTCAGCCTAATTTTTGATTTACGAAGAGCTGCCAAAGTTAATTCTACAAGCGGTGTTTTGTTAGAGATTTTTTGTTTGGGCCTTGCATGGCCATACTTGTATGGTTTTAGTTTAATTGTAATTAATGAAGCTTGTCGAAGTAAGTTAGGGAAACATATGTAATTTTTAGTTAAATAATGCATACATTGGCAGTATTAGGGGTTGGAAATTATTGAACTCTCATTGTAAGAACTTCTTTATTGGAGCACTATAGTTTTTGAGCTGGGCATCAATAATAAGAGACCGTTCACAGAATTCTTGAGCTATGTTAAAGATGATGTTTTTCTCTTTGTGTTAATGTTTTCTTTGTCTTTCACGCTGTGCATTAATTTATCTGATTGTAAAACATAAATTTTAGATTAAGATTTGCTGAGAGAGAACCTTAATTTTGTTTGTGTTTACTATCTTAATGTTTTATTCTGAAGTATGGTTAAATAATTCTTAATTTCTCTTTAGCTATTATTGAACTCACTACTTTATTTCATTTCATATTCACACATCTAGTATGATCCAGTTTGGATAGTTAGATTTCTTTGTGAATTCCCTTAAAAAGTTGATGCACAATCTAGCCTTTTATGACTCCATAGCATAATGGATTAAGTTTCACAGCTCTATCTGTCCAACCGCACAATCAATCAAAACAACCAATACCACCATCACTGTAACTAACCTAACATCAACATTCATAATATTAAGGTAAAATTAAATCGTAAATAGAGAGATCCCTCTCTGAGTCTAGGAAGGCTAGGTCCTAGATTCCAAATTGGTTTGATGTTGTCCTTTATAGTTTATTCTTTCCAATCTTATAAATTATAGAGCCACAACACCATCAACCGTGGTCTTATATATTCTTTACATGGATTTTTACTAGGGTTGTTACAATTTCGACAAAATTTACTTTCTGTTTGGATTGCCAGTTGGGCATCCATAGATTTTACTCATATTTCATTGCTTCTTAATAATAAAACCCTCATCTTCTACACCGGTTTTCCCAAGTTGGTTTTTTCCACGGACATTTGTCCAAAAATAACAACGTCAATTTTTATGTGTATGTGCTAGTATTTTCTCAGTTTCCATCGCTATTATTTCTGCAATTTTATTTTTGAAGGGTGCAGTGTGATTAATTTGGTATTTATCATAGAAAATAAATTAGCAATTAGAATAATTAATTCCAGTTGCTGCAATAGGATTTTAGTTTTGAAATTTTCACACTCTTTGTTGGGGGTGTGTTGATTCTAGAAATTTGGGAAAATTAAAAAGAATCTTGAAGCTTACTCTTCCAGAAGCTTCTAGGGGTTGTTTTAAGCATTTAACTTGGATAAGAAACTCGAGTCCTATCTAACCCTACCTTGGAAACTTCACTTCTTATCCCTTGTGCTCATATTCCCCTCTTAAGTGTATCTCAAGCCTAGATTGGTAAATGGATAAGAATTCCTAAACTACCACACTCTCCTATAGGTTTACTTCCATCCACAACATCAGGCTTGGATTTTGGAGATTGATCATGCCCTCATGTTGTTACCTTGAATCTAAGAGAGTCATCATCTTCATGCATTAGGGTGATATTGAGGTGTGCTTTGTGACAAGGAAGGACAAGTCAACTCGAGGAGATCTCTACAATATCACCTATTATTATTGGTTGTAAAGTCTCTCCTATTTCTGTTAATACAAAGAGTATCATATTTTCGTACATGTGTTATGTTACATTTACATTCATGTATTTCAATGCCTGGTTGATTGATTGAATATAGTAATTGAATTATGCTATGTAGATGTTGTGGATCCTTGGCTTGTTTTGGTTGTATGTGCAGGTTATAATTATAGAATTCAAAGCTACGATTGGAGCTTACAAGCTAGGAGAAAAGTAAAGATTGTGATGGATTCCAAGTAAGCCTATTTCTTATTCTTTGATTTCTCTAAGGGGATAAGAAGTGATGTTGTTCTAATCCCAGGATTATGCTATAAAACAGATCCTTGTATATAATAAGTGTGTATTTCATTTAGTATGAAAATTCTCATTAATTATTCATTAAAAAGACATTTGAGTCAGCTCAAAATATACATAAAGGAAAGAGAGCCAACACAAACCAATACTGGCATACAAGAATAACCAGAAAATTATAGATACAAACTAATTTCCTGAATATTACATTTGTGGGCCTCTCGGCTCTTGGCCTTTTAAAAAATCTCACACCATTCCACTCTCTCTCTTTGTATTCCTTACTGTTTTTCATCCTCACACAATCCTCCTATTTATACATAATTATGAATTTATTTCAATCCATGATTTCCTCTACACAAATCTCAACCAAAATCTAAAATAGATTTATCCTTTTTTTGGACTCAACTAAGTCATGTTTAAGGAATTCATAATCCCTAGATTATATACCTAATTCAAATCCACTCATATCCTTAATTTATTAAAATAATATTTACAATAATCCTCACACTTACATTTTCCTCTCAATTTATTAAAAATGAGCATAATAATTGATAAAATAATTAAAAAGACATCACCCCCTATTTACACAATATTTTAATGAAAAATAAAGCAGGATGCTCTTGCATCAGACTCCCCATGTAGAGAAGTTTCCATAGACTCCTGTCTATGAGGTCTGTCACTTTTCTGTAATAATATGACAGCCACAAGTCTCAATGACCTGCTCCCTCCAGGTTTCCAAACTCTGTTCTGCCACTGGTCCTTTAACGCATCAACTCCATTTTGTAATTCATCACTTACTCTGTCAATTGGATTCCATCAACCTTTACAACAATTGCTTCTGCCAATTCCTCGGAGTAACTCCTCTTTGTTTGATGCTTTCATCTTCAATTGCGCTGAATACTCAACTTTCTGAAGCGATGAATAATCAAGAATTTATTCTTGAACATAACTATAGTCATTGATTGCTTTTATAACAACAACTTTCTTGTCCGGTGTTGTACCTGAATTCATAAAAAAACTATTAGTTTTAAAAAGATAATACCTTTCGGCCTCTTTTGATGCTTCAAGCACCAATATTCCATCATAGACTTTCTGGGTTTCAACAGACCCTGTTTTGAAGTGCTGGTTTCTTTCATCTTTATCCTGCTGGTTTAATATTTTTGTTTCCTTTATGTCTCTATGGACATAACTTCTTTGCTGCTCCTGATCTTTCATCTCATCTCCAAATACTTTATGCTCAATTTCTCTGATTTCAACATCATATTTATTTATGTCTCCTTTTGTACCTACAACCATATTATTATTTGAAAATTTATAACATTCACTCAAATCTATAAATGTTAAAAACATTTCATATTTATCATGCACAGTAACTGCAATCCCTTTTGTATCAGGTTCTGCAAGTTTCATCTCTCCTTCAGGTTCTTTAAGCCATCGTTCCAAGAACTCTATTTCCATGTGAAATATTTCCAACATTTCATCACAACCTTCATTCCCAGTTTCATTATTCTTCTGGAAATCTTCCCGAGTTATCC
The DNA here is from genome assembly GCA_034641835.2 of Pinus albicaulis. Lineage (NCBI taxonomy): Eukaryota > Viridiplantae > Streptophyta > Pinopsida > Pinales > Pinaceae > Pinus > Pinus albicaulis. Next base: position 1,442,297,862 of record CM076581.1, read on the forward strand.
TGGTTTCTGTATCATCACATTGCAAAATTCTGTCAGAGATTTCATTAAAAAAATTCATTTATTTACCTCCTTGGAATATCACTTCGGCATTTTCATTATGCTTCTGCTCCATAACAGATTCATCTGGCTATCTTACACCAAACAAGAATTCATTTATGATTTATTCCTGCTACAACAAATCAGTAACTTCCTCCTCTGAAAGGCATTTTCCTTCATACATCACCTTAAGAGTTTCATTAATCTCTGTGACAGTTTCACCAGACTGTCCACCATCTTTCGCACATCCTGCAAACATGAATAAACTGTGAGTTTTAAAAATACAAGGCTTCATAGCCTCATATACTTCTCTTGTCAACATATCTTCCAATTCTTCTGAACTATTCCAATAGTTCATGATATCTTTCTCATTGATATCTTCACCCAGAATTTCACCTTGTTCTGGGCCACAAATGGATACTTCCATTTTCAACTCAGCCTCTCTGAGTTCTTCACATCGCAATTGCACACTCATCATTTGCTCGTGCTTCCTTAGCTCTTCTGTCAACTATATGTTTACCTGATATTCCCTCCTTGTGTGTAGCTTCTACCATTTCAATTTCTTCCTCATGGTCCAACCATGTCTCTGGTCTTTATTTCTCTGCAACAATTCCATCAATAACTCAAGGTGAACTGCTATCTCAACTTTCTCCTGCTCATATTCTTCATTAGTCAACTGCTTACATATTCCATTTGCCTTGGAATTTTCCTTCTTCTTCCTTCTGCTATGGTCTTTCTCAGAACCTCTAAAATGACTATCAACAATCATCTTCTCCTCCTTTGTGAATTTCATCTATTCACGTGTGGATTTCATTCGAATCCTCTTTTCAGCAAGCCTTCTTACTTTCCATTCAACAATGCAAGCTCTCTTCCTACGCTTGATCACTTTCAATTCTCTGTCTTGGAATCATTTCTAGAAACTCTCTTGCTCCTCTTTGCTGCAAAACAATAACTGTAGTATTTCATGTGTTATAATGACCAAACTCTTTGGGTGTCAGGCTCCACCGATCATGCACCCAATTACATTCAAACCTTTGAATTGATTTAAGACTCTTTGATTCCAGACTTTACATCACTCTTCATCTTGGATGAAAAATAAACCTTCTTGTACAATAACTCAATCCTAACTCAAGCTATCCAAAGTTTCATTTGACCCTAAAATCTGTTTGACTTCAAAGCTTGACCCAATAATTACAATAGTGGATATTTTGACTTAATTCAAGTTATACTATCTACCCACGAACATCCACCCTTAATACATTTTTATGATGTAAAATCTTCACTCTCTCTCATACTCCATTCTTCAGAAAATATCACAAGTCACCAGTTACATCATCCCCCATTATCATTTACTCACATGATACTTTAGCCTTTAAATTGAAATGCAATCCACTTTTCCCAAGATTTATGTTATGGCGAAAATAAAATAAACCATTTAATTTTCAACATTCAAAATACCTTTATGAATTATCATACCTTATGCTCCCGTTAAGGTTATTAATAAACCTTCTCTTTGCAATTTCAACTTACCAGACTTCACTCTTCTGTGCCGTCTTTGTCACTGTGAATATTCACATTCCCTTCATACCATAAGCTCGTCATCATAGTGAAAACATTTTTCCTACACTTTCATGCACCATACAACTGCACATTATAAATTTGTACATCAATTCACATCTCTTCACCTGTGTACAGAGAACAAACTATTCATGTTTTCAACCTCTTTGATGAATAATGTACAACTCATACATTGTGCCCATCTTGAATAACACCTCCTTAGGTGCTGCCACATGATGGTAAAAGAAGAATTATACAACATTAAGCAATTTTAGTTTGTTTGTGTTTTCAACCTTGAAACACAAATCAAAAGAATTCTCCCATTTCCAACTACAAGCCTTGATCCAAAATGACGTAGCCAAAACTGCGAAGAACCCACACTATGCATAATAAACCCTCTCAGATATTATAAAAATGCATGCTTCTCTTTATATTACCCAGGATAGCGCATTCTCCTTTTCCATTCATTTAAGCGGAACTTAATTTTCTTTAAAGATACTGTGGTGATAAAACCTTATACCTCCGCATTTACAACATTTTCACTTTAATTTTGAACTACATGTTGACATATCTATAAATCATTCCTGCAAAAATACTTATCTATAAATTCGATTTTGGTTAAGAAAACCAAAATGTCAACATATATTATGCTCGCCCACAATTTTACTTAACATACCTTTGCCTGACATTTACCACGCTTCCTTTACGCTTTGAACTTCATTTTATCGAACATTTTTCTTTTTTTTTTTTAATTTCGGTCACAGGTTCTTCACTGCTGCCTCGGATATGCCCCGTGTTGCACTCTCACCACTAAGAATAACACAATTAGTCCCATCCAGAACAACATTAGCCACATCTGTAGCTTCAACATGGGTAGGGCGAGGAGACTCAATCGTGGATTCCAATATTTGAGTAGTATAGAAATGCAGAGATCAATGATCCAAGTGATATTTGGGACATAGTTGCAGCCCTGACAGCTACACCAAGATCTCTCGTTTTTCTCTTCAATTTCTTATCCTCTATGCCTCTCAACACCCAAGATGAACTCAGGCTCTATATCTCCTCAAATATAGTTGAACACACATGTAGTGTCAACTTCAAAATGTGTTTATAGAGAATAAAAAGCACCTTTTTTTACTTCTTCAACTATGACTACCTTCTTGGCACACAATTCAGGACCTTGATTCTATCGTGTCCTGTTGTCTCTACAGATCAAGACTCTAAAGCGTTTTTAACCCCTCTAAAAAGTGGATCAATGAAGAAAATACATTGTGAGACCAGTTGTATGAATTAATAATTCGGCTCCGAAATCACAGCGAGGCTCGTCTTCAAGCAAAAATCGAACTTCAAATGGCTCGACAACTAAAAAAAAATCACCGATAAGCTTAAATTCATGCCCAACTCCACCTTCATACAAGTCGTTGATCTAGAAGAAAATGCCGCATTATTGCAGTCGCACAATACCAAACGCTGGCTTACTACGATGACCCATGGGGATTGCATTCAATTATAAATGCAGTTATAATGATTGCAAGGAATTTGCAACCATACACACCAAAACGCAGAACAGACTATGCCACTGCTTCCACGATTCTGCTGTGACTATGCTGTCTCGAATTTAGTATATGTTGGCCACATAACCCATCTCCACAGTCCACAACTCCTTCGTTGCTTGTGTCCACATAAACCATCACACAAAAATCAAAGCAAATGTAACCAGATTACACGACTGAAACATTGAATGTATTCATTTTGGAATAGCACTGCATATATATTACTGTTACCATAAAACCAAACGCCTTACACCATAAATCCACAGAAATTGCGTTTAACATTTCCTGCAGTCTCGTGGGCAATTGAACCACACATACTAGAATGCACGCTGCTTCACAGTGACTGTGTATATAATATCGAAATGCACGATATGTGTACACTTTTTCTAACACCTGGCCACGCACTGTGATCCACAGGGACTTTGTTTAATGTTTCATGTAGTCTCCAAGAAGCTTGATCCGCACACCCAACCACAGCGTGCAGACTACGCTAGCTACACTTCACCATTCCGCCGTGGCTGTGTCAATACAAGTCTGCGGTATTCAATATTCAATCGTGCTTTTACTCTCTTCTGCACTCCACTACAACAAGTTAAGACTGCAATCTCATGGTAGATGTTAATGCTGCACTCACACAATATGTTAAGGCTGCACACCGTGCATATGTTTTAAAACAAAATTGAATCATCCATTTCAACTGCTAACGCAGTATGAAATCTAATTCAAGCTCATAACACATCTTCACAAGGTCGACTCTTAAAGAGAATATACATTTGCAACAAATCAAATCCCACACAGTCTTCTCCAACCTTATGCTCTGATACCAAGTGATGCCAGGATTCTGCTATAAAATAGATCCTTGCATATAATAGAGTGTGTATTTCATTCAGTATGAAAATTATCATCTAATTATTCATTAAAAATATATTTGATTCAGCTCAAAATATACATAAAGGAAAGAGAGCCAACACAAACCAGTACTGGCATACAAGAATAACCAGAAAATTATAGATACAAACTAATTGCCCGAATATTACATTTGTGGGCCTCTCAGCTCTTGGCCTTTTCAAAACTCTCACACCATTCCACTCTCTCTCTCTCTCTCTGTATTCCTTATTGTTTTTCATCCTAACACAATCCTCCTGTTTATAGATAAATATGAATTTATTTCAATCCATGATTTCCTCCACACAAATCTCAACCAAAAGCTAAAATAGATTTATCCTTTTTTTGGACTCAACTAAGTCCCGTTTAAGGAATTCCTAATCCCTAGATTAACTACCTAATTCAATTCCACTCATATCCTTAATTTATTAAAAGAATATTTACAATAATCCTCACACTTACATTTTCCTCTCAATTTATTAAAAATGAGCATAATAATTGATAAAATAATAAAAAAGACATCACCCCCTATTTACACAATATTTTAATGAAAAATCATTCAGGATGCTCCTGCATCATGTTATAGACTAGTCCATTAGGTATAGGGAAGATACTTTTGTCTGCAATTGTAAATTTTGTATAACGAATTGGTGACTACACTGGGGATCGTTTCTTTCCCTTCGTATTTTCCTTGACCTTAGAACTTGTGTCACCGCTTGAACCGACCTTCATTTCCCCACTCAGACCTTGATTAACCCTAGGAAGACCTTGTCTGAGCTTTATTCGATTTTTTGTGTTATAATTTGGTCGGATCCGCATCGTTTCTCCCCCTGTTCTAGAGAAATAGTGCTCCAGTGCACCCTAGCCTTCTCTACACCTGCACTGAAGATCACTAGTGCATGTTCTGCACCCACACTGATACCTGTAAGATGCGAAATATTGAATTCCTCTCTCTTGCTCTGTGATATGATTTGTTCCAAATAGTTTTATTTGTGTCTTTAAGTCTGTATTTATCTCGGAAAAGTCAATCTCTTGTGTGAAATTGTGTGCTTTTACTTTAATTTTTGAAAAAAAAAATCCCCCTCAATTACCAGGGGGGTTGAATTGTGTATGAGTGTTAATCACCTCTGACTTTCATCACCTTTTTGATAAGATTTTATTTTGTTCTTTCTCTCTTCTTGTCAATTAGGGTGTGTATGAATAGATTGATTGTTGAATTTGAAAAGTAAATTTTACATTACAGTTAAAGTCAATGTCGTTTCTTTTCATCAGGAATCAAGTTGCATTCATATGTTTCTTTGCGTTCAAAAGATTAAAGGAAAAGAAAAGAAAAATAATTATTTTCATTACATAGAGAGCTTTGATTTTGATTGGAATAGTGAAGTTGAGGAGATCAATTTTTTATCACTTGTTTTTTGCATTGTTGATTGATTTCTTCTTCCCCTACTTAGTGAGGCCTTTCATTGTTAAAAGGAAATGAAAAGAATTATTTTTTTCATATTAGTTGTATCATAGGTGTGTTTAGTTGACATCATGTTTTGAGCCTTGAAATCGAAACATAATTCAAGCTAAACTCTAAAATTTATTGAATCAACCTGTTATCACTAAAAAAATGAAGCATCATTTGACAAACTCATATAGATTCATGTGTCAAAGGTAGGATTGTAGGGTTAATTTTTATTTACTTGGTTAAGGAAAATTTTAAAATTTTCTTATTTAAGCTTAAACTAAGGTCGAAACCCACTCACTTTCAAATCCCTTCATGTCACATCACTCATAGTTTTCTGACAGTTTTCAATTCCCAAGGTTTTAGTACCGAAATGGTTGTTTCAGCAAAGAAACCACAGTTTCGTAGCGAAATACACTGAGAAATTTCACTTTTTGCTACGAAAACGCTGATACTTTTGTAGCGAAAATACCCAGATTTACAATAAACACACTACGAAAGTGAGGTTTCCTGTATGTAATGTCAAGTTAGCTATTAGGTGTCAAAAAATCATTTGGAAAGGGTAAATTAGGTACCATTTGAGTCAGTTAGGGTAAATATCAAGGTACATGGTCAGATTTGAAGTCATCATGATCATTTTAGGCATGTATGAGTCATCATTATGTTATGAGTGGCCATCAAACTTCAAAATATTACCAAATTAAGTCATTTCTCATTCTTCATTCCTTCTTTGCTTGATTTTGAGCTTTGGAGAACATTTCATTGAAGCCAAAGCTGTGGCTGGTATTTTCAAAGGAGGCAAATATCGTTATCAAGTGAGGCTTAAAACTATCAAGCGAGGCTAAGAACTATCAAGCGAGGCAGAGAAGGCATTAAAGAAACCATGGCTGAAAAAAGAAAGATAGATAAGGGTGGCTAATGTCTAAGATATGAATAAGCAAATATGAATCTGATCAATGAAGACTCAACAACAATAGAAGTATTTAGAAGCAAAAGATGTTTACAGTTTTGTGAAAGACTACAAGGCTTCCATGTATAGGTTTCCAAAGAATTTTCTCTAAATTTTAGTGGAACAGCTACTAAAGTGGGGATGCTGAATCTTTCTATTACACCATAAGTCATTGCAGCAACAACAAGTATTCCAAGGGGACAATAGAAGTGGTTCAAAGGATTCAAATTTAACATGGAGGAGTGCAAAGAGTTTGTCAAGCCAGAAAACAGTGAAATAGACCTCACTAATGCCATCCCAAGAAGCTGCATGAAGGATAACTAGTCAAAGTTGTTGCTCATCATCCAGAAATATTTTACTTGTGAAGGGAGATACCATAAAGTCTACTCTTATCATTTCAAGCTTCTCCTACACTTTACTGGTAAGATATCTCTTGATCTGCCTTTCTATTTACACATAAGTTTATCAAAAATGGAAGATAAGGTCCAAGAAAAATATGAAGGAAGTGAGACTTCATTGTTTCATCATGGTTTAATTGGGTTGCTAGTTTTAGATGAGCTCCAAAGACTAGGTAGAGACTGGTCTTCATTTTTTTTTGTTAGAGGTTTTGAGTTGGATACTCTTACTCCTACAAGAACTCCTAAACCTAGGAGTATTCCATCACCCTTAGTGGCAGAACCAAGTGAACCAGCAAGAGTAGAACCAAGTGAACCAGTCATGATGGAAATAGAGAAATTGTAGAGTTTTGATACACCCATTGTTCCACCTACAAAACAAAAGTCAATCAAACCTGCAAAACAAAAACAAGCTGTGAGTAAACAAGGAAGAAAAAGGATGACAAGGAGTCAAACAATGGCTTTAGAAGATAGAGCAGTAGCTAAAGGAAATTTAGAAGACATATTACATGCCATTAATATTGAAGAGACTCCTATAGTCCAGGCTGAAGATGTAGAAGAAGGTGGACAGAAACTAAAGAAAGCCAAATCTGCAAAGAAACTAGAATTTTAAGGAGAAGATGCAGGTTTTATGTTCTAGAAAAGAAAGCCCATGACAAGGCATGCTAGAAAAATTTTGGAGAGTAGCAAAGAGGTTCATCCACCCACAGACATAGTCCAGTCACCACAAGAAATCATTGATCTTTCATCACTTGCAGAGAAAGATACAGTTAGAAAACCAAAGAAAGGAAAGGAGAAAGTAATGGAAAAAAATAATTTTGAACTCCTTGAAGAACAATTGAAGTTGGCCAATCATGAAATTGCTGTTATGAAGAAAGAAGCAAGAAAACACAATGTCCAGAAGGTTCAGTTTGAAAATATGAAAGAAATTTGGGAAGAACAGGTTGAAAATGTTTCGAAGACCCTAGATAATACATAACAGTTAGTCAAATGGACCATGCCATTGAGGAAAGAGGTGAAACATGTTAGGAGAATGAATTTTCAGTTGAAATATACAAACAGAAAGTTGAAGGATTAGGTTAAAGACCTCTAGGAACAACTAGAACTAATCCATGAGGAATTGGAGAAGAAAGGCTTAAAAATGACAGTAGTTGAGGAGCCAATTGCTCAACTCATCATCAATGAGGAAGACACACCTCAAGCCTAATAGTTTAAGCTGATTTATGATTTTAAAGGTCAGTGGCATGTTATAAACTAAGTTTTTACACTTGGAAAGTATATTTTTGAAGCTACATAGTGTTGAGATTCAACAAGATGATGAGCTTAGTGAAAAGAGTCGCCTTCACTAAGTGGGCCCGCAGGCTATTTTTGGCGCAAGTCTATTTTTAGACTATGTCTATTTTTAGACATGATGATCATATTTCAGAAGTTACAAGATGCTATTTGTGGATGGTTGGTTAAGTTGGAAAAATATATGAAATTCTATTTTTATAATATTGGGTGAAGTCTATTTATAGATCGTCAATCTAAAAATAGATGCATGTCGATTATTATTAGCTCTTAATAATAATCAAACTCGAAACAATAAATTATTCTCTTGGAGCACTTTAGTTCAGTGCACAGATGTGGCACAATAGCTGACAGAAGGAATTACGCTATTCCTGAGGGTTTACTGGAGCTAATGCATGGAGAAATCAGTTAGAACTCAAGTGGCAGAGTTATGACACAATTGGAAGAAGTAGTTATGGAGTTGTATTCAGTTTAACTCAGTTAGACTCAGTTGAGCTAGTTGTATCTAGTCTAACTGATTGATACACTAGTGAGAGTGGAGTGAATTAATTCATAAATAATAACTCATTAATCAACTGAACAATAAATTAGTTAACTAGAGTGCATGGCAGTTTCAGTGGAGACCAGTGGAGAGATAGGTGAAAGGGAAAGATAGAATATCTGTTGTGACTATAGTGATGCATTGATTGCATCACACTCGAATCAGGTACATTAAATGTTAACGATCCCAAGGATAAGAGTGTTAAATTCATTAGGAGACATTCTTGTTGGGATGTTGGTAACGTTATGAGTGAAGCTAACATGTTAACCAAAAAGATCGGTGCATGGATTTGCAAGATCATGGATTTAAGAATTAGGCATATGTGTGGCAATTGTCTTGTCTTGAGAAGCTTAGTGACTTTTGTGTGTCTTTGTATGAGATTGTCATATGATCTCCATGTTACATAATATATATTTGGGGTTTTCAGCTTTAGGATTTTCGGGTTAAAAACTGTGTTATGTGCGATTGATAATTTTTGTTTATGCTTGACATGTGTGTGCAATTAATTTTTCCGCAAAATATTAACAAGTGGAATAGATTCAGTATCTTGAATAAAGTTAAATAGTGTGAGACTAGGTGGATCTTGGACATATGCATGCTTAGTGCATATAATTTCTACATGGTATCAGAGAATTTTTGATTGAAGATTGCAATTGTGAAGTGAGTTTGTGCTGGTGGACAATTCGAATTTGCTACAGAAGATTCTTGGTGCAGAAATCGAGTATACATTGAAATATGCTGTGGGTTGAAGTTGGAGTATGCCCTTGACGGAATTAAAGAATTCATAGCACAGAAGGATAGGATGGGTGGTCTTTGGAGGATAATGGGTACCGAAGGTTCATCGATAAGCGATGTTCCTAAGCGGGATCCTAGCGATGCGCATTACTTAATGCATGGAAAAAGCGCAAGAACGAGGAGGGATACATTTGGGGGGGTGTGAAGGATCACTGTTGTGTCCAAAATTCACGGAAAACCACTCCGTGTGATAGAGCTTTTGGCCAGGACTTTCCAAATCGGTGACCGAGAGGAAGTTGGCGCTTAAAGACAAGCTCGAAAAAATAAAAATGGAGAAAAGCCGACGGTGTTAAAAATACCTCACGAAGTTTTCCATATGAGATGAGCGAGAAGTGTGGGGGTTACTTTTGATGAAGAAGACTTGGTATGCTTGGATCTCCTTGGGATTCTGAAGAGTTGGCATAGCTACCAAGACTCTGTCAATGGACGGGAGAAACTGCTGGGATGGGAGCGACTTTGGTCAGATATTGTGCAGGAGGATATAAGGTGGGGTACCAGGGATGGATCTTCATCGAAGAATGAAGATGAAGAGAATTTCACTTTGGCTGCCAAATCAAGGAAAGGGAAGGGGAAGAAAAATCCTTCAAAATCCGGTGCTAAAGGCAAGAAGCAGGATTTTTCCAAAGTGATATGTTTTCACTGTCATGAGCATGGACATTTCACCACTAACTGTCTACAGAAGAACAAAAATAAGCAGGCTGCTGGGTCTATAGCTGGAGAGGCCTTAGCCTTGAAATTTGAGCTGGATTTTTCCTTGATCGCATGATTGGTTTCAAGCTGCATGGGATCGATGTGGTATCTTGACAGTGGTGCATCTTTCCATATGACGGGAGACAAAGAGTTGTTTAGTGACTTGGAGGAGAAGGACCTCCAGATGCATATAGATATGGGTGATGATGGTCAGTATAGTGCGACTGGCATTGGGACCATTACCTTTGAGAGGGAGTCTGGTAATCCGTTCTTGTTGAAGAATGTCATGCATGTTCCAGGTTTGAAGAAGAACTTGGTCTCAGTCGCAATGCTGGAAGACAAGGGTTATGATGTTGTTTTCAGTGAGGGAAAAGCCTTCCTTCGACATAAAACAACGAGTCAAACCAAGAAGATAGGGGTTCAAATTAAGAATCTCTACAAGCTAGAGGTAGATGGCTGCGTTGCAATGGTGGGAAAAGCAGAAGAAGTGGTGAGTCGGGATGAGGATGAATTATGGCACAGAAGATTGGGCCATCTTCACCATGGTGCTTTGAAAATTTTGCAGCAAATTTCTACTGGACTTGCCAAGGGTACTCTTGCACAGTCAGATCAGTGCAAAGGATGTACAATGGGTAAGTTTGTGAATACCACCTTTCATGAGAAGGAGTAATGTGCTTTGGTGATCCTAGAGAGAATTCAAACAGATGTGTGTGGACCATTCTCGGTTGCTTCAACAACAAGACACAGGTATTATGTGATATTTTTTAATGATTATTCTCTAAGATGTTGGATCTTCTTCATGCAGAAGAAGAGTGAAACATTCTCAAAGTTCTGTGAGTTCAAGGCATTGGTGGAGAAGGAGTTGGGGAAGCAGGTGAAAGCTCTAAGGAGCGATAATAGTGGTGAATACATATCAGGCGAATTCAAAGAATTCTATAGCAAAGAAGGAATTCAAAGAGAACTCATAGTGCCTCATAACCCACAATAGAATGGGGTCACAGAGAGAAAGAACAGAACGATCGTGGGTGCTGCACGAGCGATGCTACATGACCAGGGCCTACCGATGCACTTGTGGGTGGAAGCATGCAACACTGCGGTTTATGTGCAAAATCATTTTCCTCATAGAGTACTTGGCATGAGTACACCTAATGAAGCTTTTACTGGTAAGAAGCCTGATGTTTCTCATTTGAAGATTTTTGGCTCACCTGTTTACATTCATGTGACGAAGGATGCCAGGAAGAAGCTGGAGCCAACTGCAGAAGTTGGGATATTTGTGGGGTACACAGAAACACCTCACAACTATCGTGTGTATTTTCCAAACAGTCAAATGACTGTTATGTGACGGGATAAGTTGTCGCTTGAGAGGGAGCTACACTTGCATGTGGAGGAGCTGTTGTTCTTTGTCAGCGTTACATTCTTGGGGTGATATCCTGTTCCACGTATGTAAGTATATCAGACCATTCTCTGTGTACCTTTGGGTATATTGGATGGCGCTCCACGCATGACAAGTATATGGGAACACTCTCATCATAAAATTACACATTAGAAAACACTACTACAGACTGTGCTTCCACATATCTTTAAGTATATTTTGGAAGTCCCCTATAGGTTGTTATCTCGCCATAGGTAACCGAGTCAATCACCTTGTACATTGTGATACACCAAACACAACATCGAGGATATTTCCTGCCCGTACGTAAATCCTTGGTTCAGTAAGGTGGTATATTATAATTGATAGTGACTTAGTAAACCCTTTTGCCTAGCTACCCATGTTTTGTTTTATTTTATGTCTTTAATTTCTAAAATCAATTAATTTACCATGGAACAACATCCTCCCCATGGAATAATGATTCGGATTTATGCAGGAAAGAAATAAAATATAGAAATATACATAAGCACAGAGATGCATCAGAAATAATTCTTCATTTCAATAATATCAAATAACATATATATGTTTACAGACATAATTGAAATCAAATAGGTAGGGCGATGGTAGCTTATCTCTGAGAAGAGATGTGGCGGCTACATGCCTCTGAACAGTGTTAAAATGAGGCTCGAGGGCCTATTTATTATTGAGAAACAATGGAAAACTCTAAACATCCAAAATCCTAACCCTAGGATATGAAGCGCCAAAACTATGGGCCCCATTTGGGTAAATTGGTGTTTCAACTTCCCGGTGTCGTAACTTTGGCATACTATCTCTGTTTGATGCACATGATACATCGTTAGAAAGGTATATCCGAGGACTAAAAATGATGACTACAAATATCAATTATGGAACAAAATCATTTGTGTCGGAGGCGCGATGCCCAAAAAATGTCGTTTAGGGCCTCAAAACGGCTCCGAAAGTTCAGGACTCGAAAAATCGCTAAAAATAGTAAGTTATGCTGAAACTGAAAAAATGAAAGAAATGATGGTGGCATTTCAAATGGAATAGGTGGGCGGCCACAAATATCCACTTGAATCATTAGGTTCCCAAAACGGCTACGGGAGTGCAGGACCCGAAAACCTGCTAAAAATAGTAAGTTGTGATGAAAGTGAAAAGCTGCAAGAATTGATGGTGCAGGTCCAAATGTAATAGGTGGGTGCATTCCTCCCTCCTTAGGAAGCAATGGTCCCCATTGTGTTGAGATCCTCCATGATATGAGGCAAATTATGTTGAACTGGGTATTAGATTTGTCAAAGATGTCATGGACCCGCGGGTAGACATGTTGGATGTGTTTAGTAAATTTGGTTTCTTTATTAGCCTCAGATAGTACATGTGTGGATTCTGTTTGTGTATTTGTATGAGGTATGGCAACATCAGGTGGCGGTGCGTCAGGGGTCAAATCAATGGAGTGATTGTCCTGACGGTGTAGAGGAACCTTTGTGAGTGACGAGAAAATGTCCTCATATTCCTCCATGACTTTGTTCATATGCTGTAGCTGTGCAGGGGAGCCCTGTTTTGAGGTTGTGGCCACAATATTCTTCTTTCCCTGTGAGTGAGTTGTAAGGAAAATAAATTTCTTGGTTTGGGAAAAAATCTTACTGTGTTTTTTTGTAGTAGTCAAAGAGATGACATGAGGCAGTACTGCCTCCAGTATCCTGTACAAGTTATTCCCCAAAGTAATAATAACAACACCAGGCCTAGACTCATACATAGCATGTCACCTCCATAAGTATGGTTGGCCCAATAATACATCAACTACATCAATAGGAGCAACATCACACACTACCTCATCCGTGAATGGCTTGATACTGTACGAAAGGCGACACTGCTGGCGAACGCATAGATCTCTCCCTGGGTGAAGCCACCTGACGGTATATGGCTATGGGTGTGTTATGGTCAGTAGGCCGAGCTGCTTCATGCCCTTTGCTGAAATTAGGTTCTTTTGGCTTCTTCTATCGACAAGGAATTGCAGTGGAGAAACCTTCATCTACATTTGTGAATGGTCCTCTGGATCCTCGGGATCCTCCCTTTGGATCTTGGTGGTGGAAAAAATGGCATTGGGATCCACATCAATGATCTGCTTCCCTTTGTCATTTCCTTTGTTTGGTTCTGACTCAGGATCAGAACATGCATCTAATTCAGGTGCCTTTAGTTTGGAAACCAACGAGTGTTTGGCCCGATACTCGTTTGTGCTGTGAGTGGGGCTATTATGAAATTCACACCAGTTCCCTGTGTCCTTCTTTGTATACTTTGGATCCCCGAATCCGAAGCTAGGGAAAGGCACCCTCGAACCACATAACAAGGGGCTATTATGAAATTCACACCACTTCGCCATGTCCTTATTTGTATTTGTGGTGTTTTTCTGAGTTTCCCTGCTTTGGCCTTGCCCCTTGTTCTGCGGTTTGGGGGCGCCTTTCCCTGGCTTCGAATTCGAGGATCCAAAGTCTCGCTTCTTCTGCTAGATCTTGGTGGCATAACGATATCCCGTGCCAAGTGATGTAATGTCAAGGAACTCCATTTCCTCCTGAATGTGTATTTGCAGACAACTGCGGTACTTGAGCACCAAATGTCTCTCTGAATCTTTAATACCCAACTTTGTGTGTAGGGTATGGAACAAATTCGTTAGTTCATGAACATCTTGATCCCTTTGCTGCCACAACTTGGTCCATTGGATGTACTTGTCCTCATAGCTCCCCACGGGGTAATATTGTTCCTTGATGCCATCTCGGAACAAATTCCAAGTGGGTGCGGCCAAGAATAGAGAGGGTTCTGTCCCATCCTTTTGCTCACAGTAGGTTTCCCACCAATCTTTGACATGGAGGGTGGCTTTGAGGAGTGCAAAAATAATCTTTTCTTAGTCAGAGAAATCATGGACCGAGAAATATCCTTCCAGCAAATTAAACCATCAATCTATGACATCTCCATCTATCTGGCCTTCAAATATAGGAATGTCAAAGTTTACCTGTACCTTGAAGGGAGCGGCACCTCCAGAGTGGTTGTTGGGTGCAGATGCACCGCAGGTGGGTAGTCGTTGAAGGATCTGAGCAAAGTTATCCATCATGGCGTTCCTTTTTTTCTCAAGGGTCTCCTTGAGAAATATTGTTATATGATCTCTTGCTCCCTTCTCTTGCTCCCTCATATTTATTTTCTTCCACCATGGGAGGTCATTGGGGTTTGCGAGGTTGATCTTGCAAGGGTTCAACCAGATTGAGCCCTAACTCCTTATACCCTGACCGCGTTGGGGACATGCAAAGAAAAACAGAGAAAGAGAAGATCCGCTCTGATACCACTGATTCAGATTTATGCAAGAACGAAATAACATAAATAGACATAAACACAGAGATGCATTGGAAATAATGCTTCATTTCATTAATATTAAATAACAGAAATATGCTGATAGACTTAATGGAAATCAAATAGCTAGGGCGTTGGTAACTTATCTCTAAGAAGAGATGTGGTGGCTACATGCCTTTGAACTGTGTTACAATGAGGCTTGAGGGCCTATTTATTATTGAGAAACAATGGAAAACTCTAAACGTCCAAAAACCTAACCGTAGGATATGAAGCGCCAAAACTATGGGCCCCGTTTGGGTAAATTGGTGTTCCAACTTCCCGGGGTCGTAACTTTGGAATACTATCTCCGTTTGACGCACATGATACATCGTTAGAAATATCTATCCGAGGACTACAAATGGTAACCAAAAATATCAATTTTGGAATTGAATCATCTTTGCCAGAGGTTTAGGGCCTCAAAATGGCTTCGGAAGTTCAGGACCCAAAAAACTGCTAAAAATAGTAGGTTGTGCTGAAACTGAAAAAATGAAAGAACTGATGGTCGAGTTTCAAATGGAATAGGTGGGAAGCCACCAATATCCACCTGGATCATTAGGGTCCCAAAACGGCTCCGAGAATGCAAGACCCGAAAACCTGCTAAAATTAGTAAGTTGTGCTGAAAGTGAAAAGCTGCAAGAATTGATGGTGCAGGTCCAAATGGAACAGGTGGGTCGCCACTGATAACCACTTGGATCAAATAAGGCCTTATTAGATATTAGGTTGAGACTAATGGAAACACTTCTCAATTCCACCAGTCAAGGAAAACCCTATGATGGGAATCCTGGTCCTTTTCCTCCTTTTGGAAATATTGGTACTCCTTATATGGCAACAATTTTCCTTCCCAAATTTACCATTGGTTTACCAATTTATTTATTTTCAACCTCCTTGGTTCCAAATGTCCAAATTTCTTCTCAAGCAAGTAGTCCGCCACCTGAACAACTTGATCCTAACGTTGACCCTTTTCCTTCCTCACTTGTTGAATCTTATTCCTCTTCTTCCTCTTCATCTGGTGAAATCCTCAAAGTTAGTAACCGGGTGGGTAAGAAGAAGAAGAAAAATAAGCAGGGGGGCAACCAAGCAACCATTGCTACCAATGAAACTAGTATGGAGAAACCTTCCAATCAACCCTGGAAATTTAAATTCCCTCACATGCTTTCAAAAGGGTGATCACCGTCTAAGAGATTGTCATGGTATTCCATAGGTATTAGAAGTGTGGTCCACAGGCTCACATCAGCCTTTGGAGATCATGCTGGTGATAAACCTTCAACTAGTGATAGTAAGATCCATGGGAAAAAGGGTAAAGTTAAGTTTCCCTATAGGTTATGTGAAGGGAATCATCCTATTCAAATTTGTCCTTATATGGATGAATCCTCAAATGTGTTGGAAAACCTTACAGCTTCTTAGCCTCATCTTCTGGATGATTATCGAAAGCTTTCTCCAAATCATCCACTAATTGATGAAGTGATTGATCCAAATCCATCTCTAGTAAATGCCACTCTCTATGAATGTGAATCCCATGATTCCATTCCCGACCAACCACTGGTTGAGAAAATGGTTAATTTTATTCCACCTTCATTTGATCGTACCTTTCCCATAGAGAGTGAACTTCATACCATTCAGGTTCTTCTTGTTTCTTCAGATTATAATGAACTGGGGGGAAATCCTCCTATTCTAATGGTGCAGGGGGACAATTCCTCCCATTCCCATGACACAGGGGGGAAATCCTCTTGTTCCCACACCACAGGGGAACAGTTCTCCCATTCCTATGACACTCCCACCAAGTTGTATGGTCACTTCCTTTGATTGGAGTCGACTGAAAGGATATATTCTTCCTCCTTATGTTCCCTTCTAGGTCATAGTACAAGCTTATAATATGTTCATACCCGGCACAATCATAGAAAAAGGTGCACATGTTAGTATTATGTCCTCAACTACTTGACAAGCTCTAGGTTCTCCGCAACTTGTGTATGTTACTCAGGATCTGTTGGCCTTTAATAAAAGAACCAGTTAGAAGTTAGGGATCCTTCCTCAGTTACTTATTACTTTGGGAGAAAATACTATCTATATCAATGTGATGGTAGTAAAAGGCCCTTTGGATTTTAATTTACTCCTTGGGTGTGATTATGTTTATGTCATGGGATCCCTTGTCTCTTCACTCTTTCGTGTGATATGTTTCCCACATGAAGGAAGAATCATGACCATTGACCAAATTTCATTCGTTGGTCCTCATTTGACTCCCAATCAACCAGATTCCATAAATGGTAATTATATGCAATTGGTATCTCCCTTGCCACATATTAATTATGTGACAACTTGTTCCATGCTCACATCTATTGATGATCTAGTAGGTGATGCAATGCACCATGTATTGGGAGCACTGGCGCCTGACCTTTCCATTGGATCCTTTGATATGTATCCCTTCCAGAGCATTGTTTTTCAATCTGATGGGAACCTCTCAGAAGCCATGGCCTTCTAGAGGTCATGATCAAGGTGTCATGCGAGTTTCTTTTCTTGTGTCAAGATCATTAAAAAATGAAACAAGGTCCTCAAAGCAGAGTTCCCTTTCTTATGTCAAGCTCATTTAAAAATGAAAAAAGGTCCATGAGCATAGTTCTTTTCTTGTGTCAAACTCGTTAAAAAATGAAACAGATCCCCTTCCAATTTGAGTCTTTCACTTTATCTCGTAAATGAACCTTCATTCCATCTGCCTGTTAGTAACCATTCATTTACTGAGGTGAATTAAATGAATCTTGGGGGGAATGTGCCTAGAATTGAGTCATTATGCTGGGGGCATGCAAACTTATCTCAAGCTTATTTTTCTCCATTTCAAGCTTGTGTAAAAATGAAACAACTTTCAAGCATAGTTTCCCATGTTTAAATCTTTTTTTTAAATGAAACCATTCTCATTTCATCTCTCGTGATTGCCATTTTTTATCAGCTTATTTCTGCCATACGAGCCTTAGTTTTTTCATTCCATCATCACCATCTACTTTTTCAATCATACACTTTCACTTGGTTTTTTACCCTTGCCTGGGAACTGCTGCGATGACTATTCTTATTAGCCATCCTCTTGACCTTTGCGTGTTTTGAGCAGTTCCATCATGACCAGAACCAGTTACTACCCTTTATACCACTCGGTCCTCCAGGTGGAGTCCTCTTTCAACTCTTTTTAGACTCCCTAAACATGAAAATATTGTCGATCACTTGTCTTTTTGAACTCGTTAAAGTAAATGAAAAGACATATACTCAGTATAATTTTAACCCTTTTCTGAACTGAGATGGAATAATTACGAAAAATGAACACCTTAGTCTAACATGGCTAAGAGGTTCTCCTAAGTATCGTTTTCTTCCTTTTTGGACTCAAGAGACTATTTACGAAAAGGAAAATTTGGATTTTTATTTTTCGCCTCTTTTTCAAACACTCTAAACATGAAAAAGGAGTCGAGTTACACATTCATGTGACTCGTAAAATCATCAAACAACGATGGACTCGTAGAACATGATGGGACCGAACCACTCTTTCTCAGGGTTCATTAAAGATACTCAGAGGGATTCATCTAAAGGACGAACTTACAGATCAAGAATATGTTATCCTCCTAAAGCTTGTAAAAAATAAAGAGGTACTGACCAACAATGGTTGGGGAAATTGGGAAAACGGGGTACTCCACCTATTATTGGCAGTGCTCTTGAAGATGACACTCTTTCACTTCATCTTTGTTACTGTTGAGTTGGGAAATCTGCTTCTTTTTGGTTCATCATACCATATCAAAGCCTTTGCATTTTGTTTTGGGTCAATGATGCCAACTCCATTTAGTGTCATTGATATGTTCAAGAGAAGTCTTTTAGTTGATATATTCCACAATAATCCTAATCCTTCATTTCATGTTTGTCGTTCCTAAACCGGTTCCACATTAGCATCATTCTGTATCAAATCATGATACCTGGTTCATGTCATTGATGGGGGATGCATCAAGGCCCTCCTGCATTGGGTTGCTTCCTGTAGACATCAAATCATTATCCATGAAGTTGAATTATAAACTCCCTCTAGTACCTTGGGGCTTGCATGCATCAATGGAAAGTTTCCTCGCTCTCGGAAATAGGTTTTCATCATTGGCCTTCGACCGAAATATTTTGTGTGGTGTTCAACTTCAGCACATCTGTTCACGCTATACAAATTGTATTGCAGTACCTTGAGAGCCATTAACATCATTGGAGGTTCTCTCACATCTGTTAATGACTTACATCATTGGTCAGTAATCAGATGGTGTCTACCATGTTTTCTCCAACTCATTATTTGTATGGTTAGACTCATACATTGGAAGATCAAGTGAACGAGATAGAAGACCTCAGATCTAGTTCCATCCATTCAGGCTATGTTTCCATGATTAATGCGAGATTACAAAGCATGATGGCTATGATCATACAAGACATTCATCCAAGCATGGGCCCACTATTTTTTATTAGTGGTGTTATGAAACTAGCTCCAAAAATAGAAGAAAAGAGAGATCAACGCCTTAGAAACTAGCCACTTCGAGGGGGAAACCTCCTTTATATTACATAAATGAATAATTATTGGATGATAAAAATGAAAAAACCTCCTTTCTATATATAGGAGTCCATGGGGTCACAATATAATCCTAGCCGACCTAACAATAATAATTTAAGGGTATAATAATAACAATATGGGGGTTATAGGGATACAACAATAACAACAATAGGGACTACACTAGTAATATAGGGGCATAACATGCCCCTATCCTTCAAAAAAGTGTTGTCCTCAATGCTTGAGTAGATATGGATGCTTCTGTATAAAATTCTCATCCTCCCATGTAGAATCTTCAATGGGTAAGTTCTTCCACTTGATGAGATACTCTGAAATTGATCGATTTTGTAGTTGTCGAGTTCTTGTTTCCACGACTGCTTCAGGTTCCAATATGATTTTTCCTTCATCATTAAGTTTTGGAAATATTGTTTGAATTGGAATTTTGTCACGTATAACCTTCTTTAAGCATGAAACATGGAAAATTGGATGCAATCGAGAAGAAGTAGGAAGCTCCAATTTGTATGCCATAGTACCAATATTTTTCAACACCTTGTAAGGACCATAGTACTTTGGTGATAATTTATTATCCTTCTTGGCTTGCTTGAGGGATGTTTTTATGGTTGTAGCCGTAAAAATACCCAGTATCCTACATCAAAACTTCTCTCGCTACGATGTTGATCTGCCTGTTGTTTCATTTGATTTTGTGCCAAATTTAGGTTATCCTTTAAGATTTGGAGAACTTGTTGTTGATGCTCGATGTGATTTTCCAATGCTTGAACCTTAGAATTTTCTCTTAAAAATGATGTGATGGACAGTGGATGATATCCATAAAGTGCCATAAATGAGGTTATTTTTTTTGCAGTATGGAAGGAAGTGTTATACCACCATTCAGCCAGAGGTAACCACTTGACCCATTGTGTTTTTTTATCAGATACAAAACAACGAAGATACCCTTCCAAACATTTGTTCACTATCTCAGTTTTCCCATCGGATTGAGAATGATAAGATGAGTTATGAGCTATTTGAGTACCCAAACAAGAAAATAATTCCATCCAAAAATTTCTAGTAAAAATGGGATCTCTGTCACTTACAATAATATTTGGGTTTCCAAGTAGCTTTTGAATTGTTTCCATAAATGCAGCAGCAACCATACTTGATTTAAATGGATGAGATAATGCACGAAAGTGTGCATACTTGGTAAGTCTATCAACTACCACCATGATGACACTTTTTCCTCTGGACTTAGGTAAACCTGTGATAAAATACATTGAAATCTCCTCCCAACGTTGACTTGGAATGTATAAAGGCTGTAGAAGACTCAGGGTCTTAATTGTCTCAACTTTGTTTTGCTGGAAAACCAAACATTCCGTCACAAAATTTTGAATATCAGATTTAAGGGCATGCCAAAAAATTATTTCTTCACCCTGTGGTAAGTTCTTAAAAATCTTGAGTGTCCTCCTAAGGGAGAAGTGTGTAATTCCAAAAGAATATTTTGTTTTAGTTGGCAGTTATTACAAAGATATAAGCGATCTTTTTACCATAAGGAATCATTTTTCCAACTAAATGTATCAGATGTACTAGGATCTTGCTGCAACTTTTGAATGAGTATCCACACTTCTTCATCCTTTTTCCATTCATCCCTTGCTTTGGTTATCCAATCTAGTTGGATAATAGAAATGGCACAAAGAAATGCTTCCACCTCTTCATCCTTTCTTGAGAGTGCATTTGCAACAACATTTAGCTTCCCTTTTTTGTAGATGATTTCAAAGTCATAACCTAACATCTTGGTGACCCAATTTTGCTGCTCTTCTGAAGATAGTCTTTGTTCCAAAAATTATTTAAGACTATCATGATCATTTTTTACCTTGAAGTGTCTTCCCATTAGGTAAGGTCGCCATTTATTTAGTGCATGCAGTATTGCCAACATTTCCTTCTCATAAATAGCTTTCTGTAAATATTTTCCTTTGATTGGACGACTTTAAAAATCAATGGGTCTTCCTTCTTGCATTAAAACAACACCAATTCTATTTCCTAAGGCATCCCATTCCACAATAAAGGTTTTTGTGAAGTTTGGCGTAGCTAAGACCGGTGCTAGGCACATTGTCTCTTTAAGATTTTCAAAGGCCTTAATTTTTTTTTCCTTGAGAAAAAAGCGTAATTTTATTACTACAAGTGAGTACAAAATTACATTGAGAAACACATAGATGTGTGTTCAGAGAGACAAACTCAGGAGTTTGTTTACAGTTATCAGTTACAGAGTGTACACATGCCTAAGCAAAACCAGAAAAACTGGCTTATACAAGCTGTTCATAAAAACAGATCATGAGTCCCTTTGGAGAAAAAACTGATCAAGAAACATAGCACTACTCTACATAAATCAGTCCAGCAAGATCCACTGCCGAGAATAAAAAAACAACTGCTCAACAAGGGTCCAAAAATAGCACGGCCATTCAAACGGGCCAACAGTAAAAAAACTATTTAAAGCACCGCCCACTGGAACCAGAGACTCTGTTTTTCAAGTAATAAAAGTGTTCAGCCCTCTATATTGGCCCATCCTTTGAGAAAAAATGAAAAAGAAACCAGAGAATTCGCAGTCTTCAACAGCATAAAAACTAGGAAAACGAACACCAGGAGTGAAAAACCCGTAAGCTGTAACAAAAACAGGCCTGAAATACAATATCGACCCACATCAAGCAAGATTATGCATCCTGTAGACAAAAAAATGTCATGACAGCAAAATAAATCTGTAGCCACTCAGTCAAAAAGGGATGGTTTTAAATATTTAGAGATATCCCCATCCAGATGTTCTCTGATCCTCCATAATCCCACGTCCTGCTGGACCCCGCTCTTAGAAGCTCGATCTGCCATGTCATTATTTTCGTGATAAATATGATGACAGGAGAAGGAATCAAGTGAAGAGAGGATCTCCCTAATAGAGCGAAGCAAATGTTGTAAATGGTGCACTCTGCATTGCTGGAATCCTTTAATCCAGTTAATCACATTCAAGGAGTCCCCATAAAAATTTAACTTTCGACAACCTTTCTCCACAGCAAACAACAGAAGGATCTTAAGGCTCAGCAATTCAGAATTTTTATTTGTCCCTTCCCCAAGCCCAACAGAGATCTCAAACCAATGTGCCTCAGAAAGAAAAAGCAAAGCCCCACCACCACAAACATTTTGCTGCATCGCCCCATCAAAAAATCCCCAAGGAATACTCCTATCAATGTCCAACTGCATGAACTCCCTCTGATTGGCAGCACGAATATGGATAGGAAAAGCAGAGTGCAGACCTATAGTCATTGCACCAATGGCCACCGGTGTACTGACCCTCCCCTCAAAAAGTAAGAGGTTACGTGCCAACCAACAACCCCAGATCACAAGGAGAGGCAGAGCTTTTAGATTCTGCTCAGTATGAGAAACCCACCAGGCATCCCAAGCCTGTGATACATTTAATCCTTCCCATCTGCAAAGGAGACCCAATAACCTGGAGCATTCCAGCCACACACCTTTAATAAAGGGACAACTGAGGAAGAGGTGGTTTACGGATTCCTCGTCAGAATTACACAGACAACACCAGCTAGGGCCCTGAAAACATCTATGTTGAAGAACGTCCCAGGTGGGGAATTTGTTTTCAAGGACACACCACATAAAAATGCAAGTCTTAGGAGGACAACTTAGTTTCCAAAGTTTCTTCCACCACCACTGCTCTTCACCCAAGACAGCCCCGACACTAAGTTTTTTATAGCCAGCCCGAGGAGAATAGATCCCCGACGAATCAAAATCCCATACAATCATATCCTCCCTCTCCTGGAGAAAAATATGAGCCTGTTTTAATGCACTAATATAAACAGCCAGAGCCCTCTCATAAAAAATCTCTAGACCCAAAGAAGAGGCCAATACCTAAGACTGAATTCCCAACCTTCTCCGAACCGGATCAACAAGTTGAGTTAGAAAAGTAATCCCCCTCTGCCTTAAGGCCTCAACCGTTCGTTCGGGAAGAATATGCTGAAGTTCACTTCCCATCCAAGGATCCTCCCCAACCCGAAGCTTCCTGCCACTACCCACATCCCAAGCTAGACTTGTTTCCAGAATGTGAAAAGAATTTACAAGAGCCTTCCAAATCACAGAACCACCCGCAGAATATTTTCTTGGATTCCTTATCCAATCAACAATAGAAAAAGGAGCAATATATTTCTAGGTAATCACCTGAGTCCAAAGGCTGTCAACATTAATGAGCCTCCACCCACCCTTTGCTGCAAGAGCCTGTGCAAAGAGAAATTTTTTTTTCAGTCCCCATCCACCCAACCCTTTAGGGACTGCAATTTTCTCCCACCGAACCCAAGGGGTCACCAAAGATTCCTGCTTCCCACTCCAAAGAAATCTAAAGAAAATCCTCCTGGCTGCCTCCAAAATACCCTTTGGGATCCAAGAGATGGACAACCAATAAACTAAGACAGCCTCCAAAACAGACTTAACAAGGGTCAAGCGCCCCGCTCTAGACAACCATTTATGACACCACACTCTTAAGCGCTTATCCAAATTTTCCAGCAGCCAGCTCCAATCATGTTTCCTATAATCATTGGGTTTTAAGTGGAACCCCAAATAAGTCAGCCCATCATCCAAAGCAACAGAGTTATAAGGAAAAATCCTTTCAAACTCACGCGTCTCCTACTCCCTCAGAAAATGAGAGGTGAAGGATGACTTCACAACATTCACTTCCATACCTGTGGCCTTGCTGAACAAGTCCAAAATCTCACCAAGAGTAACAACATCTCGCACCGAACCAGAGCAGAAGATTAATACATCATCTACAAAAAGGAGATGAGTGATGAAAAAATTTGGAGCAACCTGAATGCCCTTCAAGGAGCCCTATCTCTTGGCCTCCTTAAGAGCTCTGCTCAAACCCTCAGCAACCAATAAAAATAGAAGGGGAGAAAGGGGGCATCCCTGGCGAAGGCCCCTTTCCGCATGAAAAAAAGGAGATGCAGCCCCGTTCAGCAACACAAAGAAAGATACAATAGTAATACAACTCATGATCCATCTAATAAAACCAATGCCAAAGCCAAGGTGAGTCAAGAGCATACGAATATATAACCAGCTTACGCGATCATAAGCTTTGGAGAGGTCAATTTTCAACACATTCCCTTTGAGATTCTTGGTCTTCATGTGTGTAGCACCTCTTGTGCAGAGCCGATAGCTTCATGAATTTGACGGCCATCCAGAAAACCAAATTGTTCACCAGAGATATGAGTCGACAGAATGCTTTTGAGCCTTCTCGCAATCACCTTGGCTACCACTTTATAAATACAGTTGCAGAGAGAGATTGGACGAAAATCAGCCAGAGAAAGAGGGTTATCCACTTTCGGGATTAAAGCTATGAAAGTGGAATTAAAACAAGCCAGAATCCTCCCAGAAATTCTGATATCCTCTACAACTTTCAGCAGATCAGCCCCTAGCACATCATAAAGAGCCAAGAAAAATTCAATCGTCCAGCCATCTGGCCCAGGACTTTTGTCTTTTTGAAAGCTATGAAGAACCTCCTTTAATTCCTTTTCAGAAATATTAGCCATCAAAGATCTGTTATCATCCTCCTCCACAAATCTCGGGAAGAGTTGGGCCAATCTAATAACCTCCGCAAGAGAAGCATGAGCAGGAGCCTTAAAGAGAGCCTTAAAATGATCAACTCCCAACTTTTCTTTAGCCTCGAAAGAAGAATGTTCAATGCCTTGACCATCTCTTAAGCTCCAAATAGTATTAACCGCCTTCCTACCACGAGAAAAAGCATGAAAAAATTTTGTATTGTCATCCCCACAAGCCAACCATGTGGCCCTACTTTTCAACCTCCAAGCTTCTTCCTTATCCATAAGAAAGGAATTCCTTCTTTTTTCAAGAGCAACAAGGGTATCTTTATCTGTTTTTGATTGAAACCCACCTCCAATCCCCTCATAGATCATTCGAAGATCCTCTTCAACCTGTTTCAAATCCAAATCCTCCCTCAATCTCTTAGCAGCCGACCAAGTCTTCATAGCTTCCTTGATACGCTTAAAATTCTCAGCAAAATGAAAAGCTGCAGTAAGAGTAATATCAGCCCTATAAGGGATCCACCTAGCAAGAACAAGGGCTCTTAAAGAATCATCCCTTAGCCAGATATTGTTAAAATTTAATGGGCTGGGAGGCTGCCTAGGCCCAATCTTTAAATCAAGGAAGATAGGAAAATGATCAGAAGCACCCCCACAACCAACCCACTGTCTAATCTGAAAAGGCCTGTCCATAATCTTCTCAGCCACCAGGAAACGATCAATTCTCTTTGCTATTCTTTCATCAGCACATCTATTGTTCCTCCAGGTGGGCTTCATCTTTAAGGGCTCAATATCGAGCAAATGATTCTCCACCAGTTTTTTTGTGAAGTACCCAGAAAATGAATCAGTATGAGCATGAGGACCCCAGACCTCAGCCTGGCCCAAAGAAAAGTTCAAATCCCCTCCCAAAATCACCGAGTCCCCCTTGAGTAGAGAGTTTCCCAAGAGTGAGTCCCAGAAAGGGATTCGATCTTGATATGGACCATAGATGTTAAAAATATTAAAAGCCTCCCCTAGCTCCAGAATCAAAAAATTTAACCCCAGGACCGACTCCATACCCCAGAAATTCAGTGGTTTGATTGTTTTCTCATTCTAGCCTACAGCCAACCCACCCGACCTCCCTCTAACATCCAGCGTCTCAAAAAACCATCCAGGCAACCAGCCTTCCAAATGAGCTTTGACCACAGACCCTGCACCTAAAGTCTCTTGAAGCAATATTAAATCCGGACAGTCCAACAAAATAATCCTCCGGAAAGCAGATTTCTTTTGGGGTACTGCCAATCCCCTGCAATTGTAGGACATGATCTTCATCACACACCAGAATTAAGGGACTGTCTTGCTCTAAGCACCCTCTCAATAGAAATCTACCTCCCATCATGTACATCCATCATTTCTTAATCCTGTGCTCTCGCCAAGAAGGAGATCCTACCCCTACCCCGAGCTGCTGGGGATTTCCCCCTCCCAAACCCCCCTGCACCTTTTTTTGCACTAGATCTCAGGTTATACCCCATGACCAAAGGAGCAGAGGATTCCAAAGGAGTCAGCATACCTTCACCTGGATCGAAGACAGTAGCCTTCTTTTGAAGAGCTGGCTGGGAAAAAACAGGAGCATCAATAGGTAGCAACCCACAGTCAACCTTACCAGCCGAGACTGAATTCGATACCAAATTAAGAGAGATATTAATGTTAGGGGAAAATGGAAAAGATCCCATGTAAGAAGATGTCAATAATGATAAAATTGCTTTCAACATGCCATCATCCTTCAGCCGGAAATCCGCATCATAATGACAACTATGAGCCTTCACAGCATCTAACGAAACTCCATCAGATAACGGAGAAAGCGTCTTCTGCCCAGCTGGGAGAACAGACTTCACATCCAACGCTTGGGAGCCCAAATCAGACGGTATGCTGGATCCAATGGTATCAGGGTTCGAGGTGCATGAAAAAGACGTAGTGGACAGAGTCTGAGCATTGGAAGGGCCAGAGCCAACCCCTCTCGAGCTAGGTTCCACCTCAGAGCCACTAACCCACCGTCTTTTTTCCTGACGAGAGAAATAGCAACATTCAGAGGCGGGATGTTCGTATGCATGGCATCGACGGCATCTGAAAGGCACATTTTCATTGTCCAGAATCTGCTTAATGATACATTTCCCCCGTCGAAGGTTCAAAGATTCAGCCAGGCCTTCTCTGATGTTTACCAACACTAATATTCGAGAAACACACCTGATATTAGTTAGTAAAAAGGATAGATCAGCCTCAAGAAAAACCCCAAGCAAATTACCAATATTCCGGAGGTGTTCCTCTGTCCAATAATGAAGAGGAAAACCTGGTAAACGAACCCACACGGGAACAGAGTCCACCCTCTCCCTACTTGCATCAAAAAGAGGGTGCCAATGTTTAAGGAGAATAGGAGTGTGATCCAGTGCCCAGCACCGATGCAAAACCCACTAGATATGTTCAGGGAGCAAAAAGTTGAAAGCAAACCACCCCTTGGTGAGGGACACTACTTCCGGAACATATCCAAGGTCAGCTTTCCAGTTCGCTTCAGCCCAAGCAACAACAGTTTTCAGTGCGAAAAACCTCCCCATGGATCTACCTACCAGAGTTCTACTAGCCATTTGAGAGACCTGCTCCCAGCTTATATCTTCACCCAGAACATAGTTTATCTCAGCTCTTTTAACTTTGATCCATTTCTTCTTTCGGCCCCCCTTCTTAGACTCTCCAGCCTCCCTACAATTTCTTGAGCCTGTCTCTTTTGAGCTGTCAGGAACAACTTTCCCACACTGTTCTTCCAGACTTAAATGGTATGAGACATCTCTCCCGCTATCCCTAACACTGAATCCACTCACCCCTCTATCCGATAGCACAGAGAGGTCCTGTTCCAACACAGACTCTGAGCAGTAATATCTCTGAAAAGCGCCCACTTCACTGTCCCATTCACCCTCATTCGAACAAAGAGGCAAGCCCTTCCCCTACAGACCGGGCTCCTTCACATCATTAGTCACGCAAAGGGATAGTCCCTTTTTCAAACAATCCACACCCCCTCTATCGGATAAACAATCACCCACCTTCCTGACATGACCGCCTTCAGAAACAGTAAAAGACAAGCCTTCAGCAGTAGAAGGTGGGTTCCCCTCTTTGCCTTGTGTACGTAGCCCCGTTTGAAAACCTCTGGCCTGTTCTGTAGATGAAGAGGCGCGCAGACCCTGTGCAGTCACCCGCCCTTCGACATTCAAACTCCAACTTCTCCCGCCTAGCGCCATCACCCTTCCCTAAAGTCTATTCATCAAAGGCCTTAATTGCTTCAGGAGTCCATGAAAATGCATCTTTCTTCAATAATGTTGTTAGAGGTGCTGATATTATCCCATAATTCTTAACAAACTTGCGATAATACCTTGTTAACTCAAGAAATCCTCGCAACTGCTTTATGGTTGTGGGGACTTTCCATTCCTTAATGGATTTCATTTTTTTAGGGTCTACCTTAACACCCTCGTGAGATACAATATGACCCATATATTCCACCTCTTGTACTCCAAAGAAAATTTTGGAGGTTTTTGCATATAATTGTTTCTCCTCTAATAGTTTGAGCACCTTGTCAACATGTTGAACACGATCCTTCCAAGACTTGTTGTAGATTAGTATACCATCAAAAAATACTAAACACAAATTTTCTAAGGAAGGGTTTTAAAATAGAATTCATCAACCCTTGAAATGTAAAAGGTGCATTGGTAAGACCAAAAGGCATTAAAAAAAATTCATAATGACCCTCATGAGTTTGAAATGCTATTTTTGGAATGCTTCAGTCTTCATTCTAATTTGATGATATCCTGAATGAAGATCCAACTTGGTAAAATAAATTGCTCCATGTACTTCATCCAATAATTCATTAATCACAGGGATTAGAAATTTATATTTAATAGTGGGATTATTGAGCTCCTTATAATCCTAACACATGCGCCATGATCCATCCTTCTTGTGCACCAATACTACTGGAGCAGAGAAAGAACTTTGAATCGGTTGAATTATACCAACCTCTAACATTTCTGCAATCATACATTCAATTCGCTCTTTTGGACATAAGGATATCTGTAAGGCCTGATATTTGGAGGGACACTTCCTTGAATCAAATGAATAGCATGATAATGATCATGAATAGGTGGGAGTGATTTGGGAGTTTCAAACACCTTGGAATGATTGTCCAAGACTTTTTGGAGATATGGAGAAATAAATGATTTTTATGTTTGAACTTCTAGTGAGCATAATTGTGCAATTACACCTCGTTGTTCTTTCTTTAGAAGTTTTTTCATGACATTAGAGCTTATTATCTTTCCCAGATTCCCCGCGATACCCCGTAATCCAAATTCCTTTCCTTTCAAAAAAAAATTCAAGAAAAATTCTTGAAAATTAAAAGCTATCGTCCCTAAAGATTGTAACCATTGTAGGGCCTATTACAACATCAACACCTCCCATTGGAATCAAAAGCATTGGACTATTAAATACATATTACCCCATGGTTAGCTTGATATTATGGCATTTTCCAGAGCAATTTATAGTTCCTCCATTTGCAACCATCAATTGACATTCTGGTGTTGGGTATAGGAAGCAATTCAATTCATTAGCTACCTTACAATGAATAAAATTATGGTTACTACGTGAGTCAATCAACACTATTACCTTTTTCTTCTTGATATGTCCTTCTATATTGAGAGTTTGAGGAGTGGTAATTCCTGCCAATGCATTACAGGATATGGTTAGACTCATTTATTCTTTCTCTAGGGTTGTTTCCTGGTGTATATCCTCTTCTTTTGAAGTTTCTTGTTCATTTTCTTCCTCCACTTCACAATACATGTAAAATAATTTCTTCTCAACACACTTATGACCTTTAGTGTATTTGCTATCACAATTGTAGCAAAGCCTTTTTTCTCTTTTTTCTTTCAACTGTTGTGGTGTCAATCTTGTAGGTTGTGGAAGTCTAGGAGTAGCAACACTTCCATCTTTATAGATGTGAGTGGTAGGCTTCCTTGTCGCCATAATTTTATATTCAAATTTTCTTGCCAACCTGAATGCCTTCTCCAATGAATCAGGTTCCCAAAGGCAAACCTCATGTTAGATGTTATCCTTTAAAGTCCCTATGAAGACATCAATCCTTTGTTCCTCTAGAATATCAGCTACTCTTATATTTAATTTTTGGAATTCCTCAATGTGCTCCACCATTGAACCCTTTTGTTTGAGATTTATCAATTGGCTAAATAAGGTGTCTCTCTTTGTATCCTCACAATGTGCTATAATTTTATCCATAAAAATTGCCCAAGTGATTTTTTTTTTTACGGGAGAAAAGCCATCAATACCATACAAATGTGTTTTTTTCTAAATATAAAGTTGCAAGGCGTACCTTTTGTGTGTTTTTCACATTATTGAGATCAAAATATTGCTCCATATGTAGTATCCATATTATGGGATCCTTGCCATTCAAATTACTCATATGGATATTTGGAATATGGTGGGTCTTCAATCCAACATTAGATTTTATGAAATCACAATTACCATTTATTTTATTCTCATAATGAGTTTCCTCTACTGTCTTTTCGCCATTAAGAATCATTTCTTGTATCAACTTTGTCAAACCTTCCTTCAAACCTTCCATGTATTATTTTATATCATTCTTCATGTATTCCATTTTTTCTTCCATGTATTCCATGCCATTATTCAAACCATCCATCTTAGCTTCCATGCCTTTCTTTAAAACTTCCATTCCATTTTTTTTTTCTCTTTGTGAGAGCGAAATTTGGTGCACTTTCTCTTGTAATTTTGATATATCATGTTGCACTTCTTCCTCTTCATGAGTCATAGTAGAGTATTCTGAGGGCTTAATGGGTGTTGAATCATTTTTAGGGGGCATTTTAGAACCCAATACTGATATCTATGCTTCAATATGCCCTTGGAATCACTTCAAACTGTTTTTTCAACAAGAATTATGCAATTTGAAAAACAAAATACACACCTTTTTCTTGCTTTTGAGGAGCTAGATATTGAAACTATATTATCTCTGTGATTTAGGATCTTCAATATTTGAAATTTGGTCCTGTAGTATCCCTTTGAATATTCTTTCGATTGCCACAAGTCTTACGTAATTTGGATTCTTCAAGGCAAAATTATGCCCAATCTCCCACAATGACCTAAATATGGACTTGTTCAGTAGAGCGAACTTGTGCGACACACCACATGTCATTGTTTCCTCCTTCGGATCTTAAATTGATACAAAAGAAACCAAATTCCATGTAATTATTGCCACTTTTTACAGAATTCCAGCCCCATTCTAAGAGAGAGAGTTATGACAATTTTACCAAGGTCACCTCTTTTAGATGAAATTTGGGAGCTTGCAAAAGCCCTAACTTCCACAGATCATATCTTCAAAAATATTGTGAAACAAGATCTGAAATTTTTATGCAAAGTTCCTTAGGATTTATATGAAATGGGTTTTTGTTTTTTAGTGTCTGAACCCTCGTAGAAAAAACATTATAGAGAAAATGCCACGATGATCTGTTTGAAGCAACGAAAACCTAGAATCCAAAGCTCTTATACCAAATGTTATGAAACCAACTCCAAAAATAGAAGAAAAGAGAGATCAACACCTTAGAAACTTGCCACTACGAGGGGGAAACCTCCTTTACATTACATAAATGAACAATTATTGGATGATACAAATGAAAAAACCTCCTTTTTGTATATAGGAGTCCATGGGGTCACAATATAATCTTAGCCGACCTAAATATAATAATGTAAGGGAACAATAATAACAATATGGGGGTTACAGGGGTATAAAAATAACAATAAGGGGGTTACAGGGCTACAAAAATAACAATAAGGGGGCTACACTAACAATAATAAGGGACTACACTAGTAATATAGGGACCTAACAAGTGGACAAACTTATCGATCATTGTACATGTAATGTTAGCTTATGTGCTGAGCATGAGTATGCCTCCCTCAAAAAAGGTATCATGATGCAAATGTAATGTAATATATGATGATGCCAACTAATTATTATTGATTGAGAATTATCACAAGGTAAAGCACTTCAGTCATCAACTACTGCTTCTAACTTTTCACTTTAGGGGACAATCTGTTATAGGCCATTTTGTCACATCCAGTCAATAGGCCTACACATCAGATCAATACACATCCGTGAAACATGTTGTCATTAGCCCTACACAAAGACCTAAGCATGAAATTTACAAATGACTGAGTTTCTAGGTCTAAATTCTAAAAAATCAATGCTTTTAAGCCCCAACACACTCTTCCCCTTTAGAGACCCATGTTCAGAACTGGCAGCTTCCTTCTGCACCAACATTGGTCATTAGCAGCTTGCCCCTTGTTGGGGGTGCATTGATTCTAGAAATTCAGGAAAATTAAAAATAATCTCAAAGATTCCTCTTCCAGAAGCTTCTAGGGGTTGTTTTAACCATTTACCTTGGATAAGAAGCTCAAGTCCTACCTAATCCTACCAGACTTCACCTCTTATCCCTTGAGCTCATCTTCCCCTCTTAAGTGGATCTCAAACCTAGATTGGTAAATGGATAAGAAGTCCTAAAATACCACACTCTCCTATAATTTTACTGCCATCCATAACATCATGGTTGGATTTTGGAGGTTTATCATGCCCTCATGCTGCTGTGTTGAATCTAAGAGAGTCATCATATTCATGCATTAGGGCGACATTGAGGTGTGCTTTGTGACAAGGAAGGACAATTAAACTTTGGGAGATCTCTACAAGATAAACTAATATTCTTGGTTGTAAAATCTCTCCTATTTCTATTAATACAAAGGGTATCTTGTTTTCCTATATGTGTTATGTTACATTTACATTCATGTATTTCAATGCCTTGCTGATTCATTGAATAGAGAACCTGAATTATGCTACATAGATGTTGTGGATCCTTGGCTTGTTTTGGTTGTATGTGCAAGTTCAAATTGTAGCATTTGAAGCTACTATTGGAACTTACAATCTAGGAGGAAAGTAAAGCTTGCGATGGATTCCAAGTAAGCCTCTTTCCCATTCTTCAATTTCTCTGAGGGGAATTCTTTATTCTTTTCTTTCAGTTGTTCAAGGCAAGTCCACTAGGTCTAGGGAAGATAATTTTTTCTGAAATCGTAAATTCTATATAAAAAATCTGATGGAAATATATTCATCTCCAGAATTGCAGTAGTTCAAATATATATTAAAAGTGAAAGCTAAGTACAGTAATGCAACAGAAGCTTTAGTTTAATTGAAAAATCCATAACTCATTTCTAAAAACATGAAAAGGGTATTTATAATAGTTTTTTTTAACAAAAATAGGAGATAAAAACTAATCTCTGGGAAAACTCAATTGAATTTAATAAACTATGCATAAAAATAATTTTTTTGAAACTAAATTTGGTCCATTGAACTTGAGCCAATAGTGTTCTTCCAATGCTTATGGATTTTGAGAAGAGGCGCCAATTCTGGAGGGACACGGGGTTGCATCAACATCTAACATCTAAAGATAACCTCTTTAAATTGTGGCATGATTTTGGTGGAGCTATTTGTGAGTGATTTTAATAACCAATGGCTGTGGGGCTTCACCGAAAACTGCCAGTTTTCATCCAAATTCACTTTTTTCATTTTCTTGATTTCCTTGATAACATCCTTCTCTCTTTTATTCCATTCCTATTGTAATTATTGCATGCCTAGTAAGGTGTATTTAAGGCAATTTGCAGTTAGATGGGATTCAAGTAGGGAATCATCCATAGCTTCAACTATGGGATTTGAGATATCCTGGGCATCATTGAGATATTTCTCAATTGTTCATATTCTTGCTTTCCAGTTTTCAAGAATAATCTTGGCCTACCTTTAATCTATCTTTAGCTCATTTGAGTTTCTTCCTTCCTTACTATTCTTTCATTTTGAAAGTTCTTTGAGGTCTTTCTTCACATCATCATAAGAGGAACTTATGTCTACTAACTCATCAGTTAGTGTATCACCAAACTTACATTGGACATCCATTAAAACAACCTCTTCAAAGAATAGTTCTTGTTGTTTTTTGAATTGATTGTTAAGCTCACGAGCTTCATGTTTGAATTCATCTAACTATAATGAGTTAGCTTGTAGTTGTTTGACCTGCTTATGAGATTCATTAATTTGACCTTCCTTTTCTTGGATCTCTTCTACATGTTTATTTTTTAATGCAACTAACTCACTTCCCAACTTTGTTATGGTTTTATCTTTTGAGGCTATCTTAGTCTGCCATCGAACCTTGAGCTACTCCTTTTATTCTTCAAAACTCTACTCTATAATGGAAATTTTATCATCTTTTTCCTTAACTTGGCTTTGCACTTCAAAAACCTTCTCAATTGTGGTAGAAGCATAAGCACCTGCAAATTGACTCAATTTTCCTAGCTCATAAGTAGAATCAATAGATGACCCCTTCCGAAGTATTTCAATAGGTGTGGCCTGAGAAGCGTTTCTAGTAACTAGAGTATGAGACTCCTCAATTTTTCATTTATTTCTACCTCTTCTGACAACTACTTTATGTTCCGGGATATATAAAATATCAATAGGAGGCATTTCCTCAATGTTGAGGAATACCTCAGAGGTGGGATGAACTAGAATGAATTCCATATCCGTGGATGTTTTTTAGCTCTATCTTTATCCTTAGGGGTGCTATGGATTGTATAAGGATCAATTTTAGCTATATAATTTTGGGAGACTGTTTCAATTTTTAAATATACAACTTCTTGTTTCTCTATGCTTTGATTTCCCTTAAGAGTTTGTTCAAACTCATCCCATTGTTTCTCCATATCAGGAAATGTAGACATTGTACTTTTAGGTTTTGTATAACTTGATGTTCCTGCTTGCAAATGTTGAACTAGAACCTGATGCTTTATGGATGTTGATGTGTCATGTTGAGCATATATAATTGGATTAATGACCTTGATAGGCTCCTAAGTAGGAAGCATTATTGCGTCCATTGGTAATGTTTCTAGTCTGGCAACTCTGAAAGCGTATAATTGTTCACGTTCTTCAGCTAATAATTCTTGCATCAATTTTTGAAAAATTAATTTTGGAGAATAGGTATGGACAAAGATATCATCATATTTATTTTCCTCATGGATATATCTCTTTATATTGGCTAGAGAAGCTATTTGTTTTACTTATTTATTAGGGTCATATACCCTGAAAGGCATAATAGCCAATTTGAGCTCTTCTATGGGTTTAATCTCTAATTCTGCATTAATTTTCCAGGTAAAAGATACCAAATGATAATGGAAATTGAGGCCAGATCCTCTTATTACTATCTTTCAGAGCTTTAGTTATTCCATGGCCATCCAGTTGATAAGCCACTTCCCTGCAAAGCAACTTATCTGGAATATAAAGAGGCAAAACATGTTGTGTAACATAACTCCCACAATCCCAAATATAGGTAAAGAATTCTTCCCCAAACCAAGTTATAATGTTTCCCATATTATCCATTTCCTCCTGGGACATTCTTGGTGGTTTCTTCTCATATACCAACTCATATATAGGAATCATTACACTTTGGAAAATTTGGTAAAATTGTGCAAAATAATTGGTTTCCCATAGGACATTATGATAGAAATGAATGGGTAAAGGGTTAGAAATAGTCCATTCCCATCCATGGAAGAGAAATCCAGTGAAAAAATAGGTAGTCCATGATGTAAGAAGACATATAGAAAGGGGGGATTTTGTTTTCAGATACAATGTGGGATATGCAGAAAGCAAGAATATGTTTGGCCAAATTGTTAGACAAAATAGTATCTGAGTAAAAAATGCCACCCTCCGAGGCTCCATCGATTAAGGGAATCCAATCGTCTAGGAATTTTGAGACATTTAGCCATGCATAAATCCTACATAACATAACACCAATTTGACCAAAAGGGGATGCAAGAGAAGAAATGACGTACTTACCATCAACCTCGATTTTATGATTGGTAGGATTTTGTCTCCAATCTTTCATTAAATCAGTCGGTACCTCATGCTTTTTGGTAAAATCCTCTACATATTGCATATTAAAATGATAATGTGGCTTTGAAAGCTTGTACATAACCTGGAGGTATTAAATTGAAAAAGAACCAATAATCATGCCTTTCTTAGTAGTAAATTTTATGTCTGTGACTATAACATCTACAAATTCCCATATTATCATCTTAGTATATGGCATAAGCCTTGGACTGGAAATAATTCTATGCATAAATGATTTTTTGCGTCCAGTATAGTGGGTTCGGAAGTAGGCATATCATTTGTTATTATTGGTGTATTTATTGTGACTTGTGGTCCTTCATCTTCGAAATATTGATACATGTTTTCCATGATGAATTTATGGAATCCATAGTGCAGATTGTGTCTGAGAACAACCCTGCCTCTAGTGATTTGTCGTCTCTTTTTTTCTGTATGGGTTAGCTGACTTGGGCGCATGAGTCTTCTTATTTATTTTTAACTTTCTTCATCTCTTCCCTCTTATTGTCACTCAAAATTTCCTGTAGCAGATGAACAAAGGTTTAGAAGAGAAAAACTATTTCTCAAATAGCTAAAGCACAATAACGGAAAATAAGGGAAAAAAAGAGTTAAAAGTAAAGTCCATTTTAGGCTATTAATGCACCAGTTAGGTCCTTTAATTACCAATTTAATTAATTGGATGGGAGAGAGCAAGAAAAAACGTGATAATGCCACGTCACATCCTAGATCCCTGATCCTGTAACCTCTTAACAATTCAATTATCAAAATATTTTTGGGGTCGCAAGCTTTTGAGTTACTTAACTAAAATATCAAATATTTAAGCCGTTATGTGTTAATGTGGGACCTTATCCTAAAATATGACATGGATCACAGATTTATGATACCAGGTGTTCTTAAAAATTAGAATTATAAATGATGTTAAGGATTCCGGGTTAAACTGAGAGCTGGGAAGTTTAAGCTTGCAGGAAAAATTTTAAACATGAAAGTGAGAAGAAAGTGCATCATTCAATGTTCCTAGATCTCAGATCCCATAAGTATTTAAAATATCAATTATTTTGAAGTTATGGGATCTCGCGTTTTGGGGATTTCCTTTAAAACTAAATGTTTTCAATGTTTTTTTTAAACATTTATTAAATTGGAAAAGAGGGTTATTCTGGTCATTTAGCCCTAAGTTATTCAGAAAATGATAAACAATATTATTACTAAGAAAAGTGAATCACTTTAGGAATTTTTTTAAAAGGGACCCTATGTTTTATAAAAAAAACCAATGGGGGTTTGTTGTATGCTACAACAATTGGAGATACATAGGGCGAAACAATTTTCTCTGGAAAGGTATGAAATTTTAAACATAAAAGAAATAAAATTGAATGATGTAACAATACTAGAATTTAAATTTCTTGATATAAGCATCCCTGATACACACAATGTTAGGTCCCTATATTACTAGTATAGTCCCTTATTGTTGTTAGTGTAACCCCCTTATTGTTATTGTTGTAACCCCAATATTGTTATTATTTTTCCCTTACATTATTATTGTTAGGTCGGCTACGATTATATTGTGATCCCATGGACCCCTATATATAGAATGAGGTCTTGTCATTTGTATCATCCAAGAATTGTTCATTTATGTAATGTATTGCAGGTTTCCCCCTCAAAGTGGCTTATTTTAAGGTGTTTATCTCTCTTTTATTCTATTTTTGGAGCTGGTTTCATAACATTTGGTATCAGAGCTTTGGATTCTAAGCTTTCGCTGCTCCAAACAGGTCATCGTGGATTTTTTTCTATAATTTTTTTTTCTATGAATGTTCATAAGTTGAAATTTTTACAGAGCAAAGCCGAAATCCTTAGGAACGTCGTGTAAAAATTTCAGATCTTGGTTCGCAATATTTTTGGAGATATGATCTATGGAAGTTAGGGTTTTTTCAAGCTCCCGAATTTCACCTCAAACATGTCATTGTGGAATTTTCATTATAAATTTTTTATACTAAGTTTCAGAAGCTGAAATTTTTAAGAGTGAAGCCGAAATCCTAAGGAACGTCGTGTAAAAATTTTAGATCTTGGTTCACAATATTTTCGGAGATATGATCTGTGGAAGTTAGGGTTTTTTCAGGCTCCCAAATTTCATCTCAAAGAGGTGACCATGGGAAAATTATCATAATTCTCTCTCTGAGCATCAGATTGAAATTCTGTAAAAAGTGGCCGCAAGTACATAGACTGCAGTTTTATTTTTATCAATTTCAAAGCTGAAGGAGGAAACAATGACACGTGGCACGTCGTATAAGTTCTCTTTAATGAACTAGTCCATAATTAGGTCATTGTGGGATATTAGGCATAACTTTGTATTGAAGAATCTAAATCAGGCCAGACCTATGGCATTTGAAAGAAGCTTCAGAGGACTATGACAAGGATTAATTTTAGATATTGAAGATCCACAATTACAGATATAATTCAGTTTCATTATCGAGCTCCTTAAAAGCAAGAAAAAGGTGTGTATTTTATTTTATTTTTTATTTATTTATTTAAATTATTATTATTATTATTATTATTTTTTTCTGAATTGCAGAATTCTTGTGTGAAAAATAAGTTTGAATTGATTCCAAGGAAATATTGTAGAATAGATATCAGTGTTGGGTTCTAAAATGCCACCTAAAAATAATTCAACACCCATTAAGCCTTTAGAAGGATCTACTATGACTCATGAAGACCAAGAGCTGTAACATGACATGTCAAAATTACAAGAGAAAGTGCCCCAAATTTCGCTCTCGCAAAGAGCAAAAAAAAATGAAATGGAAGTTTTGAAGAAAGGCATGGAAGCTAAGATGGATGGCATGGAAGCTAAGATGGATGACATGGAAGAAAAAATGAAAGACAACATGGAAAACATGAAGAATGATCTAAAAGAAGACATGGAAGGTTTGAAAAAGTTGATACAAGAAATGTTTCCTAATGGTGAAAAGATAGTAGAGGAAACTCATGATGAGAACATAATAAATGTTAATTGTGATTTTATAAACTCTAATGTTGGATGGAAGAACCCCCATATTCCAAATATGGATATGAGGAAGTTTGATGGCAAGGATCCCGTAACATGGACACTATAGATGGAGCAATATTTTGATCTCAATAATGTGCCAAACACACAAAAGGTATGCATTTCAACTTTACATTTATAACAAAATACATTTGTATGGTATCGATGGCTTTTCTCCCGTAAAAAAATTGTCACTTGGTCAATTTTTACGGAGTAAATGATAGCACAATATGAGGATACAAAGAGAAACACCTTCTTTAGCCAATTGATAAATCTCAAACAAAAGGGTTTAGTGGCGGAGCACATTGAGGACTTCCAAAAATTGAATATAAAGGTAACTGATATTTCAGAGGAGCACAGGATTGATGTCTTCATAGGGACTTTAAAGGATAACATCCAACATGAAGTTCGAGTTTGGTAACCTGATTCATTGGAAAAGGCATTCAGGTTGGAAAGAAAAATTGAATGTAAAATTATGGCAACAAGGAAGCCTACCACTCACATCTATAAAGATGGAAGTGTTGCTACTCCTAGACTTCCACAACCTACAAGGTTGACACCACAACAATTGGAAGAAAAAAGAGAAAAATGATTTTCTAAAGTTGTGATAGAAAATACACTAAAGGTTATAAGTGTGTTGAGAAGAAGTTATTTTACATAGATTGTGAAGAGGAGGAAGAAAATGAACAAGAAACTTCAAAAGAAGAGGATATACACCAGGAAGCAACACTAGAAGAAGAAGAAATGAGTCCAACCATATCATGTAATGCATTGGCAGGTATTACCACTCCTCAAACTCTTAATATAGAAGGACATATCAAGAAGAAAAAGGTAATAGTGTTGATTGATTCGGGTAGTACCCATAATTTTATTCATTTTAAGGTAGCCATGGAATTGAATTGTTTCCTATACCCAACACCAAAATGTCAAGTGATGGTTGCAAATGGAGGAGCTATAAATTGATCTGGAAAATGTCATAATATCAAGCTAACCATGGGGGAATATTTATTGAATCACTCCAATGCTTTCCATTCCAATGGGAGGTGCTGATGTTGTACTAGGAGTACAATGGTTACAATATTTGGGGACGATATCTTTTAATTTTCAATAACTTTTCTTCAATTATTTTTCGGAAGAAAAGGAAGTTGAATTACGGGGTATCTTAGGGAATATGGGAAAGATAATAAGCTCTAAATTCATGACAAAGCTTTTGAAGAAATAAAAATGGGGCGTAATTGCACAATTATGCTCACTAGAAGTTCCAACATCAAAATCATCTATTTCTCTAGATCTCCAAAAATTATTGGAAAATCATTCCAAGGTGTTTGAAACTCCCAAAGGACTCCCACCTATTCGTGATCATGATCATGATATTCATTTGATTCCAGTAAATTTTCCTCCAAACATCATGCCTTACAGATATCCTTATGTCCAAAAGAGCAAAATTGAACGTATGATTGCAGATATGTTAGAGGCTGGTATAATTCAACCTAGTCAAAGTTCTTTCTCTGCTCTAGTAGTATTGGTGCACAAGAAGGATGGATCATGTCGCATGTGTCCAGATTATAGGGAGCTCAATAAGCTCACTATTAAAGATAAATTTCCCATTCCTGTGATTGATGAATTATTGGATGAATTACATGGAGCAATTTATTTTACCAAGTTGGATCTTCGTTCAGAATATCAACAAATTAGAATGAAGGCAGAAGATATTTAGAAATTTTTTTTTCCAACATAAGCATACCTTTGCCCAATTCCGTGCTAGCCCAGAATATGTAGCTTGTAGGAGCTAATTTGAGGATAAGCGGTAGATTGATTTTCTCAAAAAAATTCAGGGATACAATGAAAAATTTTCTATGCCGTTCGCATAGAGATTTGACAAGAAAGTAGTAGAGGTTGGAAATTTAAATATTAAGGTCACAGAGAAATTGATAAGTAAGGCAACCGAATTACCTTTGACTAGCAAAAGGTATTTCAAGGGTGGACTGCTTGAATGGGACGAACGTGAAAAATTTCTCAAGCCCATGTACAAATCCATAAAATAGTCAAAAGGGGTTATGCGGAGTTGTATTGAAGAAGAATGGTGGTCTCTCATCACCACGCTACAAATATTCGTAACTTGTACATGAAGGTATGCAGTTGTATTCAGCTATCATATTAGACTTCTCCTACATTTCACAGATGGGCGTGAGATTAATTTTTTTTTTTCCTCAATCAAAGTTTATATAAAGTTGCTAGAGGTGTTTAGTAGGCTTCTAAAAAGGATGAAACCAGTTTATGTCATCATATTCTTATAAAAATTATTGTTGTTTATGAGCTGGGTCAAGGAAAGGATACATGGGAAGAGTTCCTAGCTAAGAATTTTCTTGGGGAGGAAAATCAAATAAAGGGCAGGCAACAAATTATCAGTGCTCATTCTAAGAAATCGAACAAAGAGACTGAAGTCCCTCCCGACTCCTTTTCTAAGCAGGACAAGGTCTCTGACAAAATCCCTAGACCAGTAGAAATTAAGGGAAGTTCAATGAACCCCCTAGGTAAACCAGAATCTAGAAACTCTAGCTCCTCTGGGAAGAAACAACCCCTACCTTCAAAGGGAAATAAATGAAAATAAGTATGTGAACAAGATAAAGAACTTGTGGTAAAGGACATAACATCTGAGGAACCCTAGCATAGTAGATAGAAGAAACCTCGGGTGGAGGTTTTACATATGATCACCTCACTAACAGAAGAGCGACTTGATGAAAAATAAAAAAATTTTCCTAAGAAAGGAAAGAGGAATTTATTTTGCGAGAAGGATGAAGTGATGCCTGTATCAACTCCACCACTGCAATCAGAAGAAACTCCAAAAATATCAGAAATTTTCACTGCACAACAGGGTCATTGACACACCAAAAGTATGACTCATCGAGAATTTCCACCTCAGGGTACTCAAACCCATGAGATAATAATTGATTTATATTCTCTAGGGTTAGAAGTAAAGAGTCCCTCTTAGGTACCTAAAGAAATAGAGAAGTTGGATAAAACCCCGTCTGAGGAGGAAGGGACAGTTGATAAATTTCAGGATGTTCAGAGCGATTTCCCACATAATGATTTTTCTGAACTAAAATCAACAGTAGGGAAATGAGTGGCTAAAATAATGGTCAGCTAGACTCATAAGAATTCAACCCATAAAGGAATCAGTTCACAAAAACATACCCTGCCTCCTGAGGATATCTCTGTAGATAATGAAGAGGACTTGTAGCTGCAAGCAAATAAACTGCAAAATAAAAACATGAAACTGAAGGAGAGGTATCATAAGTAAAAAACCTCATTTCTCCATGTAAGGAAAGAAAATGAAATGTATAGGACTTAGAATCTGGCTTTGGTATCAAAGAATGATAAACTAGTCTTGAATAAAAAATGACTTTTTAGTTGGAAGGCGAGGAAAATAAATCCTATTAAAAGATTCAGTGTTCATGAACAAGCCCGGAGGTTTCGGTGATATCAATCTAGAAAAATCATGGTTTATAGGTTTTGATCAGCACAGTGGGAATATGAAGCAAGGGCGACCCAATTTTGATGACTAACCAGTTTTGAGGAAGACTGTTGCATGAGGATATGCATTCCCTCTTGCATGGGGGGGATGTTGAGCCCTAATTTTTTCACCCTTTTTGAAACCTTATCCTTCTATTTTCCATTATATTCTACTCTATTTTTCTCCTTTTGACACCCTGAAACTATCTTATACTGACTAAATTTTTCTAGCTTATAAATGGAGGTAAAAGTCACAATTAGGTCTCTTTTTACATATCTTTGGTTAGTCTAAATAGATGTTAAACGAGTTATACTTCTTGACTCACTATTGGCTGATTTATTTCCAGGATTCATAAATATGAGGATGGAGACTTGATGATCTGAAAATGGATTGTACTTGAAAAGGGTGCAAGGTATCCATTTTCATTTATGTAAATGAGTGCAAATACTCCAAATTTTAAATCTGAAAATGTGAGAACTTCTTATTTCTAATACAGAGATAGACTGTAGGGGCATTTACCGAATATGTCACCTTTCAAAGAAAGGATGAATCCAGAAGCTACCTAGCCCTCTTACAGACTCTGCCTAAAGAAATAATAGAAGTAAACACTCAGACTTAATTAAAATGACCTTACTCAAACTTGACATTATGCGGAATTTTTGCTTGGAAGAGGTGTATGTCTTTTCTTTTGTTTATGTGTTTTAAGTTTATTTGTTTTTTCTGAAACTTAATATGTATATCAGCAACATAATTCAACCATAGAATAACAAAACACAACAACAATATAATATAGGAGTTCACCCCAACTCTTGGGCTACATCTCCTTTGAGCTTCGTCAACATGACTAGACTCTTTGGGATTAAGGTACTTAAATTATTTTACAAGCTCCACACTTAACCACAATGAATACAAAAATGATTCAAAGGGCTAAGAATACCATTTTAAATCCCTTTAATGGCTGTCCAATTCCTGCAAACGGCTTTAGGCTTCCATGGACACACATCCTTCTGTCGGTGCACTAAGCTTCTCTGAGCTTCTAAATGGCACAAACTCCCTCAGATTTATGTTTCTACTCCTGAAACCACTACTTCTACATCCAATAATGATCAGAAATCAAATATCAACTAATAATTTGCTTACATTAAGCACAACATCCCCAAAAATGGCTCTCCTCCACGGTTTTCCCAGGGCTGCTCACGACTTCATATCAACTTCTCAAGCTGTAGAAGTACTCAAAATGATCTAAAACTACTTCCATTGGTTCTAGAATGACTGAAATAGTCAAGATAGAGTTTTGTTTCATCAAAAACGGCCTCTGACTGCTCCGGTTTCGCCTACACACTCTGTTTGGAAAATTGCCTCTAGAACTTAAATGAAGCTTTTCGGCTTTCTAAAGTTCTTAACAGGCTCTGAAAACCATCTAAAAAGATTAAAAAGGCATGAAATAGCTAAGAATTCCTATTCATTTACCTTAAACAGAGAAACACAGTCCAATACACAACCTTCTCCTTCCAGGCCCTGATGGCTCCTTCATCTTCTTCAATGCTTAAACCTCTGAAGATGACCTCTGTTAGATTTCATACCTGCTCCATTGAGTCCAGAAGGTTGAAGAGACCCAAAATAAAAAAAAAAAATTCACTTCAAAAGGATCTCCCATGTGAAAGATATGCTCCAAACTGTATTTTGCCCAATGTTAGGCAAAAATCCCACAAAAAGTGGGCCATGTTTAGTTAACTGCAGTTAAATTGGTGGAAGGTCCTGATTTGGAGGCATGCTGCCAAAATAATCATAACTATAAATGATGGCATTAAATTTTTTGTTGTAATGGCCACATGACTGCACCCGTCGGCGTTATATGCTGGATTACGTTTCTTATCAGTTATAACAACCATTTCACAAACTTAATATTTAACCTCTCCCACACGTAATCTGCACGTGCTTTCAAACACGTATACCATAGCACATTCAAAACTTTCATTTGCCATGTACATATAACATTGATATACATTAATTTGAAATGTGAACGTTGCCACATTAAACCATATCTTATTTAGAATTTGGGTTGAACATATGTCAAGACATAAGCCCATGGTGTATTGGTAAAGCGTT
The DNA here is from genome assembly GCA_034641835.2 of Pinus albicaulis. Classification (NCBI taxonomy): domain Eukaryota; kingdom Viridiplantae; phylum Streptophyta; class Pinopsida; order Pinales; family Pinaceae; genus Pinus; species Pinus albicaulis. The sequence continues at coordinate 1,442,342,534 of CM076581.1, forward strand.
GTAGTAGTAGTGAGGAAGTCTCGGGTTCAAATCCCGCTGGAGCCAAACAAATTTTTAACTCGCCATTCAATTGTGACTTGGGGCCACGTGGCGGCCTCCGGGCTTGCCACGTGGCAGCTCTTCATTGGACCGAAAATTACACAGTCAACTCAATAGCTAATTGTAAAATGCCATTTGTCACAAAATGACTGGACCATAGGGAATATTCCATAGAATATTCTTATTTTTTTAATATTTTCCAATTTCTAAAGTCAAACTAGCCTTTTTTTTACTGAAATTGAAGAACTTCAAAGTTGAATAACTTCTTCATATAGCGTCAGTTTTCAGTGCCGTTCACGGCGTTGGGATCGTATCACTGAGGCCTATCTGGTCGCTCAGGTTCCAAGTCAATTTGAGCACTTTAATTTTTGAGCTTTTTCCCAAGCTCAGATTTGAGCTCCTGATCACACCTCCCAAATGAGAGGCTTTTGGTCCCCAAAAGCTTACTGAAATGAAGAAATGAACTGTAGTACAACAAATGAGAGAATAAAAATCCTCTTCTCTTAAGCCCTTCAAACACTTTTTCCTTGCAAAGCAAGTGAAATTGAACCACAAATGAAAAGAAATCGACATTTCCCTTCCTGAATTTGCTTGTCCACAACTGTCTTTCTTGAACTCACACAGAAATTTCTGGCGAGAAATTTACAAAATGAAACTGTACAATGCTACCTTGATCAATGATCTAAGGTGGCTCAAAACAAACAAGATATTACAGCATAAAATACATGCATACATCCGAAATTTTCATATGTACAAAAGGAGTATGTCTTACTGTGTCAAGAAGTCCATCCACTTCTCACCAAGCCACTTCCATGGTGACTTTTGCTGCTGCAACTTTTCCTCATGTGAAACTTCCCTTTCCACATCAATAATGGAATCCATGATTCCACCTTCGCCAATATTTTTGTCCTCTTGCTACATGTGCGTGGGACGACGAGTTGGATGCAAAGTCCAACAATGAGAGACAACATGTCCCTTCTTTTGGAAAAAAGTGCAAATCATATGCACATTCTTTGAAGGTAGTCTTTGCTTCATCTGCTTCTTGTGTGCCTTCTTCCTCATCCAGCATCTCGAAACATGATGGTTAAATCGACCACAATATGTACAAGAAATCCTCTTATGTTGCTTTGCATGCTTGCCATAAGCTACATGTCTACCATCTTCTTGCTGTAACAAAGGCTTCAAACAATGGTAAGGAATATTGCCATCATGACATTGATGTAATTGAGAACTCGGGAGGAATGTTCTCTTCAAATTTGCATCACATTCTTGAATGCATGTGCTCAAAGCTTCACCCTTAATTTTCTCATAGCCAAGACCAATATTCTTGGGACGCTCCACAACAAAAATAGGCTCAACAATGCCTTGTGCATGCTTGCCCAAAACTTTGCCTTCTTGAGAGCCCATTTTCAACATCAATTACCTCTTGTATGCATTTCAAAAGAACCAACACACTTTTCAATAGAGGAAACTAAAGACAAATCAGAATGATTTACCTCATGATTTACATCCTGAAGATGAGGTATTTTCTTGGACAAAGCTTCTTGAGCTTGAAGAAGTTGCAACTCCATATCACGCAATCTTTGAAGAATGGCTTCTTTCTCTTCCTGCATAGCTAGCAATTGTGCACGAAGTTGAACACTTTCCCTTTGATCCTCAAGGAGAATCTGCACCATATCCTTCACCTTAAAGAACTCATTCTTCATGTCATCATTGAAGAATCTCGTGAAGGAGGAAACTTCACTTGTAGAAGAAGTTGACATTATGTAAATGGTCAAAACAACCAAAAGGAACTTCCAAAGAAAAGTCCTCAAAGCTTTCAAACAAACGACAAGATTTTAACCAAATGTCAGAAAAGACCCCTTCTCATTCAAGCAACCATTTTGCAACCAATAAAACAGTAAATATCTTACACTGTTTTAAAACCTTTTGCACAATAAGGAATGCTCAACCCGAGCTCTGATACCATCTGATCTGAAAATGGATTGTACTTGAAAAGGGTGCAAGGTATCCATTTTCATTTATGTAAATGAGTGCAAATACTCCAAATTTTAAATCTGAAAATGTGAGAACTTCTTATTTCTAATACAGAGATAGACTGTAGGGGCATTTACCGGATATGTTACCTTTCAAAGAAAGGATGAATCCAGAAGCTACCTGGCCCTCTTACAGACTCTGCCTAAAGAAATAATATAAGTAAACACTCAGACTTAATTAAAATGACCTTACTCAAACTTGACATTATGCAGAATTTTTGCTTGGAAGAGGTGTATGTCTTTTCTTCTGTTTATGTGTTTTAAGTTTATTTGTTTTTGCTGAAACTTATCATGTATATCAGCAACATAATTCAGCCATAGAATAACAAAACACAACAGCAATATAATATAAGAGTTCACCCAAACTCTTGGGCTACATCTCCTTTGAGCTTCATCAACATGACTAGACTCTTTGGGATTAAGGTAATCAAATTATTTTACAAGCTCCAAACTTAACCACAATGAATACAATAATGATTCAAAGGGCTGAGAATACCATTTTAAATCCCTTTAATGGCTGTCCAATTCCTGCAAACAGCTTTAGGCTTCCATGGACACACATCCTTCTGTCGGTGCACTAAGCTTCTCTGAGCTTCTAAATGGCACAAAATCCCTCAGATTTCTATTTCTGCTCCTAAAAACACTACTGATACATCCAATAATGATCAGACATCAAATATCAACTCATAATTTGCTTACATTAAGCACAACATCCCAAAAAATGGCTCTCCTCCACGGTTTGCCTAGGGCTGCCCACGACTTCATATCAACTTCTCGAGCTATAGAAGTACTCAAAATGATCTGAAACTACTTCCATTGGTTCCAGAATGACTGAAATAGTCAATATAGAGTTTTGTTTCATCAAAAACGGCCTCCAGCTACTTCGGTTTCGCCTACACACTCTGTTTGAAAAATGGCCTCTAGAACTTAAATGAAGCTTTTCAGCTTTCTAAAGTTCTTAACAGGCTCTAAAACCATCTAAATAGATTCAAAAGGCATGAAATAGCTAATAATGCCTATTCATTTACCTTAAACAGAGAAACACAGTCCAATACACATCCTTCTCCTTCCAGGCCCTTATGGCTCCTTCATCTTCTTCGATGCTTAAACCTCTGAAGATGACCTATGTTAGATTTCATACCTGCTCCATTGAGTTCAGAAGGTCGAAGAGACCCAAAAAAAAAAAAAAAAATCACTTCAAAAGGATCTCCCATGTGAAAGATATGCTCCAAACTGTATTTTGCCCAATGTTAGGCAAAAATCCCACAAAAAGTGGGCCACGTTTAGTTAACTACAGTTAAATTGGTGGCAGGTTCTGATTTGGAGGTGTGCTGCCAAAATAAGTGGAACTATAAATGCTGGCATTAATTTTTTTTTGTAACGACCACATGACTGCACCCGTCGGCGTTATATGTTAGATTATGTTTCTTATCGGTTATAACAACCGTTTCATAAACTTAATATTTAACCGCTCCCACACGTAATCTGCACGTGCTTTCAAACACGTATACCATAGCACATTCAAACCTTTCATTTCCACATATGTATAACATTGATATACATTAACCTTTGAAATGTGAACGTTGCCACATTAAACCATATCTTATTTAGAATTTGGGTTGAACATATGTCAAGACATAAGCCCATGGTGTATTGGTAAAGCGTTGTAGTAGTAGCGAGGAAGTCTCGGGTTCAAATCTCGTCGGAGCCAAACAAAATTTTAACCCGCCATTCAATTGTGACTTGGGGCCACGTGGTGGCCTCTGGGCCTGCCATGTGGCAGCTCTTCATTGGACCGAAAATTACATAGTCAACTCAATAGCTAATTGTAAAATGCCATTTGTCACAAAACGACTGGACCATAGGGAATATTCCATGGAATATTCTTAGAATATTTCGAGGAATATTCTCGAAATATTATTTTTTTAATATTTTCCAATTTCTAAAGTCAAACTGGCCTTTTTTTTACTGAAATTGAAGAACTTCAAAGTTGAATAACTTCTTCATATAGTGTCGGTTTTCAGTGCCGTTCGTGGCGTTGGGATCGTATCGCCGAGGCCTATCCAGTCGCTTAGGTTCCAAGTCAATTTTCTAGATCACACTCACATTTATTTTCTAGATTATTTAGTTGTAACTATATTTAGGCCATAAACTACTTAAGAGGTCCAAGCACAAGTGTTAGGGTTTAGAGAGTTGAAGAAAGAAGATTGTGACTGTGAACATTATATGACTTTGTTTTAATTTCAGTTTGGAACTACTGTATTCATGTTTTACTGAAGACTCTTAATATATAAGTGATATAGGATTTTATACTTGTGGATTCATGTGTTTATAGTCTATGAATTTTATTGAGGTAATTTAGCTTGTCTCAGGGCGTGGAAAGGGCCCACCATTGACCTCGGGCAATTTATGTAATTGATTCTAGTTAGATAAAATGTGTGTATGTGGATTAGTATAGATAAATTGTACTTAGAATCCTATTTTATTGTTGTTTTTCAAATATTTGGTACTTAGGAGTGTGATTGAATAACATTTAAAATATTATGTAGATATGTATGCTTTGTTTCTTAAGCTATCAGTTGGTGATTGGTTATTAAAAGAGTAGATTTCCTTTTTAAATTGCTTAAGTCTGTGAAAACACACTACAAGGAAAAGACCTTCTAGTGGAGGTTATAAAGGAGGTTTTTAGTGTTATAAAATTGCCCAAAATTGTCAAAAAACCATTTTCTACAACATCCGTTTATGGTTACGGAGGTTTTGGCGGAGATTTTAACGAAAATGCAACACAACTAAAAAAAATTGGGCGGGTGAAGGTTATTACAATTTTTTTTTTCGTCGGTGCGCTACTAAGGTTTCAACGCACCGGTGTGTGTCATCTAGACGGTGGCCCCGGGGTGGTCGAAGGTGCATGCACCGGGCCGTCAAGGTATAAAACCGCATCGAGCGCAGTGTTAGTGATACAACGCACGGGGCCGTTCTAATTGGTCTTGGGATTTTTGAGGTGCCTACAGTTCGTCTCAATGCACCGATACATAGACTTATAGAAACGCACCGGTGCTCTGTATCAGTGAAATGCACCGAGATTTATAATTGGTATTGGTATTTGTGCGGTGCCCATAGGTCGTACAAATGCACCAGTGCGTAGTCCAACATAAACACACTGAGATTTTTAATTGGTTTTGGTATTTGTGTGGTGCCCATAGGTCGTAGAAACGCACCGTCGGTGCGCTGCATCATACAAATGCACTGGTCTTCATTTTGTATTTTTTAGAAACATCGACTTGTGACAGTGCAATTATTGTGATTTTTTAAAATTCATTATTCATCAAAGTCAACACATCTTATAACGGTATTCATATTAATTAAATTTTTATTAATGCATTTGAATTTGATGTTTGGATTAAATTGTTATATCATATCATAATTATTGTGATTTTTAAAAAATCATTATTCATCAAAAGTTGACACATATATATCTTATAACAGTATTCATATAAATTAATTTTTTAGTGCATTTGAATGTGATGTTTGTATTAATTTGTTATATCATATCATAAAATTTCACATCTCTTCATTATAATATTTAACCATCCATCAATTTAATTAGCGGTGTTACATTTCACAACGACAATGGAGAATGCATAGAATAAATTAAAACATGTTTATATATATATATATATATATATATATATATATATATATATATATATATATAAAATAGGTCTTTGTCTACAAAATGGGACCATTGTTAGTACATCCCTTTGTCTTTGCATGAGACACTATGTCATGCCTTAAACAAAATGTCGATTTCACAGAGACAAATATTTCAAAAAATACAACGCCTTTCTTTGATATCCAAACATAGTGATCATCATTCTTCGCTTGAACTGTTGTCACTGCTAGAGCTACTTCCATGACTTGTGTTATTTTCAGGAATGCTTTGTTCACGGTGTTGATTGTTTTCTTCTTCTTCACCTTCCATCTACAAACATAAAAATAAACTGAAATGAGTGTATATACATTGGTGAGAATAATGAAAATTTTGTATGCCTATAATATCGCATGATGTAAGCTTATGAAAATGACGTACCATACTTGTAATTGACTCATAAAATATACACATTCTTTCAAAGCCATGTACCATGTGTCTTTCAAGATTTCATCGTTGGCGCACTTCCCCATGCTTTTGTTTTTTCTGCATAGGTTTATGCTCACATAACAAATTATATATTTATTATAAAAGATTTTTTTGTTCTGTATTAATTATAAAATAAAGGCTAAGTAAAACAAGATTGATAGATTCTTACAAATTCCACAATTAATTTCCTGATATGCTAACGATGACTCACAACCTGTTTCGCCCAATTTCAGTGATTTCATAAGTGGTTCTTCTTTGTATGTGCTTTTATTTGAAGACGTTGTTCGATGGCAAAGATGTAAAAACAACTTAAAAAATGAAAAAATGAAATCTAGTTAAGTTTTTATAAAATGTGCTATTGTACTAAGCTGTATTTGTCTTGTTTTATGTGTTGAATGGGTTCCATTTTCTTTTCTTTTCTGCAAGAAAATTCTTGAAAATTAATATTTAATGCTAAATTGTTTATTTATTGTACCTACTGATCGGAAAATTCAATGATTACATGTTACATTTGAAGCACGTTGTTGTTGAGATGGCTCCTCCCGCGATGCAATTTTGTCCATTTCTTTGACCATCTCCTTGTACACCTTTTTGGACATTCCTACTAGCATATTTTTGATATCAGCTCATTCATCTTTTAAATTTCCTCTTAGTTACGAAAATGTATTTGTAAGGATTGTAACGATATTGTTTTAATTTTTATGTTGATATATGAAAAGTAAATATATAGTGATATTTATAAATAATTCTGGATGACATTAAAGGAATACACTTTTCATTCCTTCTTTTTTGTTTGTTGTACATTTTATTGTTAAAAGTACGGCATGTGTCTCATTGACCAATTCTCTTGGAAACTCTTCTGGTTTAGATAAAATATGGTTCTTGGAATCATTGGATTTATTTTTACATTGTAAGTGGAAAAACATCTATACATTAGTTCCACTAGGTCCTCAAACTTTTATTAAAATTTTCCCCCTTTAATTTAACCTCACTTTCACTCCGGATGAGCTGAGAGAAATTCATTTTCATTTGCATACTGTTTTCTTTTCTTGAAACAACATTCCTTGTACAGGTTTTTGGTCCTTGTGAAGACATTAAACATATGTGAATTAATAGATTGTTTGACACATGTTATCTAATAATTTTAAGTATATTATTAATGAAAATTAAAAAAAGAAACTCATATTGGATCGATAGTATTTTTTCATTCACTTGATTCATCCTTTTGCCATTTTTCCATCAAGCTTTTATGCTCTTCTGGTCCTAGATCAGAAATAATCTTATCGAGCTTCGTCATTTCGTGGCTCTGCATGATACACACTAAACAATACATATTAGATAAACTTGCATATAGTTCAAAAATAATATTTTTTGTAAAGAATTTACAAAGAACTTGCCTTTTTTTCTTTTCTTGATGTGTTATCAGTATTTTTGTTACTCGATCTCTTGTCAGTCATTTCTTTATCAATCTGAAACCTATACCATATCATTTATTAATATCTTTATAAATAAATTGTTAACTTTTCAGGTAAAAAAAAAAAACTTAAGAAACGGACGCGCAATTCATTCTGTACGCACCGACGTTGGTGCATGGGGGTCTTATAAACACACCACACATATAGTATAATAGACCATACGGTGCTCTATGTCAACAAGGAGCACTGGTGCATTACATGTTAACCACCACACCGATTAACACAGAGAAAATAATAAAAATCATCCAGTGTTAGTTTTTGTAGCATAAACGCTCCGCGCAAACAAGGGACCACCATACGGTGCTCTCTATCAACTAGGAGACCCGGTGCAGTGCATTATAAGTTACATGGTGCACTGATTAACACAATAAAACATTTTTTTGTGAAACAACACGTTTGAGGTGTGCCATAATGAAATAGCATGTTATTGGTGCACCCTGTGTAACCTAGTGCACTAGTGCCCTGTTTTACATATGGCGCACTAATTAAAAAAAAATGTTTTTATATTTTTATTACATATTACTTTCGAGGTGTGCTAGAATAATACAACACACCGGTGTGCTAGGTTACGCAGGGCGCACTGATAAAAACAAATCTTTTTTTTTTCAAAAATTCAACCAAGGGCTGACATGGATTGGGATCTGACTATGCAAGTCATCCCATGGGTTGGATCTCAATATAAAATGAAAAGCCCTAATTCTGAAATCAGAAGAAAGGGCAGGAAAAAAAAAGAATGAAGGGTTTAGGGTAAAAATGGATTTAAAAAAAAATAAAAATCTGAAAATGAAAAACAAATTGAAATTTTTTTCTTACTTCGTAAAAAAACTACAGACAAAGTAAAAAAAATAATCAAATTTAATCACGAGATCATTTTAAATTCTATGCTACAGGGTTTGAATCACCAGAGGTTTGGAATTTTGATTTTTTGAATACTTCTGTTCGAACGTATTTCGCTGCTCCACAGTGCTCTTGTGCTCTCTTGCTCTAGGTATGTCTCCTGCAAATCTCTGGCTGAATTTTTTTGCAAAAATAGTGAAATAATGAAAAGTGTTTAGTATTTAAAGAATTGTTTTATGAAATTAGATTTTCAAAAATATTTTGCTGTGCATTTTTCAATTTACCGTTTTTTTTTTCACTTAAAGAAAATAGAATTGCGTTTTTTTTTTATTTGTGGTTATTCATCACCGGTGTTTCACTTAATAGCACCACACTAGTGCGTCCATTGGTAACACGGAACCGGTGCACATTAACTAAAACGCATCGGTGCGGTTATATGTACATTAGCACCGATTTGCGGTTAAGGCACCGAAATTACTTTTAGGTGTGTACACTAAAATTTAGTGAACTCCAACCATAGAAATTGAGAATTAGAATTTTGTTTATTCTTGATGGAAATATGCAATTAGAATTAGAATTTTGTTTATTCTTGAGAATTGGAATTAGAATTAGAATTGGATAAATTCTTGATGGAAATAACTATTCTTCCAATGCATTTTGTTTATTGTAGGAGGTCCCCATTAATTATGTGGAGAGAATGCAATGTGGGGTGTGTGAAGTGCAATACTACAGGGCCCAAGTGGGCAATTGTGGCATGTGAACCTGTGCTATGCTAAGACGTGGCTAGTTTTCACAAATGGTTGGGAAAGTTTTGTTTCTGAGCAGTTTATTGAAGTTGGAGATATTTTAGTTTTTAGACATGTTGGAAATGTACATTTTGCTGTGAAAATATTTGGGCAATTTCGTTTAAAAAATACACCTCTTATTCTTTCAGAAAAAAAACTTGAACCTTTCCACAACCTGCAACAAGAAAATGTGCCAACGGGAGCCTCTGACATGCATATCTATTTCTGACATTGAGGTCTTGAAGGAATTGATTATGGCCAGTCTACTTCGTTGAGGAATCTGCTTGAATTTTATTTGGTTCTACCAAAGGGTGCAGTTACTAATAGATACAGGATTGTAAGCTCTCTCCAACCCTCATTAAATTGTAGAATATGGATAAAACTCCATATAAATGCCTATCATTTGCGTAAAATTCCTCGAAACACATAATGGAGTGTTTTCTTTTTTGAAAGTTATGTGTTATTATGGTGAAAGAAATTATTCTTTCTATTTTGTGCTAATATGGTGAAGAAATGGAATAGTGCTCAAGTATATGACAACAATCTTCAATCATATTCCCAAAATATATGGGTTCTTTGTTAAATGCATAGCTACAAGATTCGGTCATATTGCTGCTAGGAAAAATTCAACTGAAATACCAATACGACAGGGTCGGTACTATCTACTGTCCCATGAACTCATAAACCCCACAAAAAATCTCAAAAACCTTTTAATAAAATGCAAAATAGTCGAAAAATGTTTTTTTTTTTTGGTCTATTGCATTCTTCACACTCGAATTCTTTTACAATCTGCTCATGGAATTAGCATCCATAAGAGACAACACAATGGTAATATACTCGAATTCTTCTAAAATATATTCAATGGAATTAGTACATGTGAAATGGTACATGTGTTATTAATTCATCAATATTTATACTTTTTAAGATGGGTTTTTATAAAGAAGAGGACTTAATTACCTTATACCTAATAAGACTCTTTTTTTTTCGAAAAATTATAATATGTATTTTGAATTAATGTTAAAATCAATATTTTACTTGATAATTTGCAATTATGTTGATCTCAATAAAAATGGCGTACTGTATAAAGTTCTTTTTTTTTGGTATGTAAGATCATAATAAAATCATGATAATTCTAAAGTACATGAATTTATTTGCATTATTTTCTAGACTTTATTATGTTACAAAAATTCATATTATTCTAGTTTTATTATTTTACAATTATTTACAATTTTACAAATTTACAAATTTACAAATTTTAATAAAATCATTTCACATTAATAGAATTACAATTTTCACATTAATACAATTAAAATTTTATAAATATTTTACATACAATTACAATTAAAATTACAATTACAATTACAATTTTACAATTTCACATACAATTACAATTAGAATTACAATTACAATTTTAGAAGTTTACATACAATTACAATTACAATTTTAGAATTTTACATACAATTACAATTAAAATTAAAATTTTACAATTACAATCATTTCACAGTGATACAATTAAAATTTTACAAATATTTTACATACAATTAGAATTACAATTACAATTTTACAAATATTTTACATACAATTACAATTAAAATTACAATTACAAATACAATTACAATTTTAGAATTTTACATACAATTAGAATTACACTCACAATTTTACAATTGTCATATTTACAATTACAATTACAATCATTTCACAATAAATTAAATATTACAATTACAGTTAAAATTTTACAAATATTTTACATACAATTACAGTTAAAATTACAATTACATATACGAATACAATTTTACAATTTTACATACAATTAAAATTAAAATTTCAATTACAATCACGACATAATATTTAATAAATATCATAGTCATTTAATATTAAATTAATTAATAAACATCACAATCATGATAACCATCGTACAAACATCATATTCGACTAAAAAACACATTCAAATTCGCTAACATCATCGTGATCATGATCATCTAACAAAACACAATTAGCATTGTATAACATCATCACAACACAAACATCAAATATACATCTCATGTCAAATAACTGCTATCAATTTCACATCTATCTACATGTTGCACATTAAATGAACATATCTAACATGACCTAACAATATACACATCATGATGATCACCAACATGTAAATTAAGTACAACTGCAACATGAACATAAAATACATGGATCATATATATATATATATATATATATATATATATATAACTGAATAATGTCAAAAATATACAACTGTAATATAAATGTCATGGATCAGCTGGCGGTACATCATCAATAACAATACTAGCTGAGGCCTGCTCAGTCAATGGTGCAGCCTCGACGGTTGATGGTCCAACCTGCTCATGATCATGAGTATTTTTGGATGCTGCAGGTTGCTGACTGGACATGGTCGATGGTCTAGCCTGCTCTCTATGATGGCTACTGCTCGATGCTAGTGGAGGTTGCTCATTTGGCGTGGCGCGAGGTGAATGATCATCAGATGAAGCATCACTGCTCGTGGACCGTCGATCATGTGTTGCGTCTTGACCACGCCTATAACGTGCAAGGGTCTTCCTCAACTGCGTAACTAAGGTCATAGCTCCTACGACATGCCGCATCAAGCTATACATGTCACGTGACATGCCTCTCCACATATGTAACAACCTATCATTGACATGTATGTCTCTCATAGTAGCGGGCCTAATGCCCACCCCAAAAATTAATGTAGTGAGTTGGTCGCCCAAATCCATCATGTATCTACTATCAATCATACCGCACCTAGAAAAAGGCGGTACCGGTGCACCAGCAGGAGCAGGTCTCTTTGCACTGGCTTCCTAATGATCCTCATCATCTGGCATACCCTGATCATCATCAAGATCCACACCTAGATCATGTGGTGGTGCTGGCATGTCCTCGCCATCAAAAGACCCAATGTCTGCAAAATAATTCAAGTACACAACAATAATTAGACACTTTAATTACACAATTTAATAAAAACAAGTTAAAGAACATGTTAGAATAAATTTAAATAAAACAGTAATATTACCTCTATCATCTGGCAACTCATCATCTGTGAAGAGGATGTTGGCACACCCTCACCAATCCAAACCAGCATAAGGACAGGGGACCATAATGAAGGGATTCTCGTCAACAATAGCTAGCAGCTCCAGTGCATCATGCGATATCCTCGCTGGAAACACAATCTAGCCCCTCTTGGGCTTCATCTGCCCCCACATGTGCATCCGTGCCTCGAACATCAGCCTACGAGGCTACCGAAAAAAAGTAGGCCTCGTCTCTGGAAACCTCTCAAAAAATAAACAAAAAAGCTTTGAAGCAAAAGGGAAGTTGGCCCTCCCTTGTGCATGAGCATCACATATATCTAAGGCTGTACAAAAATGCCGCAAAAAAATGGTAGACCACCTGACAAGTCGTGGCTCATGTACTAAAGAATCAACATAATATAGAAGTGAGTAACTAATGCGTTGCTCATCACTTGTGTTGTGTGAAATAGTCGAAATAAGAAGTGAGAGGCACCTCACCTCCTGACTACCAAATGCACCAATATGTAACTTACCTTCGGAGACCTAAAAATCTGAAGGAGACAGTATATATGCATTAATGTATCTTTGGGAGTACACCATCTGACTCCCTGCTGCATAGCCAACTGGAACCTCTAGGAACGAGCAAAAATCCACCCCTCTCCTCGATAGCCCTGTAATTAAATATATTTCCTCCTCAGTGGGTGTGTACCACTGGTTAGGACCAACCTGGAAAGCCTGTAGGTGGGAATTCCACCTGCGGATAAGATGTCTCAAAAACAGACCATGGCCCTTTAGGGAAGTATCTTCCTCATAGAACTTAAGGAGGCCTACCTAGCTTAGGATCCCTTGGGTAGCTGCTGTAATAGGACAGGGTACACATCTCTCTCCCTCTCTTGTGCTTCCCACAGGAGAACCATTTTATACTGGTCCACCTGTTGTTTCTGTAGTTCCCCTCTTCTCTCATTTCACGTCTCTAAATGATTGACATATTAAATACAAATTTTTTATTAAATGAGACATGTATTTAGGAATATACGTATAGAATTTTTTTTGGGAAAAACAAAAAAAAAAACAGTCGGTGCGCTACAAAAAACAGGCATGCACTGGTTTTGGTGCATATTATTTTGTCTCGCACCAGCGGTGGTGCACCAGATAATATTCAACGCACCAGCGGCGGTGCACCTAAAAATTTTCAACGCACTGTTGACTATGTAAAGTGTCAAGAGTGCGGTGCGCTGACTAAACTCTACGCCTCGGGTGTATAGTTCGATCAGTGCACCGACCTCCTGAAATCATTACATAGTCAACGATGCAGTATTTTACTTGGCCGCACTGTTGACCCTGTCAAAATGCGGAATGTGGTGCGCTGACAAAAATACCCACCCCGGGGTGGATATTTAAGTCAACACACCAAATTACTGCTATTCCACATGGTCAATGGTGCGGCTGGGTAGCTGACCACACTGCACTTTTAAAAAAAATTTAAAATAACATGGTGTGCCTTTCGGTATCGCCCCAGAACCGGTGCAGATATCGTTAGCACCGGTGGCGGTGCGACCTGTAAATTTCCAGGTAGCACCACAGACCGGTGCGAGCTGAATGGCTCAAGCGCACCGCACGACAATTTTTTTTTCTTTTAAATGGTTAATCTTAAGGTAATTTGAAATTCTAATCCACTAAAAGGCTTAATTATGTAAAAACAAGAAAAATACCTGTACATTTGGTCGTCGAGGAGGCATATTGGCTGTAGAATTTTCAAAAGAAAATTTTCCCACCATTTTGCAAAATTCAAGCTGGAGATTGGTGGGTAACGCACAGAAGCAGTGCGTGCAATGGGTGCAATGGGAGCACCGATGCCAGGGTGGCTCAAACAAGGATAAATTGCATCGGTGCTTGAGAGCTCTAGGGCAATGACTAGAAAAGTGAAAAATGCGGTTTTTTGGCCGTAATTTTTTTTTTATTTAACCCTATTCTGGTGCGCGAGGTTTTATAGGCACACCAGTGCGGTTGCTTACGACCGCACCGGGCGGTTTCTATTTTGGCGCGGGGTTTTATAATGCACCAATGCGGTTGCTTAAGAATGCACCGGGCAATTTTTGTTTTGGAGCGGGGTTTTATGACACACTGATGCGGAAGATTTGTAAAGCACTGGAGCACTACAATAAAAATATGCACCAGGCGTGTGTGTACAGAGTGCACGGTGTCTGGTGTGCCAATTTTTTGTGTGCACTGGTGCTTTCTCTTGTTGAATGCACCGGTGCGGTTTAGGATGATTAGTGCACCGGACAAAAAACATCCGCAAAAACCTCCACCCACCAACCTCCTCTAGTAACCTTCTCTAGAAATGAATGTCTGGGGTATTTTTATAAGGGTTTCCTAAAAAAAATCCGCTAGAGGGTCTTTTCCTTGTAGTGTCGTTTCCATAAGAATTACTTGAATCTGTAGGTTTTCTTCGAATATCAAGCATTGATAATTTATAATGAGCAGTTTCAACTCGAATTGAATCTCTGAATGTTGAGTTTTATATAGTCTCAAGATTGAAATCTTCGATCTGAATGAAATAATTTACTTTATGTGAGTTAGCAGTCCCAATAGAGGTCTCTGCTATCACACTTGACATCTGAAGTTTTCATAAGATTGTGTAGGAACTGTAAGTCAATTATCTCGTTCTTTAATTAGTTTTGAATGGATTTATGAAATTAGGAGTTGCGTGAATGAATTATGAGTTTAATAGCATTGATAGGATTTCTTTTTAATTCCTAGCTTGACCCTGGGGTTAGTTATGTGTGAAGATATTAAATAAAACATGTTTCTTGAATTGAATTTTGGAAATAGGATATGGTGATTATTTAATTTGTTTCTAATAAATATTTTAAACATGAATTAGTTGTATGGTTGATAAAGATGAATTAGTAGTTTGAATTTTGTGTGATAATAGAAAAACATAATAGGTTTCTTTACTTCAGCAAATTTTGGTAGAATAGGAGAATGATTTTAAGCTAGGAACATAGTTTGGAATGAACATTTGATAATTAATTTCGTACTAAGTAATTATAAAAAGGTCAACTTAGATCTGAACCGTAATGATTCACAACTCTAAGATTACGAATTTCGGATTGAAATTTTCAAATATAGGGAATTAAAAGAACATATGAAAACCCTAACACCCCTTTTTTTCCAAGCAAGTCACATGCGGTGCTCCCAAGTGGGTGTGGGGGCACAATGAAATTCTCATGGATCTCCAAGTGGATCAATAATTCTTGTAAACCATCTGTAAGGGCTAGGATGATGACATAAGCCCTCCCTTTGTCTCCTCCAGTTAGACACAACCTCATCTGGACCTTGGAACATATGCCAAGTGTATGGTGTAAGTATGGAGTCAACTGGGCATGGTGAACCAGGTGCATCATCATCATCCAAAAGGTGGAACATGAGCAAGCACTGAATGGTGTTGGGCATCCATGAAGTGTTGCTTGCTAGGTGGAGGCCCATGGCTCTCTACTCTCACCCTACAAGTGCCAATGTGACCCTCTGGAGGGCTTAGACCCTGTATAGGGAGACCAAACCCCAAATGGATACCCACCTACAATCCTACATAAGATCCAATGCATCCCCTTGCCCTCCAATACAAAAAATCATTAGATTAATCACGTAAAAGAGCTTAAAAATCATGGAATCAATTGGGCACTTCATGGTGGCATGCCCTTCCATAGTGGCCTTTGACATTTACACGTGTATCTAAGCTCAATAAGGGGGTTAACCAATGACCCTATTAGGTGATTTGATCCTTTAAAGGGGGTGACAGTCCATGGTACATCCATCAATGGGTAGGTGGCATGTGATATAGTGATGGAACAGAGTGGGGATCAGGGGAAGGCTCCAAGCCACATGTCATGGTACAAGGGTAGCTATGATGAGGGAATCCCATACTTGGGTATATGAGTGTGGGAGGGAGAAAATTGTGGTACATGAGTTACCCTGACCTTTGTTTCTCCACCCTTCATCATATGCCTTTCTCCTTTGATTTATTTTTCTTTATAACTAATCGGGGCTCTAGGGGATGAGAGAATGAAGTGTAGGATATAACAGTGGATAGCCCCTTTTAAGGTGGGGAAGCTCATTTCCCATAAAGGTTGATACAATCATGGGTTTCTTGTGTGAAGGAGACTCATCTAGGTCCGATATGAGCTAGAGTGATGGCCATGAATGAGGGGTAAAGTTTATGTTTGGATTTTTCCCATGTGATAAATTTGTATGTTTCAGTCATCTTTTACATTTTGAGGTATATTTCATATTAAGAGTGGAAAACTTATGATTTTTCTTTTCCTTTTAGATACTTCAACCTCTAGGGCATTGTTTCAGGCCTAACCCATAGTGTGGACAAGGGGAGGGGGAGGTTAACCCTACTTGGACCCAATGGACACATGTGGACTCGGATGGGAAAACTGATGAATGGGGTTAAAATGAGTGGAGGGGAGTGATGTATATGGTGTCAGTAAGCGGGACCATGCAACCAAAATTGGGATTTCCCATGTAGTGTCAGTCCTAAAGCTAGTGGATAGTAAAGGAGATCCCATGGGACTAGGATACATGGGTAACCACCAAATTGGGAAAAGGCGACAAGAGTACAAACCTAGTTCTCTATTTCTGCCGAACCCCCCACAAATCCATGCCCAAAAGTGTCCATGACAAGTAAGAAAAATCACTCAAATACACCAATGAAAACCCATACCTTCAGGGTCAAGAGGCAGACCTTAAAATATACGATCATAATAGATGGGCGAGGGACCACATGGTTGGCGCAGGTCATGGAGATAATGACACGTCGAGCTATCTGGTGGCTGCAAGGGGTTGCTAGCTGCCGACTGAGGACCATATTGGAGAATTTTTTTCCTAGGGATATCATCCACAAAGTGGTGGGTAACAAGAACCATCAATATAATGATTTTTTTATACTTTTATTTAGA
Source organism: Pinus albicaulis (assembly GCA_034641835.2). NCBI lineage: Eukaryota > Viridiplantae > Streptophyta > Pinopsida > Pinales > Pinaceae > Pinus > Pinus albicaulis. The sequence continues at coordinate 1,442,359,849 of CM076581.1, forward strand.
TTTATGATACAATATAGTCCCTGGTTATTTTGGTTTATTTTTTCATTATTCTTTGGACTATCTTCAACCTCAAGTTTATAAGTAGCAAAATATATTTATTAACAATATTCTTAAATCTACCAGCCTCTGAGATACAAAATTAGTCAAGTATGAGTTAGAAATATATAATTTTATCCACCATCCCATCTCTTAAGGAGTGGATCTGCCTCCCCATCCAATAATTTAAACTTTTTTAGAGTGTAATTCAAAAATATAAAATAAATTGAAAGATAGGAGGTCTCATCATGAGCCGACCTACCATGATCATAGGTTATAGCAGTAGTTACATTACCACATTTGGTCACCAATCCAAGGTAATGGCTTGTCGCCATATGACTAAAAGACAAAAGGTCTCATCACGAGCCAAATTTTTCACTCTTATTAAGACTGGTGAATGACATTGTTAATGCCTAATCACCAAGCCAGGACAATGGCTTTCAATTGAGCTTAAAAGTATATAACAAAAGTCACTCTAAAAACTCTCTTATGGATGGGATTTTGGCACTTCCAGGGTTAAAAGGTAACCCTTTCGAGGTTATGGATGCATTTTGGCAGCAATGGATCTACCTATGGTATTGAAATTTATCTTTAAACACTAGACTCTGCTAACTAATTGTTTTCTCAGGACTGAATAGATGCCAAATATTTTTTGTAATCCATTTACATATTTTGTTATCAAAATACTAACAGATAATGAGGAAAAATATTATAAATTCATGAATAATGGAAATTATTATGGTTGTGTGTTATGAAACCAACTCCAAAAATAGAAGAAAGAGAGATCAACGCCTTAGAAATCAGCCACTTCGAGGGGGGAACCTCCAATACATTACATAAATGAAAAATTATTGGATGATACAAATAAAAAAACCTCCTTCTATATATAGGGGTCCATGGGATCACAATATAATCCTAGCCGACCTAACAATAATAATGTAAGGGCACAATAATAACAATATTGGGGTTACAAAAATAACAATAAGGGGGTTACACTAACAACAATAAGGGACTATACTAGTAATATAGGAACCGAACATGCCCCTCTCAGTTCAAAAAAGTGTTGTCCTCAATGCTTGAGTAGCTTTGGATGCTTCCATATAAAGTTATTGTCCTTCCATGTGAAATCTTTAGTGGTTAAGTTCTTCCACATGATGAGATACTCTAAAATTGATCAATTTCGTAGTTGTCGAGTTCTTGTTTCCGTGACTGCTTTAGGTTCCGATATGATTTTTCCTTCCTCATCAAGTTTTGGAAATATTATTTGAACTGGAAGTTTGTCACCTATAACCTTCTTTAAGCATGAAACATGGAAAACAGGATGCACTCACAAAGAAGCAGGAAGCTCCAATTTGTATGCCATAGTACAAATATTTAGCAACACCTTGTAAGGACCATAGTACTTTGGCAATAATTCATTATCCTTCTTAGCTTGCTTGAGAGACATTTGTTTTTATGGTTGTAGCCATAAAAATACCCAATCTCCTACATCAAAAATTCTCTCACTATGATGTTGATCTGCCTGTTGTTTCATTCGATTTTGTGCCAAATTTAGGTTATCATTTAAGAGTTGGAGAAATTTTTGTTGATGCTCGATGTGATCTTCCACTACTTGAACCTTAGAATTTTCTCTTAAAGATGATGTGATGGACGATGGATGATATCCATAAAGTGCCATAAAGGGGTCATTTTTTCTGTAGTATGGAAGGAAATGTTATACCACCATTCAGCGAGAGCTAACCACTTGACCCATTGTGTTTGCTTATCATATAAAAAACAACAAAGATATCCTTCCAAACATGTATTCACTATCTTAGTTTGACCATAGGATTGAGCATGATAAGATGAGCTATGAGCTAGTTGAGTACCCAAACAAGAAAATAATTCCATCCAAAAATTTATAGTAAAAATGGGATCTTTGTCACTTACAATAATCTTTGGGTTTCCATGTAGCTTTTTAATTGTTTCCATAAATGCAGTAGAAACTGTACTTGCTTTAAATGGATGAGATAATGCACAAAAGTGATCATACTTGGTAAGTCTATCAACTACCACCATGATGACACTCTTTCCTTTGGACTTAGGTAAACTTGTGATAAAATCCATTGAAATCTCCTCCAAAAGTTGACTTGGAATGGATAAAGGTTGTAGAAGACCCGGGGTCTCAATTGTCTCAACTTTATTTTTCTGGAAAACCAAAAATTCTGCCACAAACTTTTGAATATCAAATTTAAGGCCATCCCAAAAAAATATTTCTTCACCTTGTGGTAAGTTTTTAAAAATACTAAGTGTCAGCCTAAAGGATAAGTGTGCAATTACAAAATAATCTTTTGTTTTAGTTGGGAATTCTTACAAATATATAAGCAATCTTTGTACCATAAGGAATAATTTTTCCAACTAAATGTATCAGATGTACTTGGATCTTGCTCCAATGTTTGAATGAGTGTCCACACTTCTTCGTCCTTATTCCATTCATCCCTTGCTTTGGTTATCCAATCTGGTTGGATAATAGAAATTGCACAAAGCAATGCTTCCGCCTCTTCATCCTTTCTTGAGTGTGCATCTGTGACAACATTCAGCTTCCCTTTTTTGTAGATGATTTCAAATTCATAACCCAACATCTTTGTTACCCATTTTTTCTACTCTTCTAAAGACAGTATTTGTTCCAAAAAGTGTTTAAGACTATCATGATCAGTTTTTACCTTGAAGTGTCTTCCCATTAGGTAAGGTCGCCATTTCTTTAGTGCATGTAGTATTGCCAACATTTCCTTCTCATAAATAGATTTCTGTAAATACTTTCCTTTGATTGGAAAGCTTTCAAAAGCAATTGGTTTTTCTTCTTGCATTAAAACAACACCAATTCCATTTCCTGAGGCATCACATACCACAATAAAGGTTTTTGTGAAGTCTGGCATAGCTAAGACTGGTGTTAGGCACATTGCCTCTTTAATATGTTCAAAGGCCTTAGTTGCTTCAAGAGTCCATGAAAATGCATCTTTCTTCAATAATGTTGTTAGAGGTGTTGCTATTTTCCCATAATTCTTAACAAACTTGTGATAATACCCTGTTAACCCAAGAAATCCTTGCAAATACTTTATGGTTGTGGGGACTTTCCATTCCTTAATGGCTTTAATTTTGTTAGGGTCTACCTTAACACCCTCATGAGATACAATATGACCCAGATATTCCACCTCTTGTAATCCAAAGAAAAATTTGGATGTTTTTGCATATAATTGTTTCTCCTCCAATAGTTTGAGCACCCTGTCAACATGTTGAACATGATCCTTCCAAGACCTGTTGTAGATTAGTATATCATCAAAAAATACTAGCACAAATTTTCTAAGGAAAGGTTTGAAAATGGAAGTCATCAACCCTTGAAATGTAGAAGGTGCATTGGTAAGGCCAAAAGGCATGACCAAAAATTCATAATGACCCTGTCGGCCCCCATGCTGGCGATAGAAAAATTTCAAAGGCCGAAGGGAATATTAGAGAATCACATGTTAATCAGAGAGCGCTTATTGAGTTTGGAAATACTATTGAGATAAACAATTCTTCACTCTTCGGGATTTAAAATAGGCTATAGGGTTAATTTGAAAGGGCGACCATGATTTTAAATTGTGCTATGAATTGGTCGATTGTAATGATGGTGCAAGTACCGAAACATATATATCATGATGGTAGAAAATGAGTAAAATGAACTATCTGTGAAAATTTCTGAATATGGAAACCCTACTATAGTATCTTGATTTACTTCTCCTACTTGTTTAATTTAATTAACAAGTTATTTTCTAAAATATTCAGTAAAATATCAAAGTAAAAAAAACTACAGCCTACACACACATAAAGATCATTTACTGAAGCATAACGCATGCATGAAAAAGGACATTGTATTTTTTGGACAATGTCCCTGGAAAAACCCAATGCGGGAAAACCTGTGCAACAACTCTTTGAGGGTTTGTTTTATTAAGCAGAATGTCTGAATACAATCAAGGGCACTAGTAATGGTTTTCCCAACAAATAATTCATGACAGATGTACCTATCACTTAGAGACAAAAAATATGGTTGATTCAGCCGAGGAAGCACTCCTTTGGAAATATTGAATACAAGCCCTTTCTGGCCCATTGGAACCCCAAAGATGCTCCTCTAGCCTCTGCGTCAGCTTAACCTGCCAAATGTAGCCACTGGATTACCCCTCTGGGCTTAGTGATGCCTCTGCGTCACCCTGAAGGCCCCGCATCAGCCTCTATGCTGCCTCTGCATGAGCCTGGCTAGGTTGTGTCCCTCTTGCTGGTCTTTGCACTTCATGGTATGAATCTACCTCTCTGCCTTATTATTCTCAGCCTTGGATCATAATAATCCCTCATCGATTTTCCCATCACAAGCACTACAAGCTCACTCGAAAATTCTCAGCAAACTGTGCCCTAGAATTTCGACTTAGCTCAAGTGCTACTGCTCTATGTGTTCTCCAATTGACCCCAAGCCTTCCTTTAATACTTTTCTTGTTGAGAAATCGACGACCGTGATCTAATCTCTAATCAATGCCTGAGATTAGAAAATTATTGATCCATGTTACTTAGAACATTCTCACCCACATGTTTAAATTAATTCCCTTTAATTATTTAATTTCCTTAAGTTAGACTTAGGGTCTCCATTAAAATAATTAATTTATTGAATAACTTTCACACTGAGTAGAATTTCTCCAAACGATTTCTGGGTCTTGGATATCTCATGTGTTCTAGTCCCTCCACAAATTTTTGGAGCTAGAGCACATATGATGCTACCCAAAATCTCAACACTATCAGATAAGACGATCTGACACTAATAGATTTTAATTTCATGTGGAAGGGACATGCGTATAATTCAAATGAATGGAGGTAAGATCAACAATTAGATTCTATTATTCACATTCCTTTCATTAATCCAAATAAATTATATCTTATTCATACCTTGATTGACTGTATAATGATGGCTAGAGGTTTAAAAATAGTGAGGGGTAGGATGCCTTGATCATTAACAAAATGTATTTACCATTGTTGGGTATGGTGTAGATATGTTTCTACTTTGGTAATGAATGAACTAAAGCTTATAAATTTTAATACCACCACCAATTTTAATGTTGTTGAGCTGAAACTGGTACACAATGATACATTTTTTGACTTGATATTCACAATCTTAAATACAAAACTTTATTTAGTACTATGAATTAAAGCTTATAAATTTTAATACCACCACCAATTTTAATGTTGTTGAGCTGAAACTGGTATATGCTGATACATTTTGGACTTGATATTCATAATCTTAAATACAAAAATTTATTCAGTACTTAAAATTTTATTCTATGATAAGTACCAAATCAAGTACATAATTTATGAAATTACCCAACAAAAAAAAAGTACGTTGAACCACTGCGACTGTGTTAAAATAGCAAGTAGAAATATTTCCATGTTAGCTTGGAACTAGTGTAGAAAACCAACTTTTAGGAGGAAATTGCAACTGAAATCCAATTTTTGTTGCTTCAAATCGATACCGGTGCCACCATTCCATGGATTTTGACCAGGCTGGGAAAGGTTATTGCTTGGTGGCATTTCATTTTTTGAGAGTCTGAAATGAACGAAAAAATACTGCAAGGGGCTACTTTCCCGTAATTATTTTGCTAAGCCTAGAAAAGAATAACTCTATACTTAGCAGAGCCCTATCTACTGCCATCTCATAAATTTTAATGAGCCTGAGTTAGGTAATGCTCTGAGTGTTCAATTTTAGAGAGTCTGAAGAACCCAAAGTAGACTCTATGGGGGCTTATTTTCTCTAATTATTTTACCAGGCCCATAAAAGAATAATTTTGTACTTGGAAGATCTCTAACCACCACTGTCCCATTAGTATTAACGATCTGGGGCCAGTTCATGCTCAACATATTCAATTTTAGAGAGTCTGAAAATGTTCAGAGTAGACTCCAGAAGGTCCTTTTAGTTAAGAAATCCATCAAGTCCGGATAAAGGAATAAACCTACACTTGACATATTTCCTCTTTATTCTATGTGAGTCATGGAGGAAAAAATTATTCATCCCACTGTTATTTATACTATGTACATATATACATATATTAAAATAATAAAAATAAATTAATTTAAAGAACTGGCATGAGTTGGATCCTCTTTATCAATTAACTCCATTTTTGAGTTCTGCATAACATCTTGCAAAAATTCTTGTTTGGAAAGTGGGAAATGGTAGATTTCTAGTTTGTGGCAATTCACCACAAGTGAAGTTTGATCATCATCGAAGATCTTAATTTTCACTAAGCCATTGTCAAAAACTTCCTCCACTTCATAGGGTCCCAGCCATTTAGTTGAAAATTTCCCTTTAACATGTTTAAACTTTCTATCATACAATAGTGCCCAGTCTCCTAGTTGGAATACTTTCTTCTTAATATACTTGTCATGCCATCGGGCCCTTTGGTCATGTACCAACATAGTCTTTTGGAGAGTATCTTGTCTAATTTAATCAAGTTCATTCAGCTAAAGCACTCGTTGTTTCTGAGCTTCATATAAATCCATCCCACTAGTTATTTCTATTTAGATCCCCTTATCTATATCTACCTCCATGAATATCCTTGCATAGGAGAAGAGTTCATCTGGTGGCTTAGATCGATCAATGTATTTCCCAAGTGCATTATCGATATTTCTAAAAGTAGTATCACTCTAATAGTGGGGGGAAAAATAAAGATTTACCTAAATAAGGATGCTAGATGGGAAATTGATTTCAGGGTTAAAATATGGGCTCCATCGATCAAGATATAACCGTTGTCTCCCTTGTGAAGTAAGACATGCTTTGAAAGATCAGGTCTTGATCATCGTTGTTCCTAGAAAAGAAGGTAAAAACACCTTTCTCGCAAAGAGACGAAGTGACAGAACCCTTGTTCATGGGTGCCAATTTTTTTCAACCCACAACCTCATAGAACACAAGTAGGGCCAAATTCCCATGAATTGGCCTACACAACTATGTTCAACCAATTGCATGGCTTGTGTTATTAATTGTGGTGCAAAAACCTCGAACTTTGGAATTTCTTCCAACTTCTTTACAAAATGAGAATGATTTTCCTTTTGGTAGTGTGGGCCATTTGCGACCAATGAGTTAAAAGAATATATATTTAAAGCATGGAGTGGGAGCAGAGGTGGAGACCCACCCAATTCAGCCATCTAGCCACATAAGAAACAAAATATCAGAGTTAAAAATATCCTAGTATGGATTTATTTTAGGTTTCATTAGTTTCAATTGTTCCAATTTTATTTCATAGATGAAAGCAATTAACCCAAATTTCTTGAGGTGTTCAATATGAAAATTCATTAAAATGATAAAAAATCCATTGACAATGAACATGGTGATTAATTTTTATAACCATGAAAATCATACAAAACATAAAAAAGAAAACATGAAAGAAAAATAGACCTCCTACAACACATTTAATCCAAACAAGTAAAAAAAAACACTTTCCTAAAATCCAAAAAAAAAAAAGTCACAACCCCAAGAGTAACTTTGTAAACAAAGAAAAAAGCCTTGTTCCATGTGATTCTGAAACATGGATTTCATCCTAGAGTTATTTGTACAGTGGGTTCTTCTACATCGTTCTTTGGAAATTTGCTTCGTTGGAAAGGGAGAGGGTTGTGTTTTCCATTGGAGGAAAATAGGTAGGACATACCAAAAGCTCCACCTTTTGATCCCTTTTTGCTCCTCATGCACATTATAACATTCAAAACAAGTCACCTTGACATTTGTAGAGTAAGACCTTTCATAACCCATATGGATGTAGTGAGCGCCCTTCTTTCTCATATTGAAGCTTCTCATATTGAAACTTCTCACATTGTTTCATCTTCTCTCCAAACCCCTGAACATGATATTTCCAAAAGCATTTCTCCATCAACTTTCAAAGAATATCTTGAGATTTGTATTTCAAACTTGTGACCTATCAATCCTCACTTTCGAGTCTTTATTATTCATCTCTCTTGAGTCTTTATTAATCATATTTTGCACTATCGAGGGCTTTAGATTAACCCTTAAGGGCTTGCCGATTTTTATGCAGGTAAATCCTCTCTGCGGACATAGACGATCCCTCTAGCCCTAGAGTGGGTATAGAAACAAAGGGACATGCTAAAGTGTTGCTTCATAATTACTGAATGAACAAGGGAAATGGTAGATCGACCTACCTGGAATCCAACGCTGTCGTTGTTGCTGTAGTATGGGTGCCCTCTCGCTCCTACTTCGGCAAGTCACAATCCATTCGCCATTATGCTTGGATACCTGCACAAAGAACAAGGAAACAAGAATAGCATACAAGATGACAACATTCCATTCATAATTATTAACCAGTCAAAGAGGGCTAAACATATTGCGTTAAACAAACATTATAACACAACAGTGGAACCAAAAAGTAGTCATGTATATAAATGAATAGAAGGAAGAGTTACAATCGATGCTTTGACATCGCAGTCTCCTTGAGTGGGGTTTAGGCAAAGCACGTCTCAAATGCTCATCAGGGAATTTGTACGGGGTGAAGGCATGGACTCAAGCTCTCTTATAAGTCATGGACTCAAGCTTCCTCAACGTAATTCCTTCTTATTCGATCTTCCCTAGTCATTCAGCTATTCAGCCGTTCAACTAGTTTGTTCTAAGAGAGATATTTTCTTTTATAGAGGAGAAGGAGGAGGTTGGGATCCCTACAAAGGTGGGAGGGAGTCCAATCCTTTAGGAGAGTTTCAAGGGAGGTGGAAACCACTAACTAAAGGAGGGAGTCTGTGGTTGTTTCAGTTCAACCACTCCCAATGACTCATCCTCGAGGTGGTTGGAATGGAACCTCCACCTCTATTTTAAAAAAAACATTCCATAAATAGCTTGGCGTAGGCGCTTAACTGGGACAGAGCACTAACTAGTGTGGGAGTATAACTAGCTGCTCGCGCCATGGCAAAAACAAGGGTTTTTATAGTCCTGCTCAGGGAAATGTCAACAGGAGGAATGCTAATCTCATGTAAAGGGACACAATGATGGTGTTTGCAAGGCATGACACTGTTTATTGGTCACAGAAATGACCCTCCAATGGGAGAGATGGGGATTGCAGGGACAGTGACAAAATTCTGTGTAACAGATGCCCCCTAAAGCATGAGGTCTGAGGGAGAGGGAGGGGCGAAATGCTTTATGAGAACGCATTCAAACCAAACACCATTGTCGTAAAACCTGCAATTAAAAATACAACTAATACCTCTGATACATGAACATGTGGCATGGGTGCAACCATCCATAACAGAGTATATAAAAAAACTGAGATCCGAGGTATGGACACAACCATCCAACAATAAGGATAAAAAAATAGACTCAGGTATGGGCACTGCCATCCAATCAAAATATTCATGTAATAAGTCATAAAAATCCACCAAAATCTGTAGCCTAGACTTTATCTGACAAAATCCAGGGTCTTGCGCTCCATCTCGACCCAAAAAAGTAAAAATTCAAGCATGTGAATATATGAGCTGAAGTCGAACATGCAAGAAAATTACCTGACCACCAGCTGATGATGAAATCTGTTAACAGGCACGAGAGAAACCACCAATAATGACAATGGCTCTCGAGGTACAATCGATACAATCCACGGGATGTGAATAGTGATCTGGCATCAAACATCCGCAGAATCACTTGATCGAAGGCCAATGATGTGGACCTTGCGTCGAATGCGAAAAACCTGCCATTAAGGCATGTAGGCTCCAAGGTACCAGAATAGAGTCTCTCGATCAAATTCCTGGATAATGAGCTGAAGTCGACAGGAAGTGACCTGATCGAAGGTGGGCCATAATTTTTCCCACATCATTAATACGCGACAGAGGAACATGATAATAGTGAATTAGGACCAACAAAGAATCAGAGGGAGGTTGAAAATTGTAGAGGAAAACTTCTCTTGAACATATCAACAGCACGAAACTGGATTTGGAAATATTTGACATCAAAGGATCCGAGGTCATGACGACGTGGCAAAGAGAAAAAGAGAGGTCAAAATATATTACCCAAAACCATGGAGGCAAAAATGACAAAATGAGATGTCCTCAACCCGACACGAATGCAGACAAGTGCCATGTTCAAGAGTGACATACTGCCAACATAACTAAAACTTGGTTCCATTTTCCCCCACCATTTCTGGCGAGTACCCCTATTATTTTTTTAAAACAAGCTTGAAGGGGATAGCATATGCTTGTGCTATAAGTTTTTCCTTCGGACAAATCCAACCTAGTACATTTTACTAGCCTTAGGAAGGAGGAACTCGAGTAACGTCATGGTGACGAAATCCGATGTCATCATGGTTTAACAAGTCTGACAAAGGGATAACTCGGCATATTTTCAGTTTTAGAGAGTTAAAAAAGAGCTTAAATTTGACTCCTCCTAGAGGAACGAGTGGTATAAAGGGTAGCAACTAGTTCCGGTGATGGTGGAACTACTCAAAACAAGTAAAGGTTAAGAGGTTGGCTAACAAGACCACTCATTGCAGAGGTTCCTCAGGAATGGGTAAAACAACCAAGTGAGGTCATATGATCGGCCAAGCAGATAGTGACGATGGAATGAGAACACCATGGCTCATCTAGAAAAAAAGGCTGATAAAATGGCAATCACGAGAGGTAAAATGAGAATCATTTCATTTTTAAACAAGCTTGAAAACATGGCAAAATTTTCTTGGAATTGGTTTAAATTTTACACAAGCTTGAAGCAGAAACAAACTATGCTTGAAATGTTTGCATGTCCCCAACATGGTGACTCAATTTGAAGTACATGCCCCCCAAGCTTCAGTGCATTCACCGGAGTAGACTACTAGTTACTGACAGGTAGATGGAATGAAGCATGGAATATTTAAGAGGCTAATATTCGAAGGTCGGCTAATTTTCCATGATTTTTCCAAAAAAAAGGTTTTCCAATTTCCATTTTTTATAAAATTGATTCACCCAAATTTTACAATATAAAAGTATTTTACGTTAAAAATTGCCAAAATTATATATAGAGTATATATAAAATCATTACAAATTTTAATAATTTTACAAATGCATCAATAAAATTTTTATAGTTTGCATATAAGGGACAAGTGAGATTCGCCAATTTTTTAAACTTCAAAATAATTTTCCATCCTTAAAATTTTCCCTGGAATGAAGGTTCAATTATGAGACCAAGAGAAAGACTTGACTTGGGATTTTACGAGATCTAATCAAAGACTCGAATTGAACGGGAACGTGTTTCATTGTTTTCACGAGGTTGACACATTAAAAGAACTATCCTCATGACATCTTGTTTCATGTTTCAAGGAGCTTGACACAAGAAAACGAACTGTGCTCCAAAACCCTTGTTTCATTTTTTAAGGAGCTTGACACAAGAAATTGAACTATGCTCCGACAAGATTTTACCATGACGAATAAGAGGTCTTGGATTCCAAGAGGTTCGCATCATCTTTGAAATCAAGACCCAATGCCCCCAACACACGATGCACAACGACACTATCACCGAATGCGGGCATGGGACAGGTAGCCACATAATTAACCTGCGGTGGGGAAGATAAAACTAGCGGATAAAGACCCAGAAGGGATGATGGTGGACCAGATGTCACGTCAAGACCAAAGAATGAAAACTGATCAATGGTCATGATTCGACCTTCATGTGGAAAACAAATCACACGAAAGAGGGAAGAGACAAGCGCTCCCATGACATAAGTATAGTCACGCCCCAGGAATAAATTAAAATCCAAGGGGCCTGGAACAACCGTCACGTCTATATAGATGGTTTTCCTTCCCAAAGTAATAGGCAACTTCGGAAGGATCCCCAACGGTTGACTAGTTCCTCTGTTAAAATCCAACAGATTCTGCGTAACAAGCATAAGTGGCAGAGAACCAAAAGCTTTCCAAGTAGTTGAAGATAGAATACTAACAAACGTGCCTTCATCTATAATCGTGCTAGGTATGATCATATCGAAGACCTGTACTGTGATCTCAAAAGGCACATAAGGAGGAAGGTGGTATCCTACAAATCGACTCCAATCGAAGGAAGCGACCAACCTACTTGGAGGGGTACCATCGAACTGAGATGGTCTTCCCCTGGTGTTATCGGAGTAAGAGGAGCATCCTCCTCAACCTCCATCATGGGAGCAAGAGGAGCAACTTTGTGAACTATAGGGATGGGAGAATATTTCTCCAAGTCCGAGGAATCTGAAGAAACAAGAAGAACTTGAGGGGGATGAGATCTGCTCTAGATGGAAAAGACCTAATGAACCATGGGCAGGACCATATCAACTGATTCCATGACCAATGGTTGGTCGGGAATGGATTAATGAATATGAATTTTCAAGGGAACAGGATCGATCAAATATGACTCTTGACTGATCATTGAATCAACTAGCGGAGGACTCGAAGAAATCTTCTGGTAACCAACTGGAAGGCAGGGTGAAAAAATGGTAGAGTTGTCCAGCACTCTCATGGCTTCATCCATATATGGAAAAAGGTGAATGGGATGATTCCCTTCACACAACTTACAGGGATTGGTAATCTTACCCTGTTTATTATGATTCTATCAGTACTAGTCAAAGATGTGCCACCAATATGACTTCCAGAAGCCAAAGGCAACAATGGACGACTGTCGGACCATACTTCAAGCACCTTGGGAATGCCAGGGCAATCTCGAAGAAAATGGTCACCTTTTCACAACATGCAAGGGAATTTGACTTTCTGTGGAAGGTTGGATGGTTTATCAAGGGAGTGTTTCTTAGGCACAACAGCTACAGCATTAGCCTCTCGCTTATTTGACTTCTTCTTTTTCATATTATTATTCTTCTTCTTAGCCACTTGGTTACTAGAATTCAGAATTTCACCAAGAGAAGTAGAGGAAGAGGATGAAGGAATGGGCGAAGAAGTGGAGAGGTCCACTTTAGAATCAACATGATGTTGTTCAGGTGGAGGAGACAGTTGAACAGAAGTTGGGACACTCGGGACCACCGAGGCTGAGAATAACCAAATAGGAAAACCAACAGTTAACCTAGGAAGTGATAATGTTGCCATATAAGGAGCACCAACATTCCCAAAAGCAGGAAAAGGACCAGGATTCCCTTCGGAGGGGATTCCTTGGTTGGTAAATTCCGGAAACATTTCCATGGGAAACAACCGTAAAAAAAATGCTAAGGAAGTTAATCTTTAACCAGGAATATTTCGTGGGCAGTTAAATATTTTAAGACACTGAAACAAAACTCTGCCATTTCATATTTTAAGAGTTGAGAAACAGGAAAAAGGTGAATCTATCACTTTCAGGTTGAAACGAGCATGAAAGGACAAGTGCTCAATGATCTTTTCACTTTTAGAGAGTCACGAAAAGACCAAAATGACTACTCAGGTAATCTAAGCAAGAGGGTGTACCAAGTTTCCGTGAACTTCCATATACACCTTGGTGATCAAATGAAATAGAAATGACCAAGGACTTGACGTACATGCAGGTAGTCTCCCCGAATGCTGTGTTCGGTGTATCAGAGTTACAAGGTGGCAGAATCAGCTTCCTATGGATAAAAGGATTGCAACCTAGAAGAGTCTCTCTTTATATACTCGACAGTATGGGGAGCGCAAGTCCGTACTAGCGCTATCTAAAGCCAAATGGCGAACGACAGCTACTAGGTTTTACGACGCCGAAACACGTCTCTAGCCTAGACCACTAAAAATGTTTCATTAGGTTTCAATTCTTCCTTAGGTTAATTAAATAAGTTTTAAAGTTGATCTTGGATTACGTTTAAGTTTTAAGGTCCTATCGATGTTGGACCTCAAAAATCCCCCTAAATGCAAGCTATATGAAAATGAACATCATTTCTGATTCAATGAATGCTAGTTATTAGAAGGATAGAGATCTTTCAAACAAAAAGCAAACAAGGCTTGATTATGTGGAGAAATCCACTAATGCATCTAACAGAATAAGAAAATGAAACTCTTTCCTAGATAATCAGATGCTAGTTATGAAAAAGAGTATTTCACTTTCAATGCAATAAAGAATGCAAAATATGTTTTTTTTATTTATTCAATGAAAATAAGTACATGATGCACTAATTAAATGAAAAACAAAAACAAAAGCTAGCTTAAGTGGTTCGTAGGAATCAAAATTGAATGACTCAATAGATCACGAAACAAACACAAGAAATCACTCAAACTAATGTCGTAATATTTCAAACCAAGAGACAGTTTTCAAAATGATCCAAAACAGGCAATGTAATCTATGCTTGGAGAAAAAGGGCAAAGAACCAATCAAGAAAATGAAATGACTCTGCAACCAAGACAATCACTCAAAATATCAGGAAAACTGAGTGCAATCAAGCCACAAATGGGACTGACAACAATCAAACCAACTCGATTTTTGAACAGAAGGCTCAGTGCACAAGGACACCTAAAAACCCTAAGACCTCAACTGAAATTGATAGGAAGATGGACAAACAACTGAGAAAAGAAAGTCGCCAACAATTAAAACAATCCCCAAGGGAAAATCATGCATAGAAAATAACCCAGAAGCAAGCACAATTGACTGAAAGACTCATCAAGGAGGTCCAACCAATTCCTACAGGGGTTGGCCCGACTATAAGGCTGTAATCCACGCCATATAGGTGTTGGCGTGACTGCACAAAGAGCAACCTATGTTAATTGGCGCGACTATTCAGAGAAAAATTGCGCCAAGCTAGGTAACTATGGGAAACAGAGGAAAAACCAAAACCTAATGAGCAGAGGTCAATTTTGACACTTTGGAGCTGAATAGAGGATGAAAACTAAACAAGAAAACAAGAAAAGACAGATAACAAAAGTAATAATTGAAACTGACCCAGCAACATGAAACGACAAACTCGCACTGATCCCTAGCGTATTCACAAATTTGTTACGTAGGTAAATCCTCTCTGCAGACAGAGATGATCCCTCTAGCCCTAGAGTGGGTCTAGAAACAAAGGGACATGCTAAAGTGTTGCTTCCTAATTACTGAATGAATAAGGGAAATGTAGATCGACCTACTTGGAATCCAAGCTATCATTGTTGCTGCAGTAGGGGTGGCCTCTTGCTCCTGCTTTGGCAAGTCACAATCCATTCGCCATTACGCTTGGATACCTGCACAAAGAACAAGGAAACAAGAACAACATACAAGATGACAACATTCCATTCATAACTATTAACTAGTCAAAGAGGGCTAAACATATTGCGTTAAACAAACATTATAACACAACAGTGGAACCAAATAGTAGTCATATATATAAATGAATAGTCGGAAGAGTTACAACTGATGTTTTGACGTTGCAGTCTCTTCTAGCGGGGTTCAGATGAAGCACGTCTCAGATGATCGTCAGGAAATTCGGACAGGGTGAAGGCATGTGTTAGAAAATTATATATTACAGAACAATGCAACACATAAAATATGCGGAAAACACAAGCACACAAAACACATAAAACCAGAGAGACACAGATATACGTGGTTCACCAAGTTTGGGCTTTGTCCACCCTGAACAACCAGTCCTTCCTTTCTATTATCCAAAAAAATGAAGAGACACAACCTACAACAGATCCGCTGTAATATCCTTTGTTCTCTCTCACAGTATCTCTATCTGTTTCTCGCTTTGAGAATACACATACAATACACAGCCACAATACAATGCCCTCATACAAGTGAGGGGTTTCCTTCTAGGGAAAAAAACCCTAAACTAAACATAACTTATACCATCAAATCATCCGCCTAATGAACGACCTAGATTGACTAGAAATTACTATACTTTTACAAGGAAATTTTACATCTGTTTTTAGCTTCAGGGGCGCTGCCCCCAAAACCCGCTGTAGGGGTGTACAGTTTTCTTGGGGTATATATCTGGCTAAAACAAGGATCTTTGAATCAGGATGAAAATCAGGCTCCATACCCAACAATCTCCCACTTGGAGACATGTTGTAGCAACTCCACCGCTGCTTCATTTGTGGACAATGACTCCTCTTTGGACCTGGCTGTTTCTCATCTTTATCGTCATCCTTGAAGACCAATTGAAACTGAGCATATTCTCAGTTTCTCCCTGGTTACAACTTTTGTTAGCATATCTGCAGGATTCTGGCTACTGTGTATATTTTCCAGCTTCAACTGTCCATCTTCCAATACTGACCGTATGAAATGGTACTTGAGTTGTATGTGTTTAGTTCTGGAATGAAATTCTGAGTTCTTTGCAAGATGAATGGCACTTTGGATATCACTGTATAACGTGCCCATATCATGATTCTTACCCAATTCATCCATAAACCTTTGTAACCAAATAATTTCTTTACTAGCCTCTGTAGCAGCAACATACTCTGCTTCTGTTGTTGAAAGTGCAACAACACTTTGGATTTTTGAAACCCAACTGACAACTGTTCCACCTACAGTAAATACATATCCTGTAGTGCTCCTCCTGTTATCTCTTTCACCTGCCATATCTGCATCAACATATCCCTGTAGAGCAATGTTTGAACCACCAAAGCATAATGCTTGATTTGTGGTACCTCTCAAATATCTGAGAATCCATTTTATTGCCATCCAATGTTCTTTTCCTAGATTATTCATGTACCTGCTTACAACTCCCACTACATGTGCAATATCAGGCCTTGTGCAGACCATTGCATACATTAAGCTTCCAACTGCTGATGCATATGGAACTTTGGACATATAATCCATGTCTTCTTGGGTCTTTGGGCACATCTCCTTACTAAGTTTGAAATGGCTAGCAAAAGGTGTACTAACTGGTTTTTCATTCTGCATATTAAATATTTTCAACACCTTTTGTATGTACTCATTTTGAGACAGTGTTAATTTGCGATTTTTCTTGTCTCTAGTTATTCTCATACCAAGGATTTGTTTTGCAACTCCCAAATCCTTCATTGCAAAGGAATTTGCCAATTTTCTTTTGAGCACATTTATTTCTTGCATGTTAGACCCTAAAACAAGCATGTCATCTACATACAATAAAAATATAATATAGCTGCCATCATTTTTCTTTTTCAGATAAACACAATGATCAGAGTGACATCTACTATAACCTTGTTCAGACATAAACTTGTCAAATTTTAGATACCACTGCCTTGGAGCCTGTTTTAAGCCATACAAGCTCTTCTTTAACCTGCACACCAATTTTTCTTCCCCTTTGACCTCATATCCTTCTGGTTGCTACATGTATATCTCTTCCTCCAAATCTCCATGGAGAAATGTTGTCTTTGCATCTAACTGTTCAAGATGTAAATCTTCCGCTGCTACAAGACTTAAAATAGTTCTGATTGAAGTCATCTTAACAACAGGAGAAAATATTTCATCAAAATCAATACCTTTCTTCTGTGCAAACCCCTTCACCAAAAGTCTAGCTTTGTACCTCTGTTTTCCTCCATCTTCTTCCTTCAGCCTATAAACCCATTTATTCTACAATGTAGTTTTACCTGCAGGCAACCTGACTAAGTCCCAAGTCTGGTTATGCATTAAGGAGTCCATCTGTTCTTCCATGGCTAGCTCCCACTTCTTCCTACTTTCAACCTGCATTGCTTCTTCATAACATTCAGGTTCACTAGAATCAGTCAAAAATAAATAATATAATGAAGGAGAGTATCGTTCAGGGGGTCTACTTATCCTGGTAGATCTTCTAACACCACTTTTAGGTGTTTGAGGTGCCTGTTGCTGTTGTGGTGGTTGTTGCTGCTGTGGTTGTTGATTATTATTATTTTCATGCACCTTTACTTTTTCAGTTATCTCATCAAGAACCGTGTATTCCTTGCTTTCTTTTTCCTGTTTCTTTTCCTGCAGCTGATTTTTATACAAGACCTTTTCATTGAATATTACGTCTCTGCTCCTAATGATTTTGTGATTTTCATAATCATATAAGCGATAACCAAAATCATTAGCACCATATCCAATAAAGGTACATTTCTTTGATTTTGCCTCAAGCTTTGTTTTGTTTTCTTTATTAATATGGACAAAGGCCTCACAACCAAAAGGCTTTAAAAAAGAGTAGTTTACCTTTTTACCTGTCCATGCTTCCTCTGGAATACCACCATCCAAGGAACTTGAAGGCCCTCTGTTTATTAGATAAACAACAGTATCTACAGCATCTGCCCAAAATTGTAAAGGCAATCCTGCATGCAATCTCATGCACCTTGCACGCTCCATGATTGTTCTGTTCATCCTTTCTGACACACCATTTTCTTGTGGTGTTCTTGGAACTATCTTCTCTCTGTGAATTCCATGCTCTGAACAGTACCTATCAAACTCTTTGCTGCAATATTCACCTCCATTGTTTGATCCGAGACACTTCAACTTCTTTCCTGTCTCAATCTCAACCAAAGCTTTCCAATTCTTGAAAGTATCAAATATACCAGATTTATTCTGAATACAATAAATCCAAGTTTTTCTAGTTGCATCATCAATAAAATTAACATAATAGCGAGAGCCACTGAGAAATGATACCTGAGCAGGTCCCCATACATATGTATGCACAAGCTCTAATTTTTCGCTCTTCTTTTCTTTCCCAACTCTAAGAAATCTGACTCTCTTCTGTTTTTCGTAAATGCAATTCTCACAGAAATCCAAATCAACATTCTTCAAACCTGACAACAAATTTCTTGAGTGAAGAACTTTCATCCCCTTCTCACTCATGTGTCCGAGGCTATGATGCCATAATGCTGCATCTGCTCCTTTGGAAGTTAAAGCATTAACAGAGTTAGAAATACCATTGCATAAGTACAATGTACCAACCTTTTCACCTTTTGCTATTACCAGGGCTCCTTTGGTGACCTTCCAAGTTTAATCTGTGAAAGTTGTCACACAACCTTCACCGCATAACTGCCCTGTTGAAATTAGATTTTTCTTTAGATCTGGAACATGACTTACCTCCTTTAATAGCCATTGGTTTCCATTTTGTTGTTTTACAAGAACTTTACCCATTCCAACAATTTTACAGGGTTTATCATCACCCAAACGGACTTGTCCAAAATCTCCTTGAACATATTCATGAAAATATTTCTTATCAGGTGTGGCATGGAATGAGGCCCCTGAATCTACAACCCAAGAATCAGTAACATTTTCGAAAGAAATAATCAAAGCATCTTGTAACACATCACCTGTCACATTTTCTTCATGATTGTTCTGTTGCTGTGCGTCTCCTTCTTTTCCCTTCCGAGACCTACAGTCTTTCTTCAGGTGTCCTTTCTTTCCACATTTCTAGCACACTATTCCTGATCTGGACTTGGATCTGTATTTCCTTGATTTATTGCGATATCCTGAGCTCTTTCCTCTTTCCATTCTTCTTCCACTAGAATCTGCACTCAAAGCATTACCCGATGTCTCACCGGAGCTTTTCCGTCACATTTCCTCGCTAATCATAGCACCGACAACATCATCAAACTTTAAAGTACTAGATCCAGAGACAGAGTTACTAATGGCCATAGCTAAACCATTCCATCTTTCTGGCAATGAGCACAGAAATAAAAGACCCTAACTTCATAATCAAATTTTACCCCTACAGAACTTAACTGACTGGTAACTGTATTAAAATCATTTAAATGGTCTGCAACAGATCCACCTTCTGACATCTTCATATTAAATAAACGTTTCATAAGAAATACCTTGTTTGAGGCCAAGGGTTTTTCATATAGTTTTGCCAATGCCTTAATCAAACCCTTTGTTGTTTTTTCCTTCGAAATATTTAAGGCTACCGATGCCGAGAGGCACAACCATACTGTTCTGAGTGCTATCGAGAATCTCCCATTCTGCGTCTATCATATCTGTTGACTTATTTGCTTTTCTGCTCAATGGTAGGTACAGATCTTTCTGATACAGATAATATTCCATCTGCATCTTCCACAGTGGGAAGTTTTGGCCGTTAAATTTCTCGACCCTAAACTTACCATGTACCGTGCCCTCGAACCGGGGACTCTTCTTTCTGTGAGAGTTTATCAGCAGAAAATTGATTGAGAACGATACTAGTTTAGAAATTTATATTCTGGTGGTAACACATAAAATATGCGGAAAATACAAGCACACAAAACACATAAAACCAGAGAGACACAGATATACGTGGTTCACCCAGTTTGGGCTACGTCCACCCCGAACAGCCAGTCCTTCCTTTATATTATCCGACAAAATGAAGAGACAAAACCTACGAAAAGATCACTTTGTAATATCCTACATTTCTCTCTCATAGTCTCTCTTGTCATTTCTTATCGAGAATACCCGCCTGATACACGGCCCATGATACAATGCCCTCACTCTGGTGGGGGAGTTTGCCTTCTGAAGACAGGCTTCGATACTAAACACAACTTCTACCGTCAGATCATCCGCCTAATGAACGATCCAGATTGACTAGAAATTACTATACTTAAAAAGACAATTTTACATCTGTTTTTAGCTTCAGGGGCGCTGCCCCCAAAACCCGCTGCAGGGGTGTACAGTTTTCCTGGGGTATACATCTGGCTAAAATAAGGATCTCTGAATCAGGATGAAAATCAGGCTCCACACCCAACAACATGGACTCAAGCTCTCTCAGAAGTCATGGACTCAAGCTTCCTCAACGTAATTCCTTCTTATTCTATCTTCTCTAGTCATTCAGCTAGTTTGTTCTAAGAGAGATAGTTTCTTTTATAGAGGAAAAGGAGGAGGTTGGGATCCCTACAAATGTGGGAGGGAGTCCTATCCTTTAGGAGAGTTCCAAGGGAGGTGGAAACCACTAACTAAAGGAGGGAGTTCGTGGTTGTTTCAGTTCAACCACTCCCAATGACTTATCCTCGAGGTGGTTGGAATGGAACCTCCGCCTCTATTTTTAAAAAACATTCCATAAACAGCTTGGCGCGGGTGCTTAAATGGGACAGAGCGTCAACTGGCGCGGGCTCAGTGTTAATTTTCTAGCTTGGTGCAGGAGTATAACTGGCTACTCGCACCAAGGAAAAAACAAGGGTTTTTACAGTTCTACTCAGGGAAATGTCAACAGGAGGAATGTTAATCTCATGTAAAGGGACACAATGATGGTGTTCGCAAAGCATGACATTGCTTATTGGTCATAGAAATGACCCTCCAATGGGCGAGATGGGGATTGCAGGGATAGTGCAAAATGCTGTGTAACACCGATAATCAAGTATTTTTTAATGAAATCCATATAGTAGTAGATAAGGCTATGTAGATCATGAGCTAGAGACAAGACACAAAATTGAATGGAATTGTAGTTGAAGACCAAGTCACAAGGCAGTACCATCAGTTGCGATGACGAGTTTGAGGGTTTGATCCCTATAAACACTAGGTTATTAAGAGATTTACTATTCTTGGAAGGCTTGGGAGTAGGGATCAAGGTTCGGGGTTTCTTGAGGCTGAGTAGCTCGTTCCACCTGCCAGAAGAAAAATTGGGTGCCTTCAAAGAAAAATAATTGGCAACGACATTATATTTCACTAGGATCGAACTCTAAACCATTGGACTGGTATCATGAGTCATGGGATTAGGGAACTAAAAAGGAATAATCTTGCAATGATAAAACAATTAAGTCTATCTATATAAGTTGCAACCATTCTCTTTTTTATTTTTCTTTTTCTCGAGGAAAAAAAAACTTTCTTTTCATTAAATAAAAAGAGAGTACAAAAACATGGGTCTGCAACTTTGTTTACAATCACTTTTCACATGAGTCTATTGACAACAATCTTATATGTCCTATGTATATGCCTATATATCTACTTCCCTTCTATCTTCTATTATGTAAAGTATAAATCCTGATTACATATATATCCATTTTATGACCCCGCTTGTTGATAAAAAAAGTACCAATTGTTACATCTTATGTTCTCATCATTGAATCTCCCCAAAATTATAATCCGTTGTCATATTCTCTTCACTGTAAATATGTCCAAATTGAATATGTTGGAAAGTACTTACCAGGCTCCATACATGCTTCATCTAGTTTGATAATATGAGAGGATTAAATAGAATATAATCCTTGGCCCAATCAATGATGCCCTTAGCATCTCCTTAAACCTATAAACTCTCTAACCCCAACCATTTTGTAGTTACGAGTACTCCCATAAAACAATAATCTTTTCTCCGATGTTAATGCCATAGCCACCTTCCCACCGGAAATGATAATAGTTACATGACTCAAATACTATTAAATCTCCACATCCACATTTTCTCTGCAACACATGCCCCATTGAAAAACCCCAAAGGAAAGTCATCTTTGAACCTTATATGTCTTCTATTTGTGTGCCTCTTAGTCGACCGATTTCACCAAAATATGCCACTGTTTTGATCACTTTTTCCCAAACCATTGCAAAATTTTTTTGCTCGTTGGGAATTATGGCATGCACGATGGAAAAAAGATGATAACTAGGAAGAGCCATAAATGATTGAAAAATTTCACACGACCTTGATAATCCAAGACACTGTTCATAACACATCCCAACGACAGTGTTATCCGAGACACTACTCCCTACAAATCACATGGGTGTTGTGCGGCAACATTTATTGCAAATTTTTAAATGAAGCAGTTTACAACATGGTTTTTTCACACTACTGTAATAAGTGGAAAATATTTATTAAATGTGGACAAACAAATGGAAATCATTCATTGGATGCTGAGAGAGGATAAAAACCACTCGAAAAATTCTCCCTTAAAAACAATTTCGAGATTTGATCAATATACTATTGTGAAATTTAATCACAAAATATATTTAAGATAGTGAGAAATTTGGTGGAATTTAAATATTTCATAACTTATGTAAGCAAGCTGATAAAATGTGTGCAGTTTAAATATATTAGAATTGTGTGAGATTTTATCACAATATACTATTAGGATAGTGTTAGATTTGGATCGTGTAAAATTTAAATATTTCATAAACTAATGTAATCTTAATAATTTGTTTTTCTTTTTAATTTAAAATTTAATAAAAATTAATTTGTGCATAAATTTATTATTTAAATAATATATATATATATATATATATATATATATATATATATATATATATATATATATATATATATATATATATAATTTGAATTTTTATAGATAATTTTAGATTTTGTAATTTTTTTTTCGGTAATAATCACATATAATGGAACATTGTCGACGCGTTTCGAACCAACCAGCGTGGTTCATCATCAGGACTAGGTGAGAGATCAGATCAGGTCATTAAGTTTAAATAGATGTAGAGATGGTTAAACTAGCCGTTAGGAAAACGACTAGTTTTTTTTTTTTTTTTTAAATATATTTTTTATATCTATTTTTAATTATATTTTTTAATTAGTAACAGCTAGTTTTATTTTTATTATTAAAATATTTGATTAATTAATTCAATTAATTAATGGATTAATTAACTTATTAATTATATATATATATATATATTATTTAGTTGATTTAATTATTTAATTATAAATTTTATTTATTTATTCAAGTGCGAGATCCAAATAAAAAATCAACAAAGACCTAAATAAAAAAAGAAAAAAAAAAGAAAAAGAAAAAAATAAAAAAAAATAAAAATAAAAATAAAACTAAAAATAAAAATAAAAAATATATATAAATAAATCAATACTAATAATAATAAAAAATAAAAAAATAAAAAATCTAAGAGATAAAAATAAAATAAAATAAATAAAAAATTAAAGATACATAGAAAAATAAAGGAACAATAAGCAGGGTAGGAAAAAAAGAAGAAGGGCAATTATGAATATAAGGCTGGTATCCAACACCTGCTGATGATCCAGCCATCATCTCTATTGAGATTAACGGGTCTTTTTCAATTTCTAAGGCCTCTCTTAACTTCCGATGATGGAAATGGTCGATCCTAGCAATGACCTTAGCCTCTTCGATGTAGATATGATGGTTAGTATTTTTTGCATGTTCAGCTAGGGTAGACGAGCGGGATCTTCCATGTTTAATGTCAGCATCATGCTCACAAATACTTTGATTTATAGACCGACCCGTTTCACCAATGTAGGGAGTCCCACAAGAACAAGGAATGATATAGACACCTTTCCCATCCCTAGGGTCAATCGGATCCTTAACTGATTTGAGAGAGCTGCGAATCGTGTTAAGGGGCTTGAACAATGAAGACACCTTATGCTTCCTAAGGACCCTAGCAATTTTATCAGTAATTCCCTGAATGAACGAAAGATGCACACTGTTGGACCAATGACTAGGGTCTTTATTATTTTTAATTAAAGGACCTTTTTCTACTTTGAGGAAAGCTTTAAGGCCTTGCGACCTACTATAACCATTTTTACAAAAGACACTCAATAGATGGGACTTTTCTCCCTCAAGGTGAGACTCATCAGATATCCTCAACGCCCTCGTGGCTAAGGTGTTTAGGACACCTAATTTTTGAGCAGGGAAATGGTGTGAACTAGCATGGAGATATTGCTCAGTATGGGTTTTCTTTCGAAAAACTTGATGGGAGAAAGTACCATCATCTTTTCTAGAGATAAGAACATCAAGGAATGGAAGACTACCATCCACCTCATACTCCATGGTGAATTTTATGGAGCGCGATTGATCATTAAGATGAAGGAAAAACATATCTAACTTTTCTTTTCCATGCGGCCACATGACACAAGTATCATCTACAAACATTTTCCAAAGCTTTGGCTGGAAAAGAGCTGAGGAAAGAGCCTTAGATTCAAAGCCCTCCATAAAAATATTAGCAACAATTGGGGAAAGGGGAGAACCCATGGCAACACCACATGTTTGCTCATAGAATTCTCCTTCAAAACTGAAGAAAGTGGAGGTTAAGCAGATCCCGAATAAATGGGCCGTATCAGGATCAGTAATGCGATTAATGACATCCATAGCCTCATTAATGGGGATATTGGTGTAAAGAGAAACGACATCAAAACTGACAAGCCTATCCTCAAGATCCATTTTAACATCCTTCAACTCCTTAACGAAAGAAGAAGAATCTTTAACAAAGGAGTCTGAACGACCTACAAGAGGCTTAAGCTTATGGGCAAGATACTTGGAGAGAAGATAAGTCAGACTGCCAATGGTATTAACTTTGGGCCGAAGGGGGGCACCATCCTTATGGATTTTAGGAAGACCATAGATTCTTGGAGTAAGAGGGTTGCTTTCAATC